>CM021103.1:622682096-623376559 GCA_007115665.2 Sequoiadendron giganteum
CTCAAGCTCGAGATGGGTGGAATTTTATCTAAGTCATCAAGCTCCTAAGGGAAGGTAGACAAGACAGGTGAATGAAATTGCTAAGGCAAGAGGATGAAAATATCAAGATGGCATGCGCCCTAACACACAGATGTTGAAAAATTATGAAGAAAGCAAGGTTTGATAGAGAAAAAATGATGAACTTTACCACATTCGGAGATCAATCAATCAAAACATGGAAATTGGGTAAGTAAAGAGATTTTATATTATAAAGCGTTTTGATGCTTTTCTCTTTATTTGTTTTGCAAGATGAATGCCAGACCAAAGAATTAGGACTTGAGGTGATGAAACAAGTACTCTGGGATAACATTACAACTTTGGAAGAGGAAAAACTCCTCCATGATGTCTCATTTGCGCCCAAGCCATGAAAGAAGATGTTGAAAGAAACAGCTAAGTGTTGAGATTTCTCCACAAGGACCTAATATGCACCCAACTCAAGAAGGCACGCGACAAGGTGAAGATGAAGAAGTTAGGTGAAAAGGGTCCCAAGGCAAAGGGAAATGGCAGGGAAAATTTGTCTAAGGCATTAAGAACGTGATGCAAAAGAGGCTAAATGCACCCAAGGCAATGGGCTGGAGAAATATGAAAGTTACAAGGAAGAAATGCGTCCAGGAATTAAAACAGCAGGAGGGCTGAACGCGAACAACTTGTTGACGTGTTTTTTTATGACGACATCAACATAGAATAAAGTTATCCAACGGTCACTCTATTCTCTCTTGATCAAAGTATTCCACATGCTAAGATTGCATGAAAGTTCATGCGTTCAACTCCAAGGTTCCTTTTATCGCGAATAGACTCAGTTGGTTGATGTGTATATGCTGGTTATTTCAAGGGGACTTACGTAGTTGTTCAATCACAGTGAAACAATGAATGATTTTGACGATATTGCTCTGATGTTCGAATCGATCGGGAAATACTGAATTAAAGGGAAAGGGATAGGAATCCTACAATCTATTTCTAAGGATGGAAGGCAAAACTAGCTTTAACAATCTCCAAACCAAACTTTGTATCGTCTCCTCTTCGGACAACTCTGACAAAGCTGATGCAATCTTCAAAGGATAGGTAGATATTCAGATCGAGATTCAACATGCACACCCCTTCACCACGAAGCAAGTGGACACACAAATCGCAACCGAAGTTAAGTGCTGAAATTCCAGTTGACCACGCAGGGCAGACTTACCGTCAGCAAGCCTGCTAGTGGTATGGATATAGGGAGATATGCTCAAACCAATGTTGCATTCCACAATTAACGCTACTTGCATGGAAACAAAATCTATTCTACTTTACTCTATTCGAATTGGAAAGACGAACAAGCCTTGCTAGCTACTCACAATAGAAGATAGAACCACCAAACAATGATAAATCTTTATATTATGAGAGTGTTCACAACAACTTCTTACAAAGTCCTCAATGGGAAAACTTCCTTTCCTCCTCAATCTAAGCTAACCTCTAAGCTAAATGCTATATGCCTTCTATTCTCTAGCTCAACTCTATCTCTGATTCAATTCTAGTTCTAATAATTACAAATGAGGGGGGATACCCCTTTTATAATAAACCCAATCCAGTGGACGGTTCAGATCTGATTACAATAAAGGGCTCAGATTGAGCCACCCATGCCCTAATTAGGGTTTATGCCCTAAAAACCGCCACTAAGAGGAGTGGGGCAATGAATGTGCAGAATATTCTCCACTCCTCTGCAGGCCCACTACCTGCAATCAATGCACATCGTCCTCCTGCAGCAGATCGTCATCCAGAAGAGCATTTCCTTTCTCCTTCTCGCTGGCTGCAAATTTGGTGAACCTGGCTAATACTTCCTCAACTTCCTGATCGGAGATAGGAGGAATGTGATCCAACTGAAACTCTAAAACTGCAACTGTTTGCCCATGCCGGGCACATGATTTCTTCCAGGCAACAAGGGCATCCTGGGTGTTCTGTATGATACTAGAGAACGTGGCAGTGTTCTCGAAATCATCCTGAGTGAAGGTTTTCACCTCAGAGAAGAATGGCGTCAATCTGTCCTTTAGTCCATCTGCAGTTATCTCTTCAGAAGTCAACCTCCTGGCAAAGATTGCCTCCAATGTGTTGAGAACTCCATCCAAGATGTTCGTCATGGCCTTCCTGACCCTGACCGAATCTGCTTGTGATGCATCATAGAATCCCCGGCCTGTGACTACTGAAGAATACCATCTGGCAAAATCGTATCTATCTCCCTGCTGGATAACACCTCCCTCAACCAAAGTGTGTTGAGGTATGCTCATCAAAGCCCCTAGACGGAGAACAACTCTCGTCTGATAGATGCGAGCCTCACCCCAAGCATGGTTAACTGCCTCCACTCTAGCCATAATATCGGAAGCTTGCCCATAGGCATGTGCAAGATCTTCCATGAACTTTCTTGTCTCTGTACGCACACTGGCAACCCACGTGTCTGCCTGCTGTGCCATTCTCCTTAAATCTTCTAATCCACTGATTGACTCCCTGGAAAACTCAGCTGGGAGCTCGATTGCAGGATTTTCTTGCCCGCAAGGACGGGACAAGTGCTGCACGTAGCCAATCAGTGTCCGATGCTCTACCTTCAACCTTTTGTACTTGCCCTCAACATGGGACAATCTGTCCTTGAGTGCCCGATAGGAATTATCGCACTCCTCTACCACCTGTGCCCCAGTAGGGCGGCCTAGTTCCATGGTTGTCACAATATAGTTCTCAGGAACGGCCTTGTCTCTATCACATTCCTCCCGTGGAATTGCCATATGCAAGGTTCGGGATCCATCCTCATCTGTGGATATTCTGGAAAACTTCCTAGCCTTCTTCTTCGTGGGAGGTGCATTGATCCTTTGCAGCAATTCCTCCATCTCGACTGCAGGATCAGTCTCATCCACAGGATCACGCCTCATCCTATCCCTCAGCCAGTCTGGCACCTCCTGTCGTGTATCTGTCATGATGAAAGGCTGCTCTACCTCGGCCTCTACTTCATGGCCCTCGTTCCGACGAGGCTCATCATCATCTATGGGCTCATGTCTCCTGAGCTCTGGGCATCTCGATCGGAAGCAGCATCATCCTCGAGAGCTACCTCAATCTCATGCTGAAACTGAGTATCTGTGGCAGTGCCTTCATCGGTCTCCTGCCGGTTCTCCTGTTGATTATCCTCTCAGGGCACATTGATGCTCTGGCCCACGGACTCCCTACGAAGTGGCTGGCTCTCTATTTGTACTGCCTGTTCCGCCTGCTCTGCCTGCAACCTCTCCCTCTGATCAGCAAATAGGGACACTTCTTGTATGCTTGGAGAATGTGTTCGAACCGGCATGTGCAAGGATTCTTCAACTATCACAGGCTCCGGTCGAACTAGCTCTTTTCCCCTAGACTCTGGAGTTGGATTACTCCGTCTCCTCGGATCAGTTGTCTGCAATCTGCTGTCTCCCATTAAATTGTAGGTAAGGGGAATTGACCTTCCCTTTAGTCGGCTAACATCTCTCTCTATCCACCTCCGTGTAGATGTCAGGACTGGGATACAAAGTGTATCCAAGTCGGTGATCTCTGGCTCTGACCAATCTGGGAGTGGCAAGGGCGTGTTTCTTACTGTGTCGTAATCAGCCTATACAACGTTTATGTCCTCCTCAATCTGATCTGGCACAGGAATAATCTCGCACTCTCTGATCATTGCCAATGGTATCCGGGAAAACATCCTCTTTCTGACTTCGACCTCATCTACTGCACTTGCCCAAAAATCTTCTATTTGTGCCTTGTGCCTAAACTCCTCTGTCAATACCCACCTGATATTTCTATGAGGATCGTAGTAGTGTCTGCTGGAATGGTAAGAAAGCTGAAAGAACTGGAGCTCCGCCTCTGCCTCCCTTGCTGCCTGCAGTGATGGGCATACTTCGTCTGAATTTCCCATAGCAATCGGGAACCCAAGTCCGCCCTTCTTCTTCTTCTTTTGGATCTTATCGTAGGCAATTAGTTGCCTAGAAACTTCCAGCATCACTACCCTGTTCGTGGGATATCGGGGCAACCTGTATGGGTAGGAAGAGAATCCCTGCAGCCTTATGTAAGTGAATTTTGGGAATTGGATAAACCAACATCCAAATTTCTCAATCATTTCTTGTGCTTCCCTCGATATTCTGTGATGGGTCCTTTGCTGCAAGGTCCTTGTGATGTGCATAGTAAAGGCATCGTTGACTCTTTTGTAATTAGTAGTGCTTGTCAAATGCAACTGCGGACAAGCCTCGAATATCTTGAATTGCTGAGAACCGCAACCGATTGGTTCTTTGTAAGAGATCCCCCTATATCTTGTCATGCGAGCCAGCATATAGACGAGGTAAGAGCCCATATAAAATGTTTTAGTCTTCCTCACATTGCGGAGCTGCTCATGTAGACCATCACTGATTAACAGTGCCCAATCCATGAAATCCTTGCCCTCCAGTACCAAGTTGATAAAGTAAAACATCCAAGGTTCGAAGACGAACGCTTGGGGACACCCTCCAACTCTACTCAACATCATAATCAGGTCGCCAAACTCTTGCTTCAAGTCTTCGGAAATTATCTGTTTGGGCAACTTCGTACGAGTTGGTTTGGGCTTGATCATCCACCTAGTGTTTATTACATCAGCACACCGGTCTATTGTAGATGAATACATTCTGTCAGCCCTGTCCTTCGTTTTGTAAATCATTTTCTCGTGGGCGGGGATCCCGAATGCCTCTCCGATTGCTTGTGGTGTCAGGTTAGCCAGCACCTTGCCATCTGGCGCAACGATCGTCCTCTTCTCTGAATCGTAGTGGTGAGAGCATTCCATAATGAGCTCCGGGCACCAGATGGCTGGTGGAAAATTTGCAACTGCATATAACCCGCTTCTGACAATGCTATGTGAAGTCACTGATGGGCGATGGCCTCCAGTCCCCATTATCCTTCTTTTGAACGCCTCCAGGTTAAACGAGCCCAGGTTTGTGTCTGCCAGCCTACCCAACTTTGATGTGAATTTTGATTCTGGCAGGAAAGACTTGCTTAATTTTTTGATTACTGCCTGTCTAGACTCAGCGTGGACGTTCTTGCCTGCAGCTCTTCTGCTTGACTCGGCCATTTTGCAAAAAGGGTAAGATAGTCAACAAACAAGATTTCATAACAATAAAATATCACTTTTGAGGGTGCCAGCAGATTTTTAAATAAAAAGGCTGCAACACTTTGCCACTTTCAGCTGCAAACCTCAACTGCGCCTATTTACTTCAAGGTTTTCTTAGAAGTTTCTCTACTTGCAGCAACACAATGTCAGATGCTGGGAAATGTTTGCCTGCAGCTATTCGCCCTCAACAGATTTGAAACTTCTTTCTTCAAGTTCGTACTTCACACTTTACTTCTCAGCAACTTAGAAAGTTTCTCTTCTTGAATTCGTATCTTCACAGCAGGTTTGTAAACTCGTACTTCAGCATTTAGTAATTTTAGATCTTTGCATGCAATTTTGTACCTCTCAACAACTTTACTCTTTGGTAAATCAAATCGCACCTTTCATCAAGTTGAGGATTCAAATCATCCTTTCAGCCTTTAGCAACTAGAGACTTAGAAGTTAGCACTTGCAGCAACTCACTCCTCTTCACAAGCTCGACTTCTTCAGCAACTTCAAACTCTCACTTTGCAAGCTCGTACTTCAGCCTTAGCAAATATTTTGCACTTAGCAATCTGTGAGAAGAATGAAAAAGGACTCAAAATCTTATAGCCAGGTCGAAATCCAGTAGAGGCTATACTTAGCACATTTTCGAATTCCATTTTCCCTCTCTTTTCTAGTCGCAACACTTGTCATCCGGAGTATCGGAATCTTGAGCTTCTAGAAATTCGAAATTCCATCACTCTTGCACAGGCCTGCTTCATCATATTTGCTTCTTTAAAATATTAAACCAATCACCCCTTCGAACAATTTTACTTTATCCGGCTAAGTCATTTGATTTCATGCTGTAAAATCATTCAAGTCATCCAGTTCAATTCTTGAGCTAAAACATCCTTCGAGAAGAGATATTCATCTCTTTTGCCTTAGAGAAATTTTAAACTTGTCTTAGGAAATTCATCAAAACAGGCACCGAGTAAAATTCTCTATCAAAACGACACAAGCGAGGTGTGGAGTAAGTTCAAATCATCTCTGAATTGCGAACGTTCAATACCCAGAAGAAAATTCCCTTCAGAACTTATAGTTTTCATGTGTATCCGAATGAAGGGGTACGTTTAAATATAATAAAAAGGCTAATGTTTATTTTTTTCCCTTCCGGATGTCTTTCACTCCTGCAATTTCGATCTTCTCGGCCTTGGCAAATTATCTTGATTTTTTCTGAAGAATTTTCCTCTGAAGATTTTTTTTTTGTGTACCTCTGGCAACTGGCATCATCCTCTAGGCGTATTCTTTATTTTTCCCTTAAGAAAATGCCCTAGGAATATTTTATTAAATTAACTTACCTTTGTAGCCTTGGGCGCAAATCTCATGTAGCGGAGGAAATCTTACCTTAAGAGTGCACTTCACACCTCATGATTCCATTTAAATTTAAATCCCTTAGGCCTTCCCACGCCTAGGCCTTTTTTATCACATTTTTCACAAACAAGGGCGCATTTTGCCTATTGTGAAGGAAATTTCACACTTTAGCGCACTTCACTTTTGCCTTACCCACGTTTTTCTCGAGTGGCCACCTTGGGCGCATTTTCTATAGTAAAGAGGAGAAGAAAATAAAATTACGCCCCTCTTAGTATTATTCCCTTCTAGGCATGTTTCACAAGGTGACCCTTCGTATCCTTCTAGCGCATCCCTCAAGTGTAGCTTCCACCTTCACCTTTTTACCTTTCATCCTTACCTTTTACTTGGGGCGCAAATGCCATGAAGAACTCTCACGCCTAGGGTGGCTCTTCACCTCCTTTAGGCGCATATAGGCCAAGCAACTTCCATTTCCCAAGCGCATTTGCTAGTGCTAGGATGGAAAACCCACGCCTTTCAAGTGTCTTTTCACCTCCTTTAGGCGCATTTAAGGGGGTAGACTTCTATTTCAACCTTGAGCGCTTTCCTCTTCACCCCACGCCTAGCTAGTGGCTCTTCATCTTCCTTGGGCGCATTTAGCCCTGTAGACTTCCATCTTAGGCACATTTCATGGTGGTCAAGGAAAACCCACGCCTTTCAAGTGTCTTTTCACCTCCTTTAGGCGCATTTTTCCTTGTAGACTTCCATCTTAGGCACATTTGAGGATGCCTCAGGAAATTTTGATGCCTTGGGGAAATTTCGATGCATTTCTGGTGACCTTTCACCTTCCCTGGGCGCATATAGCCCTTGCTCAAGGAAATCTCACACTTAGAAAATTTTGAAGCTTTCATTCCTCCGGGGCGCATATGAAGGTGCTTGCATGTCAGTTACGTTTGTAAAATTTCCAACGCCCTTTATGCCCTAGCCTGGCTTTCTATTTTTAGCAAATTCGGAGAAATTAGGGTTTCATTGATTTTCACCCTGTTCTGAACTGGAACTGGCGTGGTTGTGCCTCCATCGGGTGCTGTCATCCTATTCATATCTTATCTGGCGCAATACATGCTATTTTTAGCCATTTGCTATTTGTAGCAAACCCCAGAATTGACCAATTTTGTATCTCTGTTTGCTTTGAAATTTGTTCCACTTGTACTTGATGCTGAAAGAGACTCATTCACACATTTTTCCTGACGAGGACGTGCTATTTTTAGCCATGAGGTGACTTGCTAAAAATAGTAAGTATTCAGATCGTGTTCAAATTTTACCAACCGGTAGCTTGAAGGATGCTGATTCCGGTGGCGTGCTTTGCTCTGTCATTTCTGCATTTTGCTTCATCTATTTTTAGACGTGGCAGGGGAAACCCTAATTTGATCTGCATGTGCTCCGATTTGTTCCTGGCTGTCCTTGATCGTGCCTGATTGCACCTGATTGCTGGGCTGGAGTGGTGGGTAGCTGCTGGGATGATACGGCTATTTATAGTAAGTGCCTGGGAAGTGGTCACCCGGACGTCGGACGAGCTTGTATGTCACAGTGCCTATGGGATCTCAAAAAACCCAGAAAAACCCAGAAAACTGGTCAAAGTTTTGGCACTGGCTAAAAATAGTAAGTCCTTGAAAACTGACCCGATCCATCTGCATGTCATATCATTGCGAAGGCCTCGCAAAACCCACATGGAATATCTGGACATGCATTGAAAATTCTTGCATGCAAACCCTAAAAATAGCCTCGGGAGGCTGAACTCTGAAAGTCACCATCTCGGTTTGCATGTAACATCATCGCGAAGGTCTTCGAAAACCCAGATCAATTCCCCTGTCACTCACCGGAGAATTGCTCGTTTAAATCCTGAAAACAGCCTCTGAAGGCTTAACTGCTAAAAATAGCCAGTTGCTAGAATCCATTCAAATTCCGCGCATAGGCATTCTGAAGCTGCCTGACTGTGGTGGAACTGACAGAATTCCAAAATCTTGATAAAATAGCCCCAAATTAAATACTTACTAAAAATAGTAAGTTGCCGGAATATAGTGAAAATTTAGTGGGACCCTGCTGGAAGTCTTCTGACTGCTGTATTAAGCTCAAATTTCAATTTTACAACTCAATTTGACCTTTAATAAGCCTGACAAATGAAAACCCTAATTTCACAGACTTGAACAATACTTCAACCCAGGTCAAACGACGAGACATCCCCGGAAGGACCAGAGATAGAGAGAGAGAGACGCACTAACCAAAGCCAAACGACCAGAATGGAGCAAAAATTAGGGGGTCCCCATCTGGATGGGGTGATGTGTGAAAAAGGTCACAACACAACTGAGCAGTCGAACTCTGGATCCTATCAATTTTTATTATCTGTGGAGACAATCTTAGAGACTCTTTTACCCTCCTCCTAGCGCAACAGAATTGGCAGGCAAAACAGATAAAGTCTTTCTGAACGAGAATCTTCTGATGATAGTGGGAATTAATTGCCCATGGTGGTTTTTGCAGAGTAGTGGAGAATCTTCTGGTCTCATTCATTACCCCACTCCTCTCTGTGGTGGTTTTTAGGGCAAAGCCTTGATTAGGGCATATGTGGCTCAATCTGAGCCCTTCATTGTAATTGAATCTAAGTCATCTGCTAGAATGAGTTTGCTATAAAAGGGGCATCCCCCCTCATTTGTAATCTATTAGATATTAGATCAAAGTTAGAGTTAAGCTAGAGAATAGAGAGAGCATATAGTGAATAGCTTAGAAGTTAGCATAGCTTAGATTGAGGAGGAAAGAAAGCTTTCCCTTTGAAGGTTTTGTAAGAAGTTGTTGTGAACACTCTCATGATATAAAGAATTCTCATTGATTGGTGATTCCTTCTTTCGTTGTGAGCAGCTAGCAAGGCTTTTTCGTCTTTTTGATTCAAGTAGTTTAAAGTAAAATAGATTTTATTTCATGCAAGTAGTTGATAGTTGTGGAATACGTTGTTTAGTTTGAGCAAGCTTCTTTTATCCATACCACTAGCAGGCTCACTGACGGTGAGTTCGCCTTGCGTGGTCAACTGGAGTACTTTTGCACTCAACTTCAATTATGATTCATGTGTTCGTATGCATCGTTGTAATGGTATTTGCATGTCGGGTCGTAGTTTGAACATCTTTCATTATCTTTTGAAGATTGCACCAGCTCTGTAGAGGTTGTCCAAAGGGAGGCAAAGCAGAACCTAGTTTGAAGCTTGCAGAAATTGATCCTCGTATCCCACGTTTAGGAGTAGACAGTAGAATCCCTATCCCCATCCTTTTTACTTTCAGTATTCTCTTGGTTAGTTTAGGAACCTGAGCATCATCGACAAATCATTTGTGTCTTGTAACTGCTTCTCTTTGAACAATTGTGTAAGTCCCCTTGGAATAACCAGCAAAATCACATCGAGCCAACTAAGACTATCCCCTTGCATAAGAACCTTGGAGTTGAATGTATGATCTTTCTAGCAATCTTAGCATGCAAAATACTTTGATTGAGAGAGGATACAGTATCCGTTGGGAAACTTTATTCTGTGTTGGTGCGGTCATAAAACACCCGTCAACAGGATCAAAGGCACCGAGTGACATAGGCAAAGCCAAGTCACTATCACATGCATGAAATGGATATCATTAACATTTTGAACAAAATTAGATATAAAACTCATAAAAGAAGATATTAAATTCATTATGATTTTTCAGTATTTTCTATGTTCTAGTAATTTGCATTTTCGGAGGTCTCTGGAGCGGAATTTGAGGTCGGAACTTGCATCAATCCCTAAAATTCAATTGCCAAAGGCTCTTGTATTTTAGAGATTGAGCTAATTCTCTAGAAAACCTTTCCAATGGTGCAAACGGTTCTGAATTCCGAGCACCGAGTCAAAAGTTATGACCCTGCCAAGTAGGGGTAAATAAATTCCTAGTTTTTCGAAGAAAACTGTTCTTCACGTCGGGTTCACCAAAATGTAGTGAAGGGGGGTTCACTACTCACGAATTCTCTTCACTCAGAGAGCCTCACGGGGCGAACTGCCCTAAACTACCTCAAAGGACAACGGCGAGAGTTCTAGAACCAAAAAGAGCAAGTCACAAAGATTCTCTAGACAAACTGACAAGCTCTTGGCCAAAGGACGTCAGTGTAGAATGCAGACACAGCGCGGTGCGCTGGCGTCCCCGAGGTGCGCTAGCATCTCGTACAGACCAGAAAGCAGGTTTATCACAAAAAACAGCTAAGTGTCTACTGGCAATCGAATTACTAAGAACTTCTAGGTTGTTAGGAAATGACAGAAAGCGATAAAGTTGAAATAGGAGTGAAGTAGATAAGGACAAGGAGAAGAAGGGAAAGGAAATGCTTACAACCGTGCGAATGATGAAGCCTCTAGCGCGTGAACGTCTTCAATACCTGCACACAAGAGAGAAAGAAAGTGTTGGGGCTGTATAGGGGTTTGCTTCAGTCAAACCCCCGTTTTGGTGTTGCCACCTCCACGAACAACCAGATAGATAGAGAGAAATGTAGGAAATGAAGTAAAGTACACAAAAGCACTACAAAACAGTGTTATGCTACTCAACCAAATAATAGAGGAGAGGAGTGAAAGCTTACCACCTCCGCCCAAAGCACTCAAGCCTAGTGGGGGAGAAAATGAGAGGAACTCAAGCCTCTGTTGCCATGGTGTTTCGTTCCACACTTGCTCTATTGAAGTGATGGAGTGTTGATGTTGCTGTTGTGAAGTGTAAAGTGTTGAGTGATGAAGCTACTTGGAGCTTGTGAAGAGATGGTAGGAGATATTGTGAAGGGATTGAAGAGAGGATGTGAAGAGATCTAGCCATCAAAATGGAATGAGAATGAGTGAATATGAAGGAAAGAGGGAAGAAAACGGCCATATTCGGGTCGGTCGGCCAAAGAGGAAGTTACAAGTCGACTCCCAATGGGAATGGTAATGCCTCTACAAGCTCCAGACGCAGGAATCTGTCAAGGACGTAAGCGCACCACACGGATGTCTGCGCACCGCGTGGATGTCTCCACGCCGCACGGGCATCTTCGACAGTAATGCCTCTACCGACGCTCAAAGCAGGTGCCAAGTGGAGCGAAGGCAACGGGCTTAGGTGGAATTAAGCCTCTGAATTCGGTTTTCTAAAGTGTAAGGGTCAAAAGGGAATTTGCGTTAGGGGTGCAAATTCATGTCGATACAAGTTGTAATTTTCTCAGTATAATAGCATACAATTCAACATATGGCTCAAATGAAATATATGATGTAGTTCAATACACTTTTGATCAATGCAAATCAACGATTGTGGAGATTTTTGTTGCACATTTGTTGTAACAGATGTTTAATTGATGGCTTCTGCTCAAGTAACAAATTAAATATGCTTTTAGTTAAATATTGAGAATATTGTTGGTATATTAAGGATTTGTAAGTAGAACAACAATGTGACAAATGAGCGGCCTTATTATTGTAAAGCAATACTATCTTTAGTACCATTGAATTTGTATTCAGGCTACTATAGTATAAATTACTTATTTCATTGACTTTGTGTATGGATAAGGTACCAATCTAGGTTACTTCTTGTTCAACCCTAGAAAGAACAAATCCAAAATTGAAAATAAATTTTTACATTCTATAATGTGTTTATTTGTATTTTCACACTAATCTCTCAAAGTCTCGGAGGATTTGGAGAATAATAAGCTATTTGTGTAATCCTCATTTAATTGTGTGAAATTATTTTATCTATTGATGCATCATTTATATCTTGCAGTATCATGAAATGGTGCTTAGAAGGGAAACACACCTAGGTTTTGCAAAGCCTAACGAATAGAGAGAATTTGTTTAAATTCTCTGTTAAGTTGGCCATTGACCTGAGAGTCTTGAGCATTAGAAGTAGCTTACCTATAGAGGCAATTAGATAATCAAAGGGAGAAACAAACAAGGGTGATCTGGACTCTATCCTCACTTAGTTGGCCATCTTGGTGGCATAACATCTCATATCCACCATCTCATCTAAATGGTTCCTAGGCCCTCTTTTCTCACATGCTTCCACACGTGCCTTTCCGACACTCCCATAACAGCTATGTGGCCATATCCTTGGTTCTTTTGTGTCCCCTCCCATGGAAGCCCCAAATTTACACATTCCCTCCACTCTTGCCTTTGTTTTTGCATCACTCAATGATCTTGTATGTTGAATGACCCTTTGCACAAATTTCTCCATCTCCCATGGCTTTCAATGTAGATTGTTAGGTAATTACAAGGTGGCTGAGATAACAATTGTTGAACATATGTTGTCATTGATGTCAAAAGAGCTCGTTGATCTCAAAGGAGTGATGTCAGTAGATCGGTGAGAATTACATGTAACTACTGTCATGTCATGTCAAATCATTTGAAATCAGGAAGTACTGTGACCAATTGCAGAATGTTAATGTTATCATTACTGAAAAGAAGGCCACTAGTAGTATGCTTGAAATATCATCTTGTATCTACTACAGTTGTTGGAAGCAATCTGAAAGTGTTTGCAGTGGTATTTTGTGGTTTTCTACTCATATACAATCATAGTGTTTTGCTCTGCATTCTACCGCAGCCAAATGCTATGGCTTGTGATTTGTACCTAAAGTAAAGTTACTCATGATGTACCAGATTTCAGAGTTTCAGAGGTTGAACTTCAACAAATAGAAAGTTAGAAGTAACAGAGTGTTGTCTATGCTAGTTGATTGACTGTAAATAATGTCTGGGTATTTGCGCTAGAGAAAGGAAGAGTGGGCTAGTTGGAGGAAGCATGTGAAGATAAAATAGGACCAGTTTAAGATCACTAAAGGAAGCGCATAACATCATCTATCACTGGTGGCAATGAAATTGATTTAGGACCGAGCCGACTACACATTTCATATCAATTTGAATTATGGTCTACCCTTAGCCGACATGGCTAATTGCGGATGGTGTTAAGAAGTTTGAGCTACACCCCGGAATTTGTATAGTTACTATTCTAGTAATGCTTAGAGCATTCTGATTGTAAGGAAGGTTTTGAATGAATAAATGTGATTGAACTTTGTTGTCAATATGAAATCCTGTTTACATGTTATGTTTGGCTCATTCTGTATTCTTGATTGATGTTATTCTTGAATAAAACAATGAATAGAGGAAAATAATTAGTCTTGTTTTATATATTTGATTTATATATACTGCAAATATTGTGAGCATTTGACTGCCGTGGTTTTGTGCCATGGATGCAGGAACAGGAGCTATTCCTCCAGGTGGAGGGGAAATATCACTCAGGAAGAGGAACTTGGTCGACTAACCGGTAAAGTTGATCGTATGAGCATACACACACTTCACTAAGGATTTTAGGAACTGAGTCAGATTAAGTTGTCATGATAAGTCATCCTTAGGCTTAGGAGTTATGATTACTTCTTCATGCTTTATGAGTGGTGTTCCTTGATTGACTGACTTACTGTTCTGTGAGCCTTGAATGTGAAATGTGAACTGATAAGTTACTGATGCCTGGAATTTACAGTTAAATGTATAAATACGTGTTTATGCAATTACGTCTATTAGAGGTGCTCTGACTGGCCTATAATACACGTAATTGGAGATTTGAAAATAAACATGTATAGATATATTTAAGTGTAAACTGGGTAAGTTAATTAATATATTTAATAATATATTTAATATCGATGTTATTATAGTTTTATCGATAATATAATATATTAATATATCTAATATAATATTTTGAATATTATATAGATATATTTATATATTTAAAGAAAGGTAAGTTAAAAACTATAATAATATTGTATTGAATATAATATAAAATATATTAATACATTTTAATGAGAATATTAAAATATCTAAAACTTTGGAAAGATTTTATATAAACTATAATCTTTGGCATTTAAATTTACATTTATCTTATAAAGGTATTTGAGTTTATTTACCTTTGGAAATAAAGGTAATAAGACTTTCATAGTCTTTGGTAAATACTTTGCAAACCATACAAAGGAAATTCGAAATATTGAAATACTTGGAAAATATTAAAAGGAAAAAGAATTTCGAAATTTTGTAAAGACCAATGTAAATTTATAAAAATCATTTAAGGAAATGTAAGTATGAACTATAGACTTTTTAAAGATTTAAAGTTAATGTTTGAATAAACTGAAAAATCGCGGATTTCTTCATGGGAAGAAATCGCGCGACTGTTTGAACCAGAAAACAATGGAAAACAATGGAGATTGAACCGCGCCCAGCTCGCGTATCTTAGACTTGGTCGCGGATGCTTGAACGCCACCGGTCTGGGACGCGTGGGTGGAAGGAGGCCTGAACTGTCTGTGCGTAACCCTTGACGTTTTCAGCAGTAAAATTCAAACGCCATTTGTTCTTTCAGTTCGCCATTTTTGAGGGCTTTTCCCAGTGACTAAACCTGTACGTGGTTGATCCACGAAATTGGCATGTGATATGTTGAAACATTCTTGAGAAATTTATGTTGAATCATCAACTCTTTTGCTGTGTGACTGCCACTGCGGATTTTGACATTTTCAAAATGAGAGGTGTCGAATTCTCATGCCTACAAGGTAGGAAACATGAGAATTCGAAACCTATAAATAGGTTCTCACTCATTGTTGAAAGACACTCAATTTTTCATTTCACTCTCCTTGCCTTGGAAAATTCGAAATATAGTGCTGTGGTATTTCTGTGTTTTGAAATTCCATTTTATAAAAGCCATTGTCATTCTATGAGAGCCATTGCCATTTTTATGAAAGCCATTGCCATTTTTGTGAAAGCCATTGCCATTTTGTGAAAATCATTTGCAATTGAGACAGTATTGCTGAGAGACAGTATTGCTGAGAACACTTTTTGCATTTACCTGAAAGTAGTTTTTGCTTAAGCTGAGAGAAGGCTGCGAAGGACGGTGGAGCAAGGATTGAAGCTACCGATCAAGCTCATACGCAAAAGGAAATCAGGCATGAGATATATGTTGATAGATTTTCTGTTATTTATTTTAAAATGTATGATTAGATTGCTTGATTATGTCTTGCTTTATGAAAGGAAAAATAATAAGAAATCTCTATGTTCTATGAAATTGCTGAATTGGGAATAGTTTAATTCCTTAGAAAAGGCTTATTGAATTTAAGAGATAGCTTAAAGAGCTGGTCAAATTGGGGAATAGTTTAATTTCCTTAGAAAAGCTTTTGAAATAGCTTAGAGAACTTGATGAATTGGAATAACTTAAAAGCATGTTGAAACGAATCAGTTTGAAATCATAGATGAATTTGAAAGGGAAATATTTGTTTACTTTTAGTAAAGTACATTATAATTTGTATTGCTTGAATACTGCTTGAATTCCTTAAGTAAAGGAAAGGGATTAGTTATTAATACTAGGACGAGGGTGGATTCAGAACCAAGGTAGTCTAAAGCTTTAGAGTTAAATAGGTTAACTAGAGAAAGCTACGTACTCCATGGATAAAGATTTCCATGTTGGGAAGTACCAGAGGGACCCCTTGTTGACTGTACTCCATTTCCTGTTTAAGTAGTTGAAGTAGGAAGTCTAGGGTGATTGACTACCCACTGAAGGACTCAACCTACGCGTAGGATAAGGCAGCCTTAAGTCAAACCAAACCTGACTTAGTGCAAGTGATAGATGACCGTCAGTATAAGTACTGCCGAAATGCTTTGGCCAAAGTAGTGTAGTATACCTAACGTCCACTTAGACTGTGAGACGAATTACACTGTCAGTTCACAGTAATCCAGGTTACATGCTAGATTGAGATTGTGAGGACACAAGGATTTAGTTATGTAGGATTACACACTATGCTCAGTTGGTCATACAGAACCGGTTACCCAACCAATCTCCTCGAAGAAGGGAGGGCCGTCTACTTAACAGTAAACGTGCGGGGGACCGCAATATAAGTCCGTGGTTGGTGGAAAAGCACCTGAGTGATGTTTCCCCTCCACCTTAAGACTTCTGATGAACCAAGGTTTGAAAGGGAAGATCCTGGACAGTCTTATTCCTATTTGCTCAAAAGCTTCCGAGCTATGTTTGAAACTTGTAAGATTCTTACCTTGCTTTTTATTTTGAAGAAAAGTAATCATGAAAGCGTACTCTGTTATTTACTTGGAAAATAGAACAATGATGTATCGTGTCTTTTATTTCTTTATGATGAAATGTTCAATTAGAATGAAAAGAAAAGTTATTTACTTTGTCATTTAATTGTATTTCCTTGTATCTTATTAGTGAAAATAGAAATTTTTTTGTTTACCCGGTTTTGGGGTTGTTACAATTGGCAAGTTTTCAATGACAATGATCATATCAAGGATTTTCTTACTATGCAAGACAACTTCGAAGGTTTATTCTTTGAAGGGATTTCATCTCCTTTTAGACAGTCAATAATTTAGGATTCCGAAATAACCAAGTCAAGCATTATTGAGTTGTAGGGAAATCAAATTTCCAAAAAAGAAGTTTCCTTGGAGGATGTTTTTGACAGACAAGATAGACATAAAGAAGATACTGGACCCTCTAAAGAAAAGGATTTTATACAACTGAAAGGGAACAAAATCCCCAAAGGTTTAGTTTCCTTAGAGAATTTGTTTGACAGGCATGACAGACATATCAAAGAGCAGAGAAACTCAAGTGATAAGACTTTTGTTGATTATCACCCAATGAACATTGGCACTAAAGACAAGCCCCAGCTTGTAAATTTGGGCAATTGTTGTACACCAAAAGAAAGCGAGAAGCTTATCACCTTGTTCAAATAGTATCAAGATGTTTTTGCCTAGTCCTATGAGGATTTGAAAGTCTTCACACCCACAGAATTATCTCACACAATTCCTTTAAAACCTGATGCTAAGGATTTCAAACAGAAGCAGAGATATTACAATCCGCTCGTTCAAGGTACAATCTATGCGGAGATAAAAAAGATGGTGGATGCCAAGATTATCTTTCCGATTCATCATTCTACTAGGGTGTCAAACATAGTTCTTGTGCGAAAGAAGAATGGAGAAATCAGAATTTGTGTCGATTTCAGGAATTTAAATCAGTCTTCCTTGAAGGATAATTATCCATTGTCGATCATGGATCACACCTTGCAAACTATCATTGGGTCAAAAATGCTATCTTTACTTGATGGTTTTTCGAGGTATAATCAAATTGCAGTAGCTGAAAATGACCAGTTTAAGACCGCATTCACCACTCCATGGGGAACATTTGCATATGAAAGAATGCATTTCAGTCTTATTAATGCGGATGCAACTTTCCAGAGAGCCATGGACTTGGCGTTCAGAGACTTGAAAAATAAAGTCATTGTTGTTTATCTAGATCGATCTCACTCTCTTTTCAAAGAGGCGGCAAGATCATTTCTCTCATTTGTCAGATGTTTTCGAAAGGTGCAGATATCATCATATTTCCCTGAATCCTAAAAAGTCCATCTTTGCATTACCAGAAGGCAAACTACTCGATCATATTGTTTCAAAGGAGGGAACCCAAATTGATCCAAGTCAGGTTGAATCTATCAAAAATTTGTCTCTTCCAACTAGCAAGACTAGGGTACACTTTTTCTTTGGTAAAGTGAATTTCATATGAAGGTTTGTACCAAATTTTTCTGAATTGACAAAGGACATATCTATCATGATGCAGAAGAAGTCCGCTTTCAAGTGGAATGAAGAAGGCAAGAAGGCTTTTGTTGCAATCAAAGAAGCTATCAATCGAGCACCAGTGCTGGTCTGTCCTAATTTTGAAAAGGGTTTTATCCTTTACTGTTATGCATCAAAACACAATGTCTGCAATATTGACACAAAAGTTGCGAGGAGACAAAATATCCTATTGCATTCATGAGTAGCAGTTTCAAGGCCAGCGAAATACGGTATTCTCAAATTCAGAAGAACGCATATGCGGTGGTTCGGGTTGTTAAAAATTTCAGATTATGCATCTTGAACTCTCATACGACAGTTTATGTAACTGATCCAACAATAAAAAGTGTGCTAACCTAGCAAGAAATGGGCTCTAAAAGAGGTAACTGGGTTGCGAAAGTTCAAGAGTACAACTTGGAGATTCAATCGACCAAACTCGTTCGCAAGAGAGGTCTGTGTCAGTTGATAGCTGAAGATGGTGATAAGAAGCTCCAAGCAAAAGGTATACCTGAACTCGAACTTGAAGAGAAAGAGGATCTTCCTATGGTCCTACTAGTCAAGTCCACAGGAGAATGGTTCACGAAGATATGGTATTACCTGACATATGGCGATTTTCCGAGTCACCTGGATAAGCAACAAAGGATAACATTGAAGTTGAAAACCCAAAATTATGTGATAATGAGTAACCTTTTGTACAAGCATGGGCTTGATGGAACATTTCTATTGTGCGTCACCAAAGGCCAACAACGATGTTTGTTGGAAGGCTTTCATAGTCAAGCATGTGGTGGCCACTTTTCTTCAAGGGTGATTGCATTCAAAATTTTACAAGCACAGTTATTTTGGCCGACTATGTTTCTCGATGTGTACGAATGGGTGCATAGATGCAAGTTGTATCAGCAGTTTGTTGGCAAGATGAAGTTGGCAGCCATTCCTCTCAGGCCACTTGTTATAGATGCCCCATTTCAGCAGTGGGGATTAGATTTTGTCAATCCTATCAACCCACGATCCAGTAAGGGGCATATTTATGTCCTTACAGCCACAGATTATTTAACAAAATGGGTTGAGGCCATTCCAACCAAGCAAGTGACTTCCGAAGTGGTGCGTGACTTCTTGAAGGAAAACATTGTTTCATGGTTCGGAGTGCCTCACAAAATTGTAACTGATAATGCATCATGTTTCTCATCAGAGGAGCTCCTAGAGTTCTATTTTGATCACAACATCACCTTATCACATTCATCAGATTATTACCCTCAAGGTAATGGACAGGCCGAGTCATCAAACAAGAACATAGTTACAATAGTACACAAGTTAGTTGATTCTAATCAACAAACTTGGCATAAGAAACTCTATGACACTCTCTGGGCTGATTGAATTACTCCAAAGAGAGTTATTGGTACTTCATCTTTCATCATTATGTATCGTACGGAGGCTATGCTACCTATCACACTGGAATTGTCCACCTTGCAGCTGGCAACCATAGTGGAAGATGGAGAGTTCGCAAATCCTATTGAAAAGTGTATCATGTACCTAACAAAGCTTCAAGAAGAAAGGGTGGAAGTGGTAGACAAAATCACCCAACATCAAGAGCGGGTGAAGAAAATTTTTGACAAGAAAGCTCGCCAGTGAGATTTTGAAGTTGGAGATCAAGTCCTACTGTGGGACAAGAGACATGAGCCCAAGGGAATGCACGGAAAATTTGATTCCTTGTGGTTAGGGCTGTTCAAGATTCATGAGCTCGCAGGAGAGAACACTTATATTCTCTCACACTTAGATGGGAGTCTCTTGCCACTACCTCATAGTGGATAGTACCTAAAGCACTTCATCCCTTTGAGGGTGGAGTAAAGAATTTTCAATAAATTTTTGTAAATAATTGTCTTGTGTTTTCGTAATGTGTTTCCCCCTTTCCGTGATGTGATCGTAATGTCGTTTTTCCCCTTTTCTTAACAGTCTTGTCATGTTTTAGGTGATTAGGAGCCTTGTTTTAGGTGATTTCTAGGAAAGTACAACTATTAGGTGATTCTAGGAAGTCCGGTCATAGGTCACTTAGGGAAATTTTTTCAATAAGTGATTAGGAAATGATGTTGACTTTGATACCCAATGGAAAAGGCACTAGTCTAAGCTTAAAATCCAGAGATTCTATGGTTCTCCTATGCCAAAAGTATCTGACATGGTCCCTAGATGGAGCCAAATGTTGTAACCCAAATTAAAAAAATTGTTACACTTAGGCATTTTGAAGAAATGAGTCAAAGTCTTGTTAAAATCTGTCAAAAAGGTCAAAATTGGGGTTCACGTGTCATGCATGAGGGTCAAAAACTTGAAGTTTTCAAAATCTGACAATCTGGGTCAGCTTAGAGCAACCAAATCAACAAAACCAAGATTTCAGTTTTTCAACCCTAAATTTTAGGAAAATTTCTATTTTTAGTAACTTTCTAAAAATAGAACATTTTTGGGTTCCTTTTGAAATAGATGCTGGAAAAATTTTCTAAAAAAAAAAAGTTTGGCTTTTAGGGTTGAAACTGATTTTGATTGGCTTAAAATATTTCTGTAATGACCCCATCCTTGGGTAATTAAAATTTTTCCGCATTTCACTTCAAACATATAAATGTAACAAGTAACAAAGACATTACAATACAATTCTTCCTTTCTTTATTGATAATTACATGCCAATTACAATATATTTTTCCACATGGATTCCATTTCCATTGCAAATATAATTCAGAGTACAAAAGTAAAACAATTACATACATAGCTTGTAAGCTTTTTGCACAAATAGTAGTAAGATGGTCCAGGATTCCTTCCTTACAAATCTTGGTGTATTTGTCGCCTGCTGGGGAGGAGAAACATCACTCAGGCGCTTTTCCGCCAACCACGGACTGTTAATGCGGTCCCCCGCACATCTATCATTCAATAGATGGCCCTCCCTTCGAACAAAGAGATTGGTAAAGTAACCGGCTGCGACAACCCAACTGAGCATAGTGTTGTGTCCTATACATCTAGAACTTGCTATTTCACAATCCTGAACTAGCATGATGGATCACAATGAACTGACAGTGTAGTCTCAACTATCTCACATCTAAGTGGATGTCGTACCTTCCACTACTTTGGCCAAAGTATTCTTATTCAGTACTTTAAATGAAGGTCATCTATCATATACACTATCCAGGGCTGATTTGATTTAAGACTATCCTACACTACGCATAGGTATCTGTTGACGTGTGTTTTATGACAATGCCAGCACAGAATAAAATGTCCAACGGCCACTCTATTCTCTCTTGATCAAAGTGTTCTGCATGCTAAGATTGCATGAAAGTTCATGCGTTCGACTCCAAGGTTCCTTTAATGCGAATAGACTCAGTTGGTTGATGTGAATATGCTGGGTATTCCAAGGGGACTTATGTAATTGTTCGATTTTATATGCTCAAGCAAATGAAGGGTTTTGACTATGATGCTCCAGTATTTGAACGGATCGGGAAATGCTGAATTTAAAGGAGGTAGGGATAGGAATTCTACAATCTATTTCTACAGGTGGAATACAAGGATTAGCTTTGACAGTCTTCAAACCAAACTTCGTTTCGTCTCCCCTTCGGACAACTCTAACAAAGCTGGTGCAATCTTCAAAGGATGGATGAGATGTTCAAATTGAGATTCACCATGCGCACCCCTTCACAACGAAGCAAGTGGGCACACTAAACACAATCGAAGTTAAGTGCTGAGATTCCAGTTGACCACGCAGGAGCAGACTCACCGTCAGCAAGTCCGCCAGTGGTATGGATACAAGAAGATATGCCCAAACTAATGTCACATTCCACAATTAACTCTACTTGCATGAAAACAAATCTACTTTACTTTACTCTATTCGAATTGGAAAGACGAAAAGATCTCGTCAACTACCCACAACACAAAATGAAGTGACCAATCAATGAAATCTTTATATCATGAGAGTCTTACACAACAATCTTTTGCAAAAACTTTCAAAGGGAAAGTCTTTCTTTCCTTTCCAACTAAGCTAACTCCTAGCTCTACTTTAACTTCTATCACTCTCTATCTCTGTCTAGCTCTAATCTATCTCTGATTCTAATTCTAACTCTTTACAAATGAGGGGGGATGCCCCTTTTATAATGAGTCTAATTAGTGAACGGTTCAGATCTGATTACAATAAAGGGCTCAGATTGAGCTACCCATGCCCTAATTAGGGCTTCTGCCCTAAAAACCGCCACCGAGAGGAGTGGGGCAATGAATGCGCCCTCCACTCCTCATCAATGCACCATACCCTGCGATCAATGCACGTCGTCTTCCTCCAGAAGGTCATCATCCAGAAGGGTGTTTCCTTTCTCCTTCTCGTTGGCTGCAAATCTAATGAATCTGGACAATACTGCCTCAATTTCCTGATCCGAAATGGGAGGAATGTGGTCCAACTAAAACTCCAAAACTGCAACTATTTGCCCATGCCGGGCACATGATTTCTTCCAGGCAACAAGGGCGTCCTAGGTGTTCTGTATGATACTGGAGAACGTGGCTGTGTTCTCGAAATCATCCTGTCTGAAGGTTTTCACCTCAGAGAAGAATGGCGTCAATCTGTCTTTCAATCCTTCTGCAGTTATCTCTTTAGAAGTCAATCAATGGAATCCTTTTCACCTCAGAGAAGAATGGCGTCAATCTGTCTTTCAATCCTTCTGCAGTTATCTCTTTAGAAGTCAATCTCTTGGCAAAGATTGCCTCCAATGTGTTGAGGATTCCATCTAAGATGTTCGTCATGGCCTTTCTGACCCTGACAGAATCTGCCTGTGATGCATCGTAGAATCCCCGGCCTGTGACTACTGAAGAATACCATCTGGCGAAGTCGTATCTATCCCCCTGTTGGATAACACCTCCCTCAACCAAAGTGTGTTGAGGTATGCTCATCAAAGCCCCTAAACGGAGAACAACTCTCGTCTGATAGATGCGAGCCTCACCCCAAGCATGGTTAACTGCCTCCACTCTAGCCATAATATTGGAAGCTTACCCATAGGCATGTGCAAGATCTTCCATGAACTTTCTTGTTTCTGTACGTACACTGGCAACCCACTTGTCTGCCTACTGTGCCATTCTCTTCAAATCTTCTAACCCACTGATTGACTCCCTGGAAAACTCATCTGGAAGCTCAATTGCTGGATTTTCTTGCCCACAAGGATGGGACAAGTGTTGCACGTAGCCAATCAGTGTCTTGTGCTCTACCTTCAACCTTTTGTATTTGCCCTCAACATGGGACAATCTATCCTTGAGTGCTCGATAGGAATTATCGCACTCCTCTACCACTTGTGCTCTAGTAGGGAGGCCTAATTCCATGGTTGTCACAACATAGTTTTCAGGAACGGCCTTGTCCCTATCACATTCTACCCGAGGAACTACCATATGCAAGGTTCGGGATCCATCTTCATCTGTTGAGATCTTGGAAAGCTTCCTAGCCTTTTTCTTTGCTGGAGGTGCACTGATCCTCTGTAACAACTCCTCCATTTCGGCTGCGGGATCGGTCTCATCTACAGGATCACGCCTCATTCTATCCCTTAGCCATTCTGGCACCTCCTGCCGCATGTCTGATATAATAAAAGGCTGTTCCACCTCGACCTTTACCTCGTGAACCTCTCCTCTGCCATCGTTCTGATGAGGCTCACCGTCATCAATAGGCTCAGTGTCTCCTGAGCTCTGGGCATCCTGATCTGAAGTAGCATCACCCTCGAGAGCTGCCTCAATTTCCTACTGAAACTAAGTATCAGTAGCCGTCCCCTCATCTGTCTCTTGCTGATTTTCCTGTGGGTTACCTTCTCGGGGCATGTTGGTGCTCTAGCCCACTGATTCTCTATGAGGTAGTTGACTCTCTACTCGCACCGTCTGCTCTACACCCAATCTCTCCCTCTGATCAACAAACAACAACACCTCCTGTAAGCTTGGAGAATGTGCCCGAGATGGCGTATGCATGGACTCCTCAACTACCACAGGCTCAGGTCGAACTGGCTCTTTCCTCTAGGCTCTAGAGTTGGATTACTCCGTCTCCTCTGATTAGTTGCCGGTAATCTGCTGTCTCCCATCAAATTGTACGTGAGGGGAATTGACCTTCCCTTGAGTCGGCTGACGTGCCTCTCTACCCAACTCCATGTAAATGTCAAGACTGGGATACAAAGTGTATCCAAGTCAGTGATCTCTGGCTCAGACCAATCTGGGAGTGGCAGAGGCGTATCTCTTACTGTTTCACAGTCAGCCTATACAACGTTTATGTCTTCCTCAATCTGATCTGGTACTAGGATAATTTCACACTCCCTGACCATCACCAATGGTATCCGAGAGAACATTCTCTTTCTGACTTTGATCTCATCCACTGCACTTGCCCAAAAGTCTTCGATCTGCACCTTGTGCCTGAACTCTTCTGTCAATATCCAGAATTGGAGCTCCGCTTCTGCCTGGGATCGTAGTAATGCCTGCTGGTGTGATAAGAAAGGTAGAAGAATTGGAGCTCCGCTTCTGCCTCTCTTGCTGCTTGCAGTGATGGGCAGATTTCATCTGAATTCCCCATGGTAATTGGGAATCCGAGTCCACCTTTCTTCTTCTTCTTCTGAATCTTATCATAGGCAATCAGTTGCCTAGATACTTCTAGCATCACTATCCTGTTTGTGGGATACCGAGGCAATCTGTATGGATAGGAGGAAAATCCTCATAGCCTTATGTAGGTGAATTTTGGAAATTGGATAAACCAAGATCCCAATTTCTCAATCATTTTTTGTGCCTCCCTTGATATTCTGTGATAGGTTCTTTGCTGCAGGGTCCTCGTGATATGCATTGTAAAGGCGTCACTGACCCTCTTGTAATTAGTTGTGCTTGTCAAATGCAACTGTGGACAAGCCTCATATATTTTAAACTGATGGGAAGCGCAACCGATTGGTTCCTTGTAGGAGATTCCTCTGTATCTCGTCATGCGAGCCAACATATAGACAAGGTAGGAGCCCATGTAAAATGTCTTCATTCTCCTCATGCCACGAAGCTGCTCATGTATGTTATCACTGATCATCAGTGCCCAATCCATGTAATCTTTTCCCTCTAACACCAAGTTGACAAAATAGAACATCCAAGGTTCAAAGATGAACACTTGGGGGCATCCTCCAACTCTGCTTAACATCACGATCAGATCACCAAACTCTTGCCTCAAATCCTTCGAGACTATCTGCTTGGGCAATTTTGTGCAAGTCGGCTTGGGCTTAATCATCCACCTAGTATTTATCAAATTAGCACACCGGTCTGTGGTGGATGAGTACATCTTTGCAGCTCTTTCTTTTGTCTTGTAGATCATTTCTCATGGACTGGAATCCCGAATGCCTCTCTGATTGCTTCAGGTGTCAGGTTGGCCAACACCTTGCCATCTGGCGAAGTGACCGTCCTTTGTTCTGCATTGTAGTGGTAGGCGCATTCCATGATGAGTTCTGGACACCGATAGCTAGCGGAAAGTTGGCAACTGCATACAGTCCACTTCTGACAATACTGTGCGAAGTCACTGATGGGTGATGGCCTCCAGTCCCCATTATCCTTCTTCTGAATGTCTCTAGGTTGAACGAGCCTAAGTTTGTGTCAGCTAGCCTGCCGAGCTTTGATGAAAATTTTGACTCCGGCAAGAATGACTTGCCCAGTTTCTTGATCAATGCCTGTCTGGACTCGGTGTGGTTGTTCCTGCCTGCAACTCTTCTGCTTGATTCAGCCATTCTACAAAAAAGGCAAGATAGTTAGACGACAAGATTTTAATAAAATAAAATAATCACCGTTGAGGGTGCCAGTAGACTTTTAAATAAAAAGGCTGCAACACTTCTTCCATTTCCAACTGCAAACCTCAATTGTGTTGTTTACTTCAGCTGTGAAATTTCTGTATTTGCAGCAGCTCTTGAGACTTTTCTCCAACTCGTATTTCTCTTCTAAAAAACGTACTTCAGCAACTTGAGACTTCTCCCAAATGCGTTTTCAGCAACCTTGTGAAGTTTCTTCTCACAAATTCGAACTGTCAACCAATGCAACCCTTTTAAACTTCAGATTTCTCAGCAACTTCAGACTTAACTCTGTTTACTTCAGCAGTCGAATGAAACTTCTTCAAAGCCGTACCTTCTTAGCAAATGCAGCAACTGGCAACTTGGGAATTCGTGCCTCTCAGCAACTACAGCCTCAGCAAGTTAAGTCGCACTTCTTCAGCAATTTCAACCTCTGCAAATTTATACTTAGCAACCTCCATCTCTCTCACAATTTCGAACTCTTCAACAATTGCAACCTCTTCAGGAATTCGTACTTTTCACTTAGCCAATATTTTTGCATTCAGCAACTGGTGAGAGGAATGAAGAGGATTTTAAAATCTTATAGCCTGGTCGAATTCTATACTTAGCACATTTTTGAATTCATTTTCCCTCTCTTTTCCCAGTTGTAACACTTGTTGTCTGAGGCATCGAAATCTCAAACTTCTAGAATCATGAATTCATCACCTCTGCACAGGCCTGTCTTGTTGCATTTGACTTTTTTTAAAATATTAAATCATTCACTGCATTGAACAAATTTGAATTGTTTAGCTAAGTCATTTGATCTCACTCTCGCTCTGGCAAAATTATCCAGTTCAAACCTCTGGCGAAATCCTTCTCGTTCATTTGTTTGCCTTAGAGAAATTTCTCAATTTTTCCTTAGGAATTTATTTAAAATAGGCATTGGGAAAAATATCCATCGAAACGATGTGGACACGGCGTGGAGTAAGCTTGACTCACTTCTGAATTGCAAATGTTTAATACCCAGAAGAGAAATCCTTCCAGAATCCATCGTTTTCATGTGTATCCGGACGAAGGGGTACTTTTAATTTTTATTATTTAAAAATAATAAAAATGGCTAATGTTTATTTCTTCCCCACCGGATGTCTTTCACTCCTGCAATTTCAATCTTCTCTACCTTGGCAAATTTTCTTGATTTTCCCTGAAGAATTTTCCCTCTAAAGATTTTCATAACTTTGAAAATTAGCATCATTCTCTAGATGTACTCTTCATTTTCCCCTCTAGAAAATACCTTAGGAATTATTTTAAAATATAAATTTTATCTCTGAAGGGCGCATATAGCATGTCATTCTTCCATTTTATTCCTTAGGCAATTCCATGCCTAGACTTTAGCAATTTTCACGCCTAGGCCTTCTTTTCATACTTAGCAATTTTCATTTTCAAGTCCCCACTCACTAGGCACATTTCATGATGTGAAGAGGAAAAAATATAATCCTTGGTCTTTTAAAAAAATCACGCCCCCTTGGCACATGGTGACTCTTCACCTTCCTTGAGTGCACTTCACATGATAGACTTCCACCTTCAAGCGCATTTCACATTCACCACTCCACGTTTTTAACTTTCACCCTGGGCGCATATGCTATGAAGAAGAGGAAATTGAGGGCACAAATGAGGGTGGCCTGAGGAATTCCCACACCTAGACTTGACTCTTCACCTCCCTCTGGCGCATATGGGCTAGGCTACTTCCATGTTTGAGCGCATTCATCACATGTGAAAAACTTTCCACGCCTAGGTGTCCCTTCACCTTCCTCAAGCACATTTTGACTTGTGGACTTCCATGTTGGGTGCATATGCATGTGGACAAGGAATTCCGCTTATTTCAAGTGACCCTTCAGCTTCCTTAAGCGCATATTAGCTATGTAGCTTCCTTGCCTTAGGCGTATTTTGCATGTGAGGAGGAAAATACTACGCCCATGGTGTCTCTTCACCTTCCCTAGGCGCATATAGCCTATGGTACTTCCATTTCAAAGCGCACTTCACAGTGTTAGAAGGAATTCCACCCCTTTCAAGTGGCTCTTCATCTCCTCTTGGCGCATTTTGGCTAGGCAACTTCCTTGCCTTAGGCGCATTTGCTATGGTGAGAGGGAAAACATTACGCCTATGGTGACTTTTCACCTCCCCCTAGCGCATTTAGCCTATGCAACCTCCTTTCTTGAGCGCATTTGAGGATGCCTTATGAAATTTTGATATCTCTTGAATATTTCCACGCCTTGGGTGACCTTTCACCTTCCCTAGGCGCATATGGGGGTATGAGGAGGAAAATTCCATGCTTTAGAAGAATTTCTATGCCTCTTGAAGGCGCATTTCATCTTTGCTCAAGGAAATCTCACACTTAGAGATTTTTGTATCTTTCATTCCTCCTGGGCACATATGAGGGTGTTTGCCTGTCAGCTGTCGTTTATAAGTTTCCAACGCCCTAGGTGACCTTGGCTTTCTATTTTTAGTAAACCCTAAGAAATTAGGGTTTCATTGCATTTCACCCTATTCTGAACTGGAGCTGATGTGGCTGTGCCTCCATTTGGTTTTGCTATCCTATACACACCTTATCTGGCACAATACATGCTATTTTTAGCAAACCCTAGAATTGATCAATTTCCGTATCTTTGTTTGCTTTGAAATTTGTTCCAGTTGCTTTTGATGCTGTGAGAGACCTATTCATACTTGCTTCTGGTGATGACGCGCTATTTTTAGCCATGAGATGACTTACTAAAAATAGTAAGTCCTCCGATTTTGCTCAAAATTTGCTAGTAGTTAGCCTAAAAGATGTTGATCATGGTGGTGTGCTTCGTTTTGACATCTCTGCATTTTGCTTCATCTATTTTTAGACATGGCAGGGAAACCCTAATCTGACTTGCATGCGCTCCCGACTGCTCCTGATTGCCTTGATATCTACTGTTTGTCATTCTGCTCGCTGGAATGAAGTGTTAGGTAGCCGTCGGACTAAAGCTGCTATTTATAGTAAGTGTCCAGAAAGTGGTTAACTAGATGTCAGATGAGTTTGTATGTCATAGTGCCCGTGGGATCTCAAAAAACCCAGGAAAAACCAGAAAACTGGTCAACATGCGGGCACTAGCTAAAAATGGTAAGTCCCTGAAAACTGATCCGATCCACTTGCATGTCATATCACTGCGAAGCTCTTGCGAAACCCAGATGGAATATCCGGACATGCATTGAAAATTCCTGCATGCAAACCCTAAAAATAGCCTCGGAAGGCTGTACTCTGAAAGTCACCATCTCAGCTTGCATGTTACATCATCGCGAAGGTCTTGGAAAACCCAGATCAATTCTCCTATCATTTATCGGAGAATTGCTTGTCTAAACCTTGAAAATAGCCTCCGAAGGCTGAACTGCTAAAAATAGCCAATTGTCTGAAACTGTTCAAATTTCATGTGTAGGCACTCTGAAGTTGCCTGAACGTGCTGAAGTAGTTACAATCCCAAAATCCTAAGGGACAAGCCTCAAATTAGGTACTTACTAAAAAATAGTAAGTTGTCGGATTTCAGTAGGATTTCAGGGGGATTTTGCCTTGAGCTTTCTGAATGTGTTGCTGCACTTAGATTTCACCTTAGTAACTCGATCTTGACCTCAGACGGGCCTAAAGGATAGAAACCTTAAATTTGTCAATTACTTCAACTGAGGTCAAACGGGACATCCCCGGAAGGGCCAAAAGATCAGAGACAAAGAGAACCAAAGCCAAAAGACCAGAATGGAGCAAAATTAGGGGGGTCCCCATCTTGGATGGGGTGATGTGTGAAAAGGTCACAACAGTATCGTCCTTTACTTTTGGATAATCTTTAATCCCAGACTAACCTACAACATTTTCCTAAGATATTTACACAGGATAGGTATATCCTGTTTCAGATTACCTACCTTGAGACATTCTACTTCAATAGCTACATAAGGGAGGTATATCCTGTTTCAGACAACCTACCTTCAAACAATCTACTTAATCAAGAAATGTAATGCAGTCAACAAGGTCTTTATACTATTCCTCCTAATCAGGAAATCTTTATCCTAAGAGTACTTTTAGCTTATCTCAGTTATCCCTATAACTTAAGCTGTAGACTACCTTGGTACTGATTCCATCCTTGACCTAGTATTTAATAACTAGTTACTTTCTCCTTTATTTAAGGAGTTCAAGCAGTATTCAAGTAATACAATTCATAATATACTTCTATTAAAAAGTATTCAAACATTTCCCTTTCAAGCTATTCTTTTAACAAACTTTCCTATGAAATCATGCTATTCCATTTTAACAAACCTTTTCCATTTCAACAAGCTTTTTCCATTTCAACAAACCCTTTCTAATGAAATTTAGCTATTCCAATTTACATGCTTTCACTATAAAACAAGCTATACCACTCAAACAAGCTTTTATAAAAACAAGTTGTTCCATTCCAACACTTCCTTTTTCCACTTCATACCACAATGCAAAGCAAGGCATAAACTAAGCAAGTAGATTCATTTATTTCAAATGACAAAAGTAAATAAAAGACATTTCTCATGCCTGTTTCCCTTGCTGCGAGTGAGTTCAGTCAGTAGCTTTTGCTCTTCCTTCACAATCCTTCTCAGTCTTTTCCAGATACTTTTCACAGCATGAGTAGAGTATGACTCTCAGGTAAATGCAATACAACAAGGATAGATATGGCTCTCAACAATGCAACACAGCAAAGATAGAATATGGCTCTCAACAATGCAACACAGCAAAGATAGAATATGGCTCTCAACAATGCAACACAACAAAGATAGAATATGGCTCACAGCAAAGATAGATTATGGCTCTCAAAATGATTGCAATATAGTAATGACAGGGTATGGCTCTCACAGGAAATTCGTTTGAATACAACAGGGACAAATTGTAGCTCTCACAAAAGAAAATTCGGAGTTTTGCAAGTGATACTTGATGAATGAACTGGGCGGCTATTTATAGAGCCCTTAGCCAACCATTTTCCACTCTTGCAGGCATGAAACATGACAGAACTGCTATTTGAATTTTTCAAACAGAAAAGTGGCGAAATTCCATACTTACACATAGCTTATAAGAGATGAATCAACTTCCAGCTATACAGAGACTAATTCAAACTTTCATTTGATTCAAAGAAGGGCTGACACCTACAGGCATTTCCCCAAAATGGCGCAACTCATGAACAGTGGCGGATAAATCACAAACGAAAATGTCAATGCAATAACCGCGTCCCACCTGGCGTCTCTCCCAACCTCCTCATGCACTTCCCGAATGGAGCTCCAGCAGGCCGCGACCTGGTCTATGGGTGAGAGGAGCTGCACGCGGTTCATCTCACTCATTAATTCGGCCATTTCCTCCAGTTCGTGTTTTTCCAGTATGAAGGGAAATCGCGATTTTCATTTAAACCAAAGTTTTAAAATGCCTTAAGATTTAAATCTTTTAACAAGACTATAGTCTATCATTTAAATTTCCCATAATACTTTCCACGTATTTCTCCAATGGTCCATGAAATTCGAAATACTTTTATTACTCATGGTAAATGCATTTTATTACCAAATGACTATATAAGTCCATTTCAATTATTTCCAAGGCAAAGTCATTTTAAATTATAAATTAAAATGTTATAAATACATTTTGCATTATATTAAATATAAACTATTATAGTTTTATTTACCAATTAAATATATATATAAATCTATATTTAAATGTTTTAACATTTAAATATTACTATAGATATATCTATATATATTTATTCTTGGTAAAACTATAATAACGTATATATTAAATATAATATTTAATATATATATAAACACATTCATATATTTACATTTAAATATATCTATACATATTTGTACTTAATCAACCAAATACGTGTATTCCAGGCCAGTCAGCGTACCCTTAATACACGTGTTTGTACAAACAAGTATATATACGTTTAACTGTAAATTCCAAGCATCAATATAACTTATCAGTTCACATTTCGCATTCAAGGTTCATAGAACAGTAAGTCAATCAGCAAGTAACACCACTCACAAAGCATAAAGAAGTAATCCAAAACTCCTAAGCCTAAGGATGACTTATTAAGATAACTCAACTGACTCAATTCCCAAAACCCTTAGTGAAGTGTGTGTATGCTCAACGGATCAACTTTACCGGTTACTCGACCAAGCCCCTCTCCCGAGTGATGTCCCCCCTCCGCCTGGAGAAATGGTTCCTGATCCTACATCCATTGCCACAAAACCACGGCAGTTACTTGTTCACAACATTTGCAATACTTATACAAACATATCAAGTTTAAAGCAAGATTCATTATCCTGATATTCACATATATGCAGTATTTTACCATGAATTACATCAATTGAAATTACATCAAATGAAACAACGTCAAATGAGTTGACATACATATTGATAACAAGGTGCAAGCATCTCCAGATTTCACATTACATTCATCTCTACCTTTTATATCACTAGAAAATAGTAACCTCATAATTCGGGATGTAACAATTTCCTCATCAAGCTGGCACACTCAAAATCACGAAAAAGATTAGTTTTACCCTAGTGGGTCTATTTTGCTTTTCAAAATCTTTTTCAGGAGCACTAGGGTCATCAGTGGAAGTCAGTCAATTGCCAAGTGTCAGAAACAAACATTCAAGCACTGAACAAAAGTTGCTAATGATGAACATGCACGAAGAATGCAAAATGGAGAAGGGAAGCTATCAAAGTTTGAAAATGCGAAATCTTGACTAAGTTTGCCAAGCTCAGGCACCCTTGTCAAGCATAGGCGCCCAAACATTCATTCCTTAGAAAAAATTTCATCCCCGACAGTAGGGCAAAGGAAAGCACGTCAAACGAAGCAAAAAATTGAAAATATCAGATAATATTCTAAGTCTAGAGAACTTGGGTGCCCCAAAGAGAGAAAGGTGCCCAAGGTTTTGAAGGTTCATATTCAATAGTTAGGGTTTGCAAATGTGCTCAATCTCTTCAAGATCTTGCCAGCTTTGCAACAAATATCTCAGCAAGCTCATCGAGTCATTCAGCTATCGGCAAACTCAAGATGAATAGAGGCCATGACAAGAGGATTTCAAACTTCAAGTTAGAAACAGAGTAAAAATGTCTAAGTCTGGAGAACTTGGGCGCCCAAGCTTTTGAGGGCTTAAATGGATGAATTTGCAGATGCATTCTCCAGCGTGACTTCTTCCAACTTGAAGCAGCTTTCCAGTGGAACCATCAGCATGCTCCTCAGAGGTTGCAGTCATCAGATCTCGAAGGCTGAACAAAGGGAGAAACATGAGTAAAATGATAGAAGTCTAAAGCAAAAGTAAGAAATACATAAAATAAACTAAAGGGAGAAACATGAGTAAAATGATAGAAGTCTAAAGCAAAAGTAAGAAATACATAAAATAAACTAACTTTGGAGGAGTTGGGCGCCCCAGCTAGCCAAGGGCGCCCAAGCTTTTAACCCACTAAACTCAGCTTTTAGGAGGCATCATTCCCAAGATACCTTCTTCAGATTCTTCTCAGCTATCTAGTGAATCTGACAGCTAGTCGATCTGATCAATTTAGCTCTCGGAACCATGAAATCATTTAAAGGTCAGAAAACAAGCAAGAACTTGAAAATCATAAAAATGGCTAATACTAGTAAAGATGGGCGCCCTTGGAGGAGATAGGCACCCAACATTTTCAAGGGTCAGATGAAGTTTTTGTCAAAAGTTGCCTCCAAACAAACTTCATTAGATTTGATCAAGCTCTGCGATGAATCATTCAACTCATCTGTGAGATCAATTTGGAAGCCAGAAATCAAGATCAAATTGGGGTTGAAAATCAAGAAGAAAAGTTGAAACTCTCAAAAAATGACTAAGTCTGAGGAAGATAGGCACCTTTAGCCAAGAAGGGCGCCCATGATGCCATGCCTTAGCCAAAATTTTCAAAATTTCAAAATTTCAAGAAGAAGAAAAATGTCCAAGTTCAATGCACAAGCTCAGGCTAGGGTTTGAAGAGTTTAAAAAAAAGGAAAGTTAATTTTCTCAAGGCTAAACTTATTTAAGGCGCCTTTGTCTTTCATTTTTCATAACTTTCTTGCAGGTGGCATCCAAAGAGAAGTGGAGCAGCAACTAAAGAGTTTATCTTTTCAATATTTAAGAGCTCAGACCTTCTCATTTTTTCAAGTTCTTCATAAATTTTCAGACCAGCATACAAGGAGGCCTGCTTTTCATGCTTTTTCATCCAGAACATCAATTCTTTGAAGAAGTAGGTCAAGGTTTTCAATTTCTAGTGATTTGGGTCATCTCAGTTCATGACTTTGAACAATTTTTGAAGGAAATTTTCAAGTTGCAGCAGCTGTTTTTTGTTCACATGTCCCAAAGAACATCAAGATTTTTAAGTTTCAATCATCTAGGTCCTTCCAGATCAGTCTTTTAAAAAAAAAACCCAAGTCACAACTTTTTCAAAAAAAATTCAAGTCCTAGGGTTTGCTGCTTTTTCAATCAGACTTCAAGATTTTTAACATCCAAAATGTGCTTCTGAACAAAACCCAGGTGCCAGCTTTTTCATGCTTTTTCTGAGGAAATTAGGGTTCATTGCTTTTTCAGTCTACACTCAAAATTTTCAAAAACGGATGATCTGGGTTTGCTTGTAACAAAATTTTGAGCAAAACCCATATCTCAGAATAATTTTAAAAAAATTCATCCGTTTGAAGAAGAAAATCAGCAAGCTAAAAATAGAAAGTGTGCAAAAACTTGTCCGAATATAGGCAAGTTTATAGTCAATCTTCAAGTTTTGTAGTATGGAGCACATTCCCACTGAGTTCAAGACCATATGAGTACTATATCATGACTTCATCAGGATAGCTGAGACTGACTTGCACCACATCAAGCCAGTATTCAATCTGTGTGCTTTGAAAGACACAGGCAATGTCACCATTAGACACCTTGGCCATTCAGGACTTCTTGTAGCAACATCTATTCCCTTTTCAGTACAGAGCTTAGAATTCGTAATTGCTTGCATCAAGCATTACAATTCTACAGTGAGGGAGCTTCAGTCGATGGATGGAAGAGTGATTTGCAGTTTAAAGCCAGATATGATTGAAAAATGCTTCTCAATTCCGCCTAGGCCAGGAAGTGTTACCATCTCTATGGAAGAGTGTGAAAGGATATGGGAGATGCATAAAGAAAAATACAACAAGAAGATTGCACAGAAGTGGATGAAGGAAAAACATAAGACATTGTTGAAGAACATCGAGAGAAGAGAATTTAATTATTTAAGTCACCTTGCTCAACCGGATTACTGGCCAAGCAGATGCAACAAAGTTTCAGCCCTAGATGTTTTATGTGATACCTCTTATCATGAAGAAAATCATAACTTCGCTATTGATAGTATTGATGCACTTGACAAAGATATAGCTTCCCGCTTTTTAGCAGATGTGCTCGAGATATAAAGCAACTTTTATCTATAAGTTTTCTTCCTAGCTTTCTTTCTATTCTCATCTTAATTCTTATCCACTCTTTAGAGAAGAGAAAGAAAACAAATGTAATAGTTAGCATTTCCTATTTTCCATGCTTTCTTAGTTGTAGATGTTTATCTTCTTTAGTTTTAGAAATAAAGCTTGCATGCTTGCAAGTATTAGTTGTAAAAGGAAGGAGATTTTAGGGTTCCCTACTCCTCTGCTTTGTTATAAATAAGGGCAACCTTGCCCCTTTTTTTTTAACCGTGGTAGTGATAACAAGACGCTGAGCCTCTTAGTGCCTTCTCATTGTTATTCAATGTTGTTCAAAACTTTGATTGTGATAGTGAAATTGTTGAGCTTATTTTGGCCTTCAAGATTACTATTCAATTTTTGTTCGATCTTGTGCTAAGTGTTAATCTAGTTTTGATCACATGTTGCATGCTTGTTTTGCTACAACTTGCTGTCCCAAAGGTGTAAATCTTGATAATTGAGGAGGAGGATCTTATGCTTGTCTTGCTTTGATTTAATGTCTCAATTTTCAAAGTTCGTTTATTTGTTGAAATCGTTCCTCGTTCACTTCTAGGATTTAAACTCTGCATTTATTTAAATCTTTAGAAGCGTCTTTAGTATAAGTTAGTTGTAGTTGAAAGTTTTTATTAAAAGGAAAACCTCAGTTGCAATGTCAAGAGTTCTATAACCTTGTGTTCTCGAAGCTGAGACAAAAAGATAGGCAAATTATTTTTAATTTACTTTCTTTAGCATAATCAACAAAAGAGGGAGCTTCCCCTCCGAATTTGAAAACCAATTTACTGCACATAGTTGTTCATTTCCAAACCGCATTCCAGAGGTGCGATTTGAAACACCAACAAACCTAAAAAATATACACAGTTGAATCCAAAAGCTCACTTTATTCAATTGATAAAATGAGCTTATTAATATTTGCAAAAATTTTGAGAAGAATTGAGGAAGGGTTTTTTGGTTGAAAGCTACAACTTTTTTGAGGATGAAATCCCTCGAAAAAGATAGTGTTTGTAGGTGTGGAAGATCACCCAAGGGCACTACATTGAATAATCTCGTTCAGGGGTTATGATTGAGCTTCATTGAATCGATTTGCATCATAGTTTCGAAGAATCTGAGAATGGTTTCAAGAAGAAGACATCTCTACAAATTTAAGGCATCTATAACAACATTTTTTGAGCACAAGGAGGGTTCTTTTGCTGGCTGTACAGCTGTAGCAAGGGATCGTACAACTTCAGCAGGCCATGTTTGAGTTCCTAGGCCAAACACCTAGCCTTGGCATCAATAACCACATCAATTGCTGGCATCCAGGGCAACTAAGAGGTTGTGCAGAAATTTCAAAGTGGGATTTGGAGGCATTTGAGATCAGCATCCAACTTCATGAGTTTACCAGTTTCTGGTTATGCATTTTCAGATTTGCAGCTTTTGCATTTTGTCATCCAGGTACGATTCCAATGCATTTTCTAAAGCAATAGTAAAATATGGCTTATTTGTTTCATGCATTTGCTTGGTGTTTATTAATTTTGCGAATATTTGTAATATGCGCATTGTCTGGCAAAAACCAAAGAAAATTTTTTAAAACCATTTTAAACAAAAGCAAAACTCAAAACAGGGAGGGGATATTATACGAATATAGCAAACCTGTGTGCCCATTTGATTCAGCCTTTTTGGTGTTTTGGAGATTTATTACCATAGGGTTTCAAACCATAAGTTTGAGCACCACACCTTGGAGGTTCCTTTTCATCATTCAAAGGTCTAATTTGCATGTAAATTGGTATGTATAAAACTTAGGGTTTATAACAAATTATAGTTGGGCATGTTTGGCATGTTTGCCCATGGTATTTGATGTATTTGAAGACTTTATATTTTTTATTTATGAAAGCAGACTTCTGATCTGAGTTTCCTATCATTTTGGTAGCATTTTGGGTGTCGAATCATTGAATAATTCATTGTATAATTCAACTATGATTTTAGCACATGTATTGACATGATTGTTATGATGTTTTTAGCATGTTAAGTGGCTGTTATAAGTGTTTGATTAAGTCTGAAATAGAAAAATCAGAACTGCAGAAACTAGGGTTTTGGATCAGATTTGGAAATCAGATAATTAGGGAAAAAATTAGAACCCTAAAATCAGAAAAATTAGTAAATATCCTACGTGAGATATTTCAATTTTGTATGTAAAAATGAGGGCTGAAATTAATAAATCAAATTTTAAAGGTTTGGTCGTAGTGATTGAGTAAATAAATTGGCAATCCAAGCTGAATCGGATCAGCATACCCTACAAATTGTGATTTATGGCAATTTCTACTTCATTTGAAACTGAGTTGTCAATTATCAACTTTATTACATATAGAACTTTGTATATTTTGAGGAAATTATGACTATTTTTTTGTTTTTAATTTATATATATATGACTGTGCTAGCGATATTCTCTGATGATCATTGTTTCAAGAAGAGATCATCTTTCTTCATAAACCATGGTCCTCCTTGCAAAAATTGATTCCTTGCAGATCTGCTTCAGAAGATAGCTATAAATTGTCATTTTAACATCATGAGGATTTCCACTATTCCCACTGGTTTCCAATTTTCCTGGGCCTAGTGTTTTAAGGGTTTTGATCTCCAGAAAACCCCCATAAATTTTCATTCCAGGGCCCTCTCTTTGAGTGTCCAATTTCAAATTTACTCAGGCCTATTGTTTTATCCCCCAGTATATCTGTATATCAAGGCTCTCTCTTCGAGAGTCTAAATCCTCTATTCCATTTCACTGATGCTGAAAGAAATTTTTGGTACGGTTCCCATGGGCCTCCAAAGACATAACAGCCATTTTCATTTTTGTCAGAGTAGTTTTTTCTTGTTATTGTCCTTTTTGCACGATGCTGTATGAAATTAGTGAGATACTCCTTGCAGATCTGATTTTGATCTAGAGGGCAACAGATTTGAAAGAGTTGAGAATATTGGATGTAATGAGATCTCATAAAGAGACTATGGTCTCCTCACAAGAAGAATCCTCTTCAGGAAGGTGGAATGAGAGAGATCAGAAGAGAGGGAAGGATTGCTGGTTTAGGTTGGGAGAGAGCCACAAATTTGTAAATGGACTGCCTACAAAGCTATGAAAATATTATGATTGAATCTCTTCTTTTTATTCCGTTTTTTTTTTTTGCGAGTATGGGTGGCAGATTCAGACACCTTGAGAATATAAGATATCGATCTGTGATGAACTAGATATTGAAGTCCCCCACCTACAAAAATACATTAACTAGAATGTGGAAGTCACTTAGCAATGCCAACATTAGCTAAGATTGCAAACGCCTAGTAACATGTTAGAATTACCATTAACTAAAAATGTGAAGAAAATGGATCAACTAATAATTAAGACCACAGGTTACATGACACACTAAAAAATAGTTATCCAATAGACCTTGCTCTCAGTAGATGTTAAAAGAAAAAATATCCATGTGTAATACTAAAGACAATCAATTAGAATTAAAGTGTCAACAATTTACCTACAATCAACTAGGATTAATGTGTCAACATTACCTAGAGCTGAGCTCATGCTATATTGAAAGTAAAGCTTCACAATAACTCATAAACACTTACCTTTCTACTTATAAACATGCACGCATTTGTCAAATGACCGAGACCGTGCAACAATAACATCATGCTATAAACAAACTATTAACTGGAAACTCTATTAATTTATTATACCTTTGAATAATTATGTCCATCAAAATACAATAAAGAGAAGGAAAAGCAGGCTGAGTGAAGGAACACACCAAAAGGTAATTAAAATCAGAGGTGAAAACTTATTTAAAATTCAAAATGCTAATGTAAGAAAGAAATTTGAAGATATGTATCACCTCTTCCTCAAAATATCCCTTTGTACTGTAACATGCCCAATCATGCAGATTAGCCCTTAAATTTGGCAGTACTTCATCTTGCATCTTTGGAAGCAGCGATGATGTTGTGTCATAGAGTTCCTTTCCAACATAATCAATAAAACCTACTGTAATATTTCTGTTTAAACATATTCTAGACAAGTCAATGGCTAAATAATAAATCCATCACACTACTCTAATCAAGCTAACATATTCTAAGCCATGGAAGTCTAATGGAATTGGAATTTTTCCATAACACATTCCAATTTTGAATCACTTGTCATGTTGAAAATCGAGCTCATTTGTAAATTGAAAAACATACTATAAACATGGATGATGCCGTTAAGCATACTATATTGTTCAGGGTGTTAACTATTTCTCTGTCGCTGGACGCATAAGAGAATAATGGAAACACTTACTGTAATGTAGATGGATCCTCTCTGTCCATGTTCTTTGAAATTGGCAAGCCCAACTTTTTCTCCAAGTCTCCCTGTCTAAACCATTCAATCAGTAACAATTCTGCCCATCGTTTTGAGAGGGAAAATGGCTTCATTATATTGCTAATATCTGCGCATTTAGTCAGAATTTTCATTAAGAGTAGCGCGTCATTTGTGCTGGATGCGTCTGAAGTTGATGATGAGTTAAATTGAGAACCATCCTTTTCTGGAGTATAGGGTGGGGAGAACTGGAAAAGCCTAGACTCATTCGTTCTTTCTTTCACACTCTTAAGAATGTCTGCATGTAAACTCATGTCTGTTGAAATGATAACATTCACCATGAGCTTCCTGACTTGCCTTTGCTCCGAATCAGTAAGACTTGATAATATATTAACAGACTCATGAGCCTGCATCAGAAGCGAAATACATCAACGAGTGATCAAAGATTCCTTACAAATACGAGCTTATGAAACCTTCCAAAAATTTAAATTTGAACTTCAGTTTGGTCTCTCAATCGATCTCACAGACCCATATCCCTATAGCTTAATGTTGTTTCTTAATCCACTTTCACTGTTTACCAATTAAAACTTGCCAAAGTAAAATAGCTGTAAGATCATTTTTCTTACCAGTAAAGTTTTGATAGTGGTGGAAGCATGATGGTTTTCTAGAACTGAAATATCATTGTAGCGTATGGCAAGAGGATCATTACAATTGATAAGAAAAGCATTTGTTAGACCTGGATGATCTACATCATGGCACAATGCAGCCAACGCCAGAGCTAACTTCTCTAAATTATTTAGTAACTTTCCAGCTTCTACAGCCGTTAATAAAAGATATCTGCAAACAAGAGTTACAAGTAAATTATTTAAAGATGTTATGTAGAAATTCGCTAATCCTCGACAGCATCAAATATACATGCAAAGGGCAAATCAAAAAAATTCAAAAGCAACTGATTCCAACACTGAAATATGTAAATGGAAACAGAATTTGGATTAATTGCCCACGTGCAATGTAAGACATCACAGGCATGCCGAAAATTATGGTATGGCACGGTTCTATGGTATTGAGCAGAAATCTGCAAGAGAGAAAATATTTAGTTAGGTTCAAATTACATACACTAACAATTTTTGGATGTACTTTAAATTGAGGTGAATCTACCATTTAGTTAGTTTCAAATTACATATGCTAACAATTTTCAGATGTACTTTAAATTGAGGTGAATCTACTACTAGCCAGTAGATGGGGCAAGAAAGCACATCCATTTTAACTTAATTTATGTGAATGTTATCCAATATATAAAGGCTATTAATTCAACCATTTAGATATTTACCAGATATTCTCTCTTCTATGTTTGATAGAATGGAATTTTTTTGGACGGTTCCTATCAATCATTGTATAGGTAGTGATGATTCGGTGACATCTAATCTGCTATTGTACGATGCTACTTAAGTGTAAACATTATACTTTGCCATAAATTCAGTAAATTATTTCTATTAAAATGTAGATTATGCCTATACCAATGCTACTAACTTTGAATAGCAATTCGATTATCATTCTCTATAGAAATCAATCCATATAAAAGAAGTGAAATAAAGAAACAAAATTTTCAATAGTCCAAGACACATAAGAAAAACGAAGCTGATGATACATAATTTTGTATGTCGAGAAAGATCTTGAAGCTTTTTTAGTGAACCGAAGTTAAGATTCTATTAAACAACCTAATAAAGTCAGCACGCTATCTTCCCTTGGTGTAGTGGATTTGACTCAAACCAAACAACAAAGAAACAAACTAAATAATATGAGATACAAGACTCATAATTAGGCATGGAGAAATTTAAAATTCTTCTGTTTTGATTTCTCAAAGCCACATGATTTTTAGAAACGATTAATATGGAGTAAATGATGCCTTTATCAGTTCTTTATTGCTAAATAATAGCTCCGTCTTTGAGACATGTTTCATTCCCAAATAGAATACTCACACCTTTCTACTCCTTGGAATCATGAAAAGTAATTTGTCAACTCCTTGGGTTTCTTTTTATCCTAGTACTTTACTATTGTAAGTTTTTTTGTACTTTTGAGTTCTATTGATCTACTGTGGTCATTCATGGCATAGATATAAGGCCCACCAAGACTCATCTAGGCCCAGTGAGGCTCAAGGCGGGTAGGGTGAAACAAGTCCCAAAACTTGGAACCTATGTACCCCATAAGTTATGTCACACCTGCCAAATCCAACGAGTCTTGTTGTTAAGATTTGGTTGTCTTAGTGAGCTAGCAAATTAGGAAAAAATAAATAAAATTAAAAAAATCAAACTTAACTCTTCAAAAATAACCCCTCAAAAAATATTAATCTTCATCTGCCAACACAAGGAAGAGAAAACAAATAGTATTAGACCTAAAATCACATGCCATTGAAACAAAATCGAGCAGACGTCTTGAACAGTAAATGTTGATTGAATACAACTTGGGAAGGTTTGTAACAGCCTTCAATGCATCCACAAGAGCCTATGATACATTTGGAAGAGCCTACCATTGATTTGGAACTGCAAGTTGAAACAAATTTCAAGAGTTATATATTTTTTTAATCTTTTTTTTCTTTGTCTAAATTTGTTTGTCGTCTAACTTTTTTTTTCTAATTCATGGAATAAACCTTTGTTGTTTTTTATATCTTTATGAACAAACCCTAGCTGTTTTTTATTTTTTAACTATTTTTTAGCTACAGACCTTAACTGATTTATTTTTTTGAATTTTATCTTTATTTAGAAACCTTGAATGTTAATTTATTCAATTTATTTGTTATTGCAGCATATTTCATGCTTAGAGATTGTTCAAATGTCAGCACCAATTAAAAAGAATGCTTGTTGGAAATATGTTATCTCAAAGGAAAGGAAAGGTGAGTTGATTTGCATTTATTACAAGACAAAAATTAGTGGGGGAAGCATTAACCAATTCACCTTGCATAAATTACATGTCAATATATTAAAGTGTGCAATGTTGTGCCTGCTGATGTTGTGCACAAGATACACACTCGATTGGAGGCATTTGACCAATAAAAGGAATTAAAAAGAAAAGAGATGCCAACCATTCATAAAAACTCTTCTTCTTCATTTCTTCCATTTATTGAATGCTAAACCAATAGTGACAGTGCTATTATTGGATTTAGAGGTCATGGATCTAGATTAAATTCATATTTTATACCATGCACTAATCCAAGTCTCCAACCATCTGTAGACATTTAGAGATAGTTCTACAATGATTAATAGAGCACAAGTTGTATGGTAAACTATCTAAGTGTACTTTCTTCCAAAGGAGAGTGCATTATCTAGGGCATGTGATCTCGGTGGACAAAATCTCCATATATCTTGCTAAGATCAAGGCAGTACTTGAGTGGCCTATAACCAAGAATGTGTCTAAGATAAGAAGTTTTATGGGTCTAGCAGGGTACTATAGAAAGTTTGTTGCAAACTCCTCCAAAATTGATTTTCCAATCACTTCTTTACAAAAGAAAGGGAAGAAATTTGAGTGGGTTGAGAAGTGTTAAGAAGCCTTTGATCTACTTAAAGAGAAGTTGACCACTGCACCGATCTTGAAAGTACAAAATCCTGAATGTAATTTTACAATGATCACAGATGGATGCGGGGAAGGTTGAGGTGTGTTAATGCAAGATGGGCAAGTGATTGCTTACAAGTCTAGAAAGCTGAAACCTTATGAGAAAAATTATGCATCGTATGATTTAGAGTTAGTAGCTGTGGTTCACGCATTACAAATGTGGAGGCACTACTTGTTAGGGAAACCCTTTGAATTGAAAACTGACCATAATGGGTTAAAGTACCTTTTTACTCAACCTAATCTGAATGCTAGGCAAAGAAGGTGGTTGGAGTTAATAGCTGACTATGATTTCAATATCAATTATATAGGAGGTAAAGAGAATCGGGTTGTCGATGCTTTGAGTCAAAGACATCATATTGCTTCAATAGTAATGATTTAAACCAACTTTAAGGGACAAGTGTTGCAAAAGTGCAAAGAGGATGAGTACTACTTGCAAGTCAAGAAGGCACTCGCTAATAATCCATAAGATTCTAGGTACGAGGGTTTTCATTTTGAACCTAATGGATTACTTAGATATAAGGGTAGGATGTATGTACCTAATGTAGTAGAGTTAAGGAATATGGGATGGAAAGAAGTACATGAAGCACCGTACTCTGGACACCCTGGATGACCAAAATGATGGCGGATGTGAAGACATTATATTTTTGGATGGGGATGAAAGGAGATGTTGCTAATTTTGTGGCTAGGTGTTTGGAATGTCAGAGGATGAAAGCAGAGCATCATCATTCTGCAAGCTTGTTATATCCACATGACATACCAGAGAGGAAGTGGCAAGTCATAAGTATGGACTTTGTGCAAGGATTGCCTATGTTAAGAAATAAGCACAATTCCATTCTTGTAGTAGTAGATAAGCTTACCAAAGTCGCACATTTTATATCCGGGAATCTAAATGATGGAGCACTTGTCATAGCAAGGAAGTTTGTGCAAGAAGTGTTTAGATTGCACAAAATTCTGGAGAAGATTATCTCATATAGGGATGCACGAGTCACTTCTAAGTTTTGGCAAACCTTGTTTTCTGCACTTGGGACTCAATTGAATATTAATCTGAAAATAGATGGACAAACTGAAATGGTGAATCAAGTATTGGAAGACCTACTAAGAATGTATTGCATGGATTGGCAGTACAAGTGGGAGGACTGCTTAGCCTTAGTCAAATTTTCTTATAGCAATTCATATCATTTTGTGATAAAGATGGCTCCTTTTGAAATGTTGTATGGTCAAAAGTGTCAAACTCCTATAAGTTGGCATAGACTTGAGGATAGAGTGACTCTTGGGCCAAAGATGTTGGCTGAAAAGGATGAGCCAAAGAGACTTCAAGTGGAATTCCTGTCATATCTTGGGAAAGGATTGTAACATTTCGTTACATCTAATCCATTCTCAAGCCTTCTGGACACCTTATTCTTAGGTCTATCCAGCCTTATAACCCTGGAAAGAGATTGTAACATTTCGTTACATCTGACCTCTTCCAGGTCTTATCCCGGGAAAGGATTGTAACATTTCGTTACATCTAATCCATTCCCAGGCCTTCTGGATACCTTAGTCTTAGGTTTATCCAACCTTATAACCCTAAAAAGAGATTGTAACATTTCATTACATCTAACCTCTTCCAGGTCTTATCCTAGGAAGGGATTCTAACATTTTGTTATATCTAATCCATTCCTAGGCCTTCTGAACATCTTAGTCTTAGGTTTATCTAGCCTTATAACCCTGGAAAGAGATTGTAACATTTTGTTACATCTAACGCCTTCCAAGTCTTATCCCAGGAAAGGATTGTAACATTTCGTTACATCTAATCCATTCCCAGGCCTTCTGGACACCTTAGTCTTGGTCCATCCAGCCTTATAACCCTAGAAAGATATCGTAACATTTTGTTACATCTAACCTCTTCCAGGTCTTATCCTGGGAAAGGATTGTAACATTTCGTTACATCTAACCCATTCCCAAGCCCTCTAAACACCTTAGTAATAGGTCTATCCATCCTTATAACCCTAGAAAGAGATTGTAATGTCCCTTTTTTGGTTTACCATAATTATTGCCTTGATTTTCTGAAGATATCCTTTATGATGGTTTAGTGTTCAAACCATAGTTGGCACACTCGCGAAAAACTTGCCGAGTTTTCAAAAACTCGCGAGTTTTTTTCCACCGCGAGTTTTTACGAGGTTAACTCACCATCCATTAAAAAACGAGTTTTTTTGAGTTTTTTGAAAAAATCGCCACTAAAAACTCATGAGTACTCGCCAAAAACTCGCGAGTCCGACAAAAAAACTCGGCCGCGTAGAACATAAAGCAGAAAACGTCTTTTTTCAATTTCATTTCATTTCGAAATTGAATGATAGTTTGTGTGAGGAGCTCAAACCCCCCCCCAAGCAAGGAGATATCATTTCCAACGATTTGCCATCGAGGAGAGCAGATTCAAACACCATTTTGTGTGGATTTTGAAGAGAAATTCGATTCACAGGTAGGGGTTTTGTTTTTGTTTTTTATTTTTGCTTAATCATTTTCTTTCATTCTTCTTGCAAAATACTCATTCCAAATTGAAAAAAAGTCATAATAGAGCACAAAGAAACAATTTTTTTGCATTTACAATCCAAAAAACAAGATTCATCACAATCTTTTGTTGATTTTTGCTGATTTTTTTCATTTTTTTAATAGTTTTTTGAAATTTTCAGACCTAGGTTCATTTTTTGTGTAAAATGATAAGATTAGTTAATAATGTTAATTTATAATTCATTTAAACACATTTGTATCAATTTAAATCAAATTTAGCTCTATATCTTTTAAGTTTTAAATTTTTAATGATTTAGGTTGTTTTTAATTTTTTTTGTATTAAAAAACTAATATGTTGTACATATTTTTTGTGTGTGTAGATTGATCATTGAGCATTGAATACACACTATAATGGCTTCTAGCTTAGCATCAGGTTCCAACCCTGCCCCACCATGTTCCACCCCGTCTACACCATCATCATGGGTTCCAGGCACTCGTCCTGTAGGGGCTAGAGACCCTACATGGAAGTATGGTGTGAGAGGGCACGTACTTGGAACAGTTGTTTGCAGTGAGTGCAAGAATACATATCATGGAGGCATAAATCACCTCAAATACCATCTTGCAGGCATTCCTCAGCGTGATGCCAAGCCTTGTGAGAAGCCCAAAGAAGAGATTAGAAGAGAGATGCTTGCACTACTCTCAATTGCCGAGGAAAGAAAAAGGCAAAGGGAGAGGGCAAAAAAAGCCATAGCAGCTGCCATAGCTAGTGGACATGCGGATTCCCATGGCCAAACTCAGGAGCACAAGGCTGAGCACATGGAGATAGAGTCAGATGAGGAGGGAGATATTGGCATTGTTGGCTCTCTTCGTGGTCCACGGATTCGCGTTCATAGCATAGCCACAACTGTACTGTCCTCTAGGCCCCCCGTTTCCTCTAGTACGACTTCGACTAGAGTGCCAGTGCCACCACCACCTTCATCTTCACACAACCCACAGAGTTTTTTTGTGCCTCGAAACACACCAGGAGCATAGGTATCATTGGAGGCTACAGGGTGGAACAAGGAGGTGCATCAACATGCCGAGTCGGCATGTGCTGACTTTTGGTATTTCAATAACATACCATTTAATGTGGCGAGTAGTCCCTATTGGCACAATATGGTCACTGCATTGACAGTTGCGGGAAAAGGCTTCAAGCCACCTTCTCGCAAAGATTTGAGTGGGAGGTAGGTGAAAGTCAACTTAAATTTTATGCTAAGTTTATGTTCTTTACATCAAATTAATTTATAATTTATTATTTATGTTGAATTGAAGCTATTTTTTATTTAAAACTTACAATTTTGTACTTATTTAATTATTTTACTTTGTACCTGCAAGTTGCTCACAAATGCAACCCAAAGGGCAATGCAAGTGGTTGAACAACAAAAAGTTAAATGGAAGAAATATGGCTGCTCCATTCTTTCTGATAGGTGGACGGATGAGAGAAACCGCACCATCATTAACTTTTTGGTTGCTTGCAAAGGTGAAGTTGTGTTTTGGAAGTCGATAGATGCTTCCATCAGGATAAAAACTACAGATACATTGTGTACATTGTTGGAAGAAGTTGTGATGGAGGTGGGGATTGCTAATGTGGTGCAAGTTATCACAGATAATGCAGCAGCGTATGTGGCAGCAGGAAGAATGCTTGAGATTAGACATCCATCACTCTTTTGGTCACCTTGTGCGGCACATTGCCTTGACCTTCTTTTGGAGGACATAGGCAAACTTGTTTGGGTGGCACCGATTGTAGATGATGCAAGGAGCATCACAAAATTTATCTACAATCACCCTTGGGTTCTTAGCTTGATGAGAGATCATACGCAAGGGAAGGAGTTGGTGAGACCAGGTGCCACAAGGTTTGCAACGATTTTCATAACGTTGCAAAGCATTTTGGATTCTTTGGGCTTTTTAAAACAAATGTTTGTGAGTCAAGCATGGAATGACTCCTCATATTCAAAGAAGCCCGAAGGAGAGAGAGTTGCTGCAATAGTCTTTGACCACTTGTTTGCACAAAAAGCTACAGAGATCGTGAAGGTAACTTCAAAACTTTGATTTTAATTTTAAACTCAAGTTGAATATAAATATATATATTTTTTAATTTAACTTTAAGCCTTTCATTATAAATTTCTAACTTTGATCTTTTTGTATTTTTAATCTAGGTGTCAAAGCCCTTGGTAAGAGTCCTTCGCTTGGTAGATGGGGATCAAAACCCCATGGGATATATTTATGAGGCCATGGATAGGGCCAAAGAGGCTATCAAAAGTTACTACATGGGGAATAGCCTGAAATTTGATCCCATATGGGAAATTGTTGATAGGAGGTGGAACAATCAACTCCACCAACCCATCCATGCAGCAGGGTACTTCCTCAACCCTTATTATTTCTTCTTAGAGAGCTTCTCCGATCCTAATGGAGAGGTTATGGAGGGGCTCATGATATGCTTTCAGAGGATGGAATCGGAGGTTGCAGCGAGAGACCACATCGTCATGGAGTTGGATATGTACAGGGAAGCAACTGGTAATCTCTTTTCTTCAGAGATGGCTCTTAGAGGAAGAAACACTCTGCCACCAGGTATAAAATTGGGAGTCTTTAACTTTTAAGTTTATTTCACATGCATCATGATCATATAATTTGATAAAATGTGTTTTACTTTTTACTTTTGAGTCTTTGACTTTGTTTTCTAACTCTTCAATATTTATTTTTTTTGCAGAGGTTTGGTGGAAAAATTGGGGTGGAAAAACCCCACATCTTCAAAAAATTGCCCTCTGCGTATTATGTCAGCCCTGTAGTGCATCCAGTTGTGAGCGCAATTGGAGCTTGTTCGAGTCCATTCACACGAAAAAGAGGAACAAGTTAGCACAAAAGCGCCTGAATGATCTTGTCTTTGTGCAATACAACCTTCGGTTGCGCACAAAGAGAGTAGAAGAAAAATCACTAGATCCTATTGATTTAGATGAGATAGATCCTTATAGTGATTGGACAGGGCGAGATGAGCAGCCTCCATTGTTTAGCGCAGACGAGATCCTTGACTTTGAGAGACAAGCAATGGAGGATGTGGGTGCATCAGGAGATGTAGGGTTGGAGGACATTCCTGAGCCAGAGCCACAGACACAACCTTCCATGCCAGAGCCAGAGCCACAAACACAACCTTCCATGCCAGCCAAGGAGCCAGTAGCAGTAGCAGTAGCACCGCGAGTGCAATCACCGCCACCACCTCCACGCACACGCGGGAGGGCTAGAGGACCCACCCCTTCTTCCCTAGCTGCTGCTAGACTAGGGAAGAGGAAAGCCTAGCATGTTGTATTTAGTTACTGTTTAGTATTTGCTTCTAGTTCTAGTTTTATTGCTTTCATGTATTAGACTTTCAAGCTTTTAGCCATTGGGATTCCGCATAAGAATGCGATTTTGTAATCAATTTACATTGAAGTCAATCAAAATTAATAGAAAACACTTTTGTACTCATTTATGGATTCATTGGATTCATCTTGTCATTGAATTTTGCAAAAAAAATGTGTTTCTAATGAAATTTATGCAATTTTTTAAGTTCCCGAGTTTTTTTGCCGAGTTTTTGCCGAGTTTTTTCCGAGTTTTAAAAACTCTCTAGTTTTTGGCTTGGCGAGTTTTTTCTTGGGGCGAGTTTTCCAACTATGGTTCAAACTATATTTTTTTCTTCTTTTCCTGACCAATCATAAGATAAAAACATTCATAAATCTATTCATTTTTATATCAAATAATCACAATTACTTATAAGGTTTAATAATTGCAACAAGCATCATTGGTGCATAATTATATAATACATATACATATATATAATTATTCGTTTACTTATATCCATAGTATTCATATATATGTGTTTATATAATTATTCTTTCCTTATTCATATATATATATGTATATTCTTTATTCATTGCATATTATTCATTATAAAAATTATCTATATCTATGCATATATACTTGTATGCCTATTGAATAATATATATATATATATATATATATTAAATGACTCTATATTCCAATGCATAACAATCATTGTTGCTGCTGTTCTGAATTGCAGATTGTATTTTTCCATGTCTCCCCTCTTCCTTATTTTCCTTCCTTCTCTTTATACCATTCAAGGTAGGTGACTCATGGGGGGAATGTATTGTTTGGTGAAAGAGGTGACTTTTCAAAATATATCCCTTTGTTAGATTTAGTTGTTGCCTTTAAAAGCTTATTATCACAATAATATCTATTTTGAAAATAATATATTATTACTAATAATTATGATATTTCAGATTATATACTTATTTTATTATTTTATTTTGATGTTTTATTGAACATATTTTAACATTAAAGTATAAAAACCAATTTCCTAATATCTTATTATTATTTTATTCTAATGTATTACAATCTTTGATGTGCAATGACTATAATATTTATTTATTATTATTATTTTTTGATATTAAGTTATTTAATACTAGAATGTAATAACAATAATTTGCCTATATATTTATTATATTTTTTATTTCATATTTTTATATTTTTATATTTAATAGTTACAGTATTAATTGATGTTTATGTTTTATATTAATTATATATGTATATTTTTAATAATATTTATAATATTTCAATTATTAACTTGTTTATATTATATTATAATTACAATATTATTATTTAACTGTTCTATACATTTTATATAATAATATTATATTTTATCTCCATATTGATATGTGTATTTTTTTAACATGTTATTGTATATCTAAAGATATAAATATATTAAGCGTATACTTATCTCAGATGCCCCTTTGTGATGGGGACATCACAGAGATTGTAACATTTCGTTGCATCTAACCTCTTCCAGGTCTTATGGACACCTTTAGGTCTATCCAGCCTTATAACCTTGGAAAGAGATTGTAACATTTCGTTACATCTAACCTCTTCCAAGTCTTCTAGACACCTTCAGGTTTATCCAACCTTATAACCTTGGAAAGAGATTGTAACATTTCGTTACATCTAACCTCTTCCAAGGCTTCTAGACACCTCATCCTGCACGGAAATGACTTATTAGCTTATATTGAAAACAAAAGTTAGTTTGTTTCTTGTCCTAGTCAAGAACTCTTAGGGGTTTTCCTTTCTTGACTTTGTTCATCTCTAAACGCTTTGATTGTTTCTTCTCTTTCCCATGTAGCATTTTCTTCAAGAAGTCCCTTCCACTTGATCAGAGATTTGGTAATGATCATGTTCCTCTATTTCCTTTCTCTAGTGTCTAGGATAAATTCTAGCTCTAAGATAAGTTGTACCTCATCGTCTAGGTAGCTCGAGCACACAAGCAAGTAGCTCAAGTAGGAAAAAAAGCAACTCAAACACATAGACAAGTAGCTTAAGCACATAGGCAAGTAGCTCAAGTAGACAAGCAAGTAGCTCAAGCATACAAGCAACCAGCCCAAACAAGTAGGAAACCAGCTCAAACATGTAAGCAAGTAACTCAAGAAAGCAAGCAACTAGCTCAAGCAAGCAGGCAACCAGCTCAAGCAAGTAGGCAACTAGCTCAAGCAAGTAGGCAACCGGCTCAAGCACACAAGGAACCAACTCAAGCAAGTAGGCAACTACCTCAAGGAGGCAAGCAACTACCTCAAGCACACACAAGATGGTAGGAAAGATGCTCTGATACCACTGTAATGTCCCCTTTTGGGATTGCTCTAAATTTGCTTGAAATCTTTAATTTCTAAATGACAAATGAATTAGAGAATACTTTTCACTTGTTTGAAGCCTTGATTGAAGTCCTTCATTCCTAATCGATCTAGTCCTCACACTTAAAATATATCGTTAGTGTCGATCAAGCGGCTAAGAATCTACTATCCATACTTATTTAAAATATCATAATTATTTATAAAACTTAATAATTGCTACAAGCATCATTATTGCATGATCATATATATTTATATATCTTATATAAACATATTCATATTACTATTTCTAGTTGGTTCCCATTTACAATGATTACTTTGGCGTACACACACACACACACACACGCATATATGGATATCCAATAACATATTAACAATAATATCATTATTGCCTCATTATTCAAATCCCCATTTATTCATTCAATATCTACTTTACTAATGCATCCAACTTATTGTTATTTAATTCATATAATATTTGTTAAGTATCCTTATCTAAATCCTAAATGTGTTTATCAAACTAGTTGAATAAATTCATGAGATACTTATCTCTGATTTCTGTTCGATTTGCCTCAAACCATGCGATTTACTCTTGGTTGGATGTCTGAATTATTTCTTTTGTTATGCAGCTTGTTTTAAGAGGACTTATGCTCTTGTAGAAGATGTCTTTTTCTTCCAGCATTATTCCATGATGTTTCCTACACATACTCTAGACTCCTTTAATATCCTCATATGTGAAGGGTGGCATACCTCAATCACAACCTTTCCCCTTTTGAAGTCAAATGATGCCTTTCCATGCCTTCTTTTCCATCATTAGTGTCATTCTTATTACTATTTAATTTCTTCCATATAAATGCATGAAGCGCTGCCTTAAAAGGGTATTGTTTTATGTTATAATAAATTGTTAATATATTTTTAATATTTATTTTGTTTTCATTTTATTTAAATATATGTTTGATGTATTTTTATATCTTCTTTTGTGTGATATTTAATATTCATTTTATATTATCAATACTTATATTTATTATAATATTAAATCATTATTATTTCTTTTTATATTTTCAATATGTATTTTTGCTATTTATTTATTTTATATTTTATATTTGTTTATTTATTTCATACTTTATATTTGTGTTTTATCTTATGTATCTTTAATATTTATTTTATTATTTAAATTGTTAATATTTATATATTTATAATTACAATATTATCTCATGATATTTATAATTATAAAAATATTAAAACGATAATATTTTTCTTTTATGATCTTATTATGTATTGTGTTATTTGTTTTCACTTATCTATATCTCCAGGTGTTCTAATTTCGGGGACATGATAGTCCTCCCCTCCCAAATTTGCTTGTCCTCAAGCAAAAACATCTTAGTTCCTTCTAGGATCTTTTCTTGGAATCTGTCACAAACGGTACCCAAGTTAGTCACATTTATATATATAATTTTAATGTTCTATAATGATTACTCTATTTGAATGTATATCCACTAAAACATAAATATATGAAATATATATTTATCTTTGATATTCTTGGGTGATGGGAACATCACAAGTCTCCCCTTCTTGTTTTTGCTTGTCCTCAAGCAACATGGGGTCTTCTTCCCTTCAGGTTCTTCATCTCTTGATTTTCTTGTTTGCAATGCCTATCATATCCTAGGAAAGGATTATAACATTTCGTTACATCTAATCCATTCCCAAGCCTTCTGGACACCTTATTCTTAGGTCTATCTAGCCTTATAACCTTGGAAAGAGATTGTAATATTTCGTTAAATCTAACCTCTTCCAGGTCTTATCCCGACAAAGGATTGTAACATTTCGTTACATCTAATCCATTCCCACGCCTTCTGGATACCTTAGTCTTAAGGTTATCAAACCTTATAACCCTAGAAAGAGATTGTAACATTTTGTTACATCTAACCTCTTCCAGTTCTTATCCCGGGAAGGGATTGTAACATTTTGTTACATCTTATCCATTCTATAATGTCCCTTACCCGGTTTTTCGTAGAATTCGCTTGTAGATTAGGTTTAGGAGTTCCTATTTTCAAAAGGAAGGAGTTTCTCTAATGAAATAATCTTGGATTAAAATCTGCATTCACCAATTTGATAATATTTCCACATACACATATAACTGTTAGCAATAATATCTAGATATCCAAAATATAAACATAATCATAAAAGCAATCATGAAGACATAAGAGGAGTCACTCAGCCCATCAGGAGAGGAGAATCCCTAAGGGCCAACGGTCTACCACCTCATATTGCCCAACTCTTGTCTAGGGCCAATGGCATAGAATGTCTAGGTGGAACCCCCATCTCTCCATGACCCAACCTTTGCACCGGGCCAGTGGGGCAGATTGCCCAATCCTTGCTTCAGGCCAATGAGGCAGAACCTAGATGGGGTTTTTAAACAAACCTTATATGTCATGACTCAACTCTTCTGGCAGGATTACAAACACAATTCAGACAATCAATATGCAATCATTAGTACTTCATTTATATTTACACATATTATGCATTAAGAGTATTTAATATGATCAAACAGTTCCTTGAGTCCTAATATGAAGGTATACCAGAATACAAAACTAAATTAAGCAATATTCATGTCTACATGTGGGTATGTGCAGGATCATGATGGGCCAAAAGGTGGCAATATGTATTTGATATGATGGCCCATGTGGCTGGTGACTTTTTTTTAACCCAAAATTGATGAAATGAAAAGGGTTTTTAAAGGATATTCTCAGATTTCCACCAATATAAATTATGTTTTACTTTAAATTTAATAAATAATTATTATTCATTTTCTATTTGAATTACAACTAAAGTCCTGATTGATAGGCTAATTGAAAAACATCTATAGCTTTAAAATGGTATGACATTTTTTGAATCCAAAACATGCATCACATTCTATGTTTCACATAATATAGGATTAAAAAAAAAAAAGAATTGAATTTCATGAAGTTTTGACCAAGTTAAGGTGGTCAGACGTATGATTTTTTATATTTTTTAAAAGTTGTAAAAAAAAATTCATAATTAATTATTATCTTGGAAAAAAATTACAAAAAAATATGCATCACATCGGGACATGAGTCTTCTACTTATATCTAAAATATTATAAAATAATATTATCATTTTATTGTGGTTAGGGTGGTCAGACAGACACCTACTTCTTATTTTTTCCCTAAAATTTAAGTACTACTACATTGAAATTTCAAATTTTCACCAAATAGATTTTTAAAAAATAAAAACAAACCTAGTAGTTTAGAAAATACATTCAATTTTCTACAAATTCTATTCTTACATATTTTTGAAATAATATAGATAACTTATTCAAATTTTTACATCAAGTTGCCTAACTCTGATTTTCTGAATTTTATTGCCACTTAAGGGCCTGTGTTTTCCATGATGATCCTCCACATGCCTATGTTAATTATGTTCTTTTGCAATTCAATACATCCAACAAGTCCAATATTTGCAAAAATCAAATATAATTGCAGATTAATCATCATTAGAGCCATATCTATAGAAGATAAACCATTTGGCCTTTGATCAGTCAAGGACTACATGGTCCGCCTAAGTTCAATGCCAATTACCAGTATAATGAGTCTATTTCCAGATTCGATACTCAAAAAGGAATGGTTCCAACACATCAAAGGTGACTATGTGCATTCCAATGAATAAAGCATATCAATTATTTTTAATAATAAACAGATCGGTTGGGCATACAAGGTTCATGCAGCATTGTTATGTCAGATTGAGGACAACTAAATATCAAAGCTAAGTGAGTAGTCTCACCTGATTGGCTATATCTTCCCATGAATCTTTATTCCTTAATCATATTCCTTCAACCTTATACTAGATTGATCATAGGATGAGGAAAATTCATAAATATACATAATCTACTTATGTTTATATTAAAGAGTCATCATTACTTATAAGTATCATTATTGCATAATCCTGTATGTATATATATATATATATACTTCATATACATATATATATATAATTATTATTTTACTTATATCCATTAGTATTCATATATATATGTTTATATAATTATTCTTTCCTTATTCATATATATTCTTTATTCATTGCATATTATTCATTATAAAATTTATCTATATCTATGCATATATACTTGTATGCCTATTAAATAATATATATATATATTAAATGACTCTATATTCCAATGCATAACAATCATTGTTGCTGTTGTTATATATTGCAGATCGTATTTCTCAATGTTTCCCCCTCTTCTCGATTTTCCTTCCTTCTATTTATACCATTCAAGGTAGGTGACTCATGGGGGGAATGTATTGTTTGGTGAAAGAGGTGACTTTTCATAAAATATATCCCTTTGTTAGATTTAATTGCTGCCTTTAAAGGCTTATTATCACGATAATATCTAATTTTGAAAATAACATATTATTACTAGTAATTATGATATTTCAGATTATATATTTATTTTATTATTTTATTTTGATATCTTATTGAACATATTTTAACATTAAAGTACAACAATAAAACCAATTTGCTAATATTTTATTATTATTTTATTCTAATGCATTACAATCTTTGATGTGTAATGATTATAATATTTATTTATTATTATTATTTTTTTTTGGTAATTTAATAGCTGGGTTGGGCCAACACCCATTGAATTATAAAAGAGAGAACAATAATTTCATGAATACTACATCCCCAATTCTACTTGCAAATTTGTTGCTGCCAGCACCCATACCTTCAGATCCTATAAAAAAATCTACTCTGCATCTCAGCTACATTGCACTACACCCTATTGCCTCCCCTTCCACCACCCGCAGTGATGGCTTTTCTTGCCAATTCATCTGCTGCTGAATTACCTTCACGGTATATGTGACTGATCTTAAAGTCATCTAGCTCCTCTATGTTTTTCCTTATTTGCTTGATCCATCTGTTCAATTTCCAATTAGGTGTGGAGTTCTTCCTGATAGCATTCACTGTGATCATCGAGTCGCCTTCAAGGTGAATCTTCCTAGCCCCACATTCCATTCCGAGCTTCAATCCACGAAGTGCAGCTCTAAACTCTGCCAAATTGTTTGTGGCAACTCCAATATATTCCACATGCTCTGCAAGGGTTGTATGGAACTCGTCCCTAACCACACATCCTATACCGCTAGGGCCGAGATTCCCGCTTGCAGCTCCGTCAAAATTTACCTTCACCCAGCCAGCATCCGGGGCGCTCCAGCAAACTTCCTCACGCAATTTCTTTTTTCGAATACAGTCATTGGTGCCTACCAAAGTAGGAACAGTAAGTCCGGGGAATGCCTTCGTCATTTTATCATCCCATATGGTGTATGCATTATTTTCTGTTGTTCTAATTTTCGCAGCTGTATTGACCAGTTCTATGATGGATGCTTCAATTTTGACCACTAATCTCTCCCTCGGCAATGTCTGTCCCTTAAAAACCCTTATGTTTTGTTCTTTCCAAATTTCCCATACAACCATAGATGGGATAACCTGCCGGAGGCACTCAAATAGACTCTTACGAGAATGTTTAGGCCACATACAAAACCTATCTTTTAGATTCCTTGGCATTGGTACTTGCAGATTGAGTTTTTGAAGGAAATATTTCCAGCAGCTTTCTGAGTATGGGCATGAAAGTAATAAATGATTAGCATCCTCGTCCTAATTCTTGCATAACGGACATCTCCCTGGGCCAATCATTCCAATTTTATTTAGTCTATCTTGTGTGAGGATGCGGTTTTGAATAGCCGACCAAGAAAAGGCTCCAGCTCTAGGAGAGCAATATTTACCCCACAGGAGCTCTTTTGGCCACAATTGGTCTTCTGCCCTTGCCTCTTGTACTTTGTAACCTAGTTTGACTTTGTAATTTCCATCCTTAGAAGCGCACCAACGAATCTCATCTCTTAGCCCAGTCCATATGATGCCTCTTTCTTCTAGGATCCTTGAGAGCTTCTCCTTTTGTTCTAAAGGGACATTAAAGTCATCAAGGGACTTCCATTCCCATTTTTTCTTACTGTTGGTGCTTGTCACATACCCATAGTCACAAAGTCTTTTCCCCCATCTTCTAGTTGACTCTTCCCTAATGATTGCAAGGTCCGAGAGGGAACAGAGAGTTGGCTGCCCTTCCCACGAATCCTCCCAAAACTGAGCACTTTGCCCATTGTTGACTTCCCATGTTATATGCTGAGTGATGATCTTCCTGCATTCAAGGATGAAGTTCCAAATAGCCGATCCATTTGGAGGGTCTAGCGTATTAATTATTCTTATAGGCTCATCTGAATCTAAGTACTTTCGCCTCAAAATTTGAACCCATCTTCGCTCCCCATTTCGAAAAATACTCCAGACCAATTTTGCACCCATGGCAAGATTCATGCCATACAACTGTTTCACACCCGCCCCTTTGGCTCCATAAGGCTTGCAGATCTTATCCCATGACAGCAGAGGTATTTTGTGGTTATCTACTGGACCATTCCAGAAAAATCTCCTCATGATTTGTATTAGTGTATCTTCCACCGCTCTTGGGATTTTCATGCATGTCATAGAATAGATAGGGATAGCTGCTAATACTGTCTTCAACAATAATAATCTACCCGTAGATGATAACCATTTCCCTTTCCAAAGTTCCATTTTCCTTTTGCAGCTATTGATTAGATTTTCCCAATAACATTTCTTATTTATCCCCCCAAATAGTGGCATCCCAAGAAATTTCCTTGGTAGGCTTGCAATTCTAAGATCCAAGATTCTTGCAATATCCTTTTGTAGACTCGGTTGAACATTAAGGAAAAAAACTTCTGACTTTCTCCAGTTGATTGACTGTCCTGAAGCTTTACTATAATTGTTCAAAATGTTCCTGATGGTTCTAGCTTCTACTCTTGTGGCTTTTCCAAAGAGAATCATATCATCAGCAAACTGCTGATGAGTAGCAGCCACCAATCCTGGGCAAATCTCAATTCCCTGCCATTGACCCGTTGATCTGTAGTGTTGTATACTCCTCCCCAACGCCTTTGCCATTATGATGAATAAGAAAGGGGATAATGGATCCCCTTGCCGAATTCCTCTAGAAGAGTCAAAGAAACCCTGGGCAACCCCATTGACTAGGACTAAAAATCTTGGGGTCAAAATGCACCTAGAGATCCAATTGACCCACCCTACCCCAAAGCCAAATCTCTGTAAGACTTTCAGTAGAAATTGTCTATCCACTAGGTCGTATGCCTTCAGTATGTCCAGCTTGATTACCATATTCGGGCTTCGAGTCTTTCTAGAAGAGTGGATAGCCTCATGTGCAATAATAATCCCTTCAACTATCGATCTACCGGGGGAGAAACCACTATGCTCATCAGAGATGATTTTTTTTAGGACAGTTTTTAGATGGTTGGCTATGACCTTTGTGATAATTTTGTAAATTGTGTTGCACAAAGCAATGGGCCTGAAATCTGCCATTGTTTGCACCTCCTTCTTCTTGGGGACAAGCGTAATGAATGTGTGATTGAAGGTACCCAACATCGCCATTCTCCTTCTGGATTCCTCAACAGCTCTATGTAAATCATCACCAATGATATCCCAAAATACATGATAGAATTTTGCGGGGAAACCATCTAGCCCTGGGGCCTTGTCTGCACCTAGCTGGAAGGCTACCTTCTTAGTTTCTTCCAAACTAATGGTCTTAAAAAGCTCCCTGTTTTCTTCCTCATTAATTAGTGCTGGGATGTGATTTAGAAATTCTTCCCATTCTCGCACATTATCTGCTGATGCTCGATTTAAAATTTCTTGAAAGTATTGCACCGCTATCTGATTGACCTCCTCTATTAACTGTGAGCTTGTACCATCTTCCTTTGCTATTGCTATGATATGATTTTTTCCCCTGTTAGCAATTGCTGTTATGTGGAAATACTTTGTATTTCTGTCCCCTTCTTTAAGCCAAATTTCTCTTGATTTTTGTCGCCAGAACAATTCTTCCCTAGTCATATCTCTGTGAGTTCAGATTTTAGCCTTTGTTCTAGTTCAAATTCTTCTCGACCCATCTCGTGCTTAATTACTTTCTCATTAAGTTCGTTTAGTTCCTCCTCTACACAGGATTTTTCCGTAAAAATATTCTTGAAATTAGCCTGATTCCATTCTTTTAGCTTCCTTTTGATGTGTAAAAGCTTTTGGCTAAACTTGTACATTCTTGATTTGTGGCCAACTCTGACTTCATTCCACCAGGTTTTAACTAAGATGTAAAGAGATGTATCCCTAAGCCACATATTTTCAAATCTAAAAGGGGTTCCACCTTTGGGATATTCTGCATTGATTACTAATTGTACTGGGAAGTGATCAGACCCAGTATACGATAGTATAGCTGCCTCAAAGGAATCCTGATTAGCATCCCAATTCCCACATATGAAAAACCGATCCAACTTTTCTACTATGCTGGTGAAATCCTTCCTCCTATTGGTCCAAGTGAATCTACCATTTTTGGCTATTATTTCTCTTAGATTGTTATTATCCACAAATGTTTGAAAGTCTTGTTGGATCCTTGATAAATTCTGCATACCTCCTTATTTTTCTGAATTGTCCAGTGTTGCATTAAAGTCACCCCCAATTATAACAGCTGTACCATTCTGCATATCCAACCACTACTTAATCTCCTGCCATAGAATTCTCTTAGCTAGAGTTGAAATCGGTCCATACACATTCATCGCCTGTATCTCCTTATTTTGACTTAAAATCTTACATTTAACCACCATCCAGTACTGACTTTTCCTTATCAGTGAACAACTAACAGACAAAGGATTCCAAATCACACCAATTCCTCCTGAGGCTCCAATAGATTCAACAAAGACTCCTTCCCATTGTCTCCAAACACTCAATCTTTTTTGGGCTTCCTCCCTTTCCCATTTAGTTTCCTGTAGTAATACAAAATCTGCCTTACTTAAATCTATTTGACGCTTAATCAAGCGCCACTTGCTAGGGGCATTAATGCCCCTAGCATTCCAAGTTATGAGCCTCATTGCTCCTCGGGAAGGGCATATCCCTTCCCGTTTCTTAGTTTCATCTGTCCCTTAGCACTTTCTGCCAACACCATTTTAGCCTTGTTGGTTTTTGCCCCTCTTTTCTTCTTTGCTGCTACCAGAGGTCTTTTCAGCTGGGATTGTGTTTGTTCAATGCTTCGTTCTTCTAGAATATTAGCATGTAATTCTTCCATCCCCTCATCCTGATCAGAATCAGATTCTTCAAACATCTCCTCAGCCTCCACTCCCCCTTCATTGCTAATATTCTCCCCCGCATCAACTGAATTTCCATTTTCGCCCTTTGAAATGAGCAAAGCTTTAGCTCCACTATGACTCCTCAAATGATCTAAATTATCCCTTATTGTTTCTACAAATTTTGAAGTGTTATTGCTCATCTCATTTTGGGAATCTTGTGTAACTGTTTTAGCTACAACATTATGAAGATCTGCTACTGGGGTTTCTTCAACATTTCCACCCATGTTGTCTTTTGCCTCATTCTTCTCCTGTGCAGTTGCTTTATCCTCTTGCCCCTCTTCTGAATTTCCTTCCCCCTCAAAATCCTTTACATTTTCCAGATCTGCCATACGAGATCCCTCAGCGTTCATTTTCAGACTGCATTCTTCCTCACTTATCCCCTATATATCTATATCTTGCTTTTCTTCTACTTTTCCATCCTTTTCCAACCTCTGCACTCCAATCATTGAGTCGTTATGCCCCTGAATGCCTATATTTTGGCCATTGTGTCAAGATTCCACAACCTTACCATTGAAATCCTTATCTAGCATAACCGAACCCATGCGCCAATTATCATCACTACCTTGCTCTCTATTTCTTAATAACTCTATGAGTGATACATCCTCCATATTGTTTCCTTTGTAGATGGTGAACCTTCCTGTTCAATACTGCTAGATTCATCCATTTTTTCCTGCCCAACCCAGGCATATTTGTTTTCTCTACTAATGCGAATTGACCCCAAGCAGTCCAAGTTTATGTGTTCTTTTGATTTGCAATTCGAGCATAACAGTAATTGATCTTCCCTTTCTACTTTGACTGTTCTGAACCCTGTTGATATTTATTTATTATTATTAGTATTGATATTAAGTTATTTAATACTAGAATGTAATAACAATAATTTGCCTATATATTATTATTATATTTGTTATTTCATATTTATATTTTTTTATATTGATATGGTACACATTTATTTTATATTTAATATTAATATTGCTATTTACTAATTTATTTGTGTTTTAACACTTGGTCTTTATGGTATTGCTATTTCGGGGACATGACACATTCCCAGGCCTTTTGGACATCTTAGTCTTAGGTTTATCCAGCCTTATAACCTTGGAAAGAGATTGTAACATTTCGTTACATCTAACTATTGGAAACAAGCCACACTGAGAGGGGGGGTGAATCAGTGTTGTGCAAAAATTAGCTTTAGTAATCTTTAACTTTAAAGCATCAATAACATTCATTCATAATGCATAAACAAGAAAGAAAACACATCATAACACCAATATTTTTACTTGGAAACCCTGTTAGGGGAAAAACCACGATGGATGGCCAATCCACAAGTATGATTCTGAGTATACTCAAAAGTGAAGATTACAAGGGAATGCACTTGCATTCAGGCGCACTACCTAGAACTCACTACTCAAGAAAGAAAGGGCTTGTTGCCCAAGAGTTCAGATTAAAACTATATGAAGATTTGAACTAAAAGGTTAGCATCTAGAATGCCTGATTACAGTTCCAAATTAAGGACAACTATGGATTTGTTCTTCTACAAACTAAATCTGCAATTTTTTTTTGTTCTGCTCATACAACACAGATCATCTATGCGCAAGTGAAACTGCGCATTATCGCACCTTTGCTCTACTCTAACTTGTTGTTCGGACAACAAAACAACTCTTACATGTCATACAAAATTTATACAGAGGACCAAGTATATATATCCACAATATAGGATTTAATTACACACTGTCGGCTTCAACAAAACACAAGAAAATTACAACTGTCGGCTCACATTATGAGAAATATACAATGCATACCCACAAAGGTCGTCCAAAACTTGGTTAGGACCCAAACAATGACATACAAACATAGATATACTTAATTACTTTGTTCCCATACATCCGCAACTTAGTATATTCAAGAGGTCGGCCTCAATACAAGAAAAATTGAGAGCACAACAACCGTATCTTCTAACTTTCACATGATCTGGTACAAGCCACTGTGCTTTACAAGAAATGAGGATAATATGCTAACAAACATCCCTTGGGATGCACAAAGCAAAATAATAGCCGGAGATGATCTTATAGATCGAAGAACACTGTGTTACTGGATACGATGTTCTCGCTTGATACTTCAGAGTCTTCTTCCCGGTAGGAGCAAATGATGGAGTGCGGACCTGATAGATGATTATGGTTGCCATCAATGACAACACCAAGTGATCCTTGTAGTGTCTCATGCCAACAATCTCCCCCTTTGGTATTGATGGCAACACTTAGTGAAAAATGACTAAGTGCCAGATCAGTACCAAGATAGACTATATCGCTCAAAAATGTAATTCTCCAATTCTTCCCCTGAGAAGATTAAACATTTTTCACTCTATTCCTTCTCCCCCTTTGACATCAATGGCAAAGGTAGGTGTCTAATGGCAAAAATGTATCGATACACAGAAACTGTTTGAGCAAAAAAACTGTAGCTTACATGAGTTGAAAAATATCAGCAAAGTTTTTCTTTAGCTGAATCAAATTTGAGTCCCAAATCCTTCTAAGACTTTCCAAGATTGTGATGTGACCGTAGATCAGATAGGATTGAGTCTCTGCAGACTGCAAGTTGGATGGATCAACAACTTTTAAATATTCCTCTTCTTCTTTGAGAGCACTTGACAATATGTCAAGTTTTGGACAGATAATGCTTCGGAGTTCACAACTTCTGGCAGTAATTTTGTCATTTTCATATTTCAACCCTTGTATATTACTGAGCAGAGACATCACTTCTCCTTTTTTTTTCTCAACACTACTGGTTACCAGATCAAATGCTTCTAAGATAGCATTTAGCTTGAGTTGTAGTAGTAGCATACAATATTTATCTTTCCAGACAAGTTGTTCCATTTATTTCCTCTTGGTTTGCACTGGTTAGCAGCATGACCAAGTCTATTGCATGTGTAACATCTGACATTTCTATGAAATTGATTTATCATACTTCTACATTCATTTGACTTGTGACCTATCTTATGACAATTGAAACATTGACCTAAAAAATGTGGACCACTTTGATTCATCCTACTTCTACACTGAGAAGCCATATGTCCTTGCATTTGAAACAGTATCCACTAAATTTATGAGCATTAGGTTGTCTTACCGGATACCTTCCAGGTTTGTTCATTTGGTTTCCTTGCCTGAATTGCCTTTGTCCAACATCCTTTTGTCTTGATTTTGAGCTTTCTCCTTTCTCAAATCCAAGACCTCTTTTGTCACCATGAGTCCTCCGATTATCAATTAGTTCATTGAGCATGGCTGAGCTGGATTTGAACTTTTCCTTGTATTCATTTGCATCAACAAGTTTATTTCTGACATCATCCAACTATTTTTCAAGTGCTTCTTCATTATTTCTAGATACTTCCAATCATCATTCAATCGATTACATACCTTAGATTTTTCTTTCAAGGATTGGGCCAGACTTTCTTCATTCTTCTTTCTGTCTTCAATTTCTTTTGCCATCTTCATCATGATGGATTCCATTTCAAGCTTGAGAACTGTTTTCTCTTGAGTAAGCTTTTCACATTCCTTTGTCTTATCTTTCAGGGTTTTACTAGATTGATCATCTTCAGTGATCTTGTTGTCATTGTGTTGAATTTGATCACAAAGTTTCTTTCTCTTCTCTCTTGACTTATTGATTTTGTCTTTAAGGGACTCAATGAATTTTTCTGCATCTTTGAGATTTTCTTGTAATTTCTAGACTTCAGCTTTTGACTGATCAAGGTCATTTAGGGCCACCATAAGCTATTGTTCAAGATTGCTTGAATCCAGTTGAAAGTTCTTCCAAGATCTCCCAAGTTGTTAGACTTCTTCTTTTGAGGAACTAGCTCTGATACCAATTGTTGGAAACAAGCCACACTGAGAGGGTGGAGGGGGGAGGGTGAATCAGTGTTGTGCAAAAATTAGCTTTAGTAATCTTTAACTTTAAAGCATCAATAACATTCATTCATAATGCATAAACAAGAAAGAAAACACAACACCATAACACCAATATTTTTACGTGGAAACCCTATTAGGGGAAAAACCACGGTGGATGGCCAATCCACAAGTATGATTCTGAGTATACTCAAAAATGAAGATTACAAGGGAATGTACTTGCATTAAGGCACACTGCCTAGAGCACACTGCTCAAGAAAGAAAGGGCTTGCTACTCAAGAGTTCAGATTAAAACCAACTGAAGATTTGAACTGAAAGGTTAGCATCTAGAATGCCTGATTACAGTTCCAAATTAAGCACAACTATGGGTCTATTTTTCTACAGACTGAATCTACAAGTATTCTATGTTCTGCTCATACAACACAAATCATCTATGCGCAAGTGAAACTGCGCATTATGGCACCTTTGCTCTACTCTAACTTGTTGTTTGGACAACAACACGACTCTTACATCATACAAAATGATACGAACCTGACCAAGTATATATATCCGCAATATAGGATTTAATTACACACTGTCAGCTTCAACAAAACACAAGAAAATTACAACTGTCGACTCACATTATGAGAAATATACAATAAGTACCCACAAAGGTCGGCCAAAACTTGGTTAGGACCCAAACAATGACATACAAACATATATATACTTAATTACTTTGTTCCCATACATCTGCGACTTAGTATATTCAAGAGGTCGGCCTCAATACAAGAAAAACTAAGAGCACAACAACCGTATCTTCTAACTTTCACATGATCTGGTACGAGCCGTTGCGCATTAAAAGAAATGAGGATAATATGCTAACAAACATCCCTTGGGATGCGCAAAGAAAAATAATAACCGGAGATGATCTTATAGATCGAAGAACACTGTTTTACCGGATACGCTATTCTCGCTTGATACTTTAGAGTCTTTTTGCCGGTAGGAAAAAATGGAGTGTGGACCTGATAGATGATTATGGTTGCCATCAATGACAACACCAAGTGATCCTCGCAGTGTCTCATGCCAACACTAACCTCTTCCAAGTCTTATCCCGAGAAAGGATTGTAACATTTCGTTACATCTAATCCATTCCCAGGCCTTCTGGACACCTTAGTCTTGGTCTATCCAGGCTTATAACCCTGGAAAGAGATTGTAACATTTCGTTACATCTAACCTCTTCCAAGTCTTATCCTAGGAAAGGATTGTAACATTTCGTTGCATCTAACCCATTCCCAAGCCTTCTAGACACCTTAGTCCTAGGTCTACCACGCCTTATAACCCTGGAAAGAGATTATAACATCTAGTTACATCTAACCTCTTCCAGGTCTTTTGGACACCTTTAGGTCTATCCAGCCTTATAACCTTGGAAAGAGATTGTAACATTTTGTTACATCTAACCTTTTCCAAGTCTTTTGGACACCTTTAGGTCTATCCAGCCTTATAGCTTTGGAAAGAGATTGTAACATTTCATTACATCTAACCTCTTCCAAGTCTTCTAGACACCTTATCCTGCAAGGCAATGACTTATTAGCTTATATTGAAAACAAAAATAATTACATACAATAGTTAGTTTGTTTCTTGTCCTAGTCAAGAACTCTTAGGGTATTGCCCTTCTTGACTTTTTTTATCTCTAAATGCTTTGATGGTTTCCTCTCTTTCCCATGTAGCATCTTCTTCAAGAAGTCCCTTCCACTTGATTAGAGATTTGGTAATTATCATGTTCCTCTATTTCCTTTCTTTGGTGTCTAGGATAAATTCTGGCTCTAAGATAAGTTGTACCTCATTGTCTAGGTAGCTCAAGTAGGCAAACAAGCAACTCAAACACATAGGCAAGTAGCTTAAGCACATAGGCAAGTAGCTTAAGTAGACAAGCAAGTAGCTCAAGCATACAAGCAACCAACTCAAGCAAGTAGGCAACCAGCTCAAGCATGTAAGCAAGTAACTCAAGAAAGCAAGCAACCAACTCAAGCAAGTAAGCAAGCAAGCAAGCAACTAGCTCAAGCAAGTAGGCAACTAGCTCAAGCATAGAAGCAACTAGTTCAAAGAAGTAGGAAACTACGTCAAGTTCGCAAGCAAGTAGGCAACTAGCTCAAGCACACAAGCAATTAGCTCAAGCACACATAGGATGGCAGGAAAGATGCTCTGATACCACTATAATGTCCCCTTTTGGGATTGCTCTAAATTTGCTTGTAATCTTTAATTTCTAAATGACAAATGAGTTAGAGAATACTTTTCACTTGTTTGAAACCTTGATTGAAATCCTTCATTCCTAATCGATCTGGTCCTCACACTTAAAAAGATATCATTAGTGTCAATCAAGCGGCTAAGAATCTACTATCCATACTTATTTAAAATATCATAATTATTTATAAAACTTAATAATTGTTGCAAGCATCATTATTGCATGATCATATATATTTATATATCCTATATAAACATATACATATTACTATTTCTAGTTGGTTCCCATTTACAATGATTACTTTGGCATATACGCACACACACACACACATACATATATATATATGGATATCCAATAACATATTAGCAATAATATCATTATTGCCTCATTATCAAATCTCCATTTATTCATTCAATATCTATTTTACTAATGCATCCAGCTTATTGTTATTTAATTCATAAAATATTTGTTAAGTATCTTTACCTAAATCCTAAATGTGTTTATCAAATTAGTTGAATAAATTCATGAGATATTTATGTCTGATTTCTGATTGGTCTGCCTCAAACCATGCAATTTACTCTTGGCTAGATGTCTAAATTATTTCTTTTGTTATGCAACTTGTTTTAAGAGGACTTATGTTCTTGTAGAAGATGCATTTTTCTTCCAGCATTATTCCATGATGTTTCTCTAGACTCCTTTAATATCCTCATACGTGAAGGGTGGCATCCCTCAAGCACAACCTTTCCCCTTTCCCCTTTCCCCTTTTAAAGTCAATCGATGCCTTTTCATGCCTTCTTTTCCATCATTAATGTCATTCTTATTACTATTTAATTGCTGCCATATAAATGCATGAAGCGCTGCCTTAAAAGGGTATTGTTTCATGTTATAATAAATTGTTAATATATTTTTAATATTTATTTTGTTTTCATTTTATTTAAATATTTGTTTGATGTATTTTTATATCTTCTTTTGTGTGATATTTAATATTCATTTTATATTATCAATATTTATATTTATAATAATATTAAATCATTATTATTTCTTCGTAAATTTTTTATATGTACTTTTGTTATTTATTTATTTTATTATTTAAATTGTTAATATTTATATATTTATAATTACAATATTATCTCATGATAATTGTAATTATAAAAATATTAAAACGATAATATTTTTCTTTTATGATCTTATTATGTATTGTGTTATTTGTTTTCACTTATTTGTATCTTCGGGTGTTCTAATTTCAGGGACATGACAGTCCTCCCCTCCCAAATTTGCTTGTCTTCAAGCAAAAACATCTTAGTTCCTTCTAGGATCTTTTCTTCGAAACTGTCACCAATGATACCCAAGTTAGTCACGTTTATATATATAATTTTAATGTTCTATAATGATTATTCTATTTGAATGTATATCCATTAAAACATAAATATATGAAATATATACTTATCTTTGATATTCTTGGGTGACGGGAACATCACAAATCTCCCCCTCTTATTTTTGCTTGTCTTCAAGCAACATGGGGTCTTCTTCCCTTCAAGTTCTTCATCTCTTGATTCTCTTGTCTGGAATGCCTGTCATATCCTAGGAAAGGATTGTAACATTTCGTTACATCTAATCCATTCCTAGGCCTTCTGCACAACTTATTCTTAGGTCTATCCATCCTTATAACCCTAGAAAGAGACTGTAACATTTTGCTACATCTAACCTCTTCCAGGTCTTACCCTGGGAAATGATTGTAACATTCCATTACATCTAATCCATTCTCAGGCCTTCTGGATACCTTAGTCTTAGGTTTATCCAACCTTATAACCCTAGAAAGAGATTGTAACATTTTGTTACATCTAACCTCTTACAGGTCTTATCCCGGGAAGGGATTGTAACATTTTGTTACATCTAATCCATTCCCAGGCCTTCTGGACATCTTAGTCTTAGGCTTATCCAGCCTTATAACCTTGGAAAGAGATTGTAACATTTCATTACATCTAACCTCTTCCAAGTCTTATCCCAGGAAATGATTGTAACATTTCGTTACATCTAATCCATTCCTAGGCCTTTTGGACACCTTAGTCTTGGTCTATCCAACCTTATAACCCTTGAAAGAGATTGTAACATTTTGTTACATCTAACCTCTTCCAGGTCTTATCTCAGGAAAGGATTGTAACATTTCGTTACATCTAACCCATTCTCAGACCTTCTAGACACCTTAGTCCTAGGTCTATCCAATCTTATAACCCTAGAAAGAGATTGTAACATTTCGTTACATCTAACCTCTTCCAGGTCTTCTGGACACCTTTAGGTCTATCCAGCCTTATAACCTTGGAAAGAGATTTGAATATTTTGTTACATCTAACCTCTAACCTCTTGCAAGTCTTTTGGGCACCTTTAGGTCTATCCAGCCTTATAATCTTGGAAAGAGATTGTAACATTTTGTTACATCTAACCTCTTCCAAGTCTTCTAAACACCTTATCTTGCAAGGCAATGACTTATTAAAGCTTATATTGAAAACAAAAAGAATTACATACAATAGTTAGTTTGTTTCTTGTCCTAGTCAAGAACTCTTAGGGTTTTTCCCTTCTTGACTTTGTTTATCTCTAAACTCTTTGATGGTTTCTTCTCTTTCCCATGTAGCATCTTCTTCAAGAAGTCCCTTCCACTTGTTTAGATATTTGGTAATGATCATGTTCCTCTATTTCCTTTCTCTGGTTTCTAGGATAAATTATGGCTCTAAGATAAGCTGTACCTCATCATCTAGGTAGCTCAAGCACACAAGCAAGTAGCTCAAGTAGGAAAACAAGCAACTCAAACACATAGGAAAGTAGTTTAAGCACATAGACTACTAGCTCAAGTAGACAAGCAACTAGCTCAAGCACACAAGCAACCAGCTCAAGCAAGTAGGCAACCAACTCAAGCATGCAAGCAAGTAGCTCAAGAAAGCAAGCAACCGGCTCAAGCAAGTAGGCAACCAACTCAAGCAAGTAAGCAAGTAGCTCAAGCAAGCAAGCAAGTAGCTCAATCAAGTAGGCAACTACCTCAAGCAAGTAGGAAACCAGCTCAAACACACAAGTAACCAGCTCAAGTAAGTAGGCAACTACCTCAAGTAGGCAAACAACTAGCTCAAGCACACAAGCAACTAGCTCAAACAAGTAGGCAACTAGCTCAAGTAGGCAAGCAACTAGCTCAAGCACACAAGAAACTAACTCAAGCACACACAGGATGGCAAGAAAGATGCTCTGATACCACTATAATGTCCCCTTTTGGGATTGCTCTAAATTTGCTTGAAATCTTTAATTTCTAAATGACAAATGAGTTAGAGATTACTTTTCACTTGTTTGAAACCCTGATTGAAGTCCTTCATTCCTAATCAATCTAGTCCTCACACTTAAAAGATATCATTAGTGTCGATCAAGCGGCTAAGAATCTACTATCCATACTTATTTAAAATATCATAATTATTTATAAAACTTAATAATTGTTGCAAGCATCATTATTGCATGATCATATATATTTATATATCCTATATAAACATATACATATTACTATTTCTAGTTGGTTCCCATTTACAATGATTACTTTGGCGTATATACACACACGCACACACACACACATATATATATATATATATATATATGGATACCCAGTAACATATTAAAAATAATATCATTATTTCCTCATTATTCAAATCCTCATTTATTCATTCAATATCTACTTTACTAATGCATCCAACTTATTGTTATTTAATTCATAAAATATTTGTTAAGTATCCTTATCTAAATCCTAAATGTGTTTATCAAACTAGTTGAATAAATACATGAGATACTTATCTCTGATTTTTTATTGGTCCGCCTCAAACCATGTGATTTACTCTTGGCTAGATGTCTGAATTATTTCTTTTGTTATGCAGCTTGTTTTAAGAGGACTTATGCTCTTGTAGAAGATGTCTTTTTCTTCCAGCATTATTCCATGATGTTTCCTACACATACTCTAGATTCCTTTAATATCCTCATACGTGAAGGGTGGCATCCCTAAAGCACAACCTTTCCCCTTTCCCCTTTCCCCTTTTAAAGTCAATCGATGCCTTTTCATGCCTTCTTTTCCATCATTAATGTCATTCTTATTACTATTTAATTGCTGCCATATAAATGCATGAAGCGCTGCCTTAAAAGGGTATTGTTTTATGTTATAATAATTTGTTAATATATTTTTAATATTTATTCTGTTTTCATTTTATTTAAATATTTGTTTGATGTATTTTTATATCTTCTTTTGTGTGATATTTAATATTCATTTTATATTATCAATATTTATATTTATAATAATATTAAATCATTATTATTTCTTCTTATATTTTCAATATGTATTTTTGTTATTTATTTATTTTATATTTTATATTTGTTTATTTATTTCATATTTTATATTTATGTTTTATCTTATGTATCTTTAATATTTATTTTATTATTTAAATTGTTAATATTTATATATTTATAATTACAATATTATCTCATGATAATTGTAATTATAAAAATATTAAAACGATAATATTTTTCTTTTATGATCTTATTATGTATTGTGTTATTCTTTTTCACTTATCTGTATCTTCAGGTGTTCTAATTTTAGGGACATGAAATTAAGATTGTTAAGCGAAGGTTCATTGAAGCTAACAATTGTCAAAAAAGTTATGTCGATGCTAAGAGAGTTCCCTGAAATTTTGCCATAGGTGACAAAGTGTTGTTGAAAATGAAACCACACAAGAGCTCCATCAAATTTGGAAAGTCTTCCAAGTTAGCCTCATGTTATGTTGCATCTTTTGAGATTCTATAGGAAGTGAATCCAGTAGCCTATCGAATAGCATTGCCACCAAATCTTGCCAAAATGCATAATGTCTTCCACGTGTCTTACCTTAAGAGGTATGTACTCGATGATAATCACATGATTGATTGGATTGCTTTACAAGTACAGGATCCTTGATTGGTAACACTCGAGCCCATCAAGGTGCTCAGAACACATAATCTTCACTTGTGTAACAGAGAGGTTTTGCATAGAAAAGTTCAGTGGGACCAATATGTAGAAGACTTGGCCACTTGGGAAGATTATGCTAATATTCAGCAAAATTTTCCTCATATTTTAGATGTCTATGAGAATGTTTGAAACAATATGTACATTGTTTTTTTTCTTTTATGTTGCTACATAAAATCATTGGGAATGATTATTCACAAGGGGGGGAGTATGTTACACCCCAATTGTGTAATTACTATTTACTATTACTATGTAAAGTAAAATGTGAATGTAATGTGAATTTAGTGGATGAATAAATTGTTTGTGTACTTTGTTATCACTACTTTATTAATGAATGTCATATCATTTTATATTTATGAAGGAATACATTTATGTGAATTGGATGAATATTGAATTGATATTCTAAATTTTATATCATATGAGTACAAGGCACCTCAGGTTACAGAGTTGTTTTTCAGGCATGTGTTTAGACTCCATGGGTTATCGAAGAATATTGTCAATAATTGGGATAACAAGTTTCTTAGTGCTTTTTGCTAGGAGCTATTCAAGTTGGCTTGCCCGGAGTTGACCCTGAGCACCAATTACCACCCCAAAACTGGTGGTCAGATGAAATTAGTCAACAAATGGGTGGAAGGATATTTTTGTAATTATGTTATGGGACAGCAAACGACTTGGATTAGGTGGTTGCACTTAGGTGAGTATTTTCACAATACCACCTATCATATGTTGATTGTGATGACTCTTTTCAGAGCATTGTACAAATATGATGCTACATCTTTCATAGATTTGGCACTTAGTGATAGTAGAGTTCCTAAATCTAAGGATTGGATTCATGAGATTCAGGAGATCCTTAAGTCACTTAAGGATAATCTTTAGTGTCCAGAATCAATAGAAGATTTATGTAGATAGGAACAAAGTTGAGAGAAGTTTTGAGGTGGGTGATTTAGTGTTACACCACAATTGTGTAATTACTATTTACTATTACTATGTAGAGTAAAATGTGAATTCGGTGGATGAATAAATTGTGTGTGTACTTTGTTATCACTGCTTTATGAATGAATGTCATCTCATTTTATATTTATGAAAGAATGCATTTATGTGAATTGGATGAATATTGAATTGATATTCTAAATTTGGAGATGTATTATGTATACTGCATATCTTGTGAACAGCTAACTGCCATGTGCATATGTTAGTGATTGCAAGTATATGTTCAATTCCTCTAGGCAAAGGGGAAGTATCACTCAAGAGAAGGTCTTGGTCAAGTAACCAATAACCTAACCTATTTGAGCTTACACACACCATAGTAGAATAATTGAGTTGGGTTGTTAAGTGGGAAGTTGGTAAGTCATTTTTAGTTTTATGTTTGCTTTAGTAAGATGCTATTTTACTATTGAGTGCATGCATGAATGATGTTTATCTATTTGATCTTGAGAGTTCTTTCCTTGTTACTATGTTTGTGTTGATATGTGAAACATAGGGGTATGTGTATGCATACACACATGCATGACGATGATAGACTATACACATAAAGCAATGCATACATGAGGGTACATAGGTAGACGTACGTATGCACACTCATGCACGAGTTTCTTATGCGCATGGAACTATCTAATGGAACCAATGGAATGCATATGTATACATATAGATATATCGCTCGTAGTCTCTTATCAATACCATAGTAAATGTGTATGATTTGGAGTGAGAATTGAATGTGTATATATATATATATATAATATATTCATATATCCATATGTATATATGTATCAATATACATGTATGGTGGCAAATGGACATGCCCATACGAATGTATCGATACATGTATATGAATATGACAATGTGATTGTTATCTTGACATATTCCTTTGTATATCGATTATATATACATGCTTTATTAACATATGATAAATATGGATATATACTAACATATACATATATACGTATACGAATATATATATATATATATAGATATATTTATGTGTGTTAATATATATAAATATGTAAGTATATATATATTTAATAATATTAGCTTTGAGATCGACTATCTAAAGCAATGATTATCAGCCGATTATAATGCTATATACATATGGCTTTGAAGTCGATTATCTTAACAATTTAGTGGCCGAACTTTGTGATAGTTATGACTGTATTCTTTGGCCTGCATTTTATGCTCTTGTTGTCAAACGAAAAGAGAGTTTGTGATTTGCAAACTAAGCACAACCATTAATTTGATGTTTAAGAAGAGAATAAGTTGACGCCTTATTGAAACCATGGAATTATTCAACTGAATTACCACATTATTTTGCATCGACCAAACAGCTATAAATACATGGAAACATATCGACGACTATGACAAATCGATTCATTGAGTGAATCGACACTTATCATGACTTAGTTGATATTTAACTTGGTGGCACACATTTGTTATTGACTGTTACTCAAAAGGAGGAAACTGTGCCATCTTTGTGAATGCATAATAATGCTTGGCGCCACCTTTGAATCCTTTAACTTGTAGATGTCTGTTTTGAGATGCAATCGAATTCTATCATATGGGGATTTGAATTGGTCTCTATTTTCTTTCATGTAACTAAGTCGATCTGTTGTTGTATAAGCTTATTATATGCTTTCATATTCACCACCTTTTGAGCTGATTTAGAGGTGTTGCTATGCTTGCTTGCTACTATCAAAATCATGCCTAAACTATAGGCAAAGTTGTTACCAGTTTGTTGTATAAATAGAGGAGTAAGTTCATATGTTTGGACACATTCCTTATACAAGTATTACGCATTCTTTGCATTATTTCTTGTGCAAAGTCTCTACATTTGTATACATTTTTGTTTGCAATATTCTGCCCAAGAACAGTGAGTGAGAGTCTTGAGTTATAGAGTGAGATTATTATTATTTTGAGAGAAGTATTTGCCAACTTGAGAGATATTGGATATTGAGTCTTTGTTGAAGGATCGATACCAAGCGAGTTGTTGCTTTGGAATTGCTGAGACTGCAGCCAATTAGTTGGAAAACTTATCACAGGCATGAGGATATTCTACTTTTGTTTATTCTATTTTTTAATGAGCTATGTCTTGATTGTTCAAACTAGTTTTTGTTGTTACTTGCATATAGGGGAAAGTATTGTTTGCTTTGAAAGAAAAGTGGGAACTATTTACTTTGTTTGTGTATTGTTTGTAAGTATTCCATGATAGGAGAGAGTGTTGTCATAGGTATTATTATTATACTAGACATGAGTAGACATGGGTAAGAGGGAATGTTTATCATAAGTATTGTTATTATACTAGATATGATTAAACATAGACAAGCTTAAGGAACACTCATAGCTAGATAAATTAATTATGCTAGATGGTTAGTAGGTTACTCCTGGAATTGTTATCCAATGAAGAAAGGGAACTTGTACTTTGCTTATCGAGTTGTGTTACCTTAGGTTGTGTTTAAGAGATAGGTTATCCTGGGGAGTAGCTTGCCCTTGGAGAGGGATTGCCTAAGCATAGATATAATGGCCTTAAGTCAAAACGAGCTTGTCATAGTGTAGGTGAATGGTAGACCATTGCTCAATTATACTGAGTGAGAACACTTTGGCCAAATTAGTGTGATTGTCCAAGACTCCACTGTAGATAGTGAGATTTTTGAGACTCCACTGTCAATTCACCATGTCCATTTAAATGCATGAGGGCTACCTAGCGTAGGTTATAGATCCTAGTCATGTAGGACACAACACTAAGCTCAAAGTGGTATGTCGTATGGGGTTACCCAACCAACAGCTTCGTCGAAGGGTAGGGCCATCTATCATTGATAGATGTGCGGGGGACCGCATATGAGTTCGTGGTTGGTGGAAAAGTGCTTGAGTGATGCTTCTCCTCCTCAGCAAGCAACAGAGGACCAAGGTTTTGGAAGGCGGATTCCTGGACCATCTATATCTTATGCTATGAAGCTCGAAGGAGCTATGTATGTAGTTTTGTACTTTCTTGGAATATTGTACCTGTTGAAATATTTTAATGGAATGGAAATCCTTATTGTAGGTTGTATAGCATCTTTGTTCATATATTTTCAATAAATAAAAGAATTTTTTTTATTACAATGGCTTACTACATATTTTATTTTATTTACACAGTAAAAACTTAGGAAATTTACTTCAAGTGATTGTTGGCGTAAGAACTAACACCTCTGGAGTGTGAGTTTGTACGGACAGCTATGCACACTACGTAATGAGTGCTCTTCAAATTAGGAGGGGAAGCTCCCTCATTGTGCTGGAATGCATAAAATAGAAAACTAAACTAATGTCCTATCTTTTTGTTCTCAGCTGGTAGAGGCACAAGGTTAAGAAAACCTAGAACGTTGCAGCTAAGTATTTTCTGGTTTCGCAGATCATGTAACTACAACTAAGCTAACTTCTTTAAATCTATCCAGTTTCCTCAAGAAACAGAGCATGAGGAAATGGAGCAGGAATGTATTATATGATAAACTTCAGGTGCGGGCTCACAACATGAAGGCAAGGGAGGCGCAACTATTTGCTAATCCGGGAAGAAGTTTATTAAAACAAACAAATAAACGGTAAACCTGGTACAGCTTCACAACATGAAGGCAAGGTAGGCGCAACTATCTGCTTGGCTGAATGAGTCTACTATTACACACATCAAACGATAAGCTTTAAGTACAGTTTCGCAACATGAAGGCAAGGTAGGCGCAACTATTTGCTCTTCTGAATAGGCTTATAATAAACAAAACAAAAGGTAAGCAACTGGGACAGTAAATTGTATAGACGCAACACGCATGCAATAACGATCAAACCAACAACCCCATTTAACTAAGGTCGAATAAACACCAAAACAATAACATGAAGGCAAGGTAGGCGCAACAATTTATTATAACAGCAATTACTCTTTGAACAGATACAATAATAGCAATACTACAGGCAAGGTAGGCACAGCATGTATGCTATCAAGCAAAAGTTAAATTACAAATGAGCTTAAAGCTCTTATTTATAGACCTCATGGTGTAGGCAACCCTAAAATCACCTTGAGTCAACTAAAGTCTTGCAATGCATGCAAGATCTTATTCCTAAACCCTAATTGAATGAAACTATACAGTTAACTGGGAAACTATCATCAGTTAACTGAAACATCTAAACTAAATGGACAAGGTGCAACATGCACGTCCTTATTGAAAGCAAGTCAACTGGAATGCTATCATCAGTTGACTGAAAGATCTAATCTAAACTCCAAGTGTTTGTAGATATTTCCAAGACAGACATGGTATGCAATGTGTAACAACAAGTTAACTCGGAAAGAGACCTCGAGTTTAACTCCTGTGTCTAATGTCTATCTTGAAAAAGGTGGGACGCCTTTAACTGAAGTCTACTGGCCCTGATCTTGAGAAATTAACCCATCTACGAGGTCGTTGACTGCATCTCCATCTAGGGAACTGAAGCTCTGGCGAAGAATCCTATGTCTGTGCAGCATGTCTTCTCCATTAGTCATCTGACACTGGAACTCACCCTTTCTCCTAATTGCCTCATCAAACAATGTTGACATGGCTGTAAGCCGATTCATCTTACAGCCAACGGTCTCACCACTGAAAATAGCATGAATAAGTGCTTGGAGCTCTAACTGGATGTCAACAAGCTCGACATAGTCACCACCCATACGCTGATATACACATGGTAATTGAGACACAAAGTCTCTTATATAGCGGAATGCACTAGTAACATGCTCTCTGCTCTCAGCCACCTCAGATACGATCTTTCCTTCTATCTCTGCCTTGAAGATCAACTGTGTTCTCCAAATGTAGACCTCTTCTTTATCTTCTGCCTCTGTGACTGAATCAAATGACATTCCCAAGTTGGCAATCAAAATCTCATCCTTGGGTCTACTAATGGCCAAATCACGTTCCTCATCTTGAAGTCGTAAACAAAGCTCACGTGCATTATACCGCAATTGATACAATTCTGTAAGTACAAGGCGGCCTCTAGCAACAAACTCCTCTTCCCATTCCTCCAATCGCCTACCATATGCAACCAAGAGATCAATCTGACCCTGCTCTGCTGGTGGTTCTAACATATGTGGAAGCGCGGTGACAACATCCCCTGTCCTGTGTACAAGGCTAGAAATGTACTAGCGAAGCTGCTGTATTTCAGCCTTGAGAGCTGATTTATCTTCACCATCTTTCACCATCCTATCCTTGACGCTATCTGTAGCAACCTGTAGGAGATCAATATCTGTCTAACGAGTACTCTTACCGAAATGAACTGTGATAACTTCAAAGTCTTGAGCTTCCATCTCGTCTAGACTCTTATCTTCTGGAGGTGCAGCAGTCTCAACAATGAATTCCTTATCTGCACTTCTCTCAATATGTATTTGTTTCTTGATCCTCTTTTCAGGCACATCTTGATGGTCATGATCGAAGTCTGAATGATCAAGTATGTAAGATGGTTGTCTCCTTTTTCTTCCCAGTTGACTCTCAAGCCAAGATGAATCCCGACTAATCCCACTAGAATGATCTGTACTAGTCGCAGGAGGATCTGATGACTGTGAATGTGTAAACGAATCGTTGCGAGGAGGTGAATCCATGTCCAAATCAATGTGAATTGGAATGGGAGGCTGCTCTAATGGTGTCGGTGACGGCATACGGGGCTGAACCTCAAGCTGTGGAGAAGTCTGAATAACTTCTCTGACTGGCTCTACATGTGGAATCGCAACAGATGCTTTTCCCTTCGAATTACTAGGCACTGGATTCTTTTTAGGAGGATTGCTCCTCTTCTTCTGCTTAGGTTTTGAAGAAGAAGGCAATACACGTCCTTCTGGTGGCGGCTCTGCTCTAGGCATAGATGCCTTTCTCAACCTTCTGCTTTCTAAATAAAGCGTACTATTTTGGATGACCCTGCTCGATCTCTCCTTTACTGATGCAAACTCTTTGGCATACCAGTTCACTAACGGCAATGGTTGTCCATCAACCTGCTCTCTATAAAATTGAGGAAGTGTATCTCCCTCATCCTCTGTCAATCCTTCCACATCTTTTGCCAAGAAAACAGAAACTTGTGGAAGAGAGAACCTGCTATAGCTACGTCTGCGAACCTCGAAATCATCCTCACAATTCACCCAATAATCTTCCATCGTAGGTTTGTGATAAGAGAGATTACCCAGGCGAGTTGCGTAATGACCCCAAGGATCATATGTGCGTGTATCCACCAGGTACTTGAGTTTGCAATTTTCTAACTCTTGACCTGCGGTCTTAGCATCAACTGTCTTCCTACACCAATACATCCCAAATTGCAAAGGAAACTCGGCAGCTGGTTTACGCTTGATGCGCAAACGTTTGTGAACCTCATATAGCTGCCTCAGGAACTCCATGAATATTGTTTTATCCTAAGGATAACGTGGTAACATAGCTGGTTTTCCTGTGTATCCATAGACACGGATATAGGTGTATGTAGGGAACTGAATGTACCAATCTGCCCAATTCTTCATTGCTGCTCTGGCGACTGTCGAGATGTGAATATGCAACTCCCGGTCCAAGTTTCTCACTGTATAAGTCAAGAAAGCCTCTTGTACACGTTTAAAATGACTTTCAGCCTTCGTGAACTCAAGCTGGTCATAGTAACGATAGACTTTCTGTACACTGAGTATGCCCACCGTATTCAAACCGTTAAACTGATTCTGATAAGCAATCAAGTACACCAGGTAAGAACACATATGAAATTGATGCGCAGCTAGGAAACCGGTGATTTGCTCGTGAATAACATCGCTGATGAAGGATGCCCAGTCATAATGCTCTTGCCCCGAGATGATTCTACCAATGATATAATACATCCACGGGTGAAATTTGTTCGCATCTGCATGACCTGAGACACGATTAAGCAGTGTAATCAAAATATTGTATTCATCCTTACACTCGCCACGACCCAAGTTGTTTGGCAACTTGCTCTTCTTTTGTTTCAGCCATCTCTCTATCATCTTGTTTTGACACTTATCCAGTCCAGCATTGAATGCCTGCTCGCTTTGACTCATGGAAATAACCATCCCATCCGAATGTTGAGGAATATCTAGACTTCGCTCGATATCAAGGGGTTTGAGACTGCATATAACACGTCCATCTATTGACCGTATCTCTCGTGTAGCGGAATTGTAATGCTTGATGCAAGATATTACAAACTCCACGCAATGCACCGAAATAGGTATGGAAGCGGCCTCAAGTAACCCGGATTGCTGAATATTCTTGATAACTGAATCCCTGATTTTGAGTGGATCCAAAACTACCTCCGGCAACACCTTATGTAGATCTGTATCAACTGTTCCGATGAAGTCATGGGTTAAGACCGATTTGGTCTTGAATTCGAGCTGAGTGAACTGCATTCTGAAAAACTTGCCTGTTGACTGTGCACACGGCTATATTCTGACAACTTTTCTAGAAAGCCAAAAATAGCCTGCTGAGGCTAAAAATAGCTTGTCGGATGAGAATTTTTACGAAAAAATCTGAGATATGGGTTTTGTCCAGAAAATGATTCTAAGACAACCCAGAACGTCAGAAATGCAAAAATTTACCCTTTACTCAGCCATGCAAAAGAATTTCGGTTGAGAAAATTAAAGCTTCAAGAACAGATGTTCTGGAACAAATTTTCCTGAAAAATTCTGGCACATGGGTTTTGCTGAGAAAGCTCTTCTGAATCAACCCAGATATTTTGTTTTGCCAAAATCTGCCAACACTTCGAACATGCAAGAGAATTTAAGACGAGAAGATGGAAGAAATATAGAGAAGAAGAAAGATGTTTTTTAATTTTTATTTATTTATTATCTTCTTCTGTCAAAATCGCCACTCTGCCTTGAATCTGATGCTGAATCTGAACTTGTACCTGCAAAAGAATATTTTATCACCTTCGAACTTGATCCTTTGATGAAAATTCGCCAATCTCTTTGAAGAAATTCGAACTTTCAAAGCTGTGTGAATGATGAAAGGCACCATGCTTGTTTAAATAAACAATTCGTACCATCATGCATGCATAATGCAACCCTAATTTAGAAAAAAGAAAATTCGATTGGCTTCTCTCCAGTTGAACTGCCACTGTCTCTGAGTCTTCAGACTAAAAATAATATCTTAATTTTTAAAACATGCAAAAAACTAAAAATGGCGCCAATATCTGTCTTTGAAGAAATTCGTCACTTTTCAATGCTCTGCATGCAAAAATATTTTTTTTTCATTTTTTGCCAAAAATAGCATCTTGCTGTGTTCAACACACTTCCCTGATTCCAAAAAGTCAAATTTTGATCTTTTAGGCTTCCATTTGCAAGAGTTATGAGATTTTTGAGAATCTCCTATTTTATAGCTGACTGCAAAGTTACAACTGACCCTGTTCAACTCTGATCTCTGGATGATTGAATGATCCTGCGACCGTGCTGAGATATCCACCGCGAAGCTTGTATGACAAGGATGAAATGTCTGCTGGGAGCAACAACTGCTAAAATCATCATCTGATACCTTAGAAAATTAGGCGCCTCTGATTAAATTGATGTTTTGACTCCAGACTTAGCCATTTCTTAGTTTTGCCTTCTGATGCTTCAAACTGCCGCTGACAATGAGTAATGAACTCCACTGACTGAATAATGGATTCATTGCATGACTAGAAGTATTCTGCATCCAATGACTGTATATGAGGGATTTGAAAATTATATTAAGAACCCTAAAAGGATGAGCGCCCCTATTCTGTGACAGCTCAAACACCATTTTGAGAAAAGTGTGATTTTCATCTGAACACCATACTTTGACCCTTGATATCGGGAACTGGAATGTTCCGATACGCGTGCCGTCTGTCTTGCTGTATAGTTTGGTCAACTTGCAAGAGATGTTCTTGGAGACGACGAAGCCAGAAAATTGCTTTTAAGGCCTCTAAAAGAAAATCGCCTTTTTCAAAGAAAATAATATTCTTACACTTAGTCATTTTTTGAATTGCCTTCAATCAGCTCTTCTTCACAGCATTATCATCTTGACCTCGCACGTACGAGCATTCGCCAAATCCCGGAGGCTGTCGGCTAGACTCGTTGGATAGCTTGAGTAATTGCACACAAGTCTTGTGAAGACTGTAATTGCAAATAACCCCGTCTGGCAGGCCTAAAGGAGAATCGCCCCTAGCCTACAGCTGTGCAGCTTTGTGTAGCTACGCTTCACCATCCTCTGTTTTACGTGCTCGGTAGGACCTCTGTCACAGTTACTCAGAATATCGGATCGTCTTGTGAACGGATACACTGCAAAACTGAACTGAGCTGGAAGAGATCTCAGGAAGACCTCAATTGCAAATTCATCCATCAAACCAATCATATTCAGGATCGCCCCTGGGCTACAGGGGAGCGGATTTGCATTCTAAAACTTCTTCTGACATGTATCCTGCCTGCAATTTCCACTTCTAACGCTGATAACCGGATTTCTGTACTGGATACGCTTTCGCTTGATAGCTCGTTGAAAAGCTAAACTAATTCTGCAAAGACTGAAACCATCAAAACACACATGCATCTAGATCTAGGCCTTCAAAAAGAAAATCGCCCTTGGGCTAGAAGGGAGCGGATTTGCATCTCTAGACTGCCTCCTTGATGAAAACACTCTTCGCAACCTCTGCTTCTGTCTTCGTTTGCCGGAGTTCTGTAACTCGGATAATCTTGCTTCATGGCTAATCGGAAAGCTGACTGAAAACTGAACATAATGAATGTATCCTTTATCCAAAACACTCAAATCTTGACCTTCAAATGGAAGGGCGCCCCTAGGCTACAGGGGAGCGGATTTGTTTTGAATTCATTGATTTTCACCATTTTATGCTTTGCAAACGCTGTATCCATCCCTGCGGTTGACCATGTCGAAGCGTTGTGACTGCTGAGGTGTGTGGATGACTATACTTCATCATTTTCACATGTACGGACACTATAAAGTTGATTTGCACGTTGATTGCGCAAGTGTCTACTACGTTACATAGTGAAAAGTTCCCAGACTTAGAATATTTTAGCACTTTTTGCCAATCTGAAAATCCCCTCCATCAAAAAGCATTATTTCCAACATCTTTTATCGTAGAGCGTTCCTCTTTGAGTTTCAGGCTTAGATATTGACACCTGGTACTGGCCAACTGCCATTGATGACCCCGAAGATCCTAACTTTTCTCCTAAAAAAGTGAAAACTACCCACCAGCCTTAAACTGACTTTTAACTGAAACTGACTTCACCACTGTGATTGTGATGTGAAATAAGCCAATCAAAATTAATTTCATCCAATTCTGACAAGTTCCTATTTTTTAGGGTTTCGGGCTAAAAATAGATTTCAGAAACCCTAATTTTCAAAATTTTCAAATTTTGCTAGTATCTTCCTGGCATCACACTGACTAAAAGCCCATACTTTATTTGCCCAAAAACTGAGTTTTGACCCCACTTTTACAAGGTTTAGACCATTTTAAGCAAAATGCCTTAATGAAGCAAAAATTTCGGTTTGGGTACAACAGTGATCATCTGACATATTACACTTAGTTTTCAAGCTGAAGCCTCACTTCTATGGCCCCTATAGGATTGCAAAGAGGGTTGGTGAAGTAGTGTAGGAATTGAAGCTACCAAAGAATAGAAGAATTCATAATGTGTTCCACATTTTTTGCTTTGAAAAGGCACTTGGGCAGTATATGTCATCACTTGAGCTTCCACTATTGGATGAGGGAAAATTGGTATTAGTTCCTAATGCTATTTTGGATGCTAGAGAGAGAAGGTTGAGGAGTAGAGTAATTAAGGAGTATCTCATCAAATGGAGGGACTAGTCCATAGAGGATGCCACTTGGGAAGGTGAACAAATTTTATAGCATCCTAATCTACAATTGCTTGAAGGAAAGCAATTTTAGGAAGGGAGGACTATAATGTCCCATTTTGAGAAGTAGTTGAAAGTGACCATTTAGCCTCTTTCAATCCTATAGGCTAATTTTAAGACATTAGGGAATCATTAATTTAATTAATTTAAAGTTGTCTGATAAAATACATTTTATGTATAACTTTATCTTATTTAAATTTATAAAATAACTTAAATGAAAATTAAAATAAATATTAAAAATCACTTTATTATTGAGCTTTAATGAAATAGTTTAAGTGGGAATTTAAAAAGGTTCGTCCACAAAAATATAAAGGTGAATTTGGGAGCTCATTTTTTCATGTTTATTTTATTTCTCTTTGTTGTGGATTTGAAGCTTCTTGTTGGAGCAAAATCTGAGGACGAAAAAGCTTCGAGAAATCAGTTTTGATGGTGAGATATCTTCCCTAGCTAATTGTAGGTGGAATCGTACAAGTTTCATACAAGAGTATGAATGATTAAAGTTTTTATAAATTTCTGGAGGTTTGCAGGCAAACAAAAATTTATCAGTTTAATAAGGCTTTATGCTTGATTGGGGATTCAAGCAATTTTTAGATATTATGCCAAAGAGAAGACTCGGTAAATAAATTTAAAATATTGTTTAGTTATTAAATAAGTGAGTATTTCTACCCATCCGTACAGATTACTTTGCTTGGGAGAGTCGTTTCATTTATTTGAAGGCTTGGAGCCTTCCCCACATGAGTTCATGGTGCTCTAAACTTTCCCCAAGCTTACTGTACAACCAAAAAGGGAGAGCGCAACTCATTACAAGGTCAATTTAGCACAAGGAAAGTCAACGCAGCAAATATTGGTCGTACATCTTCAAAGCTTTCCATACTCTTCCTAGGAACCATCATACCATGTTATATGGACTGTTCTAGCTATTGGGAGGATTAAAAATTATTACTGATCAAGAAGATGGTACGTTTTGTTGTTCAGGTGAGCTATATTATTTAACGAATATTTTCTATATGTGATTTCTGAAAATATCAGTCCAGATCAGTATCCAAGGTTGCGATTTCGTTACAATTATTTACAAATTGCAATAATTTTGCATGGAATTGAACTTCTACATGATATAAAGTTGAAGAGTTGATATTATAATGGTTAATTGCAATAACTTTCAAAGAAACAAGTAAAATAAACTCAGAGCAGCTGAAAGACAAATTGTTTGACAAAATGAATGTGCATTGTAGTTGAGAAATTTTGCAAGCTTATTCAAAACAAATTGGTAAGGTATTTTACAATTTGTAGGGCAGGATTTAAAGCCCCTAATATGATAAGATATAAGGCTCCATTTTGACTCAAGGTGGTTGATGTGAAGGCTAAAATTGAAGAGCAACATGAGATATAGAGGAAGAGTTGCACAACTATGACAAATGTTTGAACATATTAGAGAAATAGAACATTGTTGAATTTCCTTGTTTCTTCCTCAAGTGATTGTACTTATGAAAATTTATTAATTTAGTGATTAAGATTTCTAATTTCACTCTAGTGATTAACATTAGAATTTCAAATTTCATTTTTTCCTTGTGTGGCACAATTTTTTTGAAATCTATTAATGCTTCAACAAAGACAAGATTTGTTTATTTCCTTTGTGAGGTTTTAGAGGAAGTTTTGGTCAAGATAGGTGAGAAGAATGTGTTGTAAGTTACTAGATTTTGAAACAAATTATGTTGTTGTAAGTAAATTTCTCATGGATAGGCACCCATTCTTAGAGCATGTATTGAGCATGGTAAAAATATTTGTAAATACATATATTAATAAAGAAGAATACAAACAAAATGGAGTTGGGTGAGTCTGGAATAAGTCATTGTGCAACAAAATTTATTACATTGCAATCTTTGCTTCACTCAAATGCTACCTTGAGGCACATATTTGTTAACAAGAAGTGGTCTAGAACTTCATATGTTAAGACCAATATAGGGATTGATATGATTGACCACGAGTTAATGTGGTTGAGTAATTTTTAAATGAGCATGGATTCTGGTCTTTTTTAGAGTAAAAGTGCAATTAGTTTTTTATTATTTTCTCATACAATAGGTTTGTAAACCTTATAGGTAAATGTCATTTGCACTTAAATTTGTAATGGTACTTTTTCATCTTTGCTTGTTGAAATTGTTGTTCATTTAGCATTGTCAATATAGAATTCAGTATTGATTCATTAAAATTTAGTAATGCCTATCTTGCTTCTATACTATTGTTGAAATGTTTTGAATAAGGTAGATTAATTTTCTTTTCAGCAAGTTTACTCAAAGTTGGAGATTGTGGCTTTGTATTGAGTTTTTAATTCAATCTACCAAACCAATCACGTCCTAGTGTTTATGTAATGTCCCTTTCTTTGGTCCATTCCAACATCCTTGGAAACTCAAACTTTTTTGGAATCACTAAATTTATTGGGAAAGTATTCTAACAATGGCAGAGAATTCTTGAAACCAAGATGAGTACAATAGTAATTTCCATGTGCAAATCCAATATTCTAGGAGCACTCCAAACTTCTTAGAGAAGTCCATCATCCTTATATAGCAACAACTTTCTATGGATTAAATTCCTGTGCACTTGAGGAGCCAATGGAATTATCAAGGTAGTTTAATTGGCTTATTTTAATATTTTTGTAAGACCTTGGGATGATTTAAAAGAGAAAGTTAATTAAATAATTAAATATTAAAGTTGTCAAATAAATAAAATTAAATGACAATTTATATCTAATTATTTGAAAAGGTATTTTAAGTGTGCAAATAAAGTGTCACTAGGCTCAAAGTGTTGAAAAGTGATCATAAGAACACTTATGTTATTCTATTAAGAGAAAAAATGTATTCGAAAAAATATTGAAAAAAGTTTTTTTTTCTAAAAAGTAACACAAAAACAAAAAAAAACTTTTTTGAAAAAGCACTAAAAAGTAAAAAAAGTTTTTCCCTAAAACATGTATGAAGAAGTTATAAAAGGAGGAGTTTCAAAAAAGATGGTACATTCTTTTTGGAGTTATTTTATTTCTCAAGAATGAAAACACATTCGAAACCCTTTGAAAATTTAAAATCTTTGAGAATGAATACACTCGTAGTTTTCAGAGTAATTCAATTCAAGGATTACTAGTGTGCAACAAAGATTGGTTTGAGGACAAAAACCCTCATTCCATTTCAAGTGGTTTCATGCAAGCATCACCATTGTGTTGAAAATTGCGGATTGAGCTTTAGATTCGGTGGATATTTAGTTTTGGTTTTGGTTTGTGGTTTTCAATGTTTTGGGTTGCAGAGATTTTTGGGATTTGTGTAGTTTCAATGCTTGGAGTGATTTATATTTTCCAGAAAATAAAAATATAATAGTATGGTGTGTGAATTTGATTTTATGTGAAATGGTATTTTAATAACCATATAGCATTGAGAAGTGCAAAAATCAATATTTCAAATTCTTTCAGTTTGGGACTAATCACTAAAGGTGATAAGAAGGGCTGATTAAAACATCAATTGAGCAGCACCAACTTCTAAAATGTAGATTTTAAAGTTAAAGTGTGCAAATCAGACTTTCAGTATAAAGACAAAGAGGGGCATATGCCGATTTGAATTGATATCAGATTTTAATCAAAATATCAGTGTCTAACAACAGAAAGGAGGCAATATATCAGACTATTTGACCCAAGTACAACACTTGACCATCACTTAGCTCAATTTGTATAAATGTTTTATGTGTTTCAATTTACTAGCTAGCTGTTTGATGAAATGCTCTCAAATTTAGAATGATAGATGAATGTTTGACAAAATGTCTTAATATAATTGTTGAAGAAAAATAACTCTCTTTATCTTTTCTCATTGTAATATTGGAAGGTTGTACAACTAGTAATTATTCTTTCATTGTAATAGATCCTTGGATGGTAGGACCATTGAATCCCATTTTAATTTTTGTTCATTCTTCGCTTTGCATGGCATGAATCAATTTCAATTGAGTTAATCTGCCATTTTGGTATTGATGCAACTTTGTTTGCACTCACTATCAACCAATTTGGTTAGAGAAATTCTATGATTGTTTTAAATTGTAAGTTGGTCAGCTTGCCAACAACACTTTTCAATTAACTTTTATGTGTCCTCATTCTTACTTTGTATGCTCACCTTATCCATTCTGAAAATTAGGTATTAGAAAGAGTAGAATTGAGTTGATTGCAAAAAAAATTATTAAGATTTGAGCTAATGCCCTATGGGGGTTGTTACAATTTAAGCCTATTTAATGTTTTTATGTACTTGTACTACTCAATCTCTACTTTGAGTTGAACAAAATAAGCATGTAGTAATTGTAGAATTTTATTTTCGTCAAAAAGCGTAATTTTTGTCTCAAGTTGGAGTACATATCAATGTTTTTCTCTAGATGAATCTAAAAAGATGTCTCTTTAGTTTTATTCAGCATAAATGTGAACCACCCAAAAGCACTATGTTGGTTATTTTTTTAGAACCAAACTTAATCTCACCATATGCCTATGAATTTGCCACAATCCAATGCTAAGCATAGGTAAGGATTGGCCAGCAAACAAGTAAGGATTATTAGGCCCTTACTTCTACACTTCGGGCTCTGTGAAACCCAGGAGGGTGATCCTTATAATGTTCATATGAGATTCTTCTGCCATTTTATCTTGAACATTAGAACAAACAGATGTATTCCTCTTAGATGCTAATAGATAAAATCCCTCAAGAATTTGGCAAACCCTTAAGTGAATTTCTACCTACAACAAGGAACAAGTGGTATTTCATAAATGATACGTTGTAATGAAAGGTGTTTAAATGATTTTCATTCTTATTTGTGCTCTCGGTCAGGTGCGGGACTGACTCATTTACATTTAAGATAACCAAGCAAATAGACCAATGCTTTATCTTAGGGTAATGGAGTCACATTTGTAACAATCTGTAATACTTTAGCAATTTGACTCAGCATTTGTAGGCTATTGACATATTGCATTACAATATCCAACTCATTTTGTTGAAAACAAATACTACTTAGCAATCCTAAAATCTTCCCTCACAAACCTATGATCTTATTTAAGCATTTAATCAGTTCCTTGAACCAAAGTAGAAATAAAATCACTCATTCAATCAAAACGATTGAAGATAAAGAAAAGGATCCTTAATCATTTCATTTATAATCTAGAAGAGAAAATACATAGGAGGGACTCTGTTTCCAAACTTGCATTTTCATTCATATACTATTGCTATTGTAAAACTAATTAAGCTTGTTACAAATTAGCTTATACCCTAGCCCTCATACTATCCTATTCATTTGTGCATGAATTTACAACTTGCTCTTACATGAGCCTAGTATGCTGACCTAACTACCCGAGACCCAAAATTCGAACCCCTGTAACTAGCCTTGAAATCCCATTTATAGGAATATGGGAGCAATAAGCATCAAGCCAAATTACAATTTCAGTCACATTTACATTTGACATACAATTTCATTTTAATTCCAAGACTCCCTAGACGGTTACATTTGCATTTGCAGAGAGAGAAAATTAACAAAAAGACAAAATATTTGTTCCATCGATGAAGATTTACCCACCTTCCCAAAGGCATCATTCGTCGTTGCAACAACACCATTATCCATCATCCGCGTCAACCAAAGAAGTTTTTCACATCAGCACCCAAGAAAAAAACTTAAAGGCTCATTGAAGAAGGCCCACTCGCCATTATGGTAGCAGTGTCATCAAAAACAAAAAACACCAAATCAGGACACCACCTCTGTCAAGGTTAATCATCTTCAGAATCAGAGTATGCATGTCCCCTTCATGATTTTGCTGAAACTGGAGAAGCTAACTCTCCATCATCAGAATCCTCTCTACCTGACAGTGTGACAAGGTACTAGGCATACTCTGGGATAGTATATGCTTCATCGCTCAAAGGACCAACCGAATCCTCAATGGTAGATTCATGCCTCCCCATGTAAGAATCATAAGCTTTGTGGTACTTATTCTTCCTCTTTCCCCAAGACTTAGCCAATTTCCCACCGGACTCATTCTGGTTATGAACAACAACCCTACTCCTCAAGTTGTAAGTGCTTTTGACACCACCCTTCACAGACTTGTTATGGGCTCTCCTCTTCTCTTTTGGCTTTGCAGGAGCTCTTGGTGTACCTTGTTCAATTTCAGGTGTATCATCTTGAGGTTCAAGCATACTAATCCTCCTAGACCTTCTGATTGGTTGGACAAACTCACTAGGCTTACTCATTCTTACAAGAAACAAAACAAGAACTAGCAAACCTTCACTTGCAGGGAACCTCACTAGTTTGTGTTCTCAAATTGAATTTGCAAAACACAACTTTCCAGACCCACACAATACTCATTGACCCAAATAGAAATTGTAGACAATAAAACTCTCACCACCCCAAGAATCTAGATCTCACAAGCTAACTTATGGATAATTAAAATAGAGCAGGTATGAACACCTACTTACTCGGGAAAACTACCTCAATATCTCTGCAACTTCTAGCCCAAACTCTTTATGCCATGTTCTCAAACACAAGAATAATTCCTCAACTTCTAATGATTGCAATTGTGAATAAAACGGTTGTCAACTCTCATAATATCAAACAATTGGAGCGTATCGACCATTAATGCTCATGGAAGGCTCGCGCGAGCAAGCCGACAGGGAACCACTCAATTTTGAATCTCCACCATTGATCACATGGTGAGATAGATCGACATATAATCTGGATCATAGCAATTAATTTTGAAAAGGTTGACTGCATGCATTCCATTACCTTTGTCCAATCAAAAAAACCCATGTGGATAAACATCCACCCTATCTGCACACTCCATCATCCACTTAGCATTAAAGAAAGCTTGTCATGTCAAAATTTCTTGCTTGCCCGTGAGAATTAACCCACCTGCAGCCTTTATCAATAGGACAATGGAGAGCGGCCAAGATTTGATCTCAAATCGTTAATTTGTGTGTGTGTCAAAGCAAACCACCTGCCCGTGTGTACAACCTTTTGACAAAATTGACAGCTACGATTAAAAAATATCCATCATATCTTGAATACGTGTAGAAGAAATTAATTCCAAGATTGCACAATTTATCTTTCATGTCCTTATGGCAATACTTGTTAATATTTTTCCTTTACTAATGTCTCTCTGACCCTTAAGATTGCTCCACGTGGCGGTTGCCCACTCCCCATTGAGAAACGAGAGACATGGGTGGGTCCGCACGAGATGGCGGGGAGAGGTCAAGATTGATCCACGTCACCCACTATCAACAGTTGATCTCTGCTTGGTAAAGTATTCGCTGCATCCAAAGCCAGGTAGCTCCCTCTACAAAGGGACAAATGTCAACTGCTCACTAGCCCGTGGCATTATTTTAAGACAAAATAAAATTGGACGGGGTGGCAGGGAGCGGCCATGATGAAGCCACGTCACCAAACAACCACCATTGATTAAATTGAAATACCACCCGCTGACCTTTCAAAGGTTTTGGGCCCACCAATGAAGAGGGTATGTGTCACTTGCCCACTAGCCCATTGGAATATTTAAATGAAAAAGAGAACGAAGCAGGGGCATAGAGAAAAGCTAAGATATGCCTACGGTAATCGAACGGTCTTCATAAAAACATAAATCTACACATGCCAAATGTTAGTTCATAAAAGAGGGCCACCCCTAGGCATACGATAGACGAGGACATGAGGATCAAGGTTGAAACCTTAGGCAACCATTGTAAAATATTAGAACCCGATCCTAAGCCCCAACAAATATTTCGAAAAAATAGACCCATGCTACTACAAGGCAATATTTTTAATAAAGCAATGGGCAACAACTAGGATGATTAGGACTTAGGGGCCAATAATAAAACGAACTCGATGGCATAAGATATGACTTAACTGACTGGGAACCAGCGGTGATGGGTCAATGGAAAATTATAATGCTTGTAGGGACGTAAACTTAAGGGTTATTTAGGAAGCATTTTGACAATTCAACCCTAAGGCACTAACAATAGACTAAACCCTAAGCTTAGAGACATGGAACGAGCCAAATTGTACATCATTTTGAGATGGAACACAAAGCATTTTTTAGGGGTTCCATCACACTACACATCTTACAAATAGAAAGTACATATTATTCAGATTAGGTTAGTTTTTTGTTTGCAACGAACTTTCCCTTCTAATCCAAAAAGTAGTTCTACCATACATTTATTCCATTTTATATCGAACTAAAAATTATAAATTAAAACACTAACAATCTAGTAGAAAGTCATAAATACATTTTATACTTAAAACTTTAAAACTAGATCTGCTGCATTTATTACAAAGCAACTAACTCAAAGATGATAAGCAGACATTTAAAAAAAAAATCCTACTATAGCTTAATATAGTTAGACTTTATTTACTAAACCAGAAAAATGAAGGGAATCCATACAATAGAGTAATTATTTTTCATATAGCAAAAAAGTATATTTATTATGATGGTATAGTCATTTCCTAATCTTGTAAACTAAGAAATCACATCTCTTGTTAATCCTTTGAAAATTAACAATTCTTTATATATAAAAATGGAATCCAAGATTCTCACCGAATCAACAAATGCTCGAAATTTTTGTCGATCTATGAGAAACACATCAAATATAAGCAGATCTTCAAATATGATTTCCACCATCTGTAATGAAAAAAGCGACAACCTTTTTCTTGTTATACTATAAATAACTAGTATAGATCTGTTAAATACATCTATCTAAAAAATGTCAGAGAGATTTCAATTTGAAGTTATTTTATTTTACTTTGGAACTATTTTATTCACTATATATATAGAGATAAAAAGTAAGAGATTTTGTTAGCACACTCACAGCATTTCAATTCACCCCTTGATGTCATTGTAAAATAACTCTCAGCATTAATAAAATCAATTTAAAATATTTTTCGTTTAAGAAACCTGATCATATATGCCTGGTAAAGAATATGAATCCAATCATATCCAAAATCCTATACTAATTTGCACTGGATTTGATGGGGCCACTAATAGTATGACTGGACTTTTAGGGTTAAATTATACCTTTGGCAAGTCTTCAACGGGCATCTCAAATATGTCAAATGACCATGATTTCATGGCTTGGAACAATGATTCTAAATATGCAGCGGAGCATTCTGCCTCTTGGTCCTGAAAACATGTAAGCTTTTAATTGATCTTTCAGCATCGATTTTTTTAATCTAAATCGTATATGTGCAAATTAAAAGTAGTGAGAAAGAAATGTACTATGGATAAAAACTCAAAACACCTGTTGCTATTTATTTTGGTTAAAACTCTTGTAAATAATATCAGTTCATAGTATGAACATTGTAATAGCTTCACACTGAATTAATTCAAAAATTTGTCAACGTTCTCCCCTATTACACCATCTTACCTTCAAGTTTCAAGACAACCTGAGAGTAACAGTTGTTAGTGTGTAAACATTGGTTTCTAGGGCCCATGGGTTGCCAACTTGGGGCACCCCTGGACAATATAATATAAAGCCTATAACTTAATAAAGCTCTATGTATTGGAGTCTTCAAACATAAAGCACAAATATAAATATAATGCTGAATTCAGCCATTAATAAACTAAAATATGCTTAAGTGAGTTGTATATTGGAATTAACCAAAAACAATTACAGTTCAGACCACCGCCCCTGAAATGTCTAAACTTTGATGGAGGCAGATAAAGGAAAACCATGCCCATTCTGTGGAGGCAGGGTTTTCCATCTGGGACAGATGAGACCTATTCTCTTATATTAAGAAGAATTTGGCAGTTTCACCTTTCACTATTAACATGGCAGAAGCACAAGCCTTATGGAGAGGGATTCTCCTTGCAAGAGATAAAGGATGGAGCAATCTTATAATCGAAGGTGATTCAATAGTAGTAATCAATACAATTACAAAAAGACTTTAAAACTGGTGGCTTGACAGAATTCTTCAAGACATTGACAATTATGAACGATCAGGATCCTATATCTACTAAGCATATCAGATAGGAAGGGAATATGTTGGCTGCTGATCTAGCAAGCAGAGGAATTGGTCTTGGGGCCTCTCTAGGTACAAGTCTTTTCCACGCCATCACCTTCCATATAGAATGCAGGTCAAGTGATAAAACCAGCTATTCTGAAGGATGAAGACAGAATATTAAGAGAGGACCCATCCTGTTTGAAGCTCTTTAATATTTATTGCAAAATCACCCCATTGGCATTATCCTACTTATATTTCAATAGTTTTCTTAATGTCACAGATGCTAACTTTTAAAAATAAAAATGAAAAGTGTCTTAGGTATAGGCAATCAGACAATCATTGTGCCATCCCCTGTTTCTGAGAAATCACTTGAATGTGTAAGAGGATACATTATATTTCGATGAATGTTTTGTAGCTCTTTGTGGTTGTCAGACAGTAGACTAACTAATGATTTTTCTGTAATATAAAGAAGGATGCTTTTGTATCAATGCATTATACAATTTTTATTTTAAAAGAATATACAATGAAAAGAAGTAAATAAACAATAACCCTAAATAAAGAGAAGAAAACATTTCTTAAACTAACCTCCATTATAAATTACTGTAAGAACTGAAAATCATTTATATCAATCAGCTTTAACGTTCAATTTTCTGCAATATCCACTGAAAATAGTTAAGACCACAGAAAAAAATCTTCAGAATTAAAGAAAATGACACTTAGTTTTAAAGTTAAAATGAATTAAAATTATATATTAATACAAAACTTTAAGTTATTTCAACACTGTAAATAGTTTAAGTTATTTCAACATTTTAAATTAAAAAATTGAATTTTATAAAAAAATATTTACATTTCAATTTGAAACAACAAATAAATTTAAGAAAATACTTCATCTATTTTTGGAATTAACTGAAACCAAATATTAACATTTTACCAAAGATAAAGCAAAAAAATCCAGGGATTGTTAACAATAGCCTCCTCAAAATCATGGTATGTAAAATATTTATCTTAAGGTGACATTGAAAATGTGACACATCTTGGAATCTTAATCTCTAGGTGTCTATACATTTTGGGGATTGTGCAAAAAGAATTGGCATGCTCTTTATTAGGAGCTAAATTTGTTGTTGAAACCATGGTTGTTGACTTGGTTCCTTCTCAAAAGAAAGCAATAAAAGTAGCATTTACAGAAACCAATGAATACAGCAGTAAACCTCTACATTTGAGAGGGATGACTCACTCGAAGACATTTGAGAGGGATAGCTCGTATTCTGCTATTTTCAAGAAGTGAAAAAGAAGCACAACTGGGGCAAATTGAAAGCAAGATTATGACCGAGAATTGCACCGAGTAGTCGGTGATAAAATGGGAAAATATTTGGACATTCTTTCAAGTTTCTATAGTGAAAACGCTGTAGGGAGGAACACAGGTAAACGAAGACAGCTGAACCATTGAGGATCAAAAGTTTCTGATATCAATCGAAGATGCACATGTGGTTCGAAAATCAACCCCAAAACGCTATTAGCAATCAATCCAACCAAACCAAAGGATTCATGGCAACCAAAACTATTTTTATGTATCAGCATGCAGGTGATTCAAAGCCCATTATTGAAATCCTCTTGATACATAGTTCAAGAAAAGCCCCAAAACTCACATGCAACCAATATTGATTTTTAAAATATCATCCATACATTTCATTTGCATTGTACGAAAATTTCAATTAAGCAAAGATGGGAAAAAAACATCCATTTGTGATCAGATAATACGTCTACATATGATGCATACAATATCACAAGAGAAAATCAGATCCTCCAATAATAACATATGCAATTGATAATTTCACTTCTACTGATCAAACTAGTAACCTTTAAATCTGTGATGCCGGGTACCGGACATCCTATTGTCTATCCAACCTCTACAATGGACATTTAACTGTATTTAATTTTTTATTTTCAATTAATTAATAAATATGATCAACTAGAAATTCTAAAAATTGCAGTAACGTTTTGGAACATACACTAGAAAAGTAGTATTTAAAAAAATTAAAAAAATACTCAAATGAATGCTGCACGGAACTGTATAAATGCACTCCAAGCTTAGCTTACACTGTCTGGTTATTGTCTGAAAATGATGCCAATTATTTCCTCGTTATGCGTTACATTGTCTGGAAAAGCCTTGTAAATTTCAGAATTCATAATTTATTTAGTCTGTAACCAAAATAACCGTTAACATGTATTCATATGAAGTTACCAGAACCCGAACTGATAACGATGTTAAATATGTAATAACTAAAGATTTGCATAGCATTATTTATTCACTAGGTATGGTTAATTATAACTGATTATTATTTATATTATAATATTAAGTATAATTAATTATCAATTACATTATAATATTCGACACAGTTGTGTCGAGAGGAATTACGCAGCGAGAATGAGTGGGAGTGGGACTGGGAGGAGGAGGTGTTGAATGTGCATTCAAATGGCAATTTTTTTGTCATGCTCTTGTTGCATTCTCTGTTTTTGATATTGAAGAGGATCAGGACGATGAAGCAGAAGATGAAATGATTTTTTTTAATAATGTAGATTATGGGATTTGAGCATAAAAATTATGTTACAATACCATATACAAAGTTGTTTCTATTACAGAGTAGTTGTAATGTCTCCATTTTAGTTATACGTCTTTGAGTGATTGATAGTCTATTTTCGGAATTTCATAGATTCGTCAAGGGTTAAATTAGGGTTTTCTATCTTGTAGGGGTTTTGAAGTTTTTTTGAAGGTTTGCATATTGGGTTTTTGATGCATATCTGTGGAGTTTCTTGGGTTTTTTGAGAGGTTCGGAATGGTGTGACATGCATCTCCATCTGGCAACCTTTTTCGGGACTTGTTATTTTAGCCAGCACATTGGAGTTTCGAGATTTGGATTGCAGATTCTTTTTGAGTTTTCAGAGAGTTTCGCAGTGGTATGACATGCAAAGGCATTGGGCAACTTTTCAGAATTTACTATTTCTAGTAAGTTATATTTTTGGTAGTGCTATCTTGGGCAGTAGCATCACCACTCAACTCAGTTTCCATTTCGGGCAATGCAGTTTGAAGCATAATTGGCTTTCAATATTTTGAGGCTCATTTTGGTGAAATGATTTATTTTAAGTCATTAATGTTTTAAAATTCATTTTAGGCCCCATGGCCTAGATTAATGACTTAATGTTATTTTAAAAGGGGGGCATTAAGGGAGGATGCTTCATGAAGGAATTAAACAAATTAAACATTTAAATGTTTAATATTTCCCTAAGGAAGCTTGGATGTCAAAATGAAGAGGAGAAAAAGGTGAATCAAATGTTTTAAAAATTAAATTATTGCAAAAGTAAGATGGGCATCCCTTTTGGGGGAAGATGGAAAGCCAACAATCATCTTCAATTCTATAAAAGCAAGTCATTGCTCATTCATTTTTCATCTTTGGAAAATTACATTGAAATGTTGTTGGATTGAATTCAAAACCTGACTAAGGGGAAGCTTAGCAATTCTACTCCATTCTTCGGGCCTGAAACTGTGGTTCCCTAGATGGTGGATTGAGAGTGTGCTTCATTCAGAAGTGCATATTGTGCATCAACGTTGAAGAATTTGGTAATAATTTTTAGTTTGTGTTTGCTGGTTATTTCATGGTTGAAGGAGGTTTTTATATATAACTATGTGTATGATTTTCATTTTTTTATGGGTATTGGCTCCTTTGCTTTCTAAGCTAATGGTGGCCCTTTATGTCAAGCTTCAGATTTTAATTTGAAGCCTCCATTTTTATCTAATGAAATTGCCCTTTTCTAGGGTCGTACCATTTCAATAAGCTAGCATGGGATTTGTGCCCTCCATTTGATGGTTGCTTTACAAGGTCTTTCTCATGTGTGTTGGTTGCCCAGTCTCATGTGAATAATTGCTTTCAATTTTAGGTGATTTGGTGAGGAGTTATGGGAGTTATGAATATTTGGGTGTTTGATTAGTTGTTGGTTGAGAAAATTATAGTCTGCTGATTTATATCAGACCTAGCTCTTGCCATGTTATGCAATATTTCTTGGGCATTTATGAGCTACAAGTTTTATGTGCATTCCATTCAAAGGAGATAGGATCATTTGGTGTGAAGAACTGAACAATTTCATGATGGTTAGTTGCTGATAAGAAATCTCAATTTGCTGGTTTTGATATCAAATTTCTAATAATCTAGATTTTGGGTTGTAATTCTTTATTTGAGAGGTTCAAAAGTTGGAAGAATCATCCTTCAAGTATTTGCATTGATTTTATTATTGTAACACTAGTAAATTGTAGATTTATTTCATTGTAAGGTTGTGAATTAGTAGTACTAATCCAGTTATTATTATTGTTGCATTTACTTGTGAAGTTTTTAATTGAAACACTTTAACCCCTGGATGGTTTACCGCCAGTGAGGAGAAAATTGGCATTGTATCTTCAGCATTCACCCACTATTGAAGTGGCGAATCCCCACTATTGAGTGGATGCCCGCTAAACGGATGAATTGTTAGAAATTGCAATGTTTCCCCCCCACACTGAATAAGTGGTAGCTTGGAAACTCTTATGGTTGGATCATTTCCTACTTGCATTTAGTTGTAATTCAATTTTCAATTGTAGCTTAGTTTCCTCTGCCATATACTATCACCACACCTTCTAAAGGATCTTGGTGAACATTATTGGCGTAGAGTACATTTAGTTTGAAATATCTTTTGGAAGCTAATGTTGATCAATTGGCATAGTGTTGGTTTGTGTTGTGAAAATCTTGGAAAAAAATTAAGGGGCACATTTCAGTAGTCTTGGAGCTTGATCAAATAATGTACTATTATAATAGCCTTTCTTCTTGACTACCAAGAGAAAGTAAGTACTAAAGACAAATGGCTTGGCCATCTCCTACTTAGTCCTCTGCCTTATAGACACCTCAAGATCCTTCTTGCTCTTGGAATGTGTGTAGTCTTTTTGCAAGGTCTCAAACCCAAGGTGCAGTAGCGGGTGTGGGCTTGAGCAATAATATCCGATTGTTTGTGGGGATGGTACTTCTAGTTTAAGGATCTTGGCTTGGAGGCATAACTAAAGAAGAAAGAGTTCTCACCTCATATGGTTTCAACATTCAAAGTCTAGATCGCTCTCGGCTTCAGAGATGCATGTTAAGGAAAGTGAGGGTTTAAAGTCTCCTCATGTGGTTGAGTTGAAGGGGTTGGTTGGTTCCCCCTTACCTGAGCAGTTAAATGGTGCAAAAGGTGTTGATTTAGATTTTGTAGATGATGCCCCGCATTGTTTTCTTGAGGGACACTTGTTGTATTTGCCTGAAATGATGTGGAATAGTCTTCTCTACAAGCTTCTATGTCCTGAGAGAGCAAATTCATTGAAAAGGCTATGAAAAGTGCTACTCTAGTTAACTGGGTGAAGAGTGACTAGAAAGATATTTGTCTCCCCTATTTTCTAGCTCTTCTGAATGGTGTCTTTTTGCTGCAATTTGTCTCTTCAGTGGACAAAGAGTGGATTTGGTCCCAAGGGCCCTAGTTTCACGGTCATTGTGGACCATTCTTAATCCCTTGACAACCCTTTTTCTGATCCAAAAAAGATTGATTTCTCAAGGGTGCCATTCTGACCAAGTTTTTACATTAGTTTATAGTTCAAAAGGTATGCTTTATATTCTAGTGGGTCATATTGGATCATTCTTAAATCTAGACCCAAATCACAATGGATCTAGATTGAAAAAGAAACGTAAGCAAAATGTCAACCAGGTTTTAGGCCTAAGCATTCTATAGTTGATCACATAATCATGCTAAGGCACATTATTGAATTTTTTTGGAGAGAACGGGAAGATGTTTTTTGTCATTTTGTTGACTTCGGAAAGACTCTTGACATGGTCCCAGGGATAAGCTATGGTGTAGAATGGAAGAACTTGGGATTCCTATGCATTTTAAGAGTTATTATTCATAAGCCTTATGAAGAATCTAAAGTCAAAATCAGAACTTCAACAAACATCTTAGAAATGTTTATGAGTGACATTAGGGTCAAGCAAGGGTGCCTCCTATCCCCTACACCCTTCAGTTTATATATTGACAAACTTGAAGAATGGCTAAATTGGCAAGGGGGAGGTGGTATCCATTTGGGGGAATTTGTGATAAAACTTCTTATATATGCAAATGACTGTATTTTGATTGCTAAATTGACACACGGACTACAAGAACACTTATATGCCCTTGAACAATTAGAGCAGTAGGGATGCAAGTCAATACTACCAAAGAAAAAATCTTTATTTTTTCACCAACAAAAAGCAAAAGTAGCATAAGTTATACTTTGAAGGAAACACTCTTGAAGTAGTAATTGAGTACAAATACATTGGGAGATCGACTTCAACAACAAACTTAATTGGGAGGGATGGAGAAAGAAAAGAACTTTGGGAGGTTGGAAAGATTTATATGATCTTTGAATAGATGTAGAGAGACAGAGTTATGGGATTGGAAAAATACTCAAATTCTTTTTGGGATTTAAGTACTTCTAGTGGTGCTTTATGAGTGTTAATTGTGGACTAGCAATACCTTAGATCCAAAGTTGAGACAAATTGAGAAAGTTTCAAAAGCACTTTATCACAAGCAAGTTCAAAATAAAAGGTTCAGTTCCTATGAGATTATGCTAAGTGAAAAGGGGGAGCTCCCACTGAAGCAATTGCTATAGTGTGTCTAATATATATTTAAAAAGAATTGAGCACATTAAATTAAGTAGATTGCCTAATGTTGTTTTCAACAACACTATGAGCAAAAGAAAGAAGATTTGGATGAAGAAAAACAACAAATGGATGAACAAATAGAATCTATACTTGAATGTTTGCCCCATGAATAACAAAGAGGTAAAAGATTTTGTTTTGGATAAGTTTTGCAAAAATATATGGGGCACAAAGTACTAAGGAGAAAGAAGATATGTTATCTTGAGAATTTCAACCCCATGTATAATCATCAACAAAAAACATAAATAGCGACTAATATTTCATGAAGAGCCAAGATTCTTAATGCTTAAGAACCAACTCTCATGAGCTCTGATGTGAAACGGGGTGGTGGAAGAGACCTAAAGAAGTATGGGAAGAAAGGGTGTGTGATTTTTGCATTGTTTGGGTAGTGAAATCATGGAATGTGATTCCTTCAAGGACAAACATGCCAATATAATGATAGTCGCTTCTTGGTATAGTTTATTTAGTGATGAGACTATTGAGAAGACGAGGTTGCTCATCATCTCCTTGAATAGTAAAATTATTGAAATGTAGAAAACCAAAATGTCAAGGTTGGTCATTCTATAGGCTATTTTTAGCCTCATGACACTAGAATTCATTCATTTCATTTGAAACCCCAAGAAGGGCAAGGACTGCAAAGTTGAACTAGAAAGACTTAAAATGTTAGCATAAGAGGCTCTTGAAAAAGGCTCTCAATAAATGGAGGGTTCTCTCTCCTAGAGTACTAAGAGGCTTGTGGTTGCTTATGCCTAATTTGGCTACAACCACTATTTTAGCGTCTTATTATGGATTTATTCCTATATGGAGTTTTCTATGTTTTATTTTCTTAGCATTTTGGAATACCCTATTTTTTGTGGTGTTCTTATACTTTTTATGCTCGTCTTTTTGGTTTATTATTCATTTTTTTATTTGTAAGGAATGGAAGAGGTTCTCTTCATCTTATTAATCTAAAAATATATATTAGATATAATTGTAATGGTGATATATATATAATACTTTTATTTAGTTTTGTGTTTTTTTTGAGAGAATTTTTTAATATAATTGTATGTGATAAATGTTACAATCTTGAGTAAAGTTAGGGTCATTTGCATAACCTTCTCATATTCTCATATATATATATATATATATTTTCATTGATGTGTCTACATTTTATCCATATCTACACATTTCCCTGCATTGCTTACATTTATTGTACCCATTCATTTTGTATACAAACATTATTGTTTCATCATCTTGGGTCATCTTTGTTGGTACGAGATCAATCTCATGTCTACCTATTTGACCCTTGAATTTCTACAATTTAAATTCGAAATTGATCAACTCAAATCTATTCCACTAGCCATTGTAAGCCAACTAAACATATTTTGTATGAATTCATTGCTATGTATTGATATTCAAAGGTGTTCATTTGTATTTTTCACATATTTTAATAAATGAATATCATTTATTATCATAAGGAGCAATCACTAGAAGACAATTATGAATTGATGCACTAAAAAGGAGCATTTGCATGATTAAATTATTTTTCATCATTAGCACAACCTTAAAGTCAAAGTTTTTCTAATGTTTGACCTAAAAGAGCTTATTTTTTATTGATTCAACAATCCTCCAAAGTTGCTCATAAATATTGCCAATCCAAATTATATAGAAAACAAAGACAAACTTGTCATTCAATAGTAGGAGCACAAACCTAATAGACTAGAACTACATACCATAGGATGAATTTACGGACATGAAAAAGATAGACCCATGGACTCAACCTTAGATCATGGGTTTTGTGTAGAATCCTAGGCATTACATGGATATAGTGGCCTCATTCCCAAAGTAGAGACTGTCAAAATTCAAGAATTTTCTTCAAAGGCTTTCGTCTTCAATCATCAAGCTAAGTATTTATATCCACTTTGCATTTAATTACCTAGCTTAGCATTAATTATTTAATTATCACACCCACAACTCTCAATTATTAATCTAGGTTCACTTGTAGTTATATGTATGCATCTAATTGGATTAACCTAAATTAAGATTAGGGAATGTTTTTTTTTTCCTTTACATTTTGGTGAACTTGATGTAGCTTACATAACCTTCTTTCATCCTAGGTTTTCTCTTACATATTAATTTTTCATATCTATATTTTTCTTACTTTACATCTTATTTATGGATCTAATTCTCCTTTTATTCTTGTGCCTTATTACATTGGCATTTCTACACCTTTTCTTTTACAATTTCTCTATTATAATATCTTTCATGTACCCTACCCACCCTTGGCTATGAAATTAGGGTTTTATTTTTAAATCTACTATCCCATTGATATTTTTATTTTAGATCTAAAAATATATTTTTAAGCTCCATCTCTCCCATCTTTTATTTATGTCACAAGCTACTCATAATTATAATCTTCCATTAAGAAGTGCTTGTCTAAACCCTAGCATGAATACCATGTTTACTAAATTGAAGTATATTATGAGGCTTATATTGAGAACAATAATGAAGACTATGATCATTTCACTCATGTGGATAGTCAATATTTCACAAACAAGCTTGGTAGTTTGGCTAATGCAAAAAAATCGTACACACCTAGCCAATGTGATTCATAATGTGTTCATAAATAAACCATTTGAATAAGTGATCTTGCAAAAAATTAGTGCCAAAATTACTTCATCTACTATGGCTAGTGCATCTACTATCTCTCCCACTTTTTCCCTTCATTTGTCTTCCACTATTCACCTTTATAGTATTGATACTAGTGTCACACCATGTCATAGTGTTCTTCCCTTTTCTGTCTTTTTTCCTTGTTGGAAAGACAAAGTTGGTCTAATCCCATTGGATTGAGAACTCAGAAAGGGAGCCTAATGAAGGCCAAATGTGAAAACCCAACAAGGGTGCCAAAGGCTAGCATCAAGATAATTCATCCTTGTATAGAGAAAAAATGGCCATAGTTGTCATAAGTCAAAGGAACAACAATATGAAACATTCAACAACTTGTAGCAACTCTAGAAATGTGTGGCCATAAAGGACCATGGATAGGGTCACATCCTTGAAATGTGATGAGCCTTTGATAACAAAATATATGTAATATGCACTAAGATATAACTTAGAGATGAAATAGAAGAAGAGGGGGTAGATAAGATAGAGGATAAGAAGATAGATAGATAATAGAGGAGATATTATAATGAAGTATGATATATAATGAGATATATGAAAAATATATGACAATGTATTTTACGATGATATAATGAATATATGAGAATTTTATGGAGACTTAATATGTGTATTGTCAATAAATGTATATTTTTTCCTTTATTTATTTTTTGATATCACATATATTCTTATTCTCTTCATTGTCCATCAGACTATGATAAAATACAACACTAACATAGAAATAACCTTGATCATTGGTATGTGCTTTCTTATCAACATTTGGTTCAATTGTTAGCACCCTAGTTGTTGGTGTTGAGGAGAGAAATGTAACCCAAGGAGAGTGATACAATGAAAAAAATATTCAAGTCCAGAATATTTTAGATATGGGTGTGGACGTAACTGTGATGTTATATGATAATGAACACTAGTTTCTAGACCTCATGGGGTAATTGGATTAATGCAAAACTAAATAAAAAAACACCAATGGCCAAAGAAGATAACAAGAAGAAAAGAGAGATTATTGGAGAGATTAAGATGGCATATGAAATAAATATTGATGAAGAGAGGTGATTAAAACAAGCTTAGGAAAGAGAGGAACAATACTAGAAGAGGATTGAGAAAGCTAAGAAGCCTCATCAAAGAGCATTAGGATGGTTGCTATTGAGAATTTGGGGAACCATAAATCAAAGGGATTAAAAAATAAGATTCTAATCACTAACATCAATACACCAAAGCAATCAATAACCCTAATTAGAAAAGCAAGATAATATACAACATTGATGGAAAAGAAGTTAAAGGGGTATGAAATATTAGTTTAGTTGGATAGGAGAGGGCTTTGAAGTAACAATTCTCAACTAGGGATTTGTATTAAGGGTGCTTGGTCATTTGAGTTTTTGACTTGAGAACTAAATTCTTATCTAGATATATCACCTAAAGGTCACAATTAACTAAGAGATTGAGGGATTACTAACCCCAACTTCTTGATTGAAAGCTTTGAGTTTCAATGTGGGATTTTTGGATGATGTGGTGAATAGGAATGCCAACCTACAAAAGGATGGGATGTTAAAAATCTTAGAATTCTAGGAAAGGAAAGAAAGTGGGGAAAAAAATTAAACAAAATATTCATTAATCTATAATTTTCTATGGAGAGTAAAAAAATTCAAAGGATTGAGTAAATAAGGTCTAATTAGTGAAAATCTATTAACTAATGATGGGTTATTAAAAGACACGTCCCTAAAATTAAAAATACCATATTAAGATATGAGCCCCAAACCAAGAGCTCCCCCCTCCCCATATCTATTAAAATGAGAACAATTACCTTAAAGGATATGTAGTGGACCCTTTTGGGTGGAGAAAGAGGTATCAATAAAAGAATTTTGTGAGTGTTTGTGTGGAAATATTAGGCAAATAATTTTTGAAATTAAATTACCAAACATAAGGATAGATTGAGTAAATTGGTGAAAATAGCATGAAGTTGTCATAAGTGATAAGAGTGTTAAGATTCTAAGGGATAAAGGATCCAAGGGACCTACAACAAGAAATGGGAACATAAATGATAAAAAAAGGAGAATATTCAATAAATAGAGGCAAATCAAAAGAACCTACTTCTCCAAAAATGGAACACAATTAGACAAATAATACTAGACTTCCTATCTTTGGGAAAGATACCAAAGAAGCATTAGAACATATATTTGTTATAAAGTTCACTTGGAGGGGATCAAGATAAGGGACAGTCAAACCAAAATCTAGGTTTTTGTTGAAACACTAAGGGATGAGGCACTTGAATCATACATGAAAGAATTCCCCTTATACAAGGAATGGGAAAATATGAAGGATGAGTTCCTAAACAATTTTTAATATACAAAGGTCTCCTTTCAGAGTGTGAAAAAGAAGTATGTTATCATACAAAAGAAAGATAAAACCATATGGGAAAATAAACAAAGACTCAAGGGTGTGGTTAAAAAATCAATGAACCCCTTATAAAAAATAAAAGAATTGAATGACTTATCTCAGGGTTGTTATCTATGATTAGAGAATTGTTCAATGGTTGAATCTTTTATCCATATATAGTAGTGGTGGAACTGGATTCTAGGATTGAAACACAACCATAGAGAAGCAAAAATGAGAGAGATGGGAATGAAGAGATAGAAAAGTCGAGGTTTGAATTATTAAGGATTAATTAGGAGATAATGGAAAAAGGAGATACCCAATGGGATTCATCACCACCTTTCAAGAATAAGATCTTATGATCTCATTTCTCTAATAAAGGACATCTTTGGAATGCTTGTGCCCTATTATGAAAGGGAAGAAATGGGAAATTGCAGTAAGAGTGGAGTTGTGGGGCCAACTAGAAGGCTTAAGAATGTGTAATGTATTATTTTTGGTGAGTGGGATTATCAAAAGATTGTTTACTATCCATAAAGTACTACTCTAGATAAGAGATGAATATGAGCCTTGGTTCAACCATATATGTGAGAATGATACTTTCATTTAGATAAGTATGACAAAAAAAGGATTCGTGAAGAAAATAATTCATTGTTAGGCTCATACTTATCAACAACCATAATGGAGAACCAATTAATGAACAATTAACAAATTACAAAATGCGGTACTATAGATCTAGGATGAGAGATCCTAGACAAGTTATCAAGATGAGTAATCACAAGGAGGCAACATAGGAGGATAGTGTAGTGACACTAGATACGACCATGGTAGAGGAAGAGGTGAAGACCAAATAAGGAGAGAAGAATTCCTTGTTTCAAGTGTGGTTAAATGGGCCACCACACAAATGAATGCAAGGAAGAAACAAATATATCTTATTGATTTTGTGGAGATCCAACATGTGATTATTTTAGCTTCTCTAAAACAAATCAATACTAAAATAATGGATGAGTACTTGCAAAAATAAGAAATTTCAAGGCCTAATGTAAGAAGGGGTAGAAAAACTATAATAAATATTCCAAAGAACCATTCCCCCAATGATAGGATATGCTAGGAAATAGAGGATGTGGATAAGGAGGTAGGAGAAACCTCACTTGTTGAAGAAGAACTACCAAAATATTGGAGAAAAAATAGATGTTGTGGAGGAAGGCTGTAGTTGAATATATGAAGAAAAATAGAGTAGCAATTGTCACTTGGGCAAGGATTAACACTAGAAAGAAAAAATCAAGTGAAATAAAGAGAAAAAGATGAGGGTTTTTGAACAAAATATAGAGGTTCAACCTAAAATTGTAGATAAAGCCAAGAAAACCATTAGGGAGAAACAAAGAAGAGAAGAGTACCACAAGACTTTCTCCTTAGAAAAATAAGTTTAGATACTCAAGGAAGTAGAAAACTTTGTGGGAAAAAATATACCAAGGAAGCTAAAGAAATTTGCTAAGTATTGGAATAAATACCTAGAGAGTGTAAAAAAAGGTCAAGTTATAAATGTAGCAAAATCTATGAAAAATGGAGGAAAGGCCTTATCTTGGTCGAGCTAAGAGTTAATAACAAATTTTTGAAGGATGTATTAATAAATCTCAAGAAAATGTCAACATTATGCCCAAATGGACGTAGGACGATCTTGGGAAAACAATACTATTGTTGGGAATAGGATGTCATTTAATTGCATTCTAATCATATTTCATGTATCTCCTAAGTCCTTGGAATGGGTTTCACAACTCTAGGATTAGGAAAAGATTAATTTGGAATGAAATAATTATTTAATTTGATATTTGTAATTATTTCTAAGTGTTAGGAGCATGTGGGGATTCCTTGGAGTGAGCTCCTACAAGATAGGAGCACATGGGCACACACATGGGAGGTGGGATCCACCTTGGTTCAGTTAACTAGTTGGTGAATTGAGTACACTTCATAAATGCATCTTAGGTTCCTACAAAATAGAGATTTTGATTTATGCATGTTGAGGTCCTATAAAATAGGAGGTCCAATTCAATTCAATTTAGCTATGTTTCAGTTATCTTCAGTTGCATGTTAGTTAATCTCAATTGACTTGAGTTGCATGGACAAATAATAGGTTGATACATTCAGTTAACAGATGGAGGATCATGTATGCACATTGTTTTGCATGAATTGGTGACATATGTGTTTTAGTTAAAAAAGATTAACTTGGGCCCACCTTGGGTGCCCAAGTTGGCATATTTGAGTTACAAATATTGCATGGAAAATATATTTATGATGCTCAGTTAAGTGGGACCCATTTTGGATGCCTTCTTTGAGGATGAGCTTGCAGAAGATATTTTTGACATCTGCGAGGTTAACACTTCAGTGTTCGGTGCCACTTTGAGGGAGACTATTGCTTGACTTTGTCATGCATGTTTGAACTTGACTTGGAAACCCTAGGCGTGGATTTTCTCAAGAGGATTTTTGATATTATATATGTTAACTCTTATGAGTTTGCAAGAAAGAATTTTTTCTAATATTGCAGCAATTGTATGAAAGAGTTTTGTGAGAAAATATTGTAGGTTGTGAAGAGGATTTCTTGAAGACAGAAGAAGCATATCGAGGAGAATTGAATCAGTATTATTGTAACTCATTCAAAGGTTAAATAATACAAGCAAGAACAATTTTGGTGGAGTTTTTTTTACCTGAAAGGGTTTTCTCCATGTAATGCAATGTCCTTTCTATTTTATCTTATATTTCTTCTATCAATCTTCTGTCTACTTTCTACAACATTAAAATTGATCTAATTCAAGATTAATCATACACAAGAGATTGTGACAAAGAATACTAAAATTGAATCTTTAGTTACATAGGATTTACAAATTTTAAGCTAAATTATTCTACAATTTTACCTTCATTTTCAACATTTGGTATCAGAGCTAGAGGTTGGGTAGAGTTTGGGACGTCTTTCTCTTAAAAGTTTGAAGGTTTTTTGGTTGTAGTGGGAGCTTTTAATATTGTGTCAATTGCTGATTTGAAAAATTAGTGTGTTGCAATGGGTTCTACTTCTTGTTTAGATATTGAAAGGTTCAATGGATCTGGGTATGAGATGTGGAAATTAAAAATGGAAGATCTCCTTGAAGAGAGAGATCAGTGGTCATTTGTAGGTAATAAGACAAAGACACCTACATCGATGTCAGATGAGGATTGGGCTAAGTTAGATAAGAAGGAAAGAGGAACCATAAGATTATGTCTTGTTGATGTTGTTCTCTTGAATGTTATGAAAAGGTTGCATTTGATCTGTGCAAGAGAATAGGTGATATTTATCAAACCAAAAGCCTTACTAATAAACTGTATCTGAAAAAATAGTTATATTCTTTAAAGATGAAATATGGTGATTCTGTTGCACATCATTTAAATGATTTTAATTTGATTTTGAGTCAATTAGCATCTATAGATGTAAAGCTAGAAGATGAAGATAAATGCATTTTGTTACTTTGTTCTTTACCAGAGTCTTGGGAAAATCTAATTGTTTCTATTAGTGGTAGTCGTGTAGATCCAAACATGGACAATATAATTCCTAATCTCCTATCAGAGGAGATGAGGATGAAGTCTAAAGAGGAATCCCAAGATGCCTTGTTTGTAAGAGGAAGGCCCATGAAAACGAAACCTAAGGGAGACAAGGAAGGAAAGGGTAAGTCCAAAGGACGCTCTAAAACCCCTGGTAAGAGTAAGGTAAAGTGTTGGAACTGTAGGAAACCGATACATGTGAAGAAGGATTGTAAGAACAAGAAAAAGAGTTATGATTCTTCTACAGAGGAATCCTCGGATGACAGTAATGATGCATTAGTTATTTCAGCTAATATTGTTTGTGATAACTCTTTACTTGATGTTTCAGAGTGATCTTCATGGATAGGATGGTAGTCACGATGCCATGTGTGACTTGGTACCACGGTTCAGTCAAAGTTGTGGCAGTGATGTGGATGCATCATTGGTATGGTTATCTTCATGTGATTGGGGATATGTTTTCTTCGTTTAGAGTGGTTATGTCATGATTTACTCTTGTTGCATTTAGAGTTTGGCATGGTACTTGTTCTCTTGATACTAGGATGTTTATGTATGTTATGATGCATGTGATCTCCTTGGAGGAGATGGTTAGATCATGGATATCATGTTTATGTTTCTAATTCATGATTGGAGCTTTGACATTGGTCGTAGTAGTTCTCTTTGTATTGGGTACATTAATCATTTGATTGATTAGTTCATGATGGTGTTGTGTTGCATTAGGAGTTTGGCATGGATTGGTTGGTTACAAGTCCTCATGGATACTTGGAGAAATAGGTGAGGCTTGAGTTCTCTTATGGTAAGAGACATATGTTGGAATGGTTACTTGTAAGAATTTTTTTTTTTTCAACAGTAAAGACCAAGAAGCCTACACCTTGGTTGGACGTGAATTCAACACACTCGACAGTTCTTTATTTGAGGGGTATTTTCCTTTTTATATCTTTGAATATTTGTTATGTTTCATGATTTTATTTCTCATGGGATTGAATTGATTCATGGTTGATTATGGAGACTCATTTAAGGATGGTTTAGCATGAGTTTCTATGTTTGAGCTATGGATAGTTTTGGAGGATTCATTTTGAGGGATGTTATGACATGGTTTATGGGCTGATTTACAGTTATGGGGATAGTTACCTTGAGTTTGATCTTCTTGGTTTAAAGATTATGGTTTTAATTGAACTTTTGGGAGTTGTATAGTTAACAACAAATTCTTTGATTGTGTTGAGGCCATGGATGATCTTCATTTAGGACATGGTTATCACAATGTCTTGGATAGCTTGGTTACATGTTTCAGTGGGAGTTTTTGGCAGTGATGGTTTTGATGTTTATCTTGTTGCCATGTATAGCTCGGTATTATAGTTCTATGGGAATTTTGGTAGGATATGGTTATCTTCATGAAATTTGGAGAGGTTGTAGTTTTTTGGGTTTTGAGTATTAATCATTTTCTTGGACCTTCATGATTATTCAAGTTGCATTTGAAATTGGCATGGATTGATCGGTGGGTGCTCATGGATACTACAGAGACTTGGGAAAGGTATTGATTGAGAAAGTTGACACTTTCATCAATGCTACATAAAATTTCTCATGGTGTAGGAAGGCCATTGGCCTTGAGCCCTGTACTTGATTTACATTAATGATTCCTTGTTTAGAATAATTGTAATGATAATTTCAAGTGGAAGAATTTTGGGAATAGGTCATTTAATTGCATTCTAATCATATTCCATGTATCTCCTAAGTCCTTGGAATGAGTTTCACAAATCTAGGATTAGGAAGAGATTAATTTGGAATGAAATAAATATTTAATTTGATATTTGTAATTATTTATAAGTGTTAGGAGCATGTGGGGATGCCTTGGAGTGAGCTCCTACAAAATAGGAGCACATGGGCACACATATGGGAGGTGGGATCCACCTTGGTTCAGTTAACTAGTTGGTGAATTGAGTACACTTCAGAAATGCATCTCAGATTCCTATTGAACTCAAGGGAACACTAAGAGGGGGGGTGAATCAATGTTCAACATATTTTCAACTTCATCAATCTAAAACTTGTAACCATTTCAACATTACATTAAAGAAAAGATGTGTGCATTCAAAGTAATCATTCATGACACCATAACACACATATTTTTGCATGGAAACCCTATTAGGTGAAAAACCACGGTGGAGATTAATCCACAATTTGAGTACTCAAAATATAATTGTTTACAAAGGGAATGCACTTGCATTCAGGCACACTGCCTAGAGATCACTGCTCAAGAGAAAGGCTCACTGCCTTACAAAATTCAGATTAAGACCATCTGAAAGGTGAACTGAGATAGTAGCATCTATTTATTCCAAGTTACAGTTCTGGTGAAGCTCATAGATTTGATTCTGGATCTACTTTCTGATTCTACACTTTCCTATGCTTTGTTCTGCTCTTTTCTGCTCTTTGCATCACTTATGATCAAATTCGCACTACTACACTGTTGAATCTCACAATTCACACTTTTACACACACACACACTTGCATTTTCTATTCTAAATGATAAAACTAATCTCTTATATATATCCACAATCAAATATGTATTCATCCATTTGTCGACTTTATAAAGTATTAAGTTACTTTTATCTTGTCAGCCAAATCCACCACTAAATCTTTATGTGCATCCTCCAAAGTCGGTTAAGACAAAGAGAGGACCCAAATAACACTTGATCAAGCATGAAGACTTATAATTAATTATGTCTTATACATCCACAATTACTATCCTTGTCGGGTCAGACTTTTAGCACAAATAATCAACAAATTAGTGCACCGGATCTTCTAGATCAAGTACCAGTGAGTGCACATCAAAACCAAGATATTGCAAGCATCAAAAAACCTTCCTCAGAGACCCAAAACCCAGAATATATGTCTGATAAGGTGTTTAGATCAAATTTTATGCCTGTAACTAAATGCCTTGCTCTTAATTGAGTTCTGTCGGTAGGAACCAAAATTATACTATGCATTCAGATGCAAGACTTAAGTTGCATGACTTGGGTTTCCATCAATGACAAAACTTACAAGCCATATGCCAACAATCTCCCCAGCCATATGCCAATAGTTCCTACAAAATAGGGATTTTGATTTATGCATGCTGAGATCCTATAAAATAGGAGATTCGGTTCAGTTCAGTTTAGTTCAGTTATGTTTCAGTTATCTTCAGTTGCATGTTAGTTAATCTCAGTTGACTTGAGTTGCATGGATAGATAATAGGTTGATAAATTCAGTTAATATATGGAGGATCATTCATGCACATTGTTTTGCATGAATCAGTGAAAAATGTGTTTCAGTTAACAAAGATTAACTCGGGCCCACCTTGGGTGCCCAAGTTGGCATCTTTGAGTTACAACTATTGTATGGAAAAGATATTTAAGATGCTCAATTAAGTGGGACCCATTTTGGATGCCTTCTTTGAGGATGACCTTCCAAAAGATATTTTTGACATCTACAAGGTTAATACTTTAGTGTTGGGTGCCAACTTTGAGGGAGATTGTTGTTTGACTTTGTCATGCATGTTTGAACTCAACTTGGAAACCCTAGGCATTGATTTTCTCAAGAGGCTTTGTGATATTATATATGTTAACTCTTATGAGTTTGCAAGAAAGAATTTTGTCTATTATTGCAGCAATTGTATGAGAGGGTTTTGTGAGAAAATATTGTAGGTTGTGAAAAAGATTTCTTGAAGATAGAAGAAGCATATCAAGGAGAATTGAATCAGTATTATTGTAACTCATTCAAAGGTTAAATAATACAAGCAAGAACAATTCTGGTGGAGTTTTTAACCCAAAAGGGTTTTCTCCACGTACATGTAGTGTCCTTTCTATTCTATCTTATATTTCTTCTATAAATATTTTGTTTACTTTATACAACATTAAAATTGATCTAAATCAAGATTAATCATAAACAAGAGATTGTGACAAAGAATACTAAAATTGAATCTACAGTTACACAGGATCTACAAATGTTAAGCTAAATTAATCTACAGTTTTACCTTCATTTTCAACAACTGCGATACTCCTATGATATAAAACTAGTTGATGGAATTTGTTGAGGCTCATTTCCGTTGTGCTTAGTATTTAAGGTAAATTGGATTTGATGGTGTTTTGAGGTGGTTTCAGAACCACACATGGATGTCAATAAGGTTGTGACAAATTGTCTTTCCACAAACTTGCAATGGAAGGGGCACTGATATAGTTTCAAATGCATTTCAATTAAGATTTTGTAACCAAATGGATGTGGCACTATGCTACTTTCTTCCTACTCACTTTTATGGTGGTAGCTCTCCCAAATACTCACCATGAATTCTACTTCCCCATCCACCTACCATAATTCAATATCAATATTGTTGTTCGATCTGGGACACTCATTTTGGGTGGGAGTGATTCTTGATCATGAATTTTCAAGTTGTTACAATACAATGATTAGGGTTGGATATTATTTTTTGTTGGGTTTGAAAACCACTACTTCACTTCCTAGAATAGTATTCCACTCACAAGGCTAGTGTTTCCATCATGTGAGTGAAATTAGCTCATCAACATACCATGGAAGGTTGAAGGCCAACTCTACAAGAGTGGATTATATATCCTTCACTTCTAACTCATCTTAGACTAGAGAGGGTGTTCCTAGGGTTATAACTTAACAAGTATTAATCTCAATTTTTTTGGAAAATTACAAATTAATGATATAAAATTTCAACCTACTAACTTGGCCCAAAGATTGTCATTGAACCAAGAACAACCAAATTCCTCAAAACCCCTATATAGTTGATGATAATGTGCAATAATAACCCACATGGAATAAATTCATTAGAGGTTCTCTAAAGATAAATCCTTGGCTATGCTACAAGGTTATGAATGCACAAAATTACTCTTACTCCTACACTATTGATTTATGTTTCATTTTCTTGAATAGTTTGAGATTAGTTAGATGGACCAAAGATCTGTTCCTATTTGATTGGGTTGTAGAGTCACAAATAGTAGGAAGGAAAACAGTGAAAGGAAACATAGAAGATTTGATCTAGGTGCATGTGCCATTAAATTGTAAGCATTATAGAAAGAGCATACTTAGTAATCCAAACTAAACTTCATGAATCCATACAAAATAAAAAAATGATTATTATAATTCTTGTAATACTATAAATGTTGTCACGTTATCAATTTTCATTACATTCATGTCAACAAGTGTGAAAATAAGGATCCTAAAATTTAGTTGCCATTCCCTTGAAGAGATACAGATAATTTGGAAACATTGTCTACATAATACCCTTGGCATTCTTCACAAATTTATTACCCTTATGTAATTTGACATGGCATGATTGAAGCCATAGACAAACCTTGCACCTATTTAGTCTTTAGCCACCACAAGAAGAACTAGCCTCCTAAAAATGAACCCAACTTTTTATTTAACATTTGTAAGGTATCCAACCCTAATCACTACACTATAACACCTCCAAAATCCATGATCAAGAAACACTCCCACCCAAAATGAGTGTCCAAAAGCAAACAACAATATTTGTATTAAATTATGGTAAGTGGGTGAGTAATAGCATTCATGGTGGTAGTTGGGAGAGCCACTACCATAAAATAAAGTAGGTAGTGAGCATCACAATGCCACATTCATTTGGCACCAAAAGCCCATTTGAAATTACTTTGAAATAATATTGGCACCCCTTCTATTGCAAGTCAAACAAAAGATGGGTTGTCATAATCCTATCAACATCTATAGGTGGTTTTGAAACCACCTCAAAATACAACCAAAGCTAGTCACCCTTAAATCTTGAGCACAACAATATTGAGTCTCAACAAAACCTCCATAATAACTATAGTAGGATATACCTTTGAGCTCAATTTCAAGTGACTTAGAAATTGTGATGGAATATTTGATTCCTAGAAAGAACTTACCATACATGGGGAAGATCAAATAATACATACCATAATATATAAACATGAAAGGAGCATACATTAAGGAGGAGCCACAAGAATGATATATAAAAGAAGAAGATACATATAGAGGATTATATTTAGTAAGGAGTAACCCTAAGATAGAAATAGATGGAGAACCAAATTTGGAAGGAGAAATAGTGGTAGGAAGCAATAAATCTAGTACATAAAGTGAGGATGCAATTGAGGCATAGATACTAAATTAGGTAGAGAGAATGGCAAGGAGAGTGATAGGTAGGTATAGATAGATAAATAGATGTTCATACATAGGTATGGACATATATACTTGTACATAGATATGTGTTTATTTGGCAGACTTTATGTTTGTTGTAATCATTATATGTTATAAATACATGGTTTGATCCAAATTTGTATCTTTGTATTGTCTAACACAATTTGTATTTGCTATAATATATGTACATGTGTGTTCATATATATGTATATTTTTTTTCATGCATACGAATAAATGCATACATATTTACATATAGAAGTGTGTATATGTGTGTATATGCATACAAACACACACACATACATATGTATATTCACATGCATATATACGCACATACATGTGTATAATCATGTATATATGTGTGTATGCATATAATTACATACCTTTGAAAGACAAAGTATGCACTCCCCACGCACACATAAAGTCACACAAACATATTTGCACACCTATATGTAAATATATATTAGTATACACATACAAATATTTACATATATTATCATGTACATAGAAAAATAGTAATACACATTATATATCAACACATTTTTATTATTTTAGCTTAAGCTTGGAAAAGATAAAAGCAAATTATGAAATAAAAAAACTTAAAAAGTAAAATATAGTTCATTGCCTTAATGTGGTCTAAATTGACCTCACCTAATATAAATGGGGACTTCGTCCTCCTCTTACATAGTTTTTATACATCCCCTTTACTTTAAACTATGTTTTCCTACAATGCATTGTAAGACAATTGATTACACAATATAAATAGCTTAATGATAGTGATAATATTTCTAAACACCCCTTTGTTTAGATTCAATAATTTCAACAAGAAAATGTTTAGAAACTCATATGTTGTTCCAATTTATATGATTTTAAAAAAGTGAAGTATGTGATTTTGGTGCAACCACATTGTAGAGAAAGCTATATTCCTTCGTAAATGTAATATGGATACACACCTTTTAAAGAACAACAAATAGGTACTAGAAATGGCTTAAAAATATTATGGATTTTTTTGCATAAGTTAATATTTAACTACCATACATGTGTATCAACAAGAATGGCATGATGATCATCTAGAGAAAAATGAGTAATACAAGGTGCTAACTATGGTAAAATTGATATACCAAACAATAGGATAGAAAGTTAAGAAAAGAAACTCAAAATAAATTACTTTTGGCTTAAAAAATTAATGAAGAAGACTAATTATGTAGTTGGAAAAGAATTTTTCATATTATAATTCATTTCTATCTTATAAATTTGTCTTCTTCATTAGGATTATTCCATGAATCACAATCATTTTTTTGATCTCTCTATCCTTCCTAAGGTGTAATGATTTTATTTTTTTTATGCTTAGAAAATAATTATAGCCTTTAATTTTCTTAGTAATTTCATATTTTCTCTTGTAAGTATGATGAGGGTGAACCCCTAAAGTAGCATCCCCATAATTAATATTATTCAAGTGACTAAGTACTTGTGCAAACTATTCTCTTAAAAATCCTATTGATACCTGATGTAATACACCACTCAATTTCTCTACACCAACTACTATAATGACAAGAAAACCATGTTAAAACTTCCTATCTATAACTCCAATCTCAAGATGAACCTAATAGGGATTTGAAATTTTTACTGGTTCTAGGATTACATTTCAAGATTTTTGTCATCTTTTGGTTCTCTGGGTGTTAGGATTTTTTTGTTTCCCAGTTGCTAGGGTTTAATCTTAAGGTTAGAACCCTCCTAAAACCCTCATTTGTGCAAAATCCCTAACCTTTTTTTAATTCGTCATTGACCTTGTGTTCACTTTTTGTAGTCACTTAAGTTACAATTTAAGCCATTAACATCGTTAATGGGTGGCCCCTTTTCTTCCTAGTGAAACATTTGGTGAATGCACCTTTTAATATTTACATGTCTAATAGTCCATAGGTCAAAAAATTTATGCCTTCATGTTGTGTTTTAGATTTAGGGTCTAAAATATTAATTCATTATTATGTGTCGATGTTTAGATGTCCCCTTTTTTTAAGTTACAATGTGAAGTACATGAAGTAAAAGGTTCTTAAAGAAGCGGCCTGGCCCCATAGATTAAATCTCAGTCATTTCCTGCTAGCCTACACTATTAAAATAATCTCACTAAAATCTCATTGGAATAGTGGGCATGTGCCACCTGTCCCATCTCTTTGGTGGGCCTCGACGATTTCTAAAGCGACGATGATGGTGGGACCAAGATTCAAGGACCTAGATTGCTTCTAATGATTAGATTTTATTCATTCCCCGCTAGCCCACGGGGAATATTTTGAAGATGTGATACTACGAGGGATAGTGGGCAGTCACCACGTGGCTTCATCCGAGATATTTAAAAGACTATTAAATGAAAGATTTCATGAAATATTTCACAACAACCTTAGACACATTAAAGGTCGAGCTATTAAAGGGACCTATGGCACACATGATCAAAAGGAAATTGTGATGTTTTAATCACATCTATCCATCAAATAAAGATGTTAAGCACATGGGTGTAGGCTTGGAAGGTTGAATGGTGCACAAGTTGGACTATACTGGTTTTATCTTGGTCGTTGCTTACTATCCCGAACGACCATTGATCACTATCCCAATGAACCAATGCGAGATAATAGGCTAGCAACACATGGACATTCTCAAGGCTTGTAGGTGTGGTGGAGCCTATGGTGATAACAAGGAAAGGAAAATTCATATTGGTTGGATGTCAAATTCAAAGGAAGTAAAAATTTCAAACTTATGTGATTCCATCCAAGCCATCCATTGATCCAACTCACTGGAAGATCAAAAACTATAATTCAAAATTGAAAATAGAGTTGATGGAGTCATTTTTGTTCGCACAAGTGAACAATAATGGTTGACGTGATGTTCAATGACTGAATTAAAAGGTTTTTCTTGTTGTAAAAGTAGGAATGAAAGCATAATTCAATTCACAAAAGTGTTTTAAAGCATATGGAGATTTGTAGCAGTGTTTCTCGAGCTCTTCACATCTAAAATTAGGGTTTTCAAGCTTCAAACATCTGTAAGTAAAATTTTCTACTTCCTTTGTTGAATTTCCATTGAATTTGCATACAAGTCCTGGTTTTCTATGTCAAATTGAAAACTGGGCATCTTTTAAGGTTTGATATTCGTAAATAGTGTTTCAATTGCTTTGAATTTGTTGTGTTTTTCTATGTCAAGTTAAAACCCTAGTTTCACTTAAAAAAAACCTAGCCCATGTCAACCTTTACAATGGCACCTCAAAAAGACCAGCCTTTTGGTTTTGAGTCCAAGAAATGACCCCTCTTCTAAGACATACTGGACCAATAAAAACCCTCCACAAATAATAAGTGTGATAGCCAAGCAATGTTCCAAGGCTCTAGATCAGAGGATGGCATCTTTGATCAACAAAATGCCATAAGGGATGCTATACTACCAATCAATGGGTGGACTTTGTTCAAGAATTAGTTTGGGAAGAGGTTTTTGAGCATTCTCATGTGTAATGGATGGAGGTTGGATTTGGGCAAGTTGGTTGTTCCAAATGTATACCTAGATGTGGACCTCCTAAAATCCACAACCAATTATGACCCTAATATTAGGGTCGTGAGGACATATTCTGGAATAAAGATGGTTGATATTACCAGGGTAGGATTCATTGAAGTTTTCAAATTGAGTCCTTGGTGTGCTGAGATGGTGCCAATTGATTAGAATAAACTGAAGGAGGAGTATGAGAAGGTGAAGATAACCTTCAAGGTTTCAATATTGAAAAAACTTCATGGGAAGAGAGGAAGACGAAGTGGTTAGCCTTCATGAAGTTGGAGAAGGAAAAATAAAACAAGGATCCTAATTGTAAGGCTCTCCTACACATAAATGATGTGATTATGAGGATGTAAATAATACTTCAAAATTTTGACAAGGTAGTGGGGCAACTGAAAGAAGAAATAATAGTACAAGATAAAGGGAAGGCCAAAATAACTGAGGAACAAGGTAAGGGGAAAGCCCCCATGTTGGAGAAAATACCAACATATCAACCTCCCAAGAAGGTACATGTGTTTTCAAGGAAGAAGAGCACAGTGATAAAGTAGCAAACAATTGTCACCCCTACTCAATCAAAGGGGTCAAGAGAATATTCCCATGCACCATAATTGCCACCACTTTCACCTCTAGGATCAAATTCTCTACAAGTTATTAAGCTTGATTCTCCACCTAGATAATCTTCACCACCAAGAGAACCCTCACCAAAAAGAAGGGTTGAATCAGCTGGACTTGTTGATTATTCTACTAATTCAGGTGAGGAGATTATTGTCACTAAGGATAAAATGATGCAAGGTATTCCCTCACCCCCACTAGGGGTAAATCTACCAATTGAAAGCCTCAAGTTGAGCAAGGTTGATCTATCTAGGATAATTAGTGTGGATGATGTCAGGGAGAAATATTGCAATGATTTTATGGATGATGATTCTTTTGTGATGACAAAGTCCTTTCAAGAGTTCTTTTGGAGGGATAGAAGGGATGAATATAATGAAAGTGTAAAAATGAAGATGATTGAAAGCCCAGATCTGTGAATGGAATTTATAGAATCAAAGGTCCTTGTAGAAATGAAAGCCAAATACAAGGACATAATGCCAATTGAGGGAAAAGAGTTGGCTAGGAAAAGTGGAGTGCTCCTATTGCCAGAATGAGACTTGGCTTTGGCCATAGCATTTGAAATGATGAGGAGACATGACTCTCCAGTCTTTGCCACAAATTAAAGGAAGAAGCAACAATTGATTTACAAGGATCAACATTCAATCCTCAATGGGACACATGGGTTATTTGGGCATTGGCCCCAAATACAAATAAGCCAAAGGTGGCAGAACCAACAGAAAACCTCAAAGGAGGATTGATTATCAAAATATTATCAAATACTTCAACTATGGAGGCAACCACATTGGCTATAAATGTAGCCCAATTCAGTAAGGCTATTGTTGAATCTTTGCAAGAATAATTTGAAGCAAAAAATAAATAATATAATGATTTGGTAATTATGTACAATAAAGATGGCAGAAGATTATTGCAACTAGAAAATGTGTTGTTGAAGGAACAATTGCAAGCATTCAAAACTAGGCCAACATTAATGGCAGGGCCATCAGTGACTCAGGTGCAAGAATCATCCCCACTAGATTCTCTAGTTCAATCACCACCTCCTTCTCATTCTCCCCCTCCAACTTCTACAAAAATGGTTGTGTACAATTCATTCAATGTACCTATTGCATATCTTACCTCAGGTACATCAACTATAGCCCCTCCAAAGGAAGCAACTAGAGAAGAGTTGATACAACAAATGGAGGTATTTGATAAATTGTTTGAATTGTACAATGACAATAATATTTTATTGTTACAAATTTATTGGGACATTGTCTATCTAAAGGAATAAAGAGACTGAGAAGTGTCCACTCTGACTATTCTTCAATGTTTCAATCAATAAGTATGTTGGAGAAGGATAGAGCCATTTCTCTCCCTTTGATGCAGACATGGGTGCCCAAATTGAGTGTGTTAAAATATTATGTTTATTAGATCCACCCATGATCAAAATAAGCCACCACAAATAGCTCCAACTTATATAATAGTGAAGGAGATGATTTATTACCAAGGATTGGTAGATCCTTTGGAGAAAAGGATTAAATCACTCCTGAAGAAGTTTGATGAGAGTGATCTTGGCCTCCTATCAGACATTCTAAATAGTGAAGGTGTCAAGACCTATGAGCAATGGAGAGTTCATATGGGTGTAGTCATCAATGTTGAGGCCATTCTTATTTGTGAGGAGGGAGATGTGAAAATGGCCATGTTGAAAGACAATATGAATAAGTTGTTAGACACTAGTACCTTTTTGGAGGAATTTGACAAAGATGCCACAAATAATGGTAAAGTATGGTCCCTACAGGAAAAAATTAGATGAATTCATGGCCTTCAATTGGCCTACTAAGGAGGACTATACAACATGGGACAACAAGTACAATAATATTCTAGACTTGCAATCTTCTCCAGTGGTGATATGACAACATTTTTAGTCTACTACATGTCTCCAACGATTTTCAAAGTTTTTAAAGGGCATCAACAAAGATTTTTGTCATCTTGTACACTAGAATTTTGTATTCTTCTACCTGCCCAACTTTCCCATGTCCACTACATGAAGATTGAAGACTTGAAGCGGAAAAGGTATCAAATAACTGCTTTAGATATTTTGGGAAAGCATTTTGGATGTAACAAACTTTGTAACTGCCTTGCACTCCAAATATTCTCCATGAGCTCATAGTTACTTATGTGATTTTGAAATGTAAATGAATGTCAAATGAAAATGTAACATGTGTAATGGATCGAAGCTTGTTGCTCCCTTGTTTTATAAAAGGGAATTAAAGACCATTTTCACGGGTTGTTGATTTATTTTGAAGAGAAATCGTAATACAAAACACAACCACAATTTTGTCTAAGTCTTTTCTATGTTTTGAAGTTTTGAGTCTTTTGATTGTTAGCATTGTATACCAATACTATCACTTCTGAATGCAAATGGAATATTTCCAAGGCTAGTGTTCTTCATTATATACCTCATATGAATCATGAATGAAATGAATCAAAGATCATTTAATTCATCTTCGATGTCTTTCCATTGAATGTTTATTCATTGTTGATGTTCAAAGAATGAGTTAAATTTTCTTTAAAATGAATGAAAGTTTATGTAAATGTATGCAAGGATAATTAAGTATTATTTCTTTGGATCTCTGAGTTAAATGGTATAATGCATTGTTTAATAGCTTTGTTGTGATAGATAGAACACTATTATAGGTTTTCAATTGCATGGTTTAGGACTCCATACCCTAGGATAAGGAACTAATCCTTAAGCTATGTCTTTGTTACATATTTTGGTTTTTCACAGCAAATAAATTGAAAAATCAACTTAAATCTTTACTTTCTATCAAAATATATGTTATGAATGATGTTTTACCATATTCTCATGTTCTAGATTGATAAATGTTGTAATATTTTTCAAATCTTTAAGGTTTTCATCTATTAAACAATAATTAGAAGAATGCATATGTTAAGATTGCAGTGCCAATATAATTTGGCACAAGAGTATCTAAAAGATACATTGTAGGGATCACCCTCTTGGGTTTTACAGAGTCCAAAGTACAAAGGGAAAGTTTAGCAAACTTTCACCTGTTAGTTGGACAATCCCTCCATATAATTAATCATTGGAAATGGAAAAGTCCATAGATTATATGTGAGATCGGATTGGCAATTAAAAACACCAAAAAAACCATAGATGATCTAGGTTCAAGGGAAAATGAAGTATATCTTAGAAATAATAATCGATTCAAGTTATACAAGATTTTATCTGATAAACATGACAAATTAAATATAAAATACAATTTATTCAAATAGTAAGAATACAAAATTAATTAAAGAATGGAATTGGAATTGGTAGAAGTTTACAACCTCTAAATATAGGAATTGAAGCTCTTCTCTTTTTCATCTTGATTAGAGATTGTACTTCATCCAAAGTTGGATTAGAAGGCTCATTAATAATTGGGAAGTTTTAAATAGGGCTTAAAGTAGATAAAGAAATGTAAAAATATCAAAAAAAGGTAAAAATAATTTTTTCAAATGTATCATGCATCAAAATAACATGAAAAATATAATGATAATTCCACCTATTTACTACAACCCACATCAATTCCATTTTTTTTTTTTAATAAATTTTTTTTTTTGTTTATAAAGAGAATTTTTTTCTTACAAAGAACTCATATTGGAAGTGCTTTAAAAGATGGGTTTTAATCATTGGTAGGAATATTAAAATGTTAAATGGGATTTTTCACAAATTAAAAATAAAGGTCAAGAGAATCAAAGGGTTGAATTTGAATTAGGTATAAAGGCTTTTAAATAATAAGAATTTAACTCCCTAATGCACAAAATTATTTTTTCTTTGTTATGGTTGCAAATATGTGTAAGAGAAAAAACTCATTCAATCATGCTTATTGTATACAATGACTTAAAATACTAAAACCTATTGGCATATGGATTCTAGTGTTGTCATTGATGGCAACCTAAGTCATTCATCTGGTCCACAATCTAGTATTGGTTCATACCAGCAGACAGAATGAAGAATAGGGTATCTGATTAAAGTTAAAGATGTCGATTTGTGTACTTCACCGGAGTATTATCTTAAGTTGTGGATGTCAGAGAAAGGTATCTTGATGTTTGTACTATCTTATTCAAGATGTGTCGAGGTGCGCATTTACTGGTGTACGATCTAGGATATCCAGTGCATTGATCTTTATGTTATCTGTGCTAAGAAGGCTGACTTGGCGGATATAGCCATTGCAGATGTCTAAGGAGTAATTGCTTAAATATTTTTGTGTTCAAACATGTTTATTTAGGGTCCCTACTATGTTATGGTTGACTATGGGTGGTGCACATTAAGAATTAGTTGAGGATTTAGTTGACAGTTGAAAAGTATTTTATGTTTTACAAAAGCCGACATATGAATGATCTAATCCTTGGTAGTGGATATATATATATGAGATCGGTTGTATCATTTGAGATAAGTGAATGTGTGTAATGTGAAGTATTCTAGTGTGTGATGTGAAATTCAAAAGGATAGTGATGCAAAATCATCTATACATGGATTTATGATGCAAAGAGTAGAAAAGAGCAAAGTAGAGCGAAGTGCAAAATCAGACAGAAGGTCTAGAATATGATCTATGGGCTTAACCAGAACTGTAACCTGGCATGAGTAGATGCTATTACTTTAGTTCAAGCATTCAAATGGTTTTAATCTAAAAATTTTGTAAGGCAGTGCGCCTTTCCATTTTGAGCAGTGAGCTCTAGGCAGTGAGCTTGAATGCAAGTGCATTCCCTTTTTGTAAAACTTATATTTGAGTACTCAAATTGTGGATTGACCTCCACCGTGGTTTTTCCCCTAATAGGGTTTCCACGTAAAAATCCTTGCGCTATGGTGTTGTGGATGATTGCTTTGAATGTTTGCATCTTTTATTTGGTTTAATGTTGAAATGGTTAAAATATCAAATTAATAAATTTCAGATTTGTAGAACACTGATTCACCCCCCCTTTGAGTGTTCCCTTGAGTCCAACAATTGGTATTAGAGCCTTATTCCTCAAAATAAGTTTAGCTGCTTGAGGTGGATCTTAGAATGTAATGGAATCTGATAGTCTTCAACATCAACTTCTGGTGGCACTTGATGACTTGATCAGTTTAAAGCGGAAGTCAGGGAATTAAGAGAGAATCTTAAAGATGCTGACATTGGAGGATCAGATTGTTAAATCCAAGAAGAAGAGAAATAATCTTTGTGATCAGATCAAGCAAAAAGAGAGCAGAAGCATGGATTATGTTCACCTGAACCAAACCTTGAAGGAAATAACTGAAGAATGTGAAAATCTTGCTAGAGACAATGCTACCTTGAAACATGAGATGGAATCTATGGTGATGAAGCTAACTAAGGAGATTGAAGAAAGGAAGAAGAATGAGGAGAACCTTACTCAGTCCTTAAAAGAAAAATCTGATGAATGCAAAAGAGTAAATGGAGAATCAATTCAGTTGGAGAGTGAACTGCAACAATCTAGAAACAATGAAGAAGAACTTGAAAAATAGATTGTTATTCTCAGGAATGAACTTACTACTGCAAATGAATACAAGGAGAAATTTAGGATTAGCTCAGTTAAGATTGATGAGCTGACTCAAAGACAAAAGAGTGGAAATGACAAGTGAGGTCTTGGATATGAAAAGCGAGAAAGCTTTGGATCTGGACAAAATAATTTCAGGCAAAGTAACCAGATGAACAAAGGTGGAAGGTATCTGGTAAGACAACCTAATGCTCAAAATTTTAATGGATATTGTTTTCTTGTAATAAATTCAGTCGTATGGCAACTCAATGTAGAAGTAAAAGAGATTCATCATTTTTTGGTCAATGTTTCAATTGCAAAAATTTTGGTCATAAATCAATTGAATGTAGAAATGTGTCAAACTACGTTGTCAGTAGAAGGAATGTTGAGTGTTATACCTGTAGAAAAATTGGGCATATTGCTAATCAATGCAGATCTGGAAGCAATCAATGGAATGGTTGGTCTGGACAAGGAAATACTGTGTGCTACAATTGCAACAGATATGGTCACATTGCAAGATTATGGAGAAACAAAAATGTGGATAGAAGAGGTCTGGTATACAACAACAGAAATACACATAAAGATGATAAAGGAAAAGGAAAAATGATTGCGAATGAAATAAGAGATCAGATGAAGAAGACATGGGTAAGGAAGAACGAGTTTGATGCTGGAAATAGTTCTGCACCAAAAACCTGCTTCCAATAAATCCTTCAAAAATTGATCTCAGGCCATTGGCCTAGGGGAAGTTTTTCAAGAAGATCATTTTTCCCCTATCCGTAAGTTGGTACCAGAACGCGAAAGATTGTCAAAAAGGTGTATAAATAATCTACAGAGGTTTTGGAAAACATTCACAAAGAAAATTCAAGAAATCATAGGTCCACGAAAGAATTTTTCTCTCGCTGTCTAGGAAAGAAGGGTATCTGAAAAACCTAGGGCAAAGGCATTTATTACAAGTGTGCGAGCTATAAACAGAAATTTGAAACTCTCATTTGTCACTTTGCATCGAAGAAGAGAAGAAGGAGAGCACTCCGTAGCAAAATTTTGAAGTAGTAAAGTTAATTCGACAGTGAATCTCGAAACACATAAAGTATTTCAATTGTTTTTGGAATTTCCATATAATTTGGTGTGTGGTTGATAAACATAAGTATTGAAGGAAAAATGGAACAAATCAAAGGGACAATCAATTTAGATGAATACAACAATGAGAAGATTAGGGTTGTGAGAAAAAATTTTTGTCACCCAATGAATTGAAGTGGTTGAGAGAAGCCAAACACAAGAATTTGGACATTTGAAATGAGTTTCCCTATTTCAAGAACGCAAAAATTGTTGAATTCATTTTGAGTAGATTGAGTAATGACACCTTGATTTTGGACAAACCCTACATCATTTCGAAGAAATTAATTGAAAATTTGACTAGATTATGTAAATTCTAGGATATACTGAGAAAGAAATCCATTCGGAATAAAGAAGTTGAAACTCTAACTGGAGTAATTGGAGATCAAAGGGAATTGATGACAAGGTATGTTGCGTATATAGTATCATATAAAAACTTTTTCAGAAACAAAGAAGGAGAAACCTCGGCTAGTGTAGTTTACATCTCTCACAAAATGATAATGGAAGGTCAAGACTTTGACTTGTGCGGACTGCTAAAGGATCAACAGATGGAGAATGTGCAATTAACAAAAGAAACAAATTACCCATTCAGGTTTGGTACTCTGGTCATATGTCTAGTAATGTACTTTATGAATTTTTTACTGATGAACAATAATGTGGCATGGAAAGAAAATGAACCGGTATGCAAACAAATCTAAACACACTCTAAGAGCTTTGCTAATTGGGATCAAGAATTTGGAAATTTATTTAAGATTTTACTAGGAAAGTGTGGCTCAGTCGGTATTTCTCTTCTAGTAAGGACACTTGAAGTTGGTTCCTCTTCCAGTGGGATGGAGAGAAAGTAGAAAAGAGAAAAATAAATTGTTGAATATAATCCTCCAGAATGCAAGATTCCTAAAATTGAAGGAAAAGGAAAGGAACAAGAAATTGTGGATATACTAGATGAGGAGTTCGATGAGGAAACTGAGGACCCACAGGGAAATGAAATGGAATTAGCCAAACTAGAACAAGAAAAGGAAATGTCAAAAGTAACTGAAGAAGAAGATGACCTGACAAAGGAGAAGCTACTGCAGCTTATTCAGAAGGAAGGTGGAATGCAGGAAATTGCTAAGTTATGGTCTATCAGACCCTCATATGATCAGGATATGATCTTAAGTATACTAAATTCTCATGTTGTGCACAATCAGATCAAATTGGAAAGTTTGCAGAATATTCTACTTGAAGAAATGATTGAATGCATAAAAGAAACAACAAACTTTGAGTCTCAAGACAAAGAAGGAGAAGTTATCTCACATTTTAAGCGACATTTTAGGCTATCACTCACCAAGTTGAAGAAGAAAATGAATGAGCTAAGGTAATGCATAAGTGCAACAAATAACATCTACAACTATTGCATTTGTTGGCCTCATGCAGTTGGGAAATACAAAGAGAAATTGGAGCAGATTGAAACAAAGTTAAATGGGATTGGAAAAAGTTTTGATATGTTTCAGGATCAGGATGGTACAATCAAGAAAAGGATTCAAGAGCTACAGTCTGAGCACACAAAAGTTAAATTCACTAAAAACACACTTTTGAACACTTTTTGGAAAGTGAAGGACCTAACTGAATGCAGACTAGAATAGATGGATGAGATACTAAGGAAAGGAGAGAATCTAGAGGATGCAATCACAATCCCGAAATCCCTCATCGAGATTTCGAACAAGACATATAAGAATAACAACATGATCATAATCATTGGGATTGCAATAGAAGCTTGGAATAAATTCTTTCCGGAGACAAAAGAAAATCACAAAATAATTTTCTAACTCAACTAGTAGTTGTTCTTTTGAATCAATTTGGAAGTTTTGGGGAAATTGAACACGTTTTTTTTCATTGAATTATTGACATATTTCTTCTATGTTTTTTCATTGATGCCAAAGGGGGAGAGAGAGCAGAAAAAAATTTCTTATCAATCTAAGGGGGAGCTCTGTTTTGAAATTTTGAAGTTTGGTAGCGTGCTCATATTGGTTTTGACACTTAGTCATTTTTCACTAAGTGTTGCCATCAATTCCAAAGGGAGATATTGTTGGCATATTTCTTCTAGTGTTGTCATTGATGGCAACCTAAGTCATTCATCCAGTCCACAGTCTAGTATTGGTTCATACCGACAGACAAAATGAAGAACAGGGTATCCGGTTAAAGGTAAAGATGTCGATTTGTGTACTTCACCAGACTATTATCTTGAGTTGTGGATCTCAGAGAAAGGTATGTTGATTTTCGTACTATCTTATTCAAGATGTGTCAAGGTGTGCATTTATTGGTGTATGATCTAGGAGATCTGGTGTATTGATCTTTCTGTTATCTATGCTAAGAAGGCCGACTTGGTGGATATAACGGTTATGTATGTCTAAGGAGTAATTGCTTAAATATTTTGTGGTCAAACATGTTTATTTAGGGTCCCTAATATGCTATGGCCAACTATGGGTTGTGTGCATTAAGAATTAGTTGAGGATTTAGCCGACAATTGAAAAGTATTTTATGTTTTACAAAAGTCGACATATGAATGGTATAATCCTTGGTAGCGGATATATATATGGGATCAGTTGTATCATTTTGGATAAGTGAATGTGTGTAATGTGAAGTATTCTAGTGTGTGATACGAAATTCAGAAGGATAGTGATGTGAAATCATCTGTACATTAATTTATGATGTGAAGAGCAAAAAATATTAGAGCAGAGCGAAGTGCAAAATCAGACAAAAGGTCCAAAATCTGATCTATGAGCCTAATCGGAACTTTAACCTAGCATGAGTAGATGCTATTACTTCAGTTCAAACATTCAGATGGTTTTAATCTAAACATTTTGTAAGGCGGTGATCCTTTCCATTTTTAGAAATGAGCTCTAGGAAATGAGCCTGAATGCAATCACACTCCCTTTTTGTAAGACTTATATTTGAGTACTCAAGTTATGGATTGACCTCCACTGTGATTTTTCCCCTAACAGGGTTTCCATGTAAAAATCCTTGTGTTATGGTGTTGTGGATGATTGCTTTGAATGTTTGCATATTTTCTTTGGTTTAATGTTGAAATGGTTTAAATATCAAATTAATAAATTTCAGATTTGTAGAACACTGATTCACCCCCCCTCTCAGCGTTCCCTTGAGTCCAACAAAATCCTAATCTTAAAACCACACTTTAGAATGGTTGAGGTACTTACAAAAGACTTTAAGGAGATATGTGGTACTTATAGTAATTTTTTTGGAATTCCTCTCTCATCTATGTTTTTATATTTTCATTGGGGCCTATAGAAACAATAAGGGCAAGGAAAAGGTCTAGTCAAGAGCCCATTGAGTGGGGAGGAATATTGGTAAATAAATACTCATATCAACTAGTTTAATGGGTTTTGGTATTGGTATGTCCCTACTTTGGTCCCATCCATATATTTCTCGTGTCTCTCTCTAGGTGCCCTAATATATAGTTGCAACTACCCTTAGGTCTATAACCACACAAAGAAATGGCAAAGGAACTTGAGTGTAGAATATTTTTTGATTTCTATAACGATTCAAAGAAATTTTACAAGATAATATACTCATTTGAAGCTCCTACACATTGATTTTTCTATTGCCAACATTACCTATTAAGTTGAAGCCCTTCACACATGGTGACGAAGGTCCAAATTTCATGGCCATACAAACCCTATATTCATGGTTCTCCACATCATGCTACCTTGAAAAAAATAGAAAATAATGTGAATAGGGTTAGTATTATTATTTTGGATGTTTTGGGGATATTATTATCGTGTTCAATTTTAGGGTCATGTATTATTATTTTTAATTGTAAGGTGTAGTAATTTAGGGGTAGGTATAGGTCATTTTTATTTTAGGGTGTAAAAATTAGGATTAGACACTCATCTTTTAGAGGATAGAAAAAGCATAAGATGAAGTGCAAAATATAACACATAATTAAAATAGGTTTATGATCATTTGTGTTTGTAGTGTCAGAAAATGTACTCCTTTACATTTTCACACTATGTTTGGATCCCTTAATTAATTGGACTTAATTAAGCCTCTAATTTCCTAAATTTTGCATCTACAAGCATAATTAATTACAACTTCTGAAACGGGAATCATAATTTAATTAATGTAATTATTATTTTTAACACCCCGAAATGAGTACAGGTCTTGGCAATTTTGGTTAGGACCCTTCGCCCTTGGGAGAATGGGTCCCCGTTAAGATCACAAATTCAAATTTTAAACATGTTTTTGGTGGCATCTTAAGGTCCTAAATTCAAGTTTTAAGTTTCGGCTTGTAATGTTTAACTTTTGGGAAATTAAAAAATAATCTATAAAAGCAAGCTCTTTTTATCAATTCAAATCCTAGAAATTCATGAGAGAAAAAGTATAGCAAAGATTATTGTCAAAGGTGTTCAAGAGTAGATTTCTCAAGTATTTGTTGCAGCATTCAAGATCTCAAGCATCATGTCAAATTTATCAAGTATCATGCATGTTTTTGGAGCTAACATTGTGATGTAGGTTTTAAGTTTCAAATCAAGATTCAAGCATCAAAATCACATCATAATCAAGCCATTTCATGCAAGATCAATACCTTGGAGAGATATACTAGGTTTTAGACCTTCAAGGATTTCAAATCAAGGTTTTGGTGAGTTGCAACATAGCTATTGTTCATTCATCATTCCTTTCATGTTTCATTATTTCAATTTAAGGTTTAATTACCAAAACGAAGTTTGACCAAGGCAAACCCCTATTCACCAAAAACAAACATTTTTTCCCTCTTGTGTGTTTTATAGATCTTATGTTGAAGAAGGATTGAAGATCTATTAAAGGAGAAAACTTGCAAAAGTTTTCAACATTGTCATCAAGCCACAAAAACTCACTTTCGGAATTTATTTCTAAATTTTCGACTATGAAACCCATAGGAATTAGAAGTATAGGCATAGGACTGGAGGACTTTGAAATAAAATTTCCAACCTCTTTAGCAAGACCCATTCACCCTTGGGTGAATGAGTCCCAAGAGGACACTTAACACAACCTTTTTATGGAAGGTACATAAAATCAAGCCTTTCTCGGACCTATAATTTCTTTCTAGATTTTGTCAAATTAAGTTTTAATTTAGTGATTTCATGTGTTACATTACATGATTTCATTCATTTCGTATTTTCATTCATATCCCAAAACTATTGCTTCAGTTGATTCACCCTGTCTCAAGTCATAAGGAAAATAACAAGATCTCCACCAAGGTAGACTCACCTAAGGGTTGAAAGTCAATCTTGCCTCAAGGGGATATATTTTTCCTAATGAACTAAGGAAGATATGTGCATCATACCCCCATTTTCCCCATTTCTTTTTGGTGAACCTATTTCCCTTTGTTTCATATTGGTGAACCTGATATTGTACATCTAAATTTTTGAAATTGGAGTCTATTCCAACCCCAGATCTAGGATTTGCATTAGTTTGCATTACATTGCATTAACTTTGTGCATGTCATTTAGGGTTGTTAAAATTGCATTAGTTTGTATCTCATTTAGGGTTTTAGGTTTGCATTTTGCATCCTTTAAAATCTAAAAAAATCAAAAAATTGCATGCATATTACTTTAAGTTTGCATAACACTTGCATATTTGTGTATGTTCAATCATTCATATTCAAAAATTGAGTCAAAATTGCATTTCAAAAAGTTTCATATTTTTTATCATTTTCCATTCATAACAGTTGCATTTAAACATCAAATTTTTAAAAAAATAATCATTGAAAGTACAGTTTATAGACTAAAATAGGAAACCCTAGCTACAAGATTTAAACTCAAATTTAAATTTTGGTAACCCCTATGCTAAGACCCATTCACCCTAGGGTGAATATTTCTTTGTACAAGTTTTTTTCCATACTTTTGGGCAATGATTTGTCTTTGTTTGCTTCATTCTGGTTGGCTATTAAATATGGGTTTTGGTCTCAAAAATTAGAAATCTGATTGGTCAAATTGAGTGCATTGTTTGAAAATCAAAATTGGATAAAAGCATATTATTTTCAATATCTTGCATTCAAAATCAAAATATCTTCATAAATCAGATTTGAAATTTTGCATAAAAATTAATCATGGACATGTGTATGGGTAATATATGGAAAACCTTAAAATCTTTGGTAGATGTTTCAAGTTGTGTCTTTGGTGAAGACCCTAATGCAATTGAGACTATTAACAAACCTTCACCTCCTAATGAATGTACTCATGAAGTGGAAATCTTAGGTCAAGATGAAGATATCATGCAACGATTCATACAAGACTCCTTACACAACCTTGAGAACAATGCATCCTTTTATCCATCCATACAAACACCACCTATGATCCCATCACTTAATATGTTCAAAAATTTACATCCCGAAATGGAATTATAAAGCAAGCCTCAACCATCAATCATTAATGAACTTGATCACAAGGACAATAATGATACTCTTATATCTTATTTTCATTGAGTTACTAGTAGACCCATTAGCTTAGAAGAGAGTTATGGTCAAGGCTTTAAGGTATTAAACAAACAAGGATGTGACATACCAAATGAGCATGAAACTCACAAAATTTTAAAGAAAATACCATCTGAGGATACCAATGGGTTAGTATATCAAGATCTTCCCCCCTTGCGCATCTCCCAAGGGTAAATGAATTCTCTTTCACAGGATCATATCAAGAGACCAATTAATGCCTAATAAGGATGATAGGATCACCATAGATCCTCCTCCCCAACCTCCACCTCAGCAAACTTACCAAACAAGTAAGAAATCTAAACCATCTAGGATCAAGGAATTTCCATTCTTACACACTACAATAGAATTTGAATGAAAAATGGAACAACTCCTTCATCTAGGATTGATGTGATTGCCACCTATCAAAGAAAACAAGAAAGGAAAGAGTACAAACATGAACTACTATACATTTCATAGAACTCTTGGGCATGTTTTACTGGTGAGTGTTGTATTTTACAACAATTAATCTGTGAAAATAATGTTATTGATGTAATTAACTAAAATGCATGCACTTTTCTCTTTGCCATGTGATAGTTGTAGGATCATAGTATACTCACTATTGCATGTTTTATATTTATTGAAAATCATTTCTTTATTGTAAGAATCCCATTCTTATCACCCATCTTGGTTCATTCTTGTCCTACACTTAGTGGGGGCAAGGAGTTAGATAGCCTTGTCCTAGTTTGACACTTGTTTTCTCTTTGGCTAGTTGTCTGCCTTCTTCATATGAAGAACAAGATTGGGATGTAGATGACCTACTATAGGTTGACTTGCATGTGCCATACTAGTCTTCTCTTTGTTTTCTTTGTGATTGCATATGCGCAATGTGATCCCCCATATTGTGTTGCTTGGTGTGTCTTTATATGTTTGTGAGCCTACTTTGGATGACCCTTTTCACTCCGTTGGTGCAAGAATATGAAGGAAGTGAATATGTTGTGCCATTCTTCTATTTGTATCTACATTATTCTATATGTCTTAAACCTTTTGTCTTGTGTTTTCATTTTAAGTATGACACAAGGAATCAAGACATTCAGGTCTCTTCCATGTTGACCCAAAAGCTCTCCTTTGTTTTCTCTCTCTATGTGTCATTATTCCTTTGTGCTCATTGTTCCATTAGTCATTTGGGGAATGACGACGGTTTCAAGCTCAATTATATCACTGCAACAACGAAAAATGTTGACCCCAAATCCATAGATCCCTTATGTGTTATCTTAGGATTGTATATGGGGGGAAATATCCTTTCAATGACGTAGCTCTATCTCAAAAACATATGTTTTACATAGGGATTTCAAAATAAATCTCTCATGTATTGGCATTTCTCATACTCTACTTTAAAGTAATTTCTCACAACATGGTGTTTAGCAATTTCTTTAAAGTGGGGGCATATGTGTCCCTCCTCATTGTTTTCTTCAAAGTGTAGTCTTCTTAATTCATGTGATGTGTCTTCTTGGTGGTGTCATTGGATTTGATGTCCTTCAAGATTGTGACCTTTTTAAGCATATGAAATTCCTCTTAGTGGTGATTTTATGGATTTCATTCCATAAGTTTTGAATCTTTTATCCTCAGTTAGTCCTCTCTTGGATACATTAGGCACGATTTTCCCTAAGGTGAGATCTTTTGTGAACTAAGAAAAACCCATTTGAATATCCTATTGCATGTATCAAGGTGATTGATCATAACACAACTTGCTTGCCAATGAAAACTTTATGTTTTTCAAGGCCACCAAGCATAGAACAACTTGCTTGTCAATGGAGCCTTTCTCATGAATTCCTAGCATAACACATCTTGATACCCTTGTGACCATTTCTATGGTGCCTTATAAAAGTTATCAAGCGGTATAAATTTGGTATGGTTAGTACAATGGGAGCCTATACCTAGAATGACTTTGCATTATCCACTTTTTGGGGCTCACCTAGTGGACAACGGATTTCACTAGCCCATGTGAGCACATTTTGTTTGCATAGTGGACAACGAGTTTCCTCTTGTAAATTTTTTTGGACAAACAACTAAGGCTTGATCCATACCGATTGGACAAACAACATCCCCTCTCTTTCTCTTCTCTAATTTTGACATTTTATGTTTGTGTATCTTGTCTTGCTACTACATATTTAACATAGGCATGAATCTCTTTGTGCCTTTGTTGGTTTGTTGTGAGATCTTAGACCTTGGGGGATTGATCATCCTCCTTGACCTTTGTTGTCTTATCTTTCCAACAATTGTACAATTAGACCTCTCTTGATGCTTGTTTGACTACTTTAGTGTTTGTTTGAGCATAGGGCTCATCCTCTCACTAAAGTGGGGGCTAAATGTAGTGTTATAAAATTCACTCCTTTACATTTTCACACTATGTTTGGGTCCCTTAATTAAATATACTTAATTAAGCCTCTAATTGCCTAAATTTTGCACCTACAGTCCTAATTAATTGTAACTTCCGAAAGGGAAATCATGATTTAATTAATGTAATTATTTCTAACACCCCTACATGAATAGGTCTTGGCAATTTAGGTTAGGACCCATTCGCCCTTGGGTGAATGGGTCCCCTTTAAGATCACAAATTCAAATTTTAAACAAGTTTTTGGCAGCATCTTAAGGTCCTAAATTCAAGTTTTAAGTGTCGGCTTGTAATGTTTAATTTTTGGGAAATTAGAAAATTGTCTATAAACGCAAGGTATTTTTATCAATTCAAATCCTAGAAATTCATGAGAGCAAAAGCATAGCAAATATTATCGTCAAATGTGTTCAAGAGAATGTTTCTCAAGAATTTGTTGCAACATTCAAGATCTCAAGCATCATGTCAAAGTTATCGAGCATCATGCATGTTTTTGGAGCTAACATTGTGATGTAGGTTTCAAGTTTCAAATCAAGATTCAAGCATCAAGATCACATCATCAATCAAGCCATTTCATGCACGATCAAGACCTTGGAAAGATCTACTAGGTTTCAATCCTTCAAGTGTTTCAAATCAATGGTTTGGTGAATTGCAACATAATAATTGTTCATTCATCATTCCTTTCATGTTTCATTGTTTCAATTCAAGGTTTAATTAGCAAAAAAAGGTTTGACCAAGTTAAACCACCATTCACCAAAAACAAACAATTTTTCCATCTTGTGTTTTTTGTAGATCTTAGGTTGAAGAAGGATTGAAGATCTATCAAAGGAGCAAAATTTCAAAAGTTGTCAACACTATTGTCAAGCCATGAAAACTCACTTTTAGAATTTATTTTTGAATTTTCGACTATGAAACCTAGAGGAATCGAAAGTGCATACATAGGAGCAAAGGACTATGAAAGAATTTTTTTTTTTGATTGGTGACAAAGATGATTTTATTGAAAATTAAAATAAACTTACATAGCGAATTTTCTTGCAAAAACAATTGAAAAGCCTTCACCAACCCACTAAACTCCATTATAAAAAACCTACACACCAACTGTCAATGAACTCTCTACTTAAAGAGTTACAAACAATAGAACATAACATTACAGACAAAAATCCTCAACCAACACATGAAAACAAGCCTAAGACCACACAAACCCTTACAAAGGACCTATAAACAGGTCAAAAAGTTGGAGCTCAAATTGGTCTTCTCTTCATTTGGGATCTGAGAACCATTGCAAACGTTTCCTTCCTAACATTCTTCACTTTCTTTCCCTTGACCGTTTTCCAACCATCCTCAACTCTTGCAACCATCTCTTGCTAGTCCAATGGTTTGTCGAAAGGGTTTTTCACCACTCCATCCAAACTTCCATTAGTTTGATGGTTCTAGCTCACCAGATTTTATTTCCCTGAATCTTTCTCTTGCAACCTCACCAAACTTTTTTGTTCTCAACATTCGGGTGTTGTTGCCCCATTTTTGAGGTTCTCCCTACCATTGCAAGTTTCCTTGTCTCTTCTCACACCTGGGTTCCCATCTGATGCTAAGACAACACCATTTTTTTGTTGAACCTCTCTACTTCCTTCCTCCACCCACGCATTTCCTTCTTGACCCTCTTCCTCCCTACTATTCTCCTGAAGGCCCATTTGGTTCTCATCCTTTTTCTCCACCGTATAGTGTTGGGGGCTAGCACCTACCCACCAGGAGGCCGATTTGGTTGCTCTTTTCTTAGCACATTTAGTAGCCAAATAACATGTTTTGAAGCAAACTCTGCATCTAAAGGGTATCCCTTCATTGTGCAGGGGCTGCACCCAAATTCCTTTCGAAGTATTTAAACATATATCTTCTGGAGGAGCTTTTGATACATCCATTTCTACTAAAATCCTAGTAAAGATTGAATGTAGAAGGTTTGAAGAGTCTTCATCCACCATTAGAAAATTTCCTAAAGAGTTCCCTATTGCCTCTAAACATGAATCAAACCAAAAATGTAAGGGTAAGTAGGGAAGTCTCACCCAGATGGGAACCTTTTCAAACTCTTCAATGGTTGGATTGAAATTTGAATGCCATGGATTTAACATCAAAGTATTTTTATCTTTCCAATCCCAGTGATAGTCACAAAGGATCTTATTTCTATCTTGATCCTTTTCAAAAACAACAATGAAAAATCCCCTAGCCATGGGATAAATTTGAACATATCCTTCTATAATATTCTTCCAATGGAGAGAAATCCACTGGTGGAGGCCCGTCAAGCTTGGGCAAAATCCTTTGAATCTTCCTATTAGGCCCAAACCAGAAAAAAATTTCATTGAACATTACTTCCTGCTCAATCTCAGCATCTAGCTCCATTGTGACGGATCTAGATGACTACAATAAATCAACATCTTCTCCTACCCTCGTTGTTCTATCTGATGGAGGTAATTCAGACTCCCCTCCTCCACTGCCTACCAAATTTTTGGTTGAGGGATCCACAAACTAGAATGGTCCATTTCGACCCCCCCCAACCATCGATGTCTTGGTCCCTTTGGTGAATCCTCCCCCCCTATGCCATTGGCATCTCATTGTCCACCCCTCTATCCTCATTGGGTAACCTGATTGCCACCATTCAAGCCAAGCCCATCTCCTCTCAAGCTCGAATACTTTCCCTCGTTCCCAGTGTTTGAGGTACTGTGTTGCTATTTTGTCAGATTCATGCCATTTATTCAAAATCCCCCATATTTGTTCTGGTGTTTATTCCACACCGCTTCCTCTTTTAGCTTGCTCAGGCCGGAACCATTCTAGAATGGATTTGAGTTCCCATCCTCATCTCTCCTGCGCAGACCTACCATCTCCTAGCATCAACAACCGCTATTCCCCTCTAGTGAGAACCTTCATGTAGGGGTTAAGCATGGCGAAGCCCTTGTTGCAGTCGAGTTCAGGAAACAACTGTTATCCTCCATCTTCCCTTGATTATGAAAGAAATTTTTCAACCCTTGTAGCAAGACCCATTTTCCCTTGGGCGAATGAGTCCCAAGAGGACACTAAACACAACCTTTTTGTGACAGGTGCATAAAATCAATCCCTTCTCAAATATGCAATTTATTTTTGGATTTTGTTAGATTAAGGTTTAGTTTAGTGATTTCATGTGTTACATTATATTTTTGCATTCATTTAGTATATTTCATTCATCTCCCAATTTTGTTGCTTTAGCTAATTTACCTTGTCATAGGTCATAAGGAAATTAGAAAGATCTCCACCAAGGTTGACTCACCTAAGGGTTGAAATTCAATCTTTCCCTAGGGGATCTCTTTTTCTTAATGAACTAGGGAAGATAGGTGCACCATACCCCCATTTACCCCATTTCATTTTGGTGAACCTATTTCCCTTTGTTTCAGTGTTACATATACTTATCATTTTGTAAATAAATATGTTATTTTTAACATAAATATGTTATATGTGTTCAATTATTGGATCTTCTATATATAATATAAGGGTAAGATATAGAATTCTATTACTTTTTTTTGGTTAATCTAGGTGTTAGATAAGTTATACTTGGAAGCCAATAGTTGCATGGTGTGATGTAAGTTGTTGTGTTGTTATTCTTTCCATCAAGATTCAAACCTCATTTGGGTTAATTGTTGATAATTTATATTGGGGATGATGTCCCCACTTGTGACCTCACCAATTTATAGCTCCAGGTCAAAAGCGTTTACCCCTCTTAATAAAAAAATTTATACTTGGAAGAAAAATATAAACTCATATAACAAAAAATAGTATTTTAATGTTCAACTACTAGTGATCTCTTGATTAAATTTTGATTAAATCTTTTGAAATGTATTTTACTGACACTTCTCACTAAATGTTGATATGGAAATTTGTGTGATGAGTCACACCTTTAAAACCTAGTTGTAGATAGATAATACTTTATGCTAAATTTCTATAAAAAAGTAGAGGTCATATGATATTCCATGTAATGACTACATGATTGCAAAGTTATCCTACATGACTACTTACCCCTCTCCCCTATAATATATTTCTTCCTTGTCCCATTCAAAATTTCTAGCCAATGTTGGAAAGCAATGCATAAGTCAAGGGAATAAAGCATCACTAGTATTTAAACTCCTTTCGTTGGTCATGTCCCCTTCTCAAGAGTAAAAAGAGATAGTTGAAGACCCATGGCCTATTATATTTCCCATGTGCTAAGAGATAAAGTAAGGGGAATAATAATAATATTTTAAGTGGGTCTAATCACTTTATTTTCATAAGGGTAACTTTATTATTATTACAAGGCCAATGCCATATATAAATTTATGTTTTAGCACTTTCATTATGTAATTCAAAAATTACCTTTTATAATTTAAAAATTAATTTTAAAAACTTGGAAGGAAAGCTAAATTAAATTAAAAATAAATAAAATAGAAGGCCTGAAGTGGGAACCTATAAAGGAGAGGTTAAGACTCAAATCAAAGCATCTAATTATTTTAGTTCTTTCCAATTTGGAGTTTGAAGCATTCAAGGACAAAAAACTTGGCATGAGAGATCTATAGGCAAAAACCCTCTTGGATTTTATATTGGGATTTGAAGATGAAAACCCTATCATACATCAGAGATGATTCCACTCAAGAATCATAATTATGTTGTGTTAAATTTTGATTAGGGATTCAAAGTCATTTTTAGTTGCTATAGTGCTGCTACAATGGAGATATAGTTTAAAAGGGTTAGATTTGTTGATTTTGAAGGGGTTTCAGATATTGTTACTATTTGTGAGGATTTTAGTGAATAATTGGTTGTTTCCAATCATTAGTCCTACTCCTAGAATGATAATAGGACTATTGATTTGTTTGTTTTAAGGAGATTCTAATGTTATTTCTATTAAGCTTTTGATATGCCAAAAATTAGGGTTTCTAACCATTATACCTATCACACTCAACCTTTGATCATTTTTTTCAATCATCATAAATGTTGCACTTAGGGCTTAAATTTTATGAGAACTTTAGTCATTATGTTTGTACATATATCATCAATTTAGTTTTTTTATTGTAAGGGATTCATGGATGACCTTTAATTAGGATATGGTTATCATTATGTTCTGTGCAACTCGATATCACATTTCAATGGGATATTTTGGCAATGATGGATGATATTTTTTAGTGTTTTTTGGTGTCATGGAGGAGATCTTGGATCATGTTTCTTGTATCTTGTGAGAGTTATTTTTAATCTTGAGTTTCATTGATATGAGATGGATATATTCATATGATTTGGACATGTTGACATCTTTTGACCATGGATAACTCTTTGAGTCTTTGGTTGAGGTGTTGGTTATGACTTGTAAATTTTGATAATTGTTTATTTCTTTTAGAGGATGGTTGGCATTGTGTCATGGAAAATCTTGATTCTAGATTAGACCTTTGGAATGATACAAGTGCTTTTAAGATCATGTTATGTTCATTTAAGCATATCATCTTTCTTGAAAAGATTGAAGATCATGGCCTTTGATTATTTCCTAATTTTGTAGATATGCAATGGGATATTTGGTAGTGGTATGGTTAGTTATATTGGTATGCACTATGTGTACAAACTTAGAGAAATTGCCATTCTAGAATATTTTATTCAACACGTTTATTGTTGTGAATGTAATAATGATTAGAGGAATTCGACAGGATTCTAAATTTGTTACACGATTTTATGATAGCTCTGTTATATGGTTGCATGTGGATTTGGATAGTTTAGTAATAGATAACTAAGTAGATGAAATTCTGAATGATAACTATTGACACTTCAATTAAGTAGAATACCTTCAACCTATCTTTTCCCTTTTGTCTTTCCTCCTTATTCATCATGACTCTATTGCCTAGGAGTAGGCACTAGTATCTTATGTGTTACAGTCACCCATACACAAACAAAAATAATTAAATTACTTATTTTTAATTCTATTTTGTGAGTTCATGATATCACTGTTTACAGGGAGTAAAGAAAACCATTTTTTTATGAATCATGGAACTTACCCCACCTTCCATTAGTTTCCAAGGTGTTATATTAGCTATATATGAGTTAAAGATAGCTTGTTTGCTTAGTCCAATGATAATCTTTGGGATTGAGTAAATAGGTTGGGTTTGGTTATCACATATTTTATTATTGTTTTAATAACTATTAAAGTATACCCATGGGAATACCCTCCCAATTTTAAGTTAAGTTCAAAGTGTAGAAAACAAAACCCACTCTTATTGAGTTAGCTTAAAGACATCCAATATTTCGTTGATGAATTGTTTTACCCACACTTTGACAACCTTGGCCTTGTGCATAGCATTTTTTCTAGGAATTGGAGCAATGATTTTGAGATCTGACTAAGTGTATTATTTTATTAATCATGGGTTATTCAAGTCATCCTTATGTAATTATTATGACTAAGAAAAATTATGATTCTTGGAAAAAAAGAATCTTAACACATTGTAGGTGGCTTAATCTTTTGCCTCTTGGTTATGGACTCATCCTTCAGCCAAATACACCTTGGAAGCAATCAATTTAGAGTGATAAAAATTATCACATCATAGAATTTATTGGTACAAGCATTAGTGCTAACATATTTTTGAATACCTACTATCAAATCTCAGGAATCAGGTTCCCACACACACTTTGGACCAAAATTTGGGAGATCTATGGAGATCCAAATAATCCTATATCCCCTTGTGGGGACCTACATAGTCTCTTTATTTCCCTCTTATATCGGGATCATTGATTTTGAATTGATGATAAGTAGTCTTTGGGGGTCATATTGACACCTTCCTTTCACTTTATTATTTTCTCTTTTGGATAGAAGTCTTTTCCCAGTGGGTTTTCTCCTTTCCCTCATTTGTGAGAATTGCATTTGTTCATGGGTACCTAACATGGCCTAGTAGTCAGGACCCATCATTTCTATTTTTTGACTTCTCCATAACTTGCACTTAAGGGGGGGTTGTTGGTGTGAACAAGGTATTTTATCTAATTAGATCACTTAGTAGATCCTATTCATAAACTTTCACATGTTAAGTTTACTTAGGAGACTAGGAATATTTCTAGAAGTCCTTAGTTGTCATGTGATCTTATCTTATTTTATCTCCAGTTGTCACATTGCATATGATTAAGATACTTGTCACAATCTTGTCTATTCTTGTCTCTCAACCTTTCCTATATAAGCAAGGAATCATATATACATTTGAATCCATGTAATCATAATGGTTTTAATCATAATCTAGTGTTCCCATAATCAAGAAATATTTTTCTCTTGCTACTCTCTTGTGGAAGGAATATTTTGGTGTTACAAAAGATCTTGGGAGCTTGAGTCCATCGATGACTCTACATGTAAAACTCACTATCAATCAAGAGAGGGAAACTATGTCCTATCTTGATCATAATCAACCCTTTTTAGATTGTGTTTAATTGAAAAAGGGATCCTAGACCTAGTGTGTAAATCATTAAGATCAATCTTTTTTTCAAATTAATATTAGAAGCCAAATCAACAAGGTTATGAGATTGGATAACAACCTAAAAGGAGATCCAATCTGCCTTGATTTGGTTCTTTTATTGATTTTGAAATTGATTGAATTTAATATGGTTCAATTGATTTAATTTGAATACACAAAGTGTGATATAGGAAAAGTGATCCTAGATCCAACTAGGATTAGTTTCTTTTCACTTAACATCACATTTGGACACAAGACCAACTAGGGTTGATGATTAACTTGCTACCACAATGAAGAGCCAATCTCCTAGGGTCTTGTGTTTGATTTTGTGTGTGTTATGATTGATAAATTTGATGTGTGTTTTAATAAGCTTATTTGATATGTAACCCTAGATCTAAAAATGTAATTTATCACATAGACAAAAATAAAAAGAAATAGAAAAGCTTCAGATCTAAGACTGAGATACAAAGAGGAACTTGTGATAAAAATTTGAAGCTAATTTACAAGGTGTATCACCAAAAAAATGTAGTCTTTGGCACTTTTTCACTCATTTTGGCCTTTTCCGTTGGATTTTGGCCTTGTTTTCCCTTGATTCAGTCTTGTAATCTTGCAATTCAACAATGATCTAATGGTGTTTTACTAAGGTGTTGTGAAGTGTTGTAACACATCTCCTCACTTTTCTAAGACCCTTTCAATACAATTCACCTAAACAACACCCTCTTACATCTTTCTAAGCCTTGTGACAAAGTGCTATAAAGTGTTGTAATGCATTTTCACACTTTCGTAGGATTATCACCCCTAATTTAACCCTTTTCTTATGCTAATTTGTCCCCTTAATGTACTTTTAGTCCCGACTTAATTGTGTTTCGGGAGGCAAAGCTAATAAACTTCATTAAACATTATTTAATTCCCGACCACCACTTAAAATTTCCCAAGTGGACTAGGTCGCCACCTTGGGCGACCTAGTCCCTTTTGGCATAAATTTCAAATTTAAAACAAAATCTAATGGGAATCTTGCCTCCTAAACCCTAGTGTCAATCTATCATGTTGAATTTCAAGAAAATTAGGGTTTTGCATGTACAAATAAGAGTTTTCACCTTCATTTTGCACTCTCCCAAGCTCATTTTTACATCTCTTCACAAGGACTCTTGCACTCAAGTCTTCCAAAAAAAGCAATCAAACACAAGGGTTTCACAAGCAACCTCCATTGGAGTTGTTCTTGCATGTTGCAGACCTCAACAACAAAAGATTTGGTGAGAATCTGCTTTGTTTATCATTCAAGCATCTCTCATTTGATTTGTTTTTCATTTGGGTTTGAGTTACCATAAAAGGGGTTTGACTTAAGCAAACCCCTATTTCCTAACCCCAACATTCTCTTGGTCTTTGCATGTGTTTGTAGGTTTGTGCTCAGATTTGGTGAGGTACAAAGTGTTGGAGAAAGTACAAACATTCCACTCAAGTCACATCAAAGCATCAAACCCTAGAAGGAGCAAAAAGACAAGTTACAAGTCACTTTTGAGAGTTTCAAACACGGACTACTGTAGAGGAGGGAAGTGCCAGTTGGGACCCATAGAATTGGACCCTGAATCCTCAGAAAGCATCAAGAGGACTAGGTCGCCCCTATTGGTGACCTTGTCCCTGTGCTAAGTTTGAAAAAGGGTTTTTTGAATTTTTAGGTACCCTTTTCCTCGAAACCTGGTCTAGCTGAATTTCCCAACAAGAGGACTAGGTTGCTTAACTTGGCATAAGTGTCCCTTTGTTGATTTCAGACATTTTCCAGAATATTTTGGGGCCTCTCATCTGCAACATCACATTTCCAGGTGCACAAGTTCTCAACTTTCTCATTTACTTTTTGTATTGCATCCATTTAGGTCATTTTAGGTTAATCTACATTAGTTTACTTTTACTTTGTTTACATTTCATACATTAGATTAGTATCATTTCATTTTCGGTTTCTAACCACACATCACACACACACATCACAACCTTCATCAATCAACCCTCCCTTTGAATGCAACCACCAAAAATCCCATAACCACCAAGCGAAAAGAGTGTCACTCCCACACACCAAGTGCTCCTAGGGTGAAAAACCCTAAGGGCCTAGCAAAGGGAATCCTCTTGCCCTAGGTCCTAGTGTTATATTTTTGGTGGTTCACAAGGATAGGGATGTGGGGCACCCTAGATCGGCTTTCTCCTTTTTTGGATCTGCAAATTCTAAGATGTAGGTTAGAATTTGCTCTATTTTTTAAAAATTATCTTATGCTAAAACTCTAGAATTTGACCTACACACATGAAAAGGGGGGAAAGGTTGTGTTGTATAGGAGCTTGCCTAAGTCAAACTTTGTTTTGTTATTTCTACCTCTACATACAACAAATAATGATGATCAGGAGAGCATACACTAGGTCGGGTAGAGGCCAAAATAATAATTGACTGAAATGATAAATGACAATGTTACCTTGATGTGAAATCCTTGATGAAGTGATGTCACACCACAAGTTTCTATAAATGTTGATTGATGGATGCCTTGATTGCTTGATAGACCTACAAAATGTTAGTTCCAAAAACATAATAGATTGGTGTAGATAGCATGTAGAGGATAACTCAACACATCTTCATAATTTGGCATGATTGATTATAATAGTTTTTTGCATAATTTTCTTCATTCTTCTTGATGTCTTGCAAGCTTGATATTGACGGATGAAAGTGTTGTAATAATGTTGCTAATTTTTTTCTTGAATTGCCTTGACTGATTTTAGGATCTTCGATTTTCTCAATAGATTTTATAAGATTTCAAATGGTGAAAATGACTTGTAATTATATGCAATTCTTCTAATTTCTCAAAAATCAAATATCTATAGCCAACAAATGAATTTGGGATTTCAAATAATAAAATATCAACACTGACATATTTAAATTTGATCCAAAAAGGGTTGGACAAGGGCGTTGTGTTCCCTAGTCCAGACCCATCCTTTTTGGGGCCTTAAACATTGAGGAAAAATATTAAATACTTTTTTTATCCATAATAAGTTGTGGACATGGGGTCCACTCCCATATATCTAAAATAAAAGAGACACATCAACCCTAAAAGAGGGGTGCAAATAAGATCCCCAAATAGGAGTCTACGAGTTATTGTTGCCACTTATAGTAACAAAGCACAAATACACCAATACCTAAGCCCGAGCTAGAACAATACCACTCACCCATATGCTTGTAAAAGAAAATTAGGTTGCCACCTTGTCTTCCCTCTTGGAGGACCTCAGAGTCTTCTTATGAGATGCAAATTTCCTCTTCTTAACTTTTGTCCAACCTTGATCTTGAGAATAACTGTTCTCATTTGGATTTCCTTAACATTTCGACCCATTTGAGGATTTTAGTGATGCTTCCAAATTTTGAGACCACACATCCAAGGTAGGAGAGCACGTGGATTTTTTAATCATCAATTCCGAAGTGATAGCGAGAGAGGGCCTCAAATAATTTTTTTCCTTTTCCTTGTAGCTCGAGACGCTTGGTTGGGGCATCTTTTCAGCTGCCTTAGGCATTGGAGATATCTCCTTGACCAACTCTGCATTTTTTTTCTTGGAATCTAATTTTTAAGGGGGCAGATTCTCTTTGGGAGAGTTTAAAACAAAATAATGCTTGGGGGAAGAATCCTTCCACAAAGAAGCCACTAGATTTGGTTGACTTGACTATTGGACACTCAACAGCGATGTGACCAGTTTGATAACATCTTCTACATCTGAAGATTAAACTTTCATAATCTAGAGATTGATGCCAACTTTGGTAATTGGCCCTCAAAATAATTTCAACTGATAGATCCTCTAAGGTGTCTAGTTCTACCAATATTTTGGCATCAGTAGTGTGGATGAAATTTCTTGAGTTACCATCTGTATACACAAATTTTCTCAAAGGATTTTTCATTGCAACAAAACATGATTCAAACTAGTAATTAAGAGGTAGATTTGGAAAATAGATCTAGATCAACAAAACCGAAGATGATTTCGTTGACGGATCAAAATTTGGGTGCCAAAATTTTACCTATAGAAAATTTCCTTCCCACTCCAAACATAGTTGAGAATGGTGTTTTTGTCTTTCTTACCATCAAAAATCACAATTAAAAAACCCCTTGCACTAGGGTAAATCTCTAAACCTCCATCCATGAGAGCAAGCCAAGATTTTGTGATCCAGTCATGGAGCTCAGGGAGGTTGGGCCTGAAGTGGCCGAATCTTCCAATTAAGTCGTTTTCTGATGAAAAAAACAAATGAAAAGAAAAGAAAAAACCTACATTTTCCTGCATTTCTTTTGATAGAGTGTCATCAAAGTCCAATGTTAAGGGTTTCTCTGAGCACTGGACGATTCTCTTGTTGCCAGTGCGATTTTTTGAAGTTTGTGATGATCCCGAGGGTGCATGGGAACCTGACTTCATCACATCCAAACTTGTGGTGGTGTTTTTCGTTGACCCCCACGCTGGAGGTGAGCTCTTGCGTGCCCCCCTGAGCTCAAAATGAGCATCATCATGGATAGCCAACGACGAGGTCATGGAGGAGTTTTGCCTCAATGGGTCTTGCAAAGAGATTTTATCGTCATGCAAATCTTTAAATGTGCCAAAACCATCGTCCAATCGCACAGCCCTAGCCTTCCTGTAATCAGTATGTTCGGTCGAGTTCATGGGCTTAACTAGAGCGAAGTGGGGAATGCATTTTCCTTCGTCCAGACTGCATGCCAAATCAGTTTGTAATTGATCCTTCAAAGGATGCAAAATTGGCCCATTTTGAGCGAAAACCTCAGTCGACCCCCTGTGTATGAGCAGAGGAGAGGTGTTGGGGGGAGATTGATCCACACCGCCCAAAGGAGCATCGTCTGAAGCCATGGGGGAAGTCGATGCCCTATGCCTGTCCCCCAAATTTCCCGGTAAATCCAAGATATCTCGCGAACCCAGACCAAATACAACCTATGTACTGCAATCCTCACCCATGGCAGCCACAAGAGAGCCAGCGCCATTCATTTCATTGTCCTGCACAGGAACCCTACGACAAAAACCATGATGACGGAAGCTTGAACATCTTTGGTAGCAACTATAAATTTCTACTGTGAAAAATATTAAATACTTCTCTTCATTCTCATTTTTTTATTTTTTTAAAGATATTTCATAAAACAAGTAATTAAATGTATAAATAGGTCCAAGCACATAGAGGGGAGCTAAATCTAGTAGGAGCTAAATCTAGTAGGAAATTTTCAAGAGTGACAAATCTGACTCTATAAATTGATTTAATAGTGTTTGAAATTATCTAAGACACACGAAGAAATCATGTAATGATGTTTGATGCTAAGCCCAAATGATGTCTCCTATCCTCTCTTCTTTGAGAATCTCGTAGTCTCTTCTTGGAATGCTAAATGTTAAATGTAGTGCCAAAATCTTGGAGTCTAGACCTTTCTACCTAGAAATATTTATCTTGTAGTTCTAAACACAAGGAAATATTATTATTTTTACATTGTCTCAAGCTCAGTGTAACTTGTGAGAAAAACACATTTTGAACAAATGTAAACTAATATAAAAAAAATTGCAAAGCATTTTTTAAATTCTTTAATCACCTTCCACACTTCATGTGATCCAAAATTTGGTTGAGATGTTTGGATTGAGATTTTTTGTTGTCAAGCATATGTTGTAGGGCTAGTTACAACAAGTGCAGTCACTTTTAATAGTTCTATAAGTGTTTAGTTAACATATTGCAAGTGTCCACTATGTTGTAGTTATTTTCTAATAGATTGCAAGTGTTACACTTTTGATCCAAGCTACACGGGGTTTTTCAAGGAGTTATTCCTAACCTTGTTTGGGTTATCTAAATGTGATTATTCTCATGGTATCACTATTATAAGTAATTATTATTACTGTAAATAATTTTGCAAGTGTTGGAAAGGATGGACAATGAGTGTTTTTGGAAGTTGAGTCTATGGGCATCTTGGGAATGGTCTAAATATCATCATGGTGTGTGTGGAATCAATGAGCAATATCCATGCTTTCTCAATATTATATTTGGGCAATATATTGTTAAGGGGAAAAAATGCCTATCTTGATAATGATGGTTTAAAATGTTTAATAAATGACTACTATATTCTCCAACAATTTTGTTCCTTACCCAAGAAAAGTCAAGTATTTTTTGGGTTGTGTGTGTTTCATTTTATGGTTTTGGGGGTGTCAATCAAGGTAGTAATCATTTATCTTATTTGGTGAGCTACTCTTTCTTTCCTAGGGTCTTGGAAATTAAGATTATATAATAGGTAATGTGCCTTCATGTATGTTGAGTTGTACTGATAGGGAAGGGGTTTTTCTTATGGGAAAATTTTGGCAATTATCATTAGCAACCATTTAATTTCCATGGGGAGTCACTATTATTCAAGTAATAATTAATCTTACATACTAAGAATGAATAGAAGGATACATGGTAAAGAATTAGGTGGCAAATGAGATAACTGACTCAAGAAGAGACTCTCTATGCAAGTTCAAAGGGAACAAAGAGAAGTGCAAGGTTTGTAATTCACAAGAAAAGATGTGTGAGAGACTTAGAACTATTAAAATAGCTCTAGTTGGAAATTGTCTGGTATTATACTTATGTAATAGCTCTAGTATTAGTGAATGGGATGCTAGTTGCACACCCTTCCTAGAGTTTTTTACCCAATTACATTTTCTCTATAGGAGCATTAGTGATCTTGATATATACGTGCTTTGTTTACTTGCTTAATTCATTTTTTATCTAAATATTAATACTTTCAAAACTAATAAGACTATTAGGGAAATAGTACTAAGGGGTAAATGCAAAAAGATGGGAGACCAAAAACTAGCCACGCCACATTTTGGCCTCATATAAGACATAGCGTGAGCATGTTATAACATGATCACATTTTGTTTAACATAAAAAGAAAACTACAAGAGTTTGAGCTCATTTGAACTTGACCTCTCACCTACAAAATAATGTATTGCAACATTTGAGGAGCACATTCGCCTTGTGAAATCACCATATCACTGTCAATTTATTGTTGGATCATCGCCAAAATGATTCCATGACATTCCTAAGGTTGAGGAGGTAGGTTTTCTTCATTTTTAGTGTAAAATTTTGATTAAATGGATAGATATAAATAATTTTGAGTCAATTTTGTTTAATTTCTAAGAATTCAAAATCTTACACTAGTTGATGAGAACCCTCATTCACCAATTTATAAAAACCCTAGTGAATAACAACTACAACAAACCCCTCCAAAAATTCCTTGACATCCTCCCGCGATGTAAGAAAACATATTGGGGAAAATAAAAAACAACAAGAAAGAACTTGAGACAATAATTGAAAAGTTGAGAGATTCATCAAGAACAACTCCCATTGGTCTACCCTCGCCACTTCGCTAGAATCTATCATATCTCACATATAGATTCCATGAGTGGAAAAATTAACAATTCGTTAAGCAAGAGGGCAGAAGCAAGACAAAATTATGTTGATAAATTATCCTATGAAATAATAAAATAAAAAATATTGAAATCTGAATTGTGCGCATTGTTCACTAGCCCACAAACTAATGCATCCCTACATGAAACTTGCAATATTTTCCCTATCCATTAGTGCCACCCAAAATGGATAAAAAAATATTTTTGGGATAGGTGGTAGATGGTTTTTAACCATCCACCATGCAATAAAAATGAGGTCGAGAAATACTTTTTGAAGAAACTCTATTGCAAGTTTGTCCTCAACGATATTCCAAACTAATTTGACATGTGAGAGTTCTAAGGTAGAAGTGAGGGTTTTCCACATGATAGAGTGGGTGCACAATGTACCCAAATGATGAAGAGAGAAAAACACACTCAACCCATTTCTCATCCAAATCGCAAAATACAAATTACAAAGTCTTCATAAACGATAACAATTAAATCGACAATTTCATTTGTCGATTTTAGCTAATTCCAGATTGCACAAGAACAACTTATTCAAATGTAAAAATCAATCAAATACATTTACTCAGATTTCATGGAATATACAAATATAATTCTTGGGCAACATTCCATCTCCTTCATCAGCTCATCGGCTCACCCTTTCAAAGAACATAGTCGCTTCATATTATGTCTTTATATCCCATTCACATAATCTACATTCATTCTTTAATGGTATATTTACATTCAATATTCTTATGTATCCTGCCTTCAAACACAACCCACATCTCCCTTCCTGTGTGCCACCTCTCACTCACTCCTCATGCCATCTCTCTATGAATTCCCCTATATATTTAATCTCTTAATATGTCTAAAATTCATAACTTTCCAGCATTGCCCTTATTGTATTACTTCAGACATTAATTTTTATCCTCCCGGTCTGGTGCGACTCTTCTACATCTGCCCAAACATTTCACTTCTTTTATTAAATCTCGAGCGACCTCTCCATCATTCTTGGCGTTGAATTCTTTGTCAAGTTATTTGTTGCACTATTTACTATATTCTCTGGTTGTTCGCATCCTCCTCACAAGCCTTCTCGTTCCCTTAGGCACTAGCTAAATCAGGCCTAAATTTTATTTTGTCACTTTGCTCTCTTGGATGCGCAGGCATTTATCACTTGCAATTCTCCCTAACTCAATCATTGACTCCATGGTGCGGGTCAGAGGGAGGGGGTTTCTGCATAACTTCACTCCTACGTCGCCCGCTATCTTCTATAGTTGCACTCCCTTCTCTCTTATGGAAAGTACTCTTTATAATTTAATGAACTCCTCTTTCATTTCATACTCCTATCCTTCCAACTTCTCACACCCATTCACCTTTTTCCTACAACGTTATTTAAAACCATTAATATCGATAATATTTCTTTCTGATGAGGAAGCAAACATGATAGTGTGAGACGAAGTTTAGATCACTCCAGTTTGGAGAAATTCAAAAGAAGAGAACCTTAAGAATATTGTCAGTGCCAACTTCATTCAATGTCAATGAAATGAATGTAAGAAACCAAAACTGAGTTTTAATGCAATTTCTTACTAGTAGCTCGGATTCCTCCAAAAATTTATAGACAGGTGTAATTCAACACTCTGACCCCCACCAACTTATTTTGCATAAAATCTCATAGAACTTGAAATTTTAATGTTTCACCAAACTACCAGTGTAAATCATGAAACAATTACATCTCCAAAACCGTATGGTGTATGATAGTGACATCTTCGATATTAAATCTAGGGTGGAGTCAAAAATCTTCTCATAAGAGGGTTTTCTATGAAACTTTACCAATCACTTGAAAAAATATTTCTTTTGGTTGATGCAAGATTGCATGTTCACCCAGATGCTCCTGCATCAGACACCTTGGGGTAAGAAATTTGTGAGCATGGGCTCACAAAGGTGGAGTTAAGTGATAGAATCACCCTTCAAGATTGTGAAATTCATCATTGATAGCCCAACCTCCTCCACCCAATACTTTATATTTTCCCCTTCATGCCTTTCTCATGACATTTCTTCACTACAACTCAACCCTTGCAGCCTCTTCACATTGCACAACTTAAAATCTATCTCATTTCTATACCTTGATCCTCACAAAGATCCCACTTCATATGTTGTAATCTGCCACTTCCACAATAACTTTCTTTGCACTTTCCAACTCTCAACCGTTCAGGATTTCACACACCTACAACGATACTTTTAAGCTCCTCAATCATGCTTCCTTGATCCACATGCTCTGTTATAAGTTGTCTCACATTCGAAAATCCGCTTATGCACCCAAAACCTCTTCTCACTTCCCTCTCCACCCACAAGTCCTAGTGCAGACTACCTCACGGTTGATAGTTTATCCACACGCTTAGAACCTCTAGCTCTGATACCATTTGATGAAGAGAGAAAAACACACTAAACCCATTTCTCATCTAAATAATAAAATACAAATTACAAAGACTCCGTAAATGATAACAATTAAATCGGCAATTTTATTTGTCAATTTCAACTAATTCCAAATTGCACAACAACAACATTCAAATTTGAAAATCAATCAAATAAATTTATTCAGATTTCATGGAATATACAATTATAATTCTTGGGTAGCTTTGTAGCCACTTTGTTCCATCCAACTGTTACCCCATCCTTACATTGGCCTAATTAACTTCCAATATGCAACACTCCATCTCCTTCATCGGCTCACCCTTTCAAAGAGCACAATCGCTTCATAGTTTGTCTTCATCTCCCATTCACATAATTTGCCTTCATTATTTAATGGTATATTTACATTCAATATTCTTATGTATCCTACCTTCAAGCACAACCCACATCTCCCTTCTTGTGTGCCACCTCTCACTCACTCCTCATGCCATCTCTCTATGCATTTTCCTATATATTTAATCTCTTAATTTGATTGATATTCGTAACTTTCCAATGCTACCCTTATTGTATTACTTCAAAATTTAATTTTTATCCTTCCGATCTGGTGCGACCCTTCTACATCTGCCCAAACATTTCACTTTTTTTTTAAAATCCCACGCCCTCTCCATCATTCTTTAAAATAAAAGAGGGGTAAAATTTTTACTAATCCAAGCAAAAATAGAAAGCAAGTTCGTTACATAGCCCTATCAAGCTCCACCAAGTGGTCCAACTGTTGAGATAAATCAAGGGGTAATTGACCCCGGTCCACCAAGTTCTAGTCATGAATATTTTTAGAGGCCCATTTAGCCAAACAATCAACAACACCATTCCACTCTCTAGGACTATGAGTGAAAGTAATGAACTCCAGAGAACTACAAAGGGTGAGAATCTATTCAACAATCAAAGCCAAATGCCAACTAACATAATCTAAATGTCGTCTATTCAACAGGTTCACCACAACCTGGGAGTCAGATTCACAAATGATCTTGCACCACCCCAATTGACTCCCACGCTCCACAATAAATAAAATATCTTGAGCCTCCATTAAATTATTAGTATAAAAACCCTTATACACAGAGAATATAAAATGAACATCTCCAGAGCTATCCCGACCAATACCAGCATGACCAAGGTTTCCACGAGAAGAGCCATGTGTGTTAATTTTGAGGACCCCCTAAGGAGGAGGGGACCATCTTCCCTCCCGATTCACCTTCGGGGTAGGATGTCTACATCTGTTGCACATGAGTTGTCATTGTGGAGGAGGAAGATGAAGACGCTTAAAATAACCATCATCACAAGGAGCTACTAAAACAGACAAATCACACTTAGCCGCAATAGTTTCTCCCAAGGAATGCAAAATTTTCCACCACAAATGAGGGGCCACCAACAACACATCCTGAAAAATCTGACGATTCCTTTCCAACTAGAGATTCCAAATAATGAAGGATGGGCCAATAACCCAAGAAACTTGAACAAAGGAAGTAGAAACAGGTGCCCTGCCCCACCGATCCACAAACTCAACCAACAAGGAAACATGCCTACAGGGCATACTCCACACCCTCCACCAAAAATGTCAAATCTCCATAGCATAAGAGCATTGGAAGAAGAGATGAGAGACACTCTCCTAGGAATCACAACACAACACACATCTTGAGGGACCTTGGAATCCGCACTTGCATAAATTATCAAAAGTAAGACACCTATTTTGGGCCACTAACCACATGAAGAAATTGCACTTGGGCCATGACAACTTGTGTTAGACTTGCTTCCACCAAGGGACCTCAATATCTCCAAACAACTGCCTACCCAACTGCTTATAGCTAGCCAACACCGAGTACTTCCCAGACATATCAAAGCCATCCCAAGCCAAAATATCTAAGCCCCTCAAAGAATTACAAGCACGGGAGGCCAAAAGCTAAGAAAGTTCCCGCCTAATCCCCTCAAACCCCTCAGGAGGCCATTCAGAAGGGTGCTTCCAACGAAAGTTAACAACAAAACCACAATGCTCAACGATCTTGTAATGCTCACTAGTGTCCCAACCAGCAGCAGTAAAAACATCACAAAGGGGTTGAAGATGAGGAAAAATAGAAAGAAGGGGTGGGTGACCATCCCAAGCATCAAACCAAAAAAGAATATGTGACCTCGAGTAACAGATCCAAAAAAATTCACGCTTAATCAAATGAGCCCCCACTTTCAAAGTATGCCAAATCATAGAACCACTCCCCTCTAGAGGATAGTGAGGAACCTCAAAAGAAGCAACACCTCTAAGATACTTATAGTTGAGAATACAAGCTCGTAACTGGTGTTGATTGGTGCACCATCGCCAGTAAAGCTTAGCAACCAAAACTTGTTTGTTCAAAATAGAAGAGTGTAAGCCGAGACCACCCTCTTGCTTTGGTCTACACACAAAATCCCAGTTAAGAAGACTCCACTTAGAATACATCAAGTTGCCACTGCAAAGAAATTGACGAGAGAGAGCATCAAATTCCCTAAGGAAATACATAGGGGCCGAATGAACAAAACACCTATAAATGGGGAGGGCCTGGATAACAGACTTAAGAAGAGTTACTCTAGCTGATTTAGACAACCACCGATGAGTCCAATGAGTTACCTTCTTCCTCAACTTGTCAAGGAGCAACTTCCAGGAGGACCGGGGTTGCCAACCAATAGCAAGAGGAATCCCCAAATAGACAAAGGGTAGAGACCCAATTTGAAACCGCAAAATTCCAGCAATTCTCCGCTGGATAGCCTGAGGAGTATTAAAGAAGAAAATAGAGGACTTCTACTCATTGACTTTCTGACTCGAAGCAGCGAGGTAGATATCCAAAGCTTGCTGAAAGGATTCAACTTCACGAATACGATCCAACCCCATAAGGGAAGTATCATCCACAAATTGGAGATGAGAAAGTGTTGGAAGACCCATCCCCCACTGCCAACCATGAATCAAACCTTGAGAGACCTGGAATTTAAGGAAGCAACCCAGCCCCTCTACCAAAATAATAAACATATAAGGAGAGAGTGAATCCCCTTGATGAAGGCCCTTGGTAGCACCATATAGCTCTAAAGGTTCCCCATTCACAATAACCAAAAATGAGGAAGAAGTCACACAACTCATAGTCCAACTCACCCAATCTGAAGAAAACCCAAAGGCCAACAAAATCTTCTGAAGAAATCTCCATTTAACTTTGTCGTACGCTTTGGCCATATCCAGCTTAATGAACATAGACCTATCCTTAGAGTTCGCAATGGAATGAATGACCTTAGAGGAAACCACCACCCCATCCAAAATTTGACGACCCTCCACAAAGCCTCCTTGCTCCTCTGAAATAACAACAGGAAAACACTTTTTAAGCCTCTCTGCAATCAGCTTCATAATAATCTTATACACAACATTGCAGAGCACAATAGGTCAAAAGAAATCAAGTCTATCAACACCTTCTTTCTTAGGAATGAGAACCAAAAAAGTAGCATTCAGGGCACAAAGCATCTACTTATTATGAAGAGACTCACGAACAACCTCCAATAAATCCAGCTTCACAATATCCCAAAACTCTTGGAAGAATTCAATCGGGAAACCATCAGGTGGCATCTATTTCTTTGTCAAATTATTTGTTGCATTGTTTATTATATTATTTGACTATTCACATCTTCCTTGTAGGTCTTTTCTTTCTTTTAGGTGTTGGCTATAATCAAGCCTAAATTTTATTTTGTTACTTTCCTCTCTTGGTTGTGTAGACCTTCATCGATTACAATTCTTCATAAATCAAATATTTCCTTCATGACATGGGTTAGAGATGGGGTTTTTCTGCATAATTTAACTCCTACACCACCCCTTATCTTCTCTAGTTGTGCCCCCTTCTCCCCTATGGCAAGTACTCTATAATTTAATGCACTCCTCTTTCATTTCGTATTCATGTCCTTGCAACTTCTCACACCCATTCACCTTTTTCCATCAATGTCATTTAAAACCATTAATATCAATAATATTTCTTTGTGATGGCGAAGCAAACATGATAGTGTGAGACGAATTTCAGATCACTCCAATTTGGAGAAAGTCAAAAGCAGAGAACCTTAAAAAAATTGCTAGTGCCAACTTCATCTGGACGCCAATGAAATGAATGTACGAAACCAAAATAGAATTTTAATTTAATTACTTACCAGTAGCTCAAATTCCTCCAAAAATTTGGAGACAAGTGTAATTCAACACTCTGAAAACCCCCACCAAGTCATTTTGCATAAAACCTCATGGATCTTGAAATTTTAATGTTTCACCAAACTACCAATGTAAATCACGAAATAGTTACATCTCCAAAGCCATATGACATATGAAAACATCTTCAGAATTAAATCTAGGATGAAGTCAACAATCTTCTCATAAGATGGTTTTCCATGAAACCTTACCAATCTCCCAAAATAATATTTTTTTGGTTGATGCGGGATTGCACGTTCACTCGGATGCTCCCGCATCACCAAAACCAGGCACTAGACACCTTGTTAGGATAGGCATTGAGCATGTCACAAATCCTTATGTTGTCAAGGAGGGTGTTAAGGTCAAAACCCTACATTCCATCACCTTGCTCACTCAAACCCGTTTACAACACATTAAGCTTCTAGCATAAGGTGATGTGGGTGAATCTTCCAATTCTTGACTTTCACCTCGCTTATGTTAAAACTATGGGTCTCTTTGTGATTATGGCTCTTAGGATGATTGGGATACACATGGCTAATAGTAGGACACAACTATATCAAATCATATTTTCTTAACATATCAGATGTTGGATGAAACATTTGACATTGATAGATAGGTAAATTTGAGTAAAGTTAAATTTGGTTAAATTCTATTTATTATATTTCATTTTCAAATATAATATTAACTAAATTATTATATTTCTTGTAATAAATATTAAGCTTAGAGTGTTCACCCTACATCTAACAATCATCTAGCTCCCAATTACACAATAGTATCAAGTTGATATGTATGTAATTAGCAAATAAATAATAAATATAGTACAGACAAATAGTTTAACCTTATATGAATTAGTAATCTTTAAATCACATTGGATGTTGAATAGATTAATGTTGGACCTTCAACATCAAGACATGTTAGTTGGAGTGGTCATACATCTTACACTGAGGTAAGCTTAACTATTTTTAATCATTAAATGTTTGTAAAATAATGTTAGGTAGATTTTGGTAATTTAATAACATTGCTTCATTTTTAGTTATTGACATGTGATCAAATACCTTATGGTATCTATAGTATAGTGAAGGTGGGAATTTCCAGAGTGCTATTATATTTGATTCATTTGACATAGGTATGGGTCAGATTAGTAAAGTTCATATTATGTTTGTTTGTGTATTTATCTATTAATACGAAATTTGATGATATTCATTTATAGTTTAATTTGTATAAATGGATGCTCTCCATAGGGCTTCACAACTCCAGTTCATGAACCTATCCCTCCTACAAATGAAGAGAAGCAAAAATCACTTCCAAAATATTATGATATCATGATAAATGATTATTCTATTATATGTCATTTTATAATTCAATTTTTTTATATTAACATGTATATTTTTTGTTGTATTAGATGGAGCTCCAAAAAAAATTAGACAAGAGGTCAAGTCAATGGGTTCAAAAGAAACCATCACCATATGTCTCTTCATCCATTCAATAGTCAAAGGTGGCTCGTGATCTCTTCACTTCCCTTAGAGAGAATTGGTTGCATTAGGTTCCTTTTTTGTATGTCTATATGATAGTTTTGTACACATATATTTTTGTATTATAGATATGTGACATTGTACACCTATATGGATTTCTTGTACATATATTGTGCTTTTACCAACATATAACATTACATGCCTATACAAATTTTTGGTTAATATAAATTTTTCTTACCAATATTATCTGTATTTTCTATAAATGACTAGTTGAATAAATGAATAATTACACAAGTAAAATGGATGGATGTGTTTCCACTATGGATGTGTTATTTCACCATGCATGTATCTTTCATCATTCATAGCATTTTTTTTTATCCTTCTATGTTATATGTATTATTTCTCCTTTCTATTCTTTTTATTGCTAGTGATGTGCTTGTGCCTAAGAATGATGACATATTACTTTTGAACACCTCTACTTCCTATGTTGATCATAATTTAAACTTAACTTTTGATTATGCATCTAGTGAAATTCCTTCATGTGATGTTGACGTAAATAGTAATCGCATCCTTTATTCACCTATTTTTCCCCTACTTATGCCTCTCATTCTCATCTTACCTTTAGAATTCTAATGATAGTGATACATATATTCCACCTTAACATAAGATTTCTAATCCTCGTTCATCATTTTACTCATGGTATATTAATGATATACATTTAGTGATGGGCATAGAAATAGTTCTTTATATTCTCTTGATGTGGCTAATGACTCTTTACTTTATGATACCCATTCTTTAAATCCAAATGATATAGTTATTTAGAGGTAATCAAGATGCAAAATTAGTGGTAGATAATTTCCACCTACATATTATGCTTCCATAAATTAGTCTATTAGTTTGATGCATTTGGCGATACCTTTAAGGATAGAGCTAGCTAATGGTTTGATTCATGTTATGATTAATATACATCTTTATAATATGTATCATGTTCCTTCATAGATTACTCTATTGTTGCCTCTAGGTGTCATGTTTTATTAATGATTATTTGTATTTCTCTTTTTGGTGGATCCCATTAGCTTTTCCATGCATCTTTATGATATACCCTTTTAATAGATACCCCGTTCAATCAGTTTTCAAAAACATTAGAGGGGGAACATGTAATGTCCCCATTTTTTGAGTAATCATCTTGTGGAAGTACCTAGCCTATTTTATTCACATAGGCTAAATCAAGAGTTATAAGGGAATGATATTAAATTAATTATTTATAAAGTTATCTAAATAAATTAAATCAGAAAAGTAACTTTATTTAATATAATTTAATTAAAGTGACTTAAATAAAATAATAAAATATTATAAATTCACTTTATTAAATATTTTAAAAGTGACTTAAGTGAAAAATAAAATAATATTATGTCACTTTATTAAATAAAGTGTTCTTCTAGAAGCTGAAGTTAGTTACAAATTGGCTTCTTCTAAAAGATTCAATTGAGTATTTAAAATGATTTGAGTGCAAGGCATTTGGGCATCCATTGTTGAGTTGACATTTCTTATGCATTATTGCAAATGCTTGAATTTCAAATTCAACTAAATTTCTGAGGATTAAAACCTTCAAAAATTAGTAGGTTGGATGAAAAGCCAACTCTACTTTGTGAGGTAAATTCACCCAGGGTTTTCCATTGAGCTTATTATAGGTATTTGGCATTGAGGAGCTGGAAATGGTATTTTATTTGTAGGTTTACAGCTGCTAGGGTTTGATATAATTTTGGCTAGGGTTTGATATAATTTTGGCTAGGGTTTGGAGCAACTCAAGAGTGATTTGGAAGCAAAATTCCAAGTTGGGTATTTGAGATTTTGGGGAAGACATTGCAAATTTTACATTGAGGGTTTTATGGCAGTATTTTAGCTTCCATATTGATCCATTGGTTGTAGGTTTATTGCTGATATTATTTTACTTTGTTGGGTGCTAGGGTTTCTACACCCTATTTTCGTGTTTTTGGTAATTTTGGAGCTCAACCAGCTAGCTCGTTTGAAGGAAATCATCATTCCAATTAGGGTTTGAAGTTTTATTTGTAGATAAAAGACAAAAGAGTTCAAATCTAAATATTATATTGGCATATTTTCATCCTACAAATGTATTGCTAGGGTTTGGGAGTGAAGTGCCTTGTTTTGGAAGGAATCTTTGGTAATTGGCAACATATATTCATGTGCATATTTTTGTTTCACATTTCTTCAATTTTATATCAGATTGTGGATCCAAAGATTCAATGGTCAACTTTGGCATTGTTTTGACATCACATTATTCTAGGGTTTCATTGCTCCAATCCTAGACCTAGTAGCCTTCATTTGGAGGAGTTTAGGGTTTTTCAAAAGTCATTTACATCATTATTATCATAAAATACTTCAAACATTAACAATAGGGTTTGAGAGCATCTACATCAACAATTTCTTGCCATATATGTGTTCACTTTGAGCCTAAATGAAGTAACAAGAAAATGGGTATGTGGTAAACCCAATCTTATAGTTTGTATGTATATTGTAGACACAATTCATAAGTATTTTTAGTCTGATATCACCTGTATCGGACCTGATAATCAATATACTTAGATCTGATATATTCTTAACAAAGTGGAGGGCGTATGTGAGATTCTTGTTATTGGTTTATGCAAAAATTGTCTATCATTCCTATGTTTTACATGATCATTTGATATTGAAATCCATCAAGAATTAGACAAACTAAACCTCAAAATTCAGAAAAACCAGATTGCATGCCAAGTGCTTGACAAAATGTCAAACAACCTAAACTAAAAAATTAGGGTAGAATAAGTAGGGGTTCTTATAGTGGTATCAGAGCCAAAGATCTTTCCATCTAGTGGGTTATGATGCAATTTTTCAATGGAAAAAAATTCTAACTACCTTTAAGGTTTTTAGTTATAAGCATGGGATCAAAAGATAGAAAAGGGTTGGTTAATATACTCTTGGATGTGGGTGGTAAACTTGGATATCTATCTCAACAAAGGGATGTTATTCTCAACATTTTGAAATAAGTAGAAGAGTGTTTGATCATAGTGGAATAATCACCCTCTCTGGTCTTGCAAGCAATCTTAATTCCTACAGTGACTTCTTTAAGTCAACATAGGTGGTTGAAACACACAAATAAAGAGATAAGGTTCATGGTTACTTCATGTTTGATTGATGATAATACATTAAAAAAGATAATTCAATTGTTAGTGGACAGTTTCCAAGATATTGATGATATCACATGTGTTATTTTTCTAAAAGGGTTGTCATACTTGAAACATTTACAAAACTCAAATTGGGAAACATCATGCTAGATTTAGGATTGGATGATTCGATTCACCAAATGTTTCACCATTTCTTGGCTACAATAAGAAAATATCATGTTGATAATTTTATTATAGCCATGCAAACCATTATGGTTTTGATTATTAATAAAAGTGATGTTGTGCCTCAATCACTTCTTTCTATTATATCGACTAACGGGAAGAAGGACTTATCCAAATGGGTGATTTTTTAGTGTGAAAAGAAGCTTAAACCTTTCTTGGTTAATGAGGAGTAGGAATTTATAGTAGAACATTTGGATAAAGAAGAATCACTTGTTTGTGACTTGCAGCCTACAAGTGATCATGGGGAAAGAAAAAAATTGTCATCATGTGGGAGTCCTAAACAAGATGAGACCATGTTCACAAGCTCACTTTCGCCATAAGAGAGTTTGGGTCAAGAGGAACCACATATTGCACCCTTGAGTCTTTAGGTTGATCACAAAGTGGTATAAAATGCACACATGTATTAGTCAGATGGAGATATTGAAAACATGACACAAAGGTATGACAACAATTCTGATTTTTGTAACAATGATCATATTTCCTTTCATCATCATGAGACAACAACCATTTCACATGAGGATGATGATATTGTAGAGTCTACTAATGTTGGTACTCAAGATTTGGTTGTTAAAGATGAATTATATGTTGTTGATTCATGCCACGAGCATCTTGATTTTGTATATTAGACCTTGGAAGATGTGAACAAGACACAAGTTTTGTGTGAGTGGTGGTTAAAAATAGCTAAGAAGGAAAAAATTTTAGCTTCCCAAGCAAGACAAAACCTTCAGGAAATCAAGGAACAAGTCAATCATATAGATCAAGCAAGGTAACGAAGAGAAGCCTATCTTCGATCATTATTTATTCCAAGGGAAGAATGTGTAGAAGTTGAGGATGCAAAGGAGGAGATTCTTGAAGTAAGAAAATAAGAAATGTAGATGAGTGTGAAAAAGAGAAGAAACATGATTCATAAAAAAAAAATTGGGATTTGGTTTGCATCATGGGGTGCATAAGTTTCCTCTTTTACAGAACCCATTGAAGGCTCAAATAAGATATCACATTGAGCACACACTTGGCGGTTCAACCACTAGTGTTATATTTACAAATGTAGAGGGAGACATAAGTGATTTCGTTGGGTTGAACATACATCATGCAAGATGGAGGAATTTTTTTTAAGATTATACGAGGCATTTTTTCTTAGAAATTTGATTGTAGAGACTAAGATATTTCCTAACAAGAAGATCCTACAATTTGATAATGTTCAGCTTGTTATGGATACAACACCATGGAGTTGGATAGAAGTAAAAATTACATCAGCTAAGGAGGTGAAGGTATGGATTATTTTTGTGACAACTATGGCAGCTAGAGGAATTCATAAGTTTTAACTGGGCACGCCTCTTAGACCAGCACTCATGAAGGAGCAACCTATCCGTGAAGAAGACACAAGAAAACTCAAGGAAGACACCTCGAAAAGCTATGATTGTAATTTTGGTTTTCTTAGTATGGACAATGGTTCTCTAATCAATTTTGTTGGTAGCCCTGAGAAGGGAAGTATGAAATCTCATGGGGGAATTTTTTAGTATGACACACACCTTGGGACAACAACGTATGACAACATCTATGAAGGAAAACTCAAGAGGTACAAAACAAAGGTGGGTTTTTTTATGATGAAAAACCATCTTCTATCTTCGCATGGTTTCATTCATCTTGTTGTAATGCAAGGACATATGATGAGTATTGAAGAACCACATTGCGTACAAGGGTTGTAATCAAGTAGTACTTGTCTTTGTATCATAACAACACCATTCCTTCATCAAAATTATAGAGGATATATGGTATATAACATCATGGAGCATGTAGAAGACAATAGTACTTCATGTTTGTACCATAGGGTTTTGAGTCATATCACAAGGATAGAGGGTTTTTGTACTTTCCTAAGCAAGGAGTTTTTAATCGTAGCTCATTGGGTTAGAATTCTCACATTGGTGATAGATGGTTGTTTCAAACAATGGATCATTGAGATTTCAGTTTGGTCCTTTAGGACAATAGCTAGTTGGAGGATTTGGAAAGTTTGGGATCAACCTTTCTTTGTTGAAGGTCGATATAGCGATAAGGTTCCATCTTCCTTTGACATTGGAGATACTTGTTGCATCATTCTGAGTGGGATTTTTAGTTTGAAAATTGTTGTTCTAATTCATTTCAATAGTATGTGGTGGATGGGTATGATTGACTATGTACCTAGGATGATTGTTCTTCACACCCATGAGGGTTCATTCCCACTTAGATGAACTTTCGGCATTGGCATGTTTAGTGCACTATTTCATAGGGATCATGATGAGTTGCTTCACAAATTTGAGCGTAGTGATATTCATATCAGAGTGGAGCAGCAGAAGCTTGAAGGAAAAGAATCTACAAATGAGATAGCTTATTTTGATAATGATAAATTCTCTACATGAGGGAAAATCAATAAAATTGTTACATAACAGCCAGGGTCACTTTGATGAATTTGATCAAAATTCTTTAGCTTTGCAAGATTCAGAACAACAAATTGATAATCATTCTTCATTACCTGCAGCAAAATTCCAATCTTCTATAGTAGCCACATCCGAAGAAAGGCATGAGGTAAGGTCTAAATTCCTAAGGCATGAGGTAAGGTCTAAATTCCTAACTTATAACAACAATCCTAATTTTTGATTTGTGACAACAAAACTTTACTTTCACATACTCGAGAGTTAGCAACCCATATTCATGGAGAAGATAATGTTATGCATGCATGTGAAGAGGAAAATAAATGTGAATCAAATTTGGTGCATGTGGATAAAAGTGTTCCAACCTAATCCATTGGTTGCTAGTTCATACATCAATGATAGTTGGCTATCCTACATTGTTGTTCATGGAATTTTCAAATTGTACTTTAGTGACAAAAATTGCTTAGATAGTGTGGGAAGGTTGGGATCACTATTTCACTATTGAATATTGGCATGGTGATGATATTCTATCATAATATGTAATTAGAGATACATTCAAGGTTAGATGGATAATTAGCATTGAGGACATAGTGATAAACATCTATTTCTTCATTTCTTGTTGGGGTGAAGGTATATAGATTTGGAATCAAGGGATTTTCTTCATAGATGGAGTGCTTCATAGGTTTTTGTAACATGACAAGGTGATTGATAATATTTATATCAGAGTAGCGCAGTGGATGGGAAAACTAGTATTTCAAAGATTGATATGGGATCTTGGTATTCAACTTTGGCATGCAAGTGTACATTGTTTGAGGGGAAGAAATCTCTAGGAAGGGGGGACTATAATGTCTCCATTTTTTGAGTAATCATCTTGTGGAAGTACCTAGCCTATTTTATTCCCATAGCCTAAATTGGGAGTTATAAGGGAATAATATTAAATTAATTATTTATAAAGTTATCTAAATAAATTAAATCATAAAAGTAACTTTGTTTTAATTAATTTAATTAAAATGATTAAATAAAAGAATAAAATATTATAAAGTCACTTTATTAAATATTTTAAAAGTGATTTAAGTGAAAAATAAAATAATATTATAAGGTCTATTAAATAGTGTTCTTCTAGAAGCTGAAGTTAGTTACAAATTGGCTTCTTCTAGAGGATTCAATTGAGTCTTTAAAAGGAGTTGAGTGCAAGGCATTTGGGCATCCATTGTTGAGTTGATATTTCTTAAGCATTATTGCAAAGGATTGAATCTCATATTCAGTTAGATTTTTTAGGATGAAAAGCTTCAGGAATTAGTAGGTTGGACGAAAACCCAACTCTACTTTGTGAGGTAAATCCACCCAGGGATTTCCATTGAGCTTATTGTAGGTATTTGGCATTGAGGAGTTGGAAATGGTATTTTATTTGCAATCTTATAGTTTTTAGGGTTTGATATAATTTTGGCTAGGGTTTGGAACAACTTGGGAGTGATTTGGAAGCAAAATTCCAAGTTGGGTATTTGAGATTTTGGGGAAGACTTTGTAGATTCAACCTTGAGGGTTTTATGGAAGTATTTTTGGCTTTCATATTGATGCATTGGTTGCAATTGCTGATATTATTTTACATTATTGGGCACTAGGGTTTCTACACCCTATTTTGTGTTTTTTGTAATTTTGGAGCTCGGACAGCTAGGGTTTGAAGCAAATAATCATTCCAACTAGGGTTTGAAGTTTTATTTGCAAATTAAAGACAAAAGAGTTCATATTTAAAGATTATATTAGCATATTTTCATCCTATAAATGCATTGCTAGGGTTTGAGAGCGAAGTGCCTTGTTTTGGAGGGAACCTTTGGTCATTGGAAAAATATATTCATGTGCATATTTGTGTTTCAAATTTCTTTAGTTTTATATCAAATTGCAGATCCAAGGGTTTAGTGGTCAACTTTGGCATTATTTTGACATCACGTTATTCTAGAGACCTAGTTGCATTCATTTAGAGGAGTCTAGGGTTTGTTTTGGCAACCATTTATATCATTATTATCAGTAAATACTTCAGACATTAACTGCAGGGTTTGAGAGCATCTACATCAGCAATTTATTGCCATATATGTGTTCACTTTGAGCCTAAATGAAGTAATAAGAAAACGGGTAAGCGGTAAACCCAATCTTATAGTTTTTTTGTATATTGTAGACACATTTCATAAGTATTTTCAATCTGATATCACCTGTATTATGCCCGATAATCAATGTACTCAGATCTAATATATTCTCAATAAAGTGGAAATTGCATGTGAAATTTTTGTTATTGGTTTACGCAAACATTGTCTATTATTCCTATGTTTCATGTGATCATTTTGATATTGAAATCCATCAAGAATTAGACAAATTGAACCCCAAAACTTAGAAAAACCAAATTGCATGTCAAGTGTTTGAAAAAATGCCAAACAACCTAAACTAAAAAATCAAGGCAGAATGAGTAGGGGTTCTTACAAAACATGCTCAATTTTTTATTTTTCATGATGTATCCACTTTGAAAATTGGTAAAAAAATCATATATTCATTTAAAAATTAGAATAAAAATCAAGCATAAACTATATAGTGTTATCTAATTTCTCAACAAAGCGAGTATTGAAATATTTTTAAAAAGAACATTTTAGGGGGGTCATACTAGACGCTATGTTATGTTTTTTGAAAAAAAGAGAGACTAATTTGTGTGGCCCCCCTTTTTCAATCCCTTAATATCTATCATTTTCAAATTAAAAAGAAAAAAGTTTAGAAAGTAGATTCAGAGCACTACAAATCTTTGTTTGTTGCATCTTAAATTTTGAGTGCAACTATCTTCAATTTTTTATCAAGTTCAGTCTTTCTTGATTTTGGAAAAGAAAAAAAGTGGCCATTTAAAGACTCCTTTTTGGTCCATATTTTTCCCCTTACCCTTATATACTTTGAGAATTTCCAAACCTTAGGGTTGGATTTTCCTTAGCCATCTAATGGTTGGACTAACATGTCAACATCCATAAATGTGAATTCTACAATTTCTCAAAAAATGATACAATCTCATCAATTTTGTACATCTTTTAATGTTGAGTTAAAAAATACCACTAGCATTGAGTTTTCTCTTGTCTTTCTAGTCATGTAATTTGTTTACATTTTGAATATGTTAAAGTTTTGATCTTTAATTTCTTTTGCTAGTGTCTCCATTTTTTTTTGTCAAAAACCTATTTATAATATTTTTCGTTTCATTTTTTACTCGTTCATCAAAATTTGAAACAAAATACATTTTTACAAACTAGACTCTATTATTTGCACACTCAAAACAAAAAATTGAATAGTTTTCAAAAAAAAATGGGGCACATACTCATTTTTTTGTCTTTTAAGATGTGTCCACTTTAAAAATTAGTAAAAAAGCATATATTCATTAAAAATTTAGCAAACAATTTGAGCATAAATTGCATGGTGTTAGCTAAGTTTTCACCAAAAAAAAATTGAAATACTAAAAAAAAGTTAAAACATTTCAGTGGAGCCACACAAGACACTATATTATTATTTTTAATAAAAAATGGTGCGCTTTGTGTGCCCCCACATTTTAATCCCTTAATATCTATAATGTCCCCGTTTTTGAACCTCTTAAAGAATAATCATTATTTTAATTATGTAATGTTACTAGACAAAAAGTGCAAAGTCAAAAGGGTAATATTAAATAATTATCTTAAAAGGTTAAGAAGTGACATACTTTAATGATAACTTAATAGTCACTTTATTAATATATCTTTAAAAAATGGCTTAAGTATTAGGAGTCACATCAAGGGGTCACATCAAGGAGTCATTCAAGAGGTTACATCAAGGGATCACATCAAAGGGTCACATCAAAGAGTCACATCAAGGGGTCACATCAAGGAGTATTAAAATATTCTTCTGAAAGCTTGTGGAACACTCTTCTTGGGTCTTTCTAGAAGACCAAAGAGTTATGTATAAAGGGGAGTGGAGAGCTCATTTGAAGGGAGGCTGGATTGAGAGAAAATTGTTAATGAATTTCAATCTCATTGAGAGATTGGCTTTTCAAGGGGCTTTGATTGGCTTTTCAAGGGGCTTTGATGATAAAATCCCTCTTGACTTACAATATCTTTGCTATTGCAATATATAGTCAAAAGATTTAATGGTGTTTTCAGCCAGGAAACACACAAGTGCTTAACAGAGATAATTTCGAAGGTTGAAGTTGCAAATCTGTTTGTTTGAGAAGCTAAGTAATCTATTATTACATGTTTCTGAATTATTGCAATAGTTGGTTTATTATTGCAAGGGTTTCAATAATTGCAATAGCTAATGTATTCTTACAATTCTAAATAAGGGTTTCTAAATTATTGCAGTAGCTAATTTATTATTGAAAAAAAGTGTTTATGAATAATGTAATAGTTGATTTATTATTGAATTTTATTGCAAGGGCTTCTAAAGGATGAGTTTGATATCATTGTTTATATTTAGGAAGAGGGTTTGAATTGAAATTTAACCTGTTGCTACAAAGACGCTATAGTATTGAAAACAGTAGCATGAATAATGTCATGACCATCAATTCCCAGTTTTGGCAAGCTATTTTAGTTGATCGTACACTTCATGGATGCTATTTTGCTTGCTTGGGGCTTGTGTGGAGGCGCCTAGGGCATTTTAGTTATTGGATACTTTCTTGGAGACCATCGGTTTGGTGATTTGACGAAGACACCTATTGTTGCAGCACATTTGGGTGAATTTCCAAGGTAGATTACACTACAAAAACTATGCAACTCCAAACCAGGGTTCTGGGTATGTTTGTTTTAGATAATAAGCCTTATTTTATGAACTAGGTTGTAATTTGCTTGATGAAAAATTGAGTATTTTGGCTTATTAAAATCTGGAATTTTCAGCTGTAAAATCCTCCTATAATATTTAGTTTTTTTTAGTTTAAATATATTATTGCAATATCTCTTTTTTTGCACTTTATGGTTATATGAAACATTGTAAAGCCCTAAAAAAAATCAACAAAATCAATCAAAACAAATAGAAAAAAAAAAGGCAAAAAACAAGGTGCTATTACAATTGTATCAAAGCTAAAAATCTCGCCAGCCTATTGATAGAGCTTTTAAAATTACTACAAATCTTGGTTGGTTATATGTCTTGTCAGGCTACTACCCTTGTGCTTTAGGGGTCGAATGTTAGGGTTTAGGGGTTTATTGCCCTTGCTTAAGATTTGCATACCTTTTGAACCCTCACGTTATGTTTTCATGTTGAACTGTTGCTCTCAGTGGTTGGTTGCTTAAGTCATCGATGGAGCCTTTTATGTCATCCATGTCACCGACCCCTTTACCTAGCCTATCGGTATTTTTCCGTGTTGGTACTTAATCTTCGCCTAATGTCGGGTTGATAATTTTCTAGAATTTTAGACTTACGTCTAAATTTTATGCCTTAAGGGTTGCCCCTTGTTTGCCTAGGTCGGCCTCCTTTTATAAATAAAATTGTTGCATGTGTGGGCTTATGGACCATCAGATCGATGGTTTTGATCTTGACCAATCCCCGCTGGCCTCATAGGATTTTTCGACGACATCACTAAAGTATGGCAAGGTGTGTGAGATGTCACCACTTGTCATATACGGTAATGGGGCCCAATCCGAATTTGCCAATAGTATGAATAAAGGCTTTAAAATCGATGACTTTATTGTGATAATGAGGATTAATTATGGTCGTTCCTCACCAACCACGCATAATTAAAATAATTGTTTTAAATTTTCTGCAAGGTGTGTGGACGGGTGACACGTGACCTCACTTGGTGGTACAAGGTGGTTGGTTGGGGCCCACAATTGACGTGCTTTTTGTCTAACAGGGAGGTATTTCATTGGCCAACAGGCCTACCGTGTGATGACATGGGATTTTCAAAGATGTTTGACTCGATCTGAGTCATTCAATATGCCAACTCGTTGGTGCATCAACGGCCCGAATTCAAAACATTGAACCAGCCATCTGATGGTTGTTTGAGCTCTGCAAATGACATATATTAATGGTGCAAGCTTTTCGATAGATACCATCTTGATTTCCATGCGTGCGAGCAATTATCTCTTCGCAATCATGATGGATTGTTTGTTGTTTTCCTTGAACCTGGAAACGAGCAGTGGTGAAATTGATGTCAGCCACTAATCGCTCGCTCGCTCGTACTGTAATTAGAGCATCGATGGTCACTGCATCATTTTGCTTGATAAATTCTTGTTGGTTATTCATTTACATCATAGAAATTTAGAGTCTAAATTCCTCAGTGTTGTTGCATTGAGTGGTTGCTTCTTTTGCAAAGGCTTTGGGTTTGAGGTTGAGATGAGCGAGCCAATTGCTTCTAGTTTGTCGGTGCATAGGTCTCCAAGAATGGGTACAAGAAGGTCTTAGGAGGAGACAAAACAACATGAACATAGCACCATTCCTAACACTCTTGGATCCAAGGAAGAAGGCATAAGGTCCCTCTCGGGTCTTATTAGGAGTAGTCCTCGACTCAAGGGTTGAGTTGCACGGGAAAAGGTGACAAGCTATGGAGAGGAAAAGAGGTTTGTTGAGCATGGTGAAGGATTAATGGCCGAGCCAAAGTTCAGTTAAGGTCCTCTGGGGCAGCATGATTTTCCCATTGAGATCATTGTCGGCTCTGGTAGCGATGGTTATGAGACTAAGATTATCACAGTTACCTTGTGGCCTTGACTGAATTGGTTGGTGTAGATGAAGAGGTCCTCGTGGTATCTCCTGCTATCATGGTGGCACCATGTATTGGCTCTGTTTTTGGTGTTAATAATGGTGTTGACAAAGATAAGGTGATTGTTTCACCTCCCATTGAGGTGAAAACATGAAGCGGCCATTTGTACCGTGGTCGTTATCCTTTGGATTTTGGTTGATATGGTTTTTTGGGTTCTGTAATTTTTCTCTGATGGTGTTGCTTTTTTGGGTCTAATGTGGAAAAAAATGACAAAGCCTTGGTGGATGTTTGGTGTGGTTATGTTGGTACTAAATGGTTATGAAGGTTGTAAATGTTTTGATTCCCATGTTTACCGAATGATTGCATCCAATTGTGTGGGAATTGCGAAATGTAGATAAAATTCCATTTTTTGAAATGAAATTCTACTAAAATGTAATGGCAATGAGCCTGAAGCTTGTCGCTCTCCTGTTCTATAAAGGAGATCTCAAGGCTCATTTGTAGGGTCGGATTTTCAATCCTGAAGGTCTAGGTGGTATATACTGAATGCATATAATGCAAAATTTGGGATAAATTAGTTGGTTAGTTGTCTTGGGTAGGGAATGTATATGGGATAGTCTTAATATGTTTTATGTAATTATTGATATCGAAAGAAATCTAAAAAATTTAAGGAAATTTCTCTCCTGTGTGTGTTGTGACAAATCATGAATGAAATTATCAAGGGTTCTTTCATTTTTCTTCAATAATTCAGTTGAATTTATGATTTTGTTTATTTCTTGAACTTAATGAGTTAATCAAATGCTTGAGAAAGGATTGTAGGTCTGTGATAATGTTCTAAGGATCTAGTAAGGAGTGATACTTTAAATACTATGAAGTTTCATGATGTACTGCATTGTGAGAATTGTTCACTAATATTAGGGTTGAATTTATGTATGACTAAATGTTTTATGTATGACTCCTACCTAATTTGATGACGCACTCACTAGTTCTTTTCAAATTCTTTTAGGTAGTTGAAACCAGGAAGCACCTGCATGTGGATTCAAGGTCATAACATTAAAAATTCAAATTCTATCTGTTTTGAGATGCAAATCTCACTTAATACTTGTATTCCTAGTAAATATACAGTTATTTGTGTAAATTTCAGCCAAACCTTTTATAAATCATGTATGTCTGCAATGTAATAGGAATTTATCTGTGTGTGAAGTGTTCTTGCAACAATTGATATCAACTGAACACAAAGAGGAACACCCTCCTTGGATTCACACATCCTAAAGAGTAGAGATAAAGCCTTGAGAAGCTTTATTTATCAGTTGGCCACTAGATTTTGTGATTCTTGAACTAGAGGTTGGCTATCTCTTAGAGAATTTTGAAGCCTAGCTGGAAAAACCACCAACAAAATGGCGACTCTACTAGGGAGAACTTCTGAGAAATTTAAATAAAAAGGAATCCCAGGCGCAGAAGGTAGTATCACAAAGTCAAGCATTTGTAGGATCTAAACCTTAAGTTTAGATGTTGGAAATTTTTGAACCTAGAAAAGGTTTGGTTGGAGCAAAATCTCAATGAATTTAAGTGTGACTCCGTTGTTGGAGAAGACCCATAACGAGATTTACTCTTGAAAGAACTTCATACTCTTTTGAATTTCAGTCCTCTGTGAAATAGGTGGCGACTCTGTCTAAGAACCAGTTGAACTGTGAAGAAGACTTCCAAATTTGCAAAATTTGCAATCAGGAAGAAAAGGTCAATGGTTGCTACAAAGTTCTAGGTATTCTCATAAATCTATGGAAAAAATTATATTGTTTGAAAGAATTTTATTAAAAAATATCAAGGCTTTAGATAATAAAATGGTTCCCTATTAGATGAAATTGCAGCAAGACAAGGAATGGTAGTAGTTATGTCATACTTCTAATGTATAATGTCTATAATGATTTGAGAAGTATGCTTCCTTTTGAATTATGCCTCTGAGAAAGCTTCAAGGCATAATGTTTTAATCTATATTCTAGGATCATGGTTGAATTAGTAAACGATGCAATTGACAACCATGTATGAATTTGATAATGATTGAATATGGATATAAGAGGGTTTCCCTGTGAAATATCAAGTAAAAGTATGCAGGGAAAACAATCTTCACCAAGCCCTCCAAGGGATTTTGCTATTGATAATTATATGCCATTGGTTTTTAGTGGTATAAAAGGTTTCCCAAACCTGATTCCTAAAAATGTTAGGAAATATTTGCCCAAACTCACAGGGCAAAGTTCAAAATCAGCCTCCAAGCATTTGCAAACATTTATAGATGTGATGGGGGATTATGAGATAAATCATGAGGATGTTGTCATGAAATTTTTTGTTCAATCTTTAAAGGATGATGCTAGGGATTGGTTCTCATATTTATCGGCATGTTCTATAGCTTCATAGAATTAGTTTATGACAACGTTTTTTGAACAATTTGGCGAAAGGGTAAATCCAATTGTGGTAAGAAAAGGCTTTATGGAAATTCATAGAAATGAAGATGGGTTGGTCCCTGTTTTAATCTTCGATTTTCAAAGGCAATAAGGGAAATTCTAGAGAGTAAGAGACCAAATGTTGTTGAAATTTTGGTTGTGTACTTAGGTTCATTTGATAAAAATATGAGCTACTTATTAAGGGATAAGGATCCAGCAATATTATGTCAGGCATATCAAACTGCCATGGATATTGAGAACAATTTGAAATACTCAATGATGAAAGGGTATTTGGCTACAAGTGTTGGTTATCCCAACACACCACATACAAATAGAATACAAGGATCGGATGATGGAAATTATTGTCAAGATGACAATACTCCTGCTGCTATGATATATCCATCTTCATAGTATGAAGATCATAATGAGTTCCAAGTTGAGCATCAACAAAATTTGAGCAATGTTGATCAAAAGTCTTTTGTGCAAGAATTGTGTGAACTGAAGAAACACAAGGGAGAATCACCATATAAATTGTTTCTGAGATTTTTGGATGCTTTGATAGAAATCCCCAAAGATTTTAGACTGGAGGATTTTGTGTGCATTGATTTATTCTGTGAGATTTATGAATCTGGGTCGAGTACCTTGCCAAAAGAATTGAAACCCTATAGTTTTGACCAAATACCCAATTGGATAAAGATTGTAGAATTAGCCAAATGTTGTTATGCACAAGATGTGGATTATCAAAAGAGAGACATCAATTTTCCTCTTGAAAAGAATCAAACAACAATGCAAAAAAGTGAAAAGAATATGTCAGAAGATGAGCATTGTAGTCAACTCACAAACAACGCGTATACTAAGCAACATAACAATGATCAAGAAAAGGATACATGGGACAATAATGAAGTAAACATGCAAGAATGCTTCTCTTGTAATATCTCAGATGATGATGAAATGCAAAATGTTATTCCATGTGGTGTTACTGATATTTTATTACAAACCAATGATTATTCTCTTGAAGTACAGCCTCAAGCATTCACTCTAAGGGTTGTGATCACTTTTCTAAGAATAATATGGAAGCATATTCCTCACTTGAGGGATACAATGGTATAGATGCTCATGATGTCACTTGTCCACAAGTGGAGGAACAAATTGCATGTGATGAATATCAGGAATGTAGTTCAGGTTTTCTATCCATGGAGAATGATAGTTGTGTCAGTGATGAGTAATTTGAAGATAAGGAGATGTGTGTTTAGTATGTTGATCTTGAGCATAATGTTAAAAGTATGATAAACATGTTGGTGAATGTGTTTAAGCTCTTATTGCTCATGACTTTCTATGTGAGGCAGAGGTGGGAATGTTTGTGATACATGAAGAGGATGATGTTGTAAGCGATGGTAAATATGGGGTCCATTTTGGAATAATCAAGCAGTGCATTGTGGAAAATATATGGATCTTGAGTCAAAATTATTACCCATAGATAACACTGAAGAGTTGGTTGATTCATATGACAATATAGATTCAAGTTGTGTTGATACTGCAGGTGTTCTTGATCCATGTGTGGAGGAGCCAAGAAATGAAAATAATGATGAATCTCATGTTGGTGAATATGAATCTGAGTACAAGTGTCTCCTGTTTGATGTTCCTTATGTGGACATCGGTATGCTTTCATCCCCTAAGGAAAACATTTGTGTGAAAGAAAATGAAAATTTTAGTTTATTGTTGATGAAAAGTTTTCAGCTGGCAATGAATCTTTCACTTTTGGGTTTGCATATATCAACTGATATTGCACATGAGTGTCTTTATGTTGCCCTTGTTGATGTTGATTTGCTTGAACCTACCCTTGAATTATTTTCCACTGAGCTGAATGATGATATGAGGAATGAGTCAGAATATGTTAGTGAACCTGAGATAAGTACATCTACTCAGTTCCTAGATGTTAGTGGTGTGTGTGATCCCCATCTCTATGATATCGAGGTGTGTTCTAATATACTTGAACAAAATTATAGACAACTATTCCCATGTTGCAGTGATCAATATAAGGATGCTCTAGAATATGCATCTTTTGTCTTTGATATATTCAAATATGATTTCCATGACTCACCACAAATTGTTTATGATAACTTTCAGTTTGATGTGCAAACTGATTTCAATGTTAAAATCTGTGATATTAAAGATCAAATAGACTATGAATGCTTCTATTTCTCAGCTCACATGACTGAGCATCTGGTGGAACATGAAAGTGAGCTTGCCAAGGTAAAGTATCACAATGATTATGAATTTCAGTTAGTGTCTAATTGAATATTGCAGATTGACAGAATTGGTGGTGGCATTGGGAAGCACAGTGATATGGTGGGACATGTCAGTGACCAAGCTAGTTTGTGGGCACTCAGTGGCAGTATTTTTAGACTTGGCCTACTTCAGACAACAAAGAACTTTGTTTTTGATAGAGGTAAATATTGGTATTTCTTTTTTGGGGGCCTGGGGCCACCAAATGAAGATTGAAAATGAGTTCTAATGTAGCATAATGGAGCAATATTCAGGGCACCCATCTGATTCAATGTTTGTTCTACTCCCCAGAGATCTAATTTCTTGCTATGGCCACAAGGGGCATACATCCCCAGTCGGAGCCACTGATAGAGCTTTTAAAATTGCTACAAATCTTGATTGGTTCTATGTCCTGTCAGGCTACTACGCTTGTGCTTTAGGGATTGAATGTTAGGGTTTAGGGTTTTATTGCCCTTACTTAAAATCTTCATACCTTTTGAACCCTCGCATTATGTTTTCATGTTGACCTCTTGCTCGGGGTTAACAATTGCTTAAGTCATCGATGGATCCTTTTATGCCATCCATGTCACTGGCCCCTTTACCTAGCTTGTCAATCTTTTTTTGTGTTGTGAATTAATATTAATCTTCGCCTAATGTCGGGTTGATAATTTTCTAGAATTTTAGACTTACGTCTAAATTTTATGCCTTAAGGGTTACCCGTCATTTGCCTAGGTTGGCCACCTTTTATAAATAGCATTTTTGCATATGTGGGCTTATGGACCGTCAGATCGATGGTTTTGATCCTGACCGTTCCTCGCTGGCCTCGCAGGAGTTTTCGATGATGTCACTAAAGTATGGTGAGGTGTCTGAGATGTCACCACTTGTCATGTACGGTAATGGGGCCCAGTTCGAATTCGCCAACAGTATTAATAAAGGCTTTCAAATCGACAGTTGTCTTGTGATAATGAGGATTAATTGTGGTCATTCCTCACCAACCGCGCATGATTAAAATAATCATTTTAAAATTATTGCGAGGTGTGTGAACGAGTGACACGTGGCTTCACCTGGTGGCACAAGGTGGTTGGGTTAGGCCTGCAGGTGACGTTCTTGTTGTCTTATGGGAGGTATGTCATTGGCTAACATGCCTACCATGTGATGACATGGGATTTTCAAAGATGTTTGACTTGATCTAAGTCGTTCAATATGTCAGCTCGTTGATGCATCAATGACCCGAATTCAAAACATTGAACCAGCCATGTGATGGTTGTTTGAGCTCTGAAAATGACATATATTAATGGCGCAAGCTTTTCGATGGATATCATCTTAATTTCTATGTGTGCAAATGGTTATCTCCTAGCAATAATGATGGATTGTACACCATTTTCCATGAACCTAGAAACTAACAGTGGTGAAATTGACAACAACCACTAATCGCTCGCTCGCTCGATCATACTGCAGTTGGAGCATTGATGGTCATTGCATCATTTTTCTCAATAAATGCTTGTTGGTTATTCATTTGCATCATAGAAATTCAAAGTCTGAATTCCTTTGTGTTGCTGCATTGAGTGGTTTTGCAAAGGCTTTGGGTTTGAGGACAAGATGAGTAAGCCAATTGCTTCTAGTTTTTCGGTGCGTAGGTCTCCAAGAATGGGTACGAGAAGGTCTCAGGAGGAGATGAAACAACGTGAATAGAGCACCATTCCTGGCACTCTTGGATCCAAGGAAGAAGGTACAAGGTCCCTCTCGAGTCTTATTAGGAGCAGTCCTTGGCTCAAGAGTCGAGTTGCGCGGGCAGAGGTGACAAGCTATGGAGAGGAAAAGAGGTTTGTTGAGTGTGGTGAAGGATTAATGGCCGAGCCAAAGTTCGGTCACAGTCCTCTAGGGCAGCATGATTCGCCCATTGAGATCACTGGCAGATTTGGTAGTGATGGTTCTGAGACTGATTCAAATTATCGCAGTTATTGTGTGGCCTTGACTAAATTGGTTGGTGTAGATGAAGAGGTCCTCGCGGTATCTCCTATTACCGTGGTGGCACTGTGTGTTGGCTTTGTTTCTAGTGTCAAGAATGGTGTTGACAAAGGTAAGGTGGTGGTTTCACCTCCAACTGAGGAGAAAATATGAAGTAGTCATCTGTATTGTGGCCATTGTGCTTCGGGTTCTGGTTGATATGGTTTTCTAGGTTCTGCAATTTTGCTCTGATTGTGTTGCTTTTTTGGGTCTGACGTGGACAAAAACGACAAAGCCTTGGTGGAGTTTTGGTGTGGTTATGGTGGTATCGACTGTTTACAAAGGTTGTAACTATTTTGATTCCCCTATTTACTGAATGATTGCATCCAATTGTGTGGGAATTATGAAATGCAGATGAAATTCCATTTTTTGAAATGAAATTCTGCTGAAATGTAATGGCAATGAGCTTGAAGCTTTTCGTTCTCCTGTTCTATAAAGGAGATCTCAAGGCTCATTTGCAAGGTCGGATTTTGAATCCTAAAGGTCTAGGTGGTATATATTGAATGCATATAATGCAGTATTTGGGATAAATTAGTTGGTTCGTTGTCTTGGGTAGGGAATGTATATGGGATAGTCTTAATATGTTTTATGTAATTATTGATATCGAAATAAATCTAAAAAATTTAAGGCAATTTCTCTCCTTTGTGTGTTGTGATAGATAATGAATGAAATTATCAAGGGTTCTTTCATTTGTCTTCAATAATTCAGCTGAATGTATGATTTTGTTTCTTTCCTTAACTTAATGAGTTATTCAAATGCTTGAGAAGGGATTGTAGGTCTATGATAATGTGCTAAGGATCTAGTAAGGAGTGATACTTTAAATACTGTGAAGTTTCATGATGTAATGCATTGTGAGAATTGTTCGTTGATATCAAGGTTGAATTTATGTATGACTGAATGTTTTATATATGACTCCTACCTAATTTGATGAGGCACTAGCTAGTTCTTTTCAAATTCTTTCAAGTAGTTAAAATCAGGAAGCACCTACATATGGATTCAAGTTCAGAACATTAAAAATTCAAATTCTATCTGTTTTAAGATGCAAATCTCACATAATACATGTATTCCTAGTAAATATACAGTTATTTGTGTAAAGGTCAGCCAAACCTTTGATAAATCATGTATTTTTGCAATGTAATAGGAATTCATTTGTGTGTGAAGTGTTCTTGCAACAATGGATATCAACTGAACACAAATAGGAACACCCTCCTTGGCTTCAGAAAACCTAAAGAGTAGAGATAAAGCCCTGAGAAGCTTTATCTGTCAATTGGCCACTAGCTTTTGTGATTCTTGAACATAGAGTTTGGCTATCTCTTAGATAATTTTGAAGCCTAGCTGGAAAAGCCACCAACACCTGCTTGGTAGAGTGGATTTGGTTTGAGTTAATCATTTGCAGATCAAAATTTTAGTTGATCTCATGGCTACTTCTAGCTATTTAGAGGAAGTTGTGATGGAAGCTTTGGTGGAAAAACATATTTCTAAGTTGGAATCAATAAGGAAACATCAAATTCCTGTGATGGAAAATTTGGAAAAATGGAACAAAGATTGAAAATTGTTGGTGAAAAGCTAAAATGCCAACCACAGGTTAAAGAACCTCTTCTAAACATTTTGAAGGACACTGAAATTTGTTTGTGTAAGGTTGGACAGACAACTTTTTGAGCAATGTATAAAGCTATGAGACCTTTGGTAAGTTCTTTAGTTAAGCCAAAATTTCTACATCAAGACGAAGAAGTTAGACTTGCACTTGTCACGTGCATGAGTGAAGTTGTAAGGATTACAGCTCCTACAACACCATATTGTAAAGATACTATGAATATAATCCTTCAAGGGATGGTGGAAATTTTTCAAGGGTTGCGAGATGTCAAGAGCCCTACCTTTGGTCAAAGAGTAAGAATCTCGGAGATTGTGGAAAAGCTTAAGGTATGTTACCTCTTGTTCGGTTTCGGATGCAACGATTTGATTCTCCAAATGTTTGACTACTTCATATTTGGAATAAGGAAACAACATTCATACAAAGTGAAGAAAAATATGTTCAACATCTTATCTGAGATCCTAGATAAATATTATGATATTTGCAAACAGGTACAATTGGATTTGTTAGCCATTTGGAGAAGAGAACATGTTTCAACTACAACATATGATCTCACTAGAAGATTGGTTGAGCAGAAAAGTGATAAGTTCAAGGAACAATTGACTACAAGAGAGTTGATTTCATTTGGTTTACAAGTTCCATCTTCTCTACCTGAAGAAAACAACCCATCATCCAGTAGAGAAACTAAGTTGGGTGATGAGTACATCGAGCAACCTAATCCATCTTGTGTTGAGACACCTAGTCAAGGCATTGGGGATATTTTTACTGATGGAAATAGTGTTGTCCTAATTCCAAATCAGAATGAGTGTTTATAGGACTTGGTAAAAGAGGGATGCATCATTCTTGATCTTGAGAGGTATATGATTGAGTTGTCAATTGGTTCCAGTCTAGGATTTGGAGATAGACATGTTGGCAACAATATTCCAACACCATCCTCTTGGGTTTTACCTCTTACTTCATGGATTGATGGTTTTCCTACTTTGCTAGTCGGAGTTCTATCGGGGAACACTTTGAGGGCAGCAGTTGTTGGTATGGAGAAGATTGATGGGGATAGTCACTTTGGAGTGATGGTGAGCTCTTCTCATCTTTGGGTAGCAGAGATACATTTTGCTCCATCTTGGACTTGATTCATAGGATACAGGGTGTTATGATTTATGCCAACAACTCATTAGATGTTGGCATATGTTTTTGTGCACATTAGGCATATTTCATATCTGCAAGAGATCACTCAGTATGGATTGGATTGTTGATGATAAAAACACTTTAGTATTGGTTGCATATTCAAGCTCCATGGCAAATTTGAGCACTAGGCTCGACATTGACAGTTTTGAGATTGACATTGGTCAATCTTATCAAAAGAAGATGATTCATTCTGAGTCTTGTTCATAGGTCCTTGATTTGGTTCCAATTTCTTTTCAGGAGATCGATGTCATTCATGGTGATACCCTTCTTGCTCTTGAGAGCAAATTTGGACACTTGTAGTTGCTTGCTAGTAGAGGTTTTGTTGGTAAGACTATAGAGGGTAATAATGAGGTTATGGTTAGATCAACTCATCCTAACATGAGTTGTGAGTCTTCTTCTGAGAATGGTAGAATAAAATGGAGTACACTTGACTATTCAAGTTTTCCATTGGTGCAGTCAGGGGATTCCCACCTCGATTGTATTTTGAGGTGTACTCATCAGTTTGTGTTCAACCCACATACACAAGATCTGACTATGTCATTGTGGCACAGAGAGGTGGGTTGAATAAGGGGTGTTTGGGTTCACTCTGGTGTGATACATTTCCGACTTTATGTGACGAGTCCAATTTTTGCAAGTCTTTTACTTTGTTCTCTCTAGTAAATTGCTTCTAGAAGCAGGGATCAAAGACTTGGTACAATTGGACTTTAGAGGTTATTAGAGTGGCACAACGGAAGTCAGTTGGTGTTGAGATTGAAGGATTTCCAGTTTATCCATGGGACCCAGGTATGATATTTGGGGTGTATCAGCATAGTACTTGGACTTGGCATGATGGAGTTGATTTACAGAGTTGGGATCCAAGAATTTCATTATTGGATGGTTGGTTTCATTGGTTGATAGAGTTTGATAGCGTCTTAGGTTCCAACTGCATACATAGGTTATGTTTTACCACATGTTGCAGGACCATTTGGGATTTGGGTGGTTAGTGGATAGGTGTGGTTGGTTTTCCATTATGGCTTTAGGTGTTGTGATAGTCAAGATGGTTTTGCAATTGCAAATTGCTTAAGGGCAAACAATCTTTGGGAAGTGAGGATTGTAATGTCCCCATTTTTTGGACCTCTTAAAGAATAATCGTTATTTTAATTATTTAATTTTACTAGGCAAAAAGTGCAAAGTCAAAAGGGTAATATTAAATAATTATCTTGAAAGGTTAAAAAGTGGCATACTTTAATGATAACTTAATAAAGTCACTTTATTAATATATCTTCAAAAAATGACTTAAGAATTAGGAGTCACATCAAGAGGTCACATCAGTCTATGTCACGTAAAGGAGTCATATCAAGGGGTCACATCAAGGAGTCATATCAAGGGGTCACATCAAGAGGTCACGTCAAGGAGTCACGTCAAAGTGTCACATCAAGGAGTATTGAAATATTCTTCTAAAAGCTTGTGGAACACTCTTCTTGGGTCTTTCTAGAAGATCAAGGAGTTCTATATAAAGGGGAGTGGAGAGCTCATTTGAGGGGAGGCTGGGTTGAGAGAAAATTGTTAATAAATTTTAGTCTCATTAAGAGATTGGCTTTTCAAGGGGCTTTGAGGATGAAATCCCTCTTGGCTTACAATCTCTTCATTGTTGCAATATACTGTTAGGAGATTTAATGGTGTTTTCAGCCAAGAAACATATTGGTGCTTAACTAAGATAATTTTGAAGGCTGAAATTGCAAATCTATTTGTTTGAGAAGCTAAATACTTTATGCAATAGTTAATGTATTATTGCATGTTTCTGAATTATTGCAATAGTTGGTTTATTATTGCAAGGTTTTGAATCATTGCAATAGTTGATGTATTATTGCAATTTTGAATAAGGGTTTATGAATTATTACAGTAGTTGATTTATTATTGCAATAAGGGTTTCTGAATAATGCAATAGTTGATTTATTATTGTGTTTTATTGTAAGGGCTTCTAAAGGATGAATTTGATATCATTGTTTAGATTTAGGAAGAGGGTTTGAATTGAAATTTAACTTGTTGCTACAGAGACACTACAATATTGAAAACAATGGCGTGAATAATGTCGTGACCAACAATTCCCAGTTGTGGCAAGCTATTTCAGTTGGTCGTACACTTCATGGATGTTATTTTTCTTGTTTGGGGCTTGTGTGGAGGTGCCTAGGGCATTCTATTTATTGGATACTTTCTTGGAGACCATCAGTTTGGTGATTTGACGAAGACACCCATTGTTGCAGCATATTTGGGTGAATTTCTAAGGCAAATTACACTACAACAGCTATGCAACTCCAACCCAAGATTTTGGGTATGTTTGTTTTAGATAATGTGCCTTATTTTATGAGTTGGGTTGTAATTTGTTTGATGAAAAACTGAGTATTTTGGCTGCTATTAAAATTTGGAATTTTTCAACTATAAAATCCTCCTATAATATTCAATTTTTTTGAGTTTAAATATACTATTGCAATATCTATTTTGTTGCACTTTATGGTTATATGAAATATTGTAAAGCCCTCAAAAAAACATCAACAAAATCAATCAAAACAAACCAATTAAGAAAAAAAAAAGGCAAAAAATAGAGTGCTCATTACAATATCCAACATTTTCAAAATTAAAAAATATATATAGAAAATTGATTCAAAGCACAACTCTTTTTATTGTTACATCAAATTTTGAGCATAACTATCTTCAATTTCTCATCCAATATCATTTTTATTGATTCTAAAGAAAATGACCACTTAAGACCCCTTTTTGGCCTCTCGTTTCCCTACACATACCCTAAGAGTAGTAATAATAGAGTTATCTTCTTAATCCATTGTTGATGCAACACTAGGATTATAGGCATAATGGTTACTAGATCAACACACTACAAATAAAATTACTTTGCATACCCTAGTTGTATTGTTTTGTTCAAAGTAAGCTTATGTATTACACATAATCAAGACAATGACATTATTTCAATAAAAAATTAGTGTTGTTAGAGTATTGTGACTCTAGTGTTTGTAGAGTATGCACAATCGTCTTCTAGGGAGTTAGTTTTTTAGTCATGTATAGTGAAATGCATTTATGTATAATGGGATGTGGAACATAAAACAAGAACTCAAACATGCATTTGAAATCCTATTCTATTCCTAATGTCACTTCTGACCAAGCTAAAGAATTGAACAAAAAGGCAAAAGAAAGAAGAGTTCTCTCACCCATGACTATTTATCGCACACACAAGATGTGTGTGGTTGTGCTCCAATGGATTTATGCTTGAGAAATGATGATGATGTTGTAGATGCTCAAATTGATAACATGACTTTGTGTCCAAGGAAACTTATGAAAATAGCTTTCGAGATGGTCTATTTATAGATTGGGTGGATGATTGCTCAAGGGTTGTGATTAATCTAAGGGATCAATGGTTGAGGTTGGTTGAGATGATTGGAAGGAGGCCTTCAAGTGGCATGTTGTGATTGATGCACTTGAAAGGGATAAGATTCAAGGGATTTGAATGGTCAAGATTGTTTTGAAAAGAGATAATGGGTGAGGATGGAAAAAAAAAATTAAATCTAAGAAATTTGTTTTTGGAGATGTGATGAGTGATGATTTTTTTGAAGAAATGAATAGATAAGATTTGATGAGAATATACAAGGAGCATAGGCTATATACATGCATGAATGTGCAAGTTTGGTCGTGACTAAAACATGCTTATAAATGTGCAAGAGTATTAATTAGTTAACTAATTGATTTTAGTCAATTTGAGAGCGATTTTTGGGAGGATTAAATAAATAGTTTTTTTTTTTTAGAAAAAAAAATAAAAATATGAAGAATGAACTTAATTGAATTAGTGTTAAATTTATTTAAGAATGAGCTATAGAAGACAAGGGGATAATTAATTAATTAAATTGTTTAATTAATGCTAGGAAGAAAATTGAGAAAATTAATTAAATAATTGCTCTTATTTAATAATATTGGAAGAGGATAAAATCAAATGTGGTTAGAATGTGGACAATTTTAGGTGTCTCTACCTTTTTAATCTATAAGTGAACTACCTTCAATATTTGTCATTTTAGACCTCTTTTGGGTTATTCTTCACTTCTCTTTGTTAGGCTTTTTTTTGTTATTGAATTGGTAGAGAAACCCAGAATTATTTCACCATTGTTACACTATTGTAAAAGAAATAAATATTTTCTAATACATTATATCATCAAATGTATTATTCTTTACAACACAATGGTTTATAAAGCCTTGACAACTACTCTACTTGACCACCAATGAAAAATAACTTCCAACCCAATTATTTGACTACTTATATGCTAACACTTGTTTTATTTATTTATTAACCATTACTAACCTATAAAATAAGTTATTGTATTTTGTATATATTCTAATCTAATAATATAAAATTAATTCTAGCATTCCCCAAACCCCCACCTCCCCTACTACATCAATCTAAACCAAAGATAAAAAATTGCATGGGTAAAACACAACACATATGAAAATCTATGAAGCACCTCCACCAAATCTCTCACTCATCCAACACACCCTAAACTAATTGCACCAACGGATGGCCTAAATACTAAATTTTGCAAATCTCTTATATCATATGAAAGAATAAATCTCAACCTTCATGCACAACCAACTATTCTCTAAGAGTCCACCCTCCTTTAAATGTGTCAAAATCTCTCTTTTAGTGCCACACAATTAGAAAGCAACTCTCCTCCACAAGTCCACCCTCCTCTAAAAGTGTCAATATCCCTCTTCTAGTGTACACTAGAAAAAAAAAATCAATATAAATACACTAACCCACCTATATCAAAGTTACACCATCCACAAATACTACCAAGCCCACCTTGTTGCATGAAGGACACAAATTTGATGGTGCTTCTCAAACAATCTACCATCTCAAATGAGAAGTTAGCTCAAGAGACACAAATCCACCAACCCTAATGCCTCAAGCCTTCTCTTTAACTTGCTTAGTCATTTATCCTAACAAGTTATTCAATTTTTACCACCTTGTTTGTCTCATAAGCATCTTCAAACTTTCACTTTTGATAGCAAACACCAAACATTGAATAAGAAGTATTCAAGCAAACTATATGTACATATAATCAAAATGTAGAAATTTTATTTCTTTGAAAGCCTCGGAAGAGCGAAATAAAAACTATAGGTAGACATCAAGAGCTAGTTTCCATACTAAAATATCCATATAACTCCTCTTTCCTAGAACATGAATACATAAATGATGTGAAAAAATTAAAAAAACCTTGGAAGGATTTGAACTTGAGATCGGTGAATTAGTTTCAATAAAATTTATGCTCTTCCCTCCACCAATCGATCTATGCTCAAGTATATTCAATTTTTTGCATTAAAAAAAAAACAGCCAACGATATTCGAAACCGTGACCTTCAAAATTCTGTCCACGACCTTTTCTATTGTGCATGGACAGACGATATCATTTTGGTGCTTTAAAGGGTTGTTCAACGAAGATTCACCTGGCAGAGAATTTGCTTGCTTACAGACAATAATCTCTTTCTTTCACCGTAATTTCTATAATGACACTTCTTACAACAAACGTCTTTAAACACTTTTTTAACAATCCTCTCAGCAACTGCGGCAATAGGAAACTGATCGTTCAACATTTGAGATTGTTCAACTTCCGCAGCAGTAGCAACAGTGTAGAGGGTGACAGATTGAAGATCATTCAACATCTTCATCTTCATGCTATTCCTTCCGTGAAGTGCACTCAAAACTCCCTTGAATAAATCTGCATTTTACATGTTTGGGAATTTGAACGCCTGAATAGCATTATTAAACTAGCAAATCAAGAGGTTCGCAATTCGTTTTAGAGAACTAGCAGATCCAACAACTATAGCACTTATTGTCAGCTAAGCTGGCGATGATAAATAACACACCTTTCACTTCACGCCACTCACTCTTAAACACAACTTCCTATGATGAGTGACATGAGCAAAGCATAGCACTTATCCTTACGCAAACATTCGTTCATCAAGAAGTACCCCTGTTACAGATACGCTAGCATGTTATGCAAAATACAAAGCGAATCAGCCGCAATCTATAGGTGCTCTGATACCATATTGAAACTATTTGAATATATATATATAGTTGCAAAACAAATTTATAATTCTTTGCAGGACACTGACTTATAACCTTTCAATTTTCCCGTACCCAAACAACTCTCTATTCAACCGCCTATAAAAATAGCTCACCTTCATTACTTGACAATTGCTTACTTTTAGGCTAACAATTGTTTTATTCAATTATTAATTATTACTTACCCAACTTTTATTTTATTCTAAACTAATGATAGAATTATGTAGGGAATTGCCTTTTTTAACTTAAAGTCAACCCACCTTCAATACTTGCCATTTTGGACCTCCTATGGGTGTTGTTAGGTTTTTTATGTGTGACATGCCTTTATTACGTCAAGAAATGGTCCTCCTTTACATTCACTATAAAGGATACATTTATTCTTTACTTAGGATGAAAACATTTGTAGCTCACTCTAAGAGTTTCATAGATTCCCGACTTTCAATAGGACTACGTTAATTATTTTCACTCATTCCATCAACAATATCATATAATGTTATTCTATTTTAAAATACAAAATAATCTAAATTATTTAAGTACATATTAATATTTAGAACTTCGGAGTTGGGGCCCTAGTTCGGTTGGCTAGATCTTTCCTGTTGTAGGAGGTTGGTCATGAGGTCTAGTCTCCCCCACTCCCGTGGTACCGGAAGACGTGTCGCGCCAACGTTGCCGGTCACGTTAAAAAGTTTACCAGGCACACTACAGTTTATAGGGGATCGTGCTACCCGATTCCTACAGTCTAATAAATATATATATATATATATATATATATATAGAACTTCTTTATTTCGCACTCATGTCAGCTTTTATCTAGATTTTTTCCCAATCCAAGGTCAAGTCTAAAATGCTTCTAGTTGAGTCCCAGCAAATAGGATGACACAATTAGTACAATTTTAAAATATGTATAACACTCAAAAGTACGTCAAATCTTTTAAATACTGTCATATAATGACCACATTCTCTATTGACCACTACTTAATAACGAAAGATGAAGCTTATACCACCATTAGGAAGAATGAATGAATGAAAGACTTTAATAATGTCCAAATAAATACCCAGTTCAATCTGGCAACACTGTCACTCTACAAACACTTTTTCATAAATAGGACAACTCAAGTACAATTTTGTAATATGTGGAACATTCAAAACTCGTGTCAAATCCTTCAAATAATGTACAATCTCTTTTGCCCACTATTTAAGAATAAAGCTTACACCACCAATAGGAAGAATCAATGAATGATTTTAATAATGACTATGGGACTGAGTGCAGCAAAAGAGCACCAAGCCAACACAACCAATGACACATGAACTGCCCCAAAAAGCCCTATAAAATTTCCAAACCCTTTTTGATAGATCTTCTATTGTGAATTTTGATTAAAAAGTTTGCCATTTTGACTAGCGTTGTCTCTTCAAATAAGGTGGTTAGGTTGTACACCATTAGGAAAAAAAAAGCCATTTTCAATGATTCTGCAAACAAAGTTCAATACAAAATAGTTCTTGCCTTGAATCAAGAAAATTATTTTTCCTTTGCATTATATTAAATTATAAAATATAAAAATGAATATGGCTCATACTTTTTCAACACAACTCCAACTATAACCCTCTGCACTGCTCCAATTATCGGCACACTCATGGCACCTTTCAACAATGTGAGTGCTAGTAATAGTACAAGTTAATTGCAACTCACTTATACAAACAGCTGGTTAATGATCTAAATCCACCTCAAACAGGATCTCTGTGTGGAGAGAAGTGAAAAAACTCATAGGTATGTTTTTTTATAAAATTGGATCTAGAAGAACAAGTTACCAGACGATGTTTTCTTATAATTTATTAGCCCTATTAAAGCATTTGTACTTTTGGCGGTAATTCATAGTTTCCTGGTAGAATAATCAGTTATGAATCAGCATAAGATATTTTCAAGGAGAAAACAATTGTACAAATGGTAATGTCTTGAGAAGCCTGAACAAAGGAGATAACATGAAATCATAATTTTTTTTTCATTTCATATTAGGTTTCCATCAATCACTTTCTTGACGAAAATGTTTATAACTGCAATGCTCAGAATTTAATTGCTCTTGTGAAAGCCATTCAAAGTTGAAGAATAATGATAATAAAGATAACAGCTGCAGGTGAAGGTCAAAGAATTACTGACTGCTCCCCTACCTAAAAGAAGATATATACCTCTATTTTGAATCTAAATCACTATTTTACTTACAGTTGCATCATTTTCTTCAATCATTGAAAAAAAATGCAATTTTTTCTTCTAAGTTCCTATTAAGTCCAATGGACAAAATAGAAATCATAAACCAAGTACTTAACAACACAACAATTGCAGTGCCACACAATACATTGAATCCTGGAAAGTTCTTCAATATCTGTGGGGTGTGCCAATCTACATAATTATGCAAAAACATTTGCTCTTTGGAAGATCCTTCTCTGTTTCAAAAAGCAAAGCTGTTAAAATCATGACAGAAATGCTGTAGTAACCATTCTCAAATTCCAGAACATTACAATCACAAAGTAAAACTTCTTACAAGTGTTCTATTTAATTGCTTTTGAGAAAGAATGAAATGAAAACAAATAACATCGCTGTCCATGAATGATCCATGTGGGAGCCAAAAGGAGCTCTATCCTTAAAAAAAGAAAATAGAGTATAAGCCTTTTAAGTGCTTCCTAAAATATTTAGAGTGATATGCAAATTATCAACAGGATTGTGAATTATGTTATAGCTTTCATCCAAGAAGCAAATCACCTAGTGCTTTTGTCTAACACAAGGAACTCAAACCTGCTGAAACAAGCTGCCATGGCTGAATCCAAGAAGGATGTGGTCTTCCCACTGTCCTCAAAAAAAAGAAGAAAAAACCAACATGTCTTAAAGAATGGAAGCTAATTACCAACTGGGGAGGAATTTGAAACTTGCTTGCAGTAAAACAGTACACAAACCACTGTTATATAAGAGAATAGAACTAAAATTTAAATAGAGAACAGGCACAACAAGAAACCCCAATCGTTGAAATTTCAATGAATGAAGAAGCTCAAAGAAACATCTGGATGTTCAAAGGGAGGGCACATCTTCAGAATTATTGACCTCTGTCAATCTCCAAAGAGACTAAAGGACTGGGCAACTGATATGCAAGAGATCCCCCCAAAAAAAGGAAATTATGACAAGTCCTGGATGCTATTTTACCTTTCTTTCTACCACCAAGGACACTTTGTCTATCACAAGGGTTGCACATATAGAGCCAGCCTGTTCTTAACTCTTAGATGTCAGAACAGAGGTTTTTTTTCCTACTTAGGACCTGTCACCAATCAATTCCAGTTCTAGTGAGAATTTTTGCACTTCCAACAGAATTCCAGAACTACACCACACTCAAAGCCACTGGCAGGAACCTAGAAGAATGTGCATGCTTAAGATTTGAACTTCAATAGGACAATCACAACCTATGGCTAAGTCTCTGCAAAGCCTTGATCTTGAGAAACCTCTGCCAGATAAAATAAAGCCTAGGCCAATGTGACAACTACAGGAGAAGCCGGTTGATTACAAAGGCATAACATTAAAATGCAAGAGCTGGTCCACCCTAATATGGAGATCTTGAACAAAATTTATCAAAGTCCAGCAACAACCTAATGGAACTGCATCCACAACCAATGCTACTCTGTCCAAGCTAGTCCAAGACAATCACAGAAAGCGGAGATAATAAGCGACTAGTTTGATCATATTCCCCTACCCACACAAACAGCACAGACCTCTCACAATCGATCAGCAGAAGGGATTTCTTACCTAGTACATGTCTTAACAACAATTCAATACAATAAAAACACAGCCAGAATGTTACCCTAACCAATTATAAGTCCCAATCTTGAAGCAAAAGACACAGAGGAGCAACTTGAGGATATATAATAAGAACTAAAACTACAAGAATATCTGGTATCAGAAAAACTGAAAAGTTTAATCTTCACCCTAAAATGCAATTAGCTTAAACACAGAAAAACAATAAATAGCCAAGGCACATTACCCAACTTCAGCTCCAGCACATAATTCTACTTGATTGCTCACGCCTGATCCTAAACTAGAAATCCTGCAAATTATTCAGAGAGTACAATGGAAGACATGGATGATAAAGACTATCATACAATAAAAGCAAAGTTACCGGGTTCTCTTAAAAGAGTCCCCGTGCCCGCTCCGGGAGCATTCCGGTCCAAGAGCACCCAAGGGAGCACCTAGGGCGCTCATGGGTGGTCCAACGGGCGCCAACGCCTAGGGGTCGCCAAAAAAACACTTTAAAACATTAAAAAAACTTGCAAAAAGTGAATCTTAAACCCTAGACATATATGATATATGACATAATATTGAAATTTTGAACTATCAATTGGCAGTTATCTTTATCATTACCATTGATCGATGATGAAGTATCATACTATCAAATGTATTTAAAATTCTGTATATTTTTGAGCTTTTTGCACATATTGTTGGCGTTACAATTCGCACCTTTGGAGTGCGTATTGGCGACGGACAGCTATGCACAATGCGTAATGACTACTCTTCAAATTAGGAGGGGAAGCTCCCTCTTTTGCTAATATGCGTGAAAAAGTAAACAATCTAAATCCTATCTTTTTTACTCAATTGGAAGAGGCACAAGGTTAAGAAAACCAAGAACGTTGTAGCTAAGGGTTTTCTCTAGTTTTAAAGATCTTAACTACAACTAACTAAATGCTTTTCATCTATCCTATTCCTCAAGAGAAACAAAGCATGAGGACTTAGGAGCAAGGAATATTTAGACGATAATCTTTAAGTCAGGATTCCCAAGGAGGAGACGGCTCCTATCTGAGGTGTAGGTTGAAAGAAAGGTTACTGGCAACAACATCAAACAACAATCTCCACTTCTAAATTCCCAAGGAGGAGACGACTCCTATCTGAGGTGTAGATATGAAACAGGCTTATTAGAAACAAATATAACCCAGGACAACAAATTGTATGAAGGACCTATCACACAGATAAACAATCAACCAGCATTATATTAAACAAAGATGAACCATTACAAGTAATATTGCACAGCAAGGCGGCACAGCAATTTGTTTATTACTAATAAAAGCTCAAAGTGAACCAATACTGAGAATAGGAATAATGTCGGCAACACAGCAACTCTCTATCACAATGAAAAGTTTGTGAACAGATACACAAATAGCAATACTACAGGCAAGAGTTGGCTCGGCATGTATGCTATCATGCAAAAGTTAATTACAAATGAGCAAAGGTGCTCCTATTTATATAACTCAAAAGGTGTAGGGAACCCTAAAATCACCTCGAGTTTACACTCAGTCTTGCAAGCATGCAAGAATTTATTCTCTAAGTCTAACTAAATGAAACTATACAGTTAACTGGAAAGCTACCATCAGTTAACTGAAACAAAACTAAACTAAATCGACATGTGCAACATGCACGTCCTTATTGAAATGAAAGTTAACTGATAACTAACATCAATCAACTAGATCCTAACTGAAAGTCCATCCTCCTGCGAAGATATCCACGAAGATGAGATAGGCATGCACAAGATCAGCAATTAGAACTCAAGACTGATGTCGAGTTAACTGCTGCTTTTGACTCTATCCTCAGAAACAACTGCAGAATCTAACTAGCTATCTACTATAAGCCCTCTCGGTCTATCACCTCATCCAAGAACTTGTCGATTGTCTCATCTTCTGGCACTTTGACGCTATCCTCGATGATAGACTACCTGTTCAACTCCTCTCCATCTTTGATCGCCCTCTGACATTCTCTGACATCTGCAGTCGCCTTGTTGAAACTAGTTGTCATCACTGAGAAGTGATCCAACTTGGACGCCACAAGATCTCCATCAAGGCTATCACAAACTAGCTTCTCAAACTCAGTCTGCATTGCATCAAGCTCAACATATGTGCCATCTTCACAAAGATAGTGGCATGGGATCTGAGTGATAAATCCACTGATAAGTTTGAGAGTTCCAACAACGTCCTCCTTCAGCACGGCCATCTTTGTAGAGATTCTCTTGTATGTTTCCACTTTGAAAAGATGTTCTCTCCAAGTGAAAACCTTCCTTTTATCCTCCTCTGCTACAATGACATCATATGCAACTGCCAACTGAGATATGAGTATCAAGTCCATCGACTTGCCTTTTGCTATAGATATTTCGAGCTGTTGGATCCTCTGACGAAGATTATGTGCGTCATACCTCAACTTATATAGCTCTGTGAGGAGGTATCGACCTGCAACAATGAAATCCTCGATTCAATTCTCCAAGAGCTTTCCACGATTGACTAACCGACCAAGTCTCTATTGATCTACAAGTGTCTCTCGAAGTTGTGGGAGCATAGGTGCTTGACTTGCGGTTCCATGAAGAAGATCCGAGATGTACTGTCAAAGTTGTTTGATCTCAACCTTGAGGGCTGCCTTATCTTCTTCGTTCTTCATGACACGCTCTTCAAGATTACTCGCGACAACCTTGAAAAGGCTCATGTCCATGTGTCGAGTGCTCCTGCCAAGATTTGCTTTGACAAAGGTGAAATCACCAACTTCAACTTCATCCAGGCTCTTGCCCTTTGGTGGTGTAGCAACTTCAACGACAATCTCTGCTTCAAGAATCTACTCAATATGTACCTGCTTTTTGACCCTCTTGTTTGACCTATCCTGATAAGGATTGCCAAACTTAGATAAATCAAGCTGATATGAAGGCCTTCGCCTCTATCTTCCCAAAGACCTCTCAAGCCAACACGAATGATCAATGTTATCCTCTCGAAGAGAAACTGTTTACTCAATATGGGTACAATGACGTACGAAGTAAACGGAGATAATATAATAACATTGACAGCATATAATAATCACATGGCAATCGCACAAAACATAGATATACTTCTTTATTAAGTATTCGGCAATTACATCATAATGTCTCCAGACAGAACATAGCATAGTATCGCAGAACCATCCCCCTTCCCGACTACATGACTCAAGTACATATAGTACGTTGGCGGTGGTTAAGGTACCAACCGTCGTGTCCCTTCATTATAACTAATTACTTCATTAGGAACTATTCCCGAGACAACTAACCAACATGACACGTACATAAGTACATGGATTATTAATATTAACTAATATCTTATTTACTTATGGCTCACAGCCGACCAAGTACACTCTCGGCCGACTACGTCGACTCATGGCCGACTACAGAAACTACTCCTGCTGTGTCAACCACTGGCAGATCAACTGGTATGAAAGTCTCATGAACTGGCGATTCTGGCTCCAAGTCAATATCAATAGGAGATGACCCTGGAGAAGATGGTGGACCAAGAGATGATGAATCGGCCTAGGCTTGTACCACTGGCTCTACTAGAATTTTCAGCGCTTCCTCAATCTGCTTCCGCTTAGTGTTGTTTTTCCCCTTCGAGTTCCCACTAACTTTGACACCTTCAGGTGGCTTCAAGATAACTTTAACTCGAGGCCTCGACCTAGAAGTAGAAGGTAGTGAAGAAAACCCTACTAGCGGCTCTGAAACTAGAACTGTCCTTTGCTTCCTCTTGCTCTCCAAGAAGTACATGCTTGTCTTAATAACTAATCTCAACAGGTCCTCAATTGAAGTACTCCCCCTAGCGTACCAATTTGGTTGGCGAAGTGGTTGGCGAGCAACTTGGTCTTTGACGAATGAACTAAGCAACACCTCTTTGTCATCATCCGACAAACCCTCAACATCTTCTGATAGGAAATCAGCAAGCTATGGAAGAGTAAGTCTACAATAATGATGTCGGCGCACTTCAAATTCATCTTCGTAGTTGACCCAAAAGTCCAACTGTGTTGAGTAATGACCCAAAGGATCATAGGTACGCCTCTGAGTGAGATACTTGAGATGGAGTTTTTCTAACTCGTTTGTCATTAACTTGCAATCAGTAACAGCCTTGCACTTGTATATACCCAATCCAAACGGAAAGGTGAATGTTGGCTTGTGTTGATTGCGAAGAAAAGAGTGAACTTCTTGAGCTTGTCTCAAAAACTCCATGAATAGGACCTTGTTTGACGTGTACCTTGGTAACATCAAAGGTTCTTCGGTGTAACCATACACTCGAATATATGTGAAAGTGGGAAACTGGATGAACCAATCTGCCCAACTCTCCATTGCTGATTTTGCCTCTGGTGAAATCCTGATGTGCATCTCATTATCGAGGTCTCTGACTATCTTCATGAGGAAGTAATCATTCACCACCTTGAAATCCTATTCAGCCTTTGAGAACTCCAATTGTGAGTAATATTCGTGAACATGTTGAACGCCAAGAGTCCCATTGGTCTTCAAAGTTCTAAAATTGCCTTGAAACGCAATTAAGTAGACCAAAAAAGACACCATGTGAAACTCGTGGATTTTGAGGAATTATGTGATTTGTTGGTGAAGACACTCGCTAATCAACCTTGCCCAGTCAAAGTGTTCCTTACTGTCGATAATTCGAGAAATGACATAGAACATCCACAATCGGAAAATATGAACCTCCTCCTGACTTGTAACCCGATTGAGCAAAGTAATCAAGATAGCAATCTCATCCTTGAACTCTCCACGCGCAACTTTCTTTGCCAGGTTGGTTTTCTATACTTTAAGCCACCTTTGAGCAACCGTTCTTTGTGATCTTTCTTTGTCTTCATCCCATATCTTGTCACAATCTGCAATGGCTATGGTAAAATTGTCTGAGCGAGGAGGAATAGCAAAGCACTTTTCAACGTCCCTCGGCTTGAGGCTGCAAATGACTCTCCCATCGGCTGATCCGATTTGTCTTGTGAACGAGTCGTAGTGCTTAATACAAGCAATCACAAACTTGAGATCAAAAACTGTGATAGGAAAAGATGCTTCTGCCAACAACCTAGAACGCTCAAGATTTCCGATTGTCGTGCTGCTAGAGCCTTCCAATGTGCTCAGATTGACCACTGGATATACGTGACCCAAGTCTGTATTAGCAGTTTTCAAAAAGTCGTGTACCAAGACCGATTTGGCCTTGTAATCTATGGGGTTGAATTGCATTTTGAAAATCTGGATTTTTGACTATAAAGTCGGGTATGTTCAGACAACTTTCAGAAAAAGCTGAAAAATGGCTCTAGGATAGGCTAAAAATAGCCGATTGAGGTAAAAAAAATCGGAAATTTTTTGAAACGTGGGTTTTGTAGAGAATTGAATTTCTAAGCAAACCCAAATTGTTAGAAATTTGAAAAGATGAATTTTAGCAAGGCATGCAAAAGGTTTTCAGTCGAGAACTGCAATGGCTATAGGGGCTCTGGGGGCAATTTTTCCCAAGAAAATTTGAAACATGGATTTTGTAGGCAATGGAATTCTAAGCCAACCTAGATGATTCGATTTTGGAAAAAATGAGTTCTTGACCCGCATGCAAAGGAATCTTCGAAAAAAAGCACAGTGGTTCAAAATGTGAAGCAGTGAGGCAATTTTCTTGAAAAAATCTAAGAAATGGGTTTTGCTGCTAACGCTGAAATATGTGAACCTAGATGATTTGTTTTTGAAAATTCTGCCATTTACTTTGACATGCGAGAGAAAACCTAAGACAAAAATACAAGAATTTTAGAGATAGAAATAGAAGTTTATTATTCTGTCTTTGAAAAATTCGCCTATGCTTGAATTGGATTTGATGAAGTCTGCATGCACTCAAAAAATGAAATCTGCAAAATGCTTCTTCTGAACAATCTGGACATGGCATTGCGAAGAACACTGAAATCTGACACATGTAGCGCCTTCAAATCTTTATTTTCTCAAGAAAGAGGTGTTTTCTCTCACCTGTGATGAAAAATAATGGACACCTATGCCTTAATAAATAAAAATTCATCAAGAAAGGTGTCATAAATGCATGCAATTGCCTTAAAATGGCACTAGCCTTCTAATTGGACCTCAAAACAATTAACTGATTGAGAAATAAGCCCTAATTAGGGCACCACCTCCATGCACTTCAATTAACTGTGCATGCAAAAATAAATCACCCAATTACAAGCAAAAATCAAGTCTACTTGAAGTCGACTTAAGAAGTTTAACTGAAGACCTAATTTCAGTTCACAACCTCCACCTTTATAGGGCGCCACTTCTCTTGAGTTTAAAAAGTCAAACTTTGACTTTAGGTGTCACTTTCCAGACTTAGCCAATTTCTTGAAAATTTGAATTTGCAAACGTCACCGGAGTCCATGTTTGATCACTAATTCTGATTGACTAACATGTCGAATAGACTGGCTAATAGTTTCATTGAAGAGAAAGATCAAAACTAATAAGAAACTCCTTGAGGCTGTAAACCCTAATTCTAACATCTGAGGCTTCAAAATTCAAGGCATGCCTAGCCTCCAGGGGCGCTTTTGGCTTCAAACTTAGAAAAAAATTCATGCATTTTCATCATTTTGAAGGTGATTCTGACCTTACTTCATCTCACGTCTCCCAGCAACTGACAAAACTTCAAAACTAGCTGATAGGCTCACTGCGGAGCTGGCTGAATTCTAAATAAGAGCTTTTGGAGAGCACTTTTCTTAAAAACATCATCTGGCAATTTAAAATCATGGGCGCCCCTGGTTTCTAGGGGCGCTTTTCTTCCCAGAGATAGCCATTTTTGCAATTGGCTAGAAATTCACTTAAGCCCCAACTGCAGGCTGCTATCAAGTCCTCTGACCCGACTGAGGTATGCAACGGAAAGCTGGAAGCATCACAGACAGAATGAATATCTGAGATGACCCAAAAGACTGCATTTGAGGCTTGAAAACCTTGGGCGCCCCTAGCCTCTAGGAGCGCTTTTGCTATTTCTTGACATTTTTTTGACCGTGATTAAACCTTATGGTTGACTCTTGATTCCGGCAGTTCAGCAACTCAGATTCATCTGCTGACGGATGCGTTGCGAAGCCAAACCATGTCTGAGACAAACATCCTAGGTATCATTTGGTCAAAAACTTCCATTTGGTGCTTCAAAAATATGGGTGCCCCTGGCTAGCAGGCACACTTTTCACTCTAGTGTTAAGTCATTTTTTATCTCCCTCATTTCGCTTTCAATCTCCAGTTTCATGTGCTAAATAGATCTTTCAGACTGGCTGGTAGGCTCATCGCGAAGCTAACAAAATTATGGAGAACTCCTCTTGGAAGTGACAAGTCTCAAAAAGTTGATTTGGGCTCCTGAAATCAAGGGTGTGCTTGGCTAGCAGGTGCGCTTTTGTCTCCAGAGTTGGAAAAAAATTCAACTTCTTCTCCTCGACGAAAATCCCCTCCAAGAAGAAGCATCATTTTGGACATATCTCACCATAGAATCTTCACTGGAGTGTTTCAAGCTTAGATTGACACTTGACACTTGGCCATCTGCCATTGTTGCCCTCGGAGATCCTAAAATTTCACTTGGAAAAGCGAAAACTACCCACCAGACTTAAACTGAGTTTTAACTAAATCTGACTTCACCATTGTGATCGTGAAGTAAAATAAGCCAATCAAAATAATTTTCAATCAATTCTGACAAGTTTCAATTTTTAGGGTTTTTTGCCTAAAACTAGGGGTCCAAAAACCCTAATTTTCAAATTTTAGCAATATCTTACAGACATCAAACTGACTATAAGCCCATACTTGATTTGCCCAGAAACTATGTTTTGACATCATTTTACAAGGTTTAAACCATTTTAAGCAAAATGCCTTAATGAAGCAAAAAAATTGTGGTTTGGGTACAACACACACACACACATATATATAATGCAGCCATACCCAAACATACCATACCCAAGAAAGAAAATCCATATAGGCAATACCCGTATCCCATATCCCGTACCCGATCCCATACCAGCACCGACAACTTAGTCTCTAAAGATTCTTGATTGTTCTGTCAGAGCTGCTTAATTGTTCTCGTATGGCTTGTTGCCATCATCTGTTTCAGCAAGATGTTTGCTTGTTTAGCTTTAAATGCCTGCTGCTTCACTTGGATTCGGCCTGTAATTAACTTTTCATCATTTGAAAGTGGTGTGTCATTGAAAAAGACTTTCATACTTTTCTTGTATTTTTAAAGAGCTTTTATTGTAAGTTATTGGTCCTAGTACTGGTTCGGGTTTGGATTCGCTGGTTCGATTCGCAGATTTGACCCAAAAGAAAATTAGGCTTGGGTTCGTTAGTATGAAAACATATAAAAGTCATAAATATATATATTTACACCTTAAAATCAAGAATATTAGACAAATATACATATTTTAATATAATAATATTTATAAGCCTTATACTGTCATATCCTCGAAACCGCAACACTAAAATAACAAAATACATATTTAAATATTAATCGTTCAATATATTATAATTATAATTAAAAATACAAACATAAAATAATATTGTAATTATGATTATAAATATAATGGATATTATAATATAATATATAATTTTAAGTGATTACCATAATAATCATATAGATATCATAAAAAGAATAATACTGAATATACATCAAAATAAAATAATAGATATTATTTTTGTGATTAAAATAAACAAATATGAAATATAAGATAAAATAAACAAATATAAAATATAAAATAAAAGAAACAAATGACAAATATGAAAGCCCGATCAGCTCCTAAACACAGCAATTACAATTGATTAAAACGTATCAACCTTAGGCATGTACCGGTTCAAAGAGAGCAGCTATGTCATAAAAACACGTCCCTAGTCAAAGGGATGAGAATAACTTTTGGTGATGAAGGTGTGGATAAATAAAGAAAATATCTAAACATATTCTAATCATAGAAAATAAAAAAAAGATACCAAAACATATTCAGACCGATGTGTGAATAAAGAAGAACATAGGAATATATCCTGCATAAAAAGAAACACCGAATCACTTTAAAGGAAGATATTCTAGTCTAAACAGAACGTGGAATAAGCAAGTATATATTAAAACATATTCCAAGGAACTACTGACAGGAGCCAGATTTAATGGAAAAAACATAAAGAGAGGAAGTAAATAGGAGTGGCTGTAGGGTGAAAGAGATAACAACTATATATATAACACCTGCAGATCTGAGGTATACAAAGGGCAGATATAAAGGGAAGGAAGGGCAGAGTATAGGAAGTGTGATTCAGATTCATAACTGAGTATATGAAGATGACAGGAATCGGCGATTAAGCAATTAGGAGGCAGCAATTATTCATTCAGACTCATTCTAGTATTTAAATTAGGAAATTGGTATTATTATTATTGCCTCCACATCCATCCCTATTAATAACTATAAAGGGCTAGTGTAACCAGAAACTAGAGTGTTCTTTAGAGACTTATAACTTCTTATACCCTCTCTATCAAAGTCATTGTTTTTCTGGCATATCTTGATATCTTTATCTACAGCTCTAAGAGCAAAATTCAAGGTAAATCCATAAGGGACATTACATATACAATATTAATAAAGTTCATATATAATATTATAATATAATAATAAAATTAGTACAAAAGTTAATATTAAAATATACTATTGATTTTAAAAATTAATTTACATAATTATTAAGTTTTATTATTAATAATAATTATTACTAATATTAATAATTAAAATATCTATTCTTTAACTATATATGATTATGGGGGCGGGGGCCCTAGTTCGGTTGGCTAAACCTTTCCTGTTGCAAGAGGTTGGTCACGAGGTCTAGTCTCTGCCAACGCCGCCGGTCATGTTAAAAAGTTTACTAGGCGCACTGCAATTTATAGGGGGTCGTGCTACCCAATTCCTACAGTTTAAAAAAAAACCTATATATGATTATGTTTGTAATTTTTATTTATTAAAAATTAATATTAATAAAATAATTTTTGTTTAACTTAATTTCAATAAATAGGACACTTAACTAAACTAATTTTTACTTAATTTTAATATAATAAATATTAATAAAATAGTTTTATGTTTACTTAATTTTAATATTATGTAATTAGGCGAGAATAATTTTTACCCACATGATTGCACTTAATGTCTTAAAAATATACGTTCTTTCATTTTTAATATTTTGGGACAACCTCCTCCCTTCGGAGCATATCGTGCAGTAACCACTCAAAGTCATTCCGACTTGAGTGGCGAGAACAAACAATACATGCAGCAATCAAAACATCAGATGGAAGAGATAGGGCAACAATTAGAAGCTACCATTTTTCCAAAGGTAATATGATACTTGTAGACCTATGAAAATAGAAAGAACCCTAGGCGACTTTTAGAATAAAAATGGTGAAAAACCTAATGAAATTTGTGACAAGTTCACTTGGGTTGGTTGGGGAGGAACCCACAAAGTTTTCCCAGAACCCTAGGTGGACCCCCTTATGAACCAAACTTGGATCTAAATCCAGGCCAGATCGGACCTGAACCTATAGTTTCAAGGGATCAAACTAGTAACATAGGTTAAACACAAAGCTCAAGCTATACAAAAATTACATGAAAATGGCAATTGTCTCCAAAGCCAAGAAAGCACCTTATTTTATAGCAATGGGAGAGCACAAATTCCAATGCTCAATTTTCTCTTCAAAAATAGCAATTAAAATATTAATGAAATTCCCTCCCAAAAATAGCCCCATTTTGTTTTGTAACTCCTCACTAATTTCTTGTCATTGAATCTATCATAAATCTATCATGATCAAGTTACTAAGTGTCTTACAAGTCAAGACACCCTTTCATGAAAACCCACTCCCCATATGCTGAAACTAAATATTATTTTATTTTTACTTCTACTTTCCCAACCCATGGCTCCTCCATTAAAAATATTTTTATACCCTTATAAAAAAAAAAAGGGTTTGGCCTATATAATCTAAATTAATTAAAAAGGGACCTCACAAATCTGCCCTTCCTGAAATTCTTTGCCCACAAGCAATGCATGTTTACTGCTCTATTTGATAAATTGAATACATGAATTAATAATAGAGATGACAATGCATTCCAAATACAGGAGTAAAATATATCTTTATTTGCACATGAATTTATTACAGAAGAAGACTAGAGATGGTCAACCAAGGATCTGAGTCGATCCAACTAGATCATACTACTCCTTGACAATACACAATAAATTTGAAGGACCCAACAATTGCCAAGAAAAACACAACTGCCAACCAACCGATGCTTATAACTACCCAAATCCGACAACCAATTAATACATAGTCAAATATCCAATATTACTAAAGCATAATAATAGACATTGTACACTAACTACATCATCCCCCCAAAAGAAAAAGTCGTCTTCTAGACAACTAGTAAACATCAAGTAACATTAGGGAGGACTTGTCAAACGGATGACGATATTGTAGACAGAGACTTGTAGACAAACTTGGAAGTGTACTTTGCAAACTTGAACATGGAATAGACTTGGCAAATCAAACGAGTGTGATGGGGGTTTGAGGGCAATGCCCCCAATGGGGTCAAGGGGCAGCACCCCTTGCAAGGGTCTTATGGCAACACCCCCAACAGGGTCAAGGGGCAGCACCCCCAGTGGGGTCAAGGGGCAGCACCCCTCGCAATCGTAATACAAGGTGAGGTCGAGGGGTGGAGCCCCAGCCACCAAGCTAAATTTAAGACCTTCAAAACCACATAGAATTTCATGGCACACCTCATTTTCATGCTTTTTTAGAGGCAAAAACAATGTTGGTGGAGACAAAAAATAGAGATTTTGGAGTCTTTAACCAATGTATGATGGCAACCAAGGAAGGAAGTTGTCGTATGGTGGTTTTGGCCATACGATGTGATTTTTCCCAAGCATCAATGGTCTTCTCTCTTTCTTTTTTGTGTATCCACAAATGATGGTGGGGGATAATTATGATGGAATTAGAGCCCAGCTCTACGAAGTTGAGATCCCTTATCCACTGGCCATCCTCAAAGCATGTCATTAAACACCACACTCTATTGTCCATGATAGTCCACATACTAGTCTAATAAAGGTGGTGATTACCTAAAGATAAAGTTGGTACACATTTCAATACAAAGCAACTAGTTGCCCATGAGACTAGTTTCTTATAGAGAGTCCCTTCCATACTCCCAATTGTGACCATTTAATGTGACCTCTCAAGTATGCCCTTAAGTATCATGTCATTCCCTTGAGATTTGAACTTCAATTCCATGGATTGATAGTTTTGGAAAAATTCCCCAAGGAAATGCAACCACTTTACACCAAGGGCCATATTTGCTTCCCCTAGTCCTACCACATAAAAATCATCACACATTATAATCACCAAGAGATAACTCAAGTTGACACAATGACATTGAATCCGGTGAAGTCTTCAACCCTCAATCCTTTCTTATCCCTAAGCCTTTATCAATGAAGTTGTGGGTAGCCCCACTATAAATAAGCATCGTAACTAGTTGTTTGGATAGCTCCCCATGAACCCTAATTGGATGTTATCATGGTGTTCCTAAGAGAACTACAAGTGTATTTGCAAATGCCTATAGGTTCTTCCATCTCAAACTCAAGCACAATACTCTACTTTCCTATTGCTTGTAGTAGTTCTAGCTCTTTAACTTCAATCTCCTTATCAGACATCACCTCAATATAATGAATTTGGATCTTGCCAAGGCATCTGTTGTAGGGAATTAGTGTTCACATAGGTGTTAGTAATTATTCAAATATAGAAAAGTAATTACTATTGCAATAGTGAGGTTGTTAATAAACAACTCACTAATATAGCTTTGGAGGGGTAGTCGTATATATTGTTGAAATAACAATATATCACGAATAATTAGTGGTTAGTGTGTTATAGCTGTGAATGGTATTCTGGGACATTTGTTATAACACCTCCCTATTAAATAGGAGGTTGTTTGGTTGTGTAAGTGGCTATATATTAGCCATGCATTCAGTGTGAGAATAAGATGAAGCACGTTTTATTTTGAATTGAATTATTTGCATCTTTTGTCTCTACCCATATTTCTATTATGGTATCAGAGCGTATTTAATATCTTTGTGCTTGTGAAATGAAGAAGTGTGTATTAGCTTGTGTTTAATTTTTGCAGTCTATAGTGTTTTTGTCAATCACTAATTTAAGGGAGTCGTCCAAAGACCAAGCAGTGAATAAAGGCCGATTCAAATAAGAAGCCACAAATGTGAAAGGTCACTGTCAAGAATAAAGCATATAATTTGAGCAGAAGGCAAAGATAATACTACGTGTGGGAAGAACCAAGTTGGTCATGGGCTGAGATGCATAGCACCTTCAAATATTTGCACCCTCTTTGCACCTGCAAAGTGCATTGATCAGTTGGTCTCTTCCAAAACATCAGATCGAGGTTTGCAAAGATCTCGCATTTTTTTGATCTAGAGTTTAGAAGTCGTTTCATATTTGTGATTGTCCCAGTTCATTGATTGCGATTGGCGCATTACTTACACAACCTATTTGGTGATTTCATTTGGCGGTTGGCCAGCCTACAAAGCATTTGCTGCAAGCACTCTAGTCCTAGTACGATGCCTCCAAGTAAATGGCCAACCTGGAGAGATAGATTCTTAAGGTGCTTGGGATAAGTGACAGTGTCAAGCAAAGGTGTGACAAGCTTTTCCATTGAAAACACAATCCTTTTTGCCATCTCCGTGACATTCAGTGTCCTTCCTTGTTCAGAGTTGCCTACTTTTGCACACACATTATGGCCCTACATGCCCAGATTCATATCCAAAAACATGGTTTAGAAAGCAAGAAGGGCAGCAATCTAACTCCATCTTTTATTTATAGGCATTTTAAAGTCAACAATCAATTCATTTGAAATTCATCAAGCTTTAGGTATGAATTAAATTTTTAGAATCGAGTTTAGTTCATTTTGGTCTGAGGTAAAAAAAAATCATTTGTCTTATTTTGTCTAAGTCATATAGTTGTATATTATTTTGTTAGTCTTCTTCAAATTAGTTTTTCTTGGGTAGCATTTTATATTCATTTTATAGATTCCATTTTCCATATAAAAGTTGTAAAAATATTGATCATTTCAAGGTGCATTATCGGTGGAATCCAACACCTTCAACTTGTTTTGATCAAGGGGGGGTCAAATAGTTTTTTCTTTAAATGGAGAAAAATAGTATATTAATAGAAAAATTTGAAGGTTCAAAATTCCACACATGGCAAATCAAGTTACAATTGATCCTTATTGAAAAGGATCTATGGGATATAGTAAGTGGAGCAACAATAAGGCCAACTGATGCTGATGAGAATGCAAAGTGGATTGCAAAGGATCAACAAGCAATATCTTTGATTGGCCTTGCACTTTCAGATGCATAACTCCACCACATTGATTTATCAAAGACCTCAAAGCAAGTGTGGGATAATTTGAATGCTTTGTTTGGATCACAAGCTTCAAGTGCAAAGATGGGCTTAAAGCATAAATTGTTTGGGCTCAAGATGATGGAAGGTGACAACATTGTACAACATATAAGTAAGTTTCGTTCCTTATTAAATCAACTACCTAGGATAAATGCTAAAGTAGACGATGAGGATGCAAAAGATATTTTGTTAAATAGCATGCCTTCTAGCTATGGCAACATTGTTTTCACATTAAACAAAGTAGATGCCAGCCTAGAAGATACAATATCCACTCTAATTGATGAAGGAGCTAAGAAAATTGATTCCAATATAGAGGAAACTGAAATGTATGGGAAAAATAGGCCTAACCATTCCTCCAAATCTAGTTCATCTACATCAAATGGAAATCGTTTCTTCAAGAATAGAATTTTGTGCTACTACTGTAAGAAGAAGGGACACCTTGTTATGAATTGCACTCAACGTGCCAAGGATCTCCTTGATGGCAAGTTAAATAAAAATAAGGCATTAGTTGTCGATGATGATGAAGAATGCCTTCATGGGGTAGCAACTAAAGACTCTCCACACAAAGATAGTGAGGAGGAATATGTTTTCTAAATCAGAATTTACTGGAGGATGGAGCCACTGGAGGTTGGAGGACACTCGGCAACCTCTCGTCAGTCACTAGCGATGGGGTTGCAAAATTGTTTTAGTGACAAAACAACTTGTGCCAAAATGACTAAAGCCATGATCGGTTTCCAAGTGGTAGCGGCAACCGTCTCATATCATTTGTGATCAGAGTGGCAATGATCTCTAATGGTGGTTGCATATGCAACAACGAGGACTTGGTTCTCAAGCTTTGTAAGTTGTGGTTGGATGTGTATGTCCCCAATCAAATTTCTTGGTTGTTTGTCAATGGATGTGTTTGTCCCCATTCACAAGATGGTATAAGTGATTGGAAGTGTTCGTCCCCAATCACATGAGCTGGTGATTATGATTGGATGTGTGTGTCCCCAAGCGTAATTGTTGTGAGTAGATGTGTGTGTCCCTATTCATGACTTTGATGTTGGATAGATGTGTTTGTCCCTATCCAAACTTGATGTAAGACCTTGGATAGATGTGTTAGTCCCTATCCTCCGTTCCATGGGTAGAAGTGTTTGTCCCTATCCTTGGATGAAAGTACACTAAGCGTAGTGAGGCTAGTTCCACTATTGCTTGACATGAGTAAGATGTGTATGTCCCTACTCTTATCTTATATTGTTTGATGAGCTACTGTGTGTGGTCATCAAGTATTGTGATGTACTTTCACCCCATGTTCACACTAAGGGGAGGTGTTCGGAATTAGTGTTCACGTAGGTGTTAGTAATTATGCAAATATAGAAAAGTAATTACTATTGTAATAGTGAGGTTGTTAATAAACAACTCACTAATATAGCTTTGGATGGGTAGTCATATATATTGTTGAAATAACAATATATCACAAATAGTTAGTGGTTAGTGTGTTATACCCATGAATGGTATTCCGGGATATTTGTTGTAACACCTCCCTATTAAATAAGATGAAGAACGCTTTATTTTGAATTGAATTATTTGCAGCTTCTGTCTCTGCCCATGTTTATATTATCTGTGACCAAGTCCCCAAGGCTCCCTACATGAGAAGCACGACTTTTTTCTTTTGAGCTCATTTTTAGTCTACTCGTTAAACTCTTTTGCCACAATGGGTTGAGAAATAGTTTTTTGTGAATTAAATCCTCCTTCCTGATAATTGCTCCTCTGCAATCTAGTGGTGGGTGGTCTAAGTTGAGACAAGAATTTGTTCCTCAATAATAAATTGGACAGCTCAAGTGTCAAATCCCTCCTAAAAGCTCCCTAAAGCAATGATGTTTCAAAGGCCTTAACTAGACCCTTAAGTGGCTCATACAGACCTTCAACAAAGAGGAAAGTGGTCCTCTTTTCTAAAATGCCGGATAACATAACTGCAAATCTCTAAAATTCTACTACATATGCATCTACTGGGGTATCTTGATTGATTCTGGCAAACTCTTTGAAATACTCTTCCTCATCCTTTTGCTCAAATATGTCTGGGAACTTCTAGGTTAAATCATCAAAAGTCTGCACAAGGTCATGCCCTTGTGTGACCAGACCATGGTGCCACCAATCACAGGCAATCACAGGCAATGCCCTCCAAGTGCAATGTGAAAACTAAATTGCATCTTCTTCCATCATAGAGCTGTGTATGAAGTAAGTTTACAACTTTGCATCCAAGCCTGAGCAGATATTTTTCTACTATCATCAAAGGTGCGTGCATTTAGTTTTTTCACCTTCTATTTCAATTCTTTCTCATTGTCATTTTTTATTGCTCCCTTAACCTCTTTGATGCTGGAAACTCTTCTGCAGAATCTCCACGTATTTATCAAAAGATACAGTATCTTTGAAGGCTTCCAATTTCACCCGATACTCCTCAAAAAGTCTATCAAGCTCCTCAACAGAAGAAGTCTCAGGTTCCATTCTTTCTTTTGAAGCAGATTTGGTTGGAATTGAACGAAAATTCATTTGGCAGGTGAAAAATTAACACATTCTAAATTCTCCTACAATCCTGGAAAACTGCCTACAACTCCAAATCAGGAGTACTAAACATCAGAATGATAAAACACTTATATACTAACTTCGCAACTTCGCAACAAAACTTGCCAGGGCTGTAAGATAGCAACAGCACACTCCATGAGCTGAGCTACTAATAAGAAAATGCTTCGACGGTTTGACCCTCTAATTAAGGATCTGATTATAGACAAGCAGAGAACACCCCATATTCCTGTTGCAAGGCATATAAAAAATGAAATGCAGCTCAACCAACAAAGTAACGTTTGGTAGGTGGGTACTGCATGGCAAATTTAGTGATAGGAAAACAGCTAAAGTGGTCACCGCCCTCACATTTCTACTCAAAAAACAACATATGGCCTCAAACCCGAACCATAGACAAGTTCACACACTATCAACAAGAATGATTCATGTCAATGGGAGACTTGATAGATCCTTTGAAATCATACTCCCTTGGGGCAATGCATTATGGCGTCAGCCTATGCACTGATAGCACTGCATAATGGAAGCAAATCTGGCCCTCTCAAAGCTGGCTGAAAATCAAAGGTTTTCTTTGGTTGGGTTAACTCAGAAAAATGCTCGCCATCACTGATTTAAAAAAAAAAGATTGGTCAGCCAGGACATTTGTCTACTATTCAAAGAGGATGCTGAACCAGTTAACCGACACTTTTTAAGATACAGATATGCCACAACTCTCTAGCAACATACTGCACAATTCTTCATTTTCAAAGATCAGAAAAGAATTTCAGTTGCTTCATGGCTAAACAAGAGAGATAAACGCTCTGCAGATATAGAAATTATGGCTCTAGTGTACAAAATAGCAGCTGATTTTGTTAAATGAAACATATGGCAGGAGCAAAATAGAAGAACAATCAAAAACATCTGCATATCAACTCCAAGGATTCAAATCAAATCATAGCCCCAACATGTAGTAAACAGTCAAGCACCACATTTCACTCAGATAATATGGACTTGCAGAGATCCAGACAAAGGGGTATCTCTTTCCATCATCATTTCTAAGGTTCACTGTACAAATCATAGCCCCAACATGTAGTAAACAGTCAAGCACTACTTTAACTCAGATAATATGGACTTGCAGAGATCCAGACAATGGGCTTATCTCTTTCCATGATCTTTTCTAGGTTCACTGTACAAATCAAAGGAAAGCTGACCCTACCTCAGCTACTCTGGCATAAGCTAAAATTTTGACTAGGCTAAAAGGTGAAAGCCAGGTGCCGCAAAAACTGACAAAACAATCTGCACAGATAAATGATACCATCAAGTCTCCTATTGACAACAAATTGACCATCAAACTAATAATACGACAGACCTCTTGACAATAGGAAAAAAGGTATCCAAACAGCTCTATCACAAGGAACAACCCATTTTTCAATGCAAGGGACTCAAAACTAATTTTGAAAAAGGTCACAAATGTCAACCATCAGAAAGAGAACAAAAGGTACATAACTGGAAAATTGATTGTTTACTCCAAAAAATCAACAATATGCCAGGTCATCTCACAAACTACACCATAGAAAACAAGCCCTGATATAACAATGCAATAGCAGACCTCCTTGCAAAAACTGCTATCAAAGAGGGATGCTGGATGTTGGCAAAGTTGTGTGTAACTCCACCAAACTGCAGGATCTTGACCTCATTTAAAATATATTGCAAGCACAAAGGGAAAGGAATCTCAACTATGGATTTTAAACTAAAAATAACTCATCTCACAATATATAGGAAGGAATCCTATATTCCATGCATAAAAAAGAACAAGTATTCTAAGTTTCTAACCATAGTTACCAGACTTGCTGGCTGCCCAGCAAGACCCCACAAGTCGAAGGTTGAACAGACCTAAATGAGACCTACAAACCCATTTCAGAGATTCAGCAACTTTGGTTGAGTTTGACCGAGCCTGGCAAGATTGGCTAAATCCAAGGCAAATTTCCTCCCCCTTACATTCTATTTCACTAAATGTTCTCTTCAAATTAGGATGAATCCCAAGATGCCCCTTGATTTTGGGAACCCCTCCCCTTCATATCAATATTAAACCTTTCACCCACTGTTTCAAAATGAAAATATTATCCAACTTTGACTCTTGTCAACGAAGGCACCTTCATGTTTCACATGGCCCTCCTTTTCACTCCTCTTTTCAATGCACTTAGTCTAAGCATGCCCCTCAAGCACTCCTATTTACACCTTACCTAAAATATGCACCCAACTTCCTCTAAGATTGTGTTGTCTACAAAGACATTCCTCACCTCACATCCCATGATTTTTACAATCCATATAAGCAGAAATCTTCAAAAAGAGTGATTTTATTATCAGTTCTCAGACAGACTCCCAAATTTTTTTAATTTAGTGGTCAATCACACTTTTGGCCAATTTACTCGAAACAAATCAGTCCTAATAAAGTCACTGGCTTTACCTAAAATTGTGTTTTTCGCTGATAAATCACTAATTTATCAGCACAATGCCCCTTTCTGAGAAATTTTGTCATTTTAATCTGAAATTTTTCCTGTGTTCAATTTTTTTTTTTTTCAATCTTTCAGAGCAGATTTTCCAGTATTTTCTTTGGATTTTTTAAACTTATTTATTCATTTGAAACAATGTTGCAGGATATGCTTGGTTAAAAGCCTTGGTACAGTTACCACAGTACTAGGTACAGATATGGGTACGGTACAATGCAGTTATTTTATCCAACCATACTCAACACAATCCATCTTTTTGTTATGCCGGATAAATAGGGGTACAACACCCATGTTGGACATGTTCAAACCCTATTTTTTTATGTAGTGGTTAGACATGTAAAATTTCTAGCTGCAGAGTGGAAAAATAATCAACATTTGTAGTGATTTCAAATCCAGAGTAGAGGCAGCTAGGGTTTCAATTTTCAACTTTTGTTTTCTCTGTGTTCTTTTTTTATGCTGTGAATGTTTCCATTCATTTAATTCCCATACTTCCCTAAAAAGGTTCTAAGAAAAGGTTAACAGATTTCTCCATTGTGGATGTTAAAAAACAATTATGAAGACCTTGTAACCTCCATGCACAAATCTCTTGCAAATATCTCCCTACACAATTTTCTAAAAAGAAAATACAACAATTCCTATTTAATCCAATCAAGAGAGCAATGCAAGTATTATGTATCTATTAAAATTTTTTAAAAGTAACAGCACTAGATAATGAACAAGGAAAAAGATGAAGAGAAACAAATTACACAATACACAAAATATACCCTAGGAAAACCCTCATAAGGGAAAAACCCTACCTCCAAAGCCCACACCCAAGTTATTAACGGGAACATTGTGTTATAATGATTAATCCAATATCAAAACCTCTATGCTTCAGTAAGATCTAGAGGGGAGAAAAGCTGGCCCATGTAAGGATCAAAGCAGGACATGGACACTTGGCAGATGAAAGGAAAAAGAGACATAACAAAGGAACAAAATTTTAGTGGCAATGCCAAGTTTAAATCGCACCCAAGGTTGTTAGTCCTCTAAGTGATCCGCATCCAAATATCAGCACTTTAAAACATGAAAAATGGCACATATTTTAAGTGGCACAGCCAATGATAAAACAGATCTTAGTGGTGGCAAGAACATTAATAAATGCTGCCTTATTTAGAAAATGTTTTCATCACTAACTTGGTGCACTTTTTGAGTGGCACTACCTAGACAAAACCCTACCCTCCTAAATTTAGTTGGCCAGCTTGTAATTTCCAATGTCTATGTTAAGAACTAAAGCAAAAAACAATCTAAAGGCATGTAATTCAGCTCCTATAAAGGAAACAAGGTCCTTGTCCCTCCATTATTGAGGGCATATCAAGCAAATTTGATCTTCTGTGACAAGGGTTTCAACCTCTCCAAGCAGCATATAGGCCAGCTATCATGAATGGCTGATAAAGATTTTGATTGCATCAAAGAAATCAATAAATGTGGTCATCTATTTGTGCTGGAAAATTCATGATGATGAGGGACATTTGTGCTACAGTTTTCATTCAAACCCTAAGGTATGACCATGTGCTATTTTCTAGGTATTGTTTCAAGTCGCCAAAGTGTTCACCACAACATCAAATTGAGAAAATTGGTGAGGGTGAATTTTTCAATTTCAAAGCATTAGGATTGGCTTAGGAAGAGTGTCTGTCAATATGTTCATGGGGTTTCAATAACATTTGCAAGCTCCAGATTAAGTTTGCCATGTTTTAGAGGATTTGACAAAGTTTTCAAACTTACTTTAGGTTGTGATATTGCTATCAGGATTCAACCATGTGGTTTTATGAGTCAAACTCATTGACCCATGTTTCATGCGTAGTGGTTCACAAGAACCCATCTCTCATGATAGTGAATGGTCCACTTAGCACTCATTGCATCTAGGTGGCTGTCATCATCAGGCAGTGGCTATTTCAAGAAGACAGATACGAGCCTATTATTGGACCTTTATTTTGTTAATCATTTTAGAGTTTTGTTTTAAAGTAGTTTTATTTCCATTTTTCTGCAGATAGGGATAGGATTCTTTTACAGCAGTACTTTCTGGAATATTTAATTAATATTATCAGATCCCTAAAAGCTACCCTTGAGAGCTTATAAAGAAGTGCTTTGAGCACATAATTTGTTAATGATAGTTGATGTCAAACTTATGCTACAAAGATTATTGTGCAAACATTGAAGTTGGAAGATTGTAGTTTTTGTGTAAGAATTTGATTAGTGAGATATAGCAAAGATTTATGTTGAACTTTGCATTAGCACTTGTCTTCACTCTCAAAAGTAGCTGTGTATGCTTCTAAGTGATTACTTCTTCTCAATCTTGCACTCCATTTCTTGTTGTTAGTTGAGTATTTCTTTTGTTTAATTAACTTGTTGTCAATCTAATTTGCTGGTCTTTGCTTTAACCAGTGGAAAATATTTATTTCCAATTCATGTTACTGTTTAGCAGCATAAACACAAAAACCTTGTGGTGAGATAAAAAAGTTTCAAGTCTTGTGCTCAAACCTCTGAGATAAAAAGGATGGGTCAAATTTGCTTTCAAGTTATTTGTTTTTATGCAAAATTTGTAGAGTGTGCATAGTTGCAAGCCTGTTTATTGTTTTAGGTTTGAATGGTTTAGAATCTAGATGTTAGGGGGCTACTCCTGCTGATTCGAAAAGAGGTTTTACCTCACATACTATTCCACTTTCAGTTGTCCTACAAAAGACAGATTAAAACAGTGACGCATATAATGACCTAAAAATAAGGCTTATTGCTGCAAAACTGATATGCTACAGTCAACTAAACAGAACGACACACAAATTATTGTTCCGAATGGAACTTTACATGTTAGTATTTTATTTCTGCAACCCAGTCGCTACTAGCAATACAACTCTCACTACTACAGTTATTGAAGGCCTTTCCTTCAGCTATGAAAACTAGATGTTAAATTGTTAATATTACAACAGACATTGTCACATCTATAGATCACAACCAACAGCTACCTGTCCAAATGGCCCTTTGGTCAACTATCTGCCTCTAGCCTGATTAATCTCCCTTTTTCCATCCTTCTTTCCCTCTGCCAAAATGATTCCAAAACCAATCAAATGATAGGGCATTTAGTATTAGATATGACTCTTCACCTTCCATGTTAACCCTCTGTATCCTGCTGATTTCTCATCTTCCTTCATCATTTTTGGAGTGTGCATGCTGTGAAACTCTCCAATAAAGCAATCATAAGAAATCAAACTGTAGGTGTATTTTTTGTGATTTCTATATCATCATTATACTGGTAACTGTCCACAACATCTTTATGCCGCTCCCTTTTTTGAAGAGTGCATTTCTGCTAAAATTGACTTAAGTCAATAAATAAAATTGGTTATTTTTCCTTCGAACAGTTCCCCACTGAGATCACCACAAAACTATATAGCCCGGTTTTTTGCAACTGCTCGCAACTGCCGGAACATGTTTCCATAGCAATCATGTAACTGTAGTAGCCATTTTTCCATAGCAGTTGTTTAGTTGCTGTAAAAGTCTTTCTATAGCAACTGCGTAGCTGCTGCAAGAGTCTTTCCATAACAATTGAGTTACTGCTGCAATGTCTTTCCATAGCAGTTGTTTAGCTGCTGCGAACATCTTTCTGTAGCAGCTGTGTAGCTGCTGCATATGTCTTTCTGTTACAAAAGTCTTTTCCTTAGCTATTGTGTTACTGTTGCAATGTCTTTCCATAGCAGCTGAAGAATTGTTGCAGGCGTCCTTCCACAGCAATTGGAAGGCTGCTGCAGAATGAATTTCTACAACAACAATCACTGTTAACAGATCCTTCTGCAGCCAGTCCTACAAATTTTGCCAATGAATGTGCCTGAGATTCATCAAATTTTTGGGTGATGCAAGATTACCATTTGGCCTTAGAATGCTCCTGCATTAGCTGTCCATTTGCACAAGGATAGTAAGTTGTGGACTTGTAATACTTAATTGACCCAACATCTCCAGCAATTCTCCGATCATCTCAATCAAAAATGTGTTCCCTATTCACTGATAAAATTTAGAGGACGTCCAAATCTGATCTCTCTCTGTTTATAAACAAAAGTGGCTGGTTTATTGACTGTATTCTGGTAAATCATTGGCTGCAACCCATTTTGTAAAATATTTTGCAGCTACAATAGTTACTGGCAGCTCCAATTCTAAAGGCAGTTTGGAATTGTATATGGATGATTGAAAAAGAATGCTACCTTAAAGGGAAAAGCGTTTCTAAGGAGAGGGATTGGCATGGAGGGTAAGCTGCCACGATAAAGTATGCTCAGTAAGAACAATTTCTCAGCCAGCCAATTTTTCAGTTACATGGCTGGGAAGTACATCCTATTTTGTAACAAACTCAAGAGCCAAGATAATGAGTGAAAGGCAAAGCAAAAGGAAACCATGAAAGCCTTCCACAAAATTTTCCAGCAAATCCATGACTCGCTGAGCATCAGTCTAAGGGAGTTGGAGGATTTATTTTACAGCCCTTCACATCTTTGAGATGCATCTGGCCTTAAACTAGCAAAAATCTGATGTGCTTTAGTCACTTTGAATGCCTCATTTTTTTTCTCTTAATATAAATAATAATATCAATCTACAAGACTTGCAAGCACAACTTAGTTGTTTTATTAGTCTATGACATTTCTAGACTTCAGTAACTACCAGAGGTGTTTTAGGTCATAGAGAGTTTAAATATAATATTTTCCTGGTATATAGGTCAAGTTTGTCTCAATACGGTCTTCTTCAACAGTCTCTTATTTTGGCTCAAAGACAAGAATTGTTTTCTTTTCATAATAAATAAATATTTAATCTTTACAAATTCAGAAACAAAAACAAGTAAATACTTTTTTTGAATTTCTAACCCTAGAAACATATCTTACTAGTTCACTTTCTTGAAAAGTACAATCTTCACAGAATTGATATATGTTGCAACTACATTCTATGGAGATTTTTACAATTTCTAGAGAAAAAGCAAACACTCAAACAGAAGCAAACACTTATAATATTTTTACAAAGAATAATATTCTATGGAGATTTTCGCATATACTAAGGGAAGTTATTAACTACCTGAATTCTTATTTGGAGAGCGTACTATAACAAGCATTGTGATGACCCCAACTGGAAGCTCGGCCATAGGTATCCATGATTCTGTAAGAGTCTTATTGTTCTCCAAAACTTTCCCAGCTGTGATGAGCATTATATCATCTATTTGTTTTGGAGCATTTCCCTTGTCTGAAATGCACAAACACATTCACTAGTCGGGATTGCACACAAAATAGAATAAGGATCATCAGGATAACTGTTTAAATAAAACCTAAAGAGGTTGAAAATTTAAAGCATCTTGTGCAGAAACAATCCCATCATTGCCAAGCTATCTTTTTAGGTGCATGTTGAAATGTAACTACCGTTTTCAACAAGAAAAAAATCTGATGAACAATTCACAGCATATAATTGCAGCGTAGCAGATTGTTGAAAATTTACAACATGGGAGCAAGCGAAGCCCCCAACACTATTCAAATACACCTATATGCTTACTCTGGTGTACTGTAAATAGGAACTATGAGCAGTGTTTGAGGTGTATAGGCAGATACAAGGTGTCACAAAGTAAAGCAGATTATTATAGGAAACAAAAGAGGAATAGAAAAACAAGAAATCGGAAATTAGACACAAGGCTCTAAGAGAAGATGTTTTTGTTACATATTTCAAAAAGGGTATTTATACAAGACTCATGCAAAACAAATGCAATATAGATTACTGCATGTACACTTATACCTCACATTTATTGTAAGTGGAAACACCCTCTTTCACACGCTTAAGCTGTATTTGTGAAAACATAACAGCTCTGTATGACATTATTTTAAGACCAACAATATACTCTGACTCAAAGCATTACTTTTGCAACATTTATCCTTCATACTCATCACTGTTAAATCACAAGTTTTCCTATTTCAGAAACTTTTCTCAGGAAAGTGCCTTTGTTGACATTAATGTTGCAGTGCTACAGCTCAATAATGTCTTTTGCAGCAGCTCTCTAATGAAGTGTGGGATTAGTTTATAATCCTCTTGCTTAACTTGAAGATCTGTCATATTCTTTCCAAGCCATATTTCTTCCAGTCTGCCAATGCTGCTGCCATATATCACACTTATATATAAAAGAGAATCTGCTGGTTGCTGTTTACTGTGCTAGGAGACTACTGCAGCGAGTCACTTTTAAGGTTGAAAGTATACCATATTCTTTTTGCCATCAGTACCAACCCAATCAAAATCTGTAAATCCAATCCAATTATGACTATTTAGACCATAAACAGAGTTGGTTCTGATTTGCTTCTCTTGAAATTTCTTTTCTTCACACATAAATCACTTCTTGAATACCAGAATTTAGTTGCTTTGTTTAGACCATAAATTGCCTTCTCCAATATATATAATTCATGTTCTTTTCCTTTCTGAATGAAGCCATAAAGCTGCCCAATGTAATTTTATTTTATCCAGCATTACCGTGCAAGAAATTTATCTTTTACATCCACCTGATGAATTTGTCACTTCTTGTGTCATCCATAAACTGAAACAGATAGTCCATTTAATAGTTCATAAACAATGGACTTAACTTGGAAGAGAAGAACTGCAAATATAAACATGAAAGCATCAAACAAGCCAAAAAACATGAAAACAACAGATTTACTCTAGAGAAACCCACTTATGGCAGAAACTCCAGCAAGAATTAGGTCTAATGGCCTCCTAATCCACCATCTTCATAACTGCAATTACATCTTAGACTTTTAACTGTCCAATCATTATGTTAAAGAGCTTAATACTCCTTAAGATCTAAACTGGCTCTCAAAGACACTCTCATCTGCTCACAACAGTGTGTACAATGTAGAAAACATAATCAAATGATCACAACTAGGCAATCCTTATAAATGATCTCTAATGGATCTTCCATGTTCTACAGGGTTTCTTGGATCTTCCCAGCCTATCCGTTGGGCTTTCATATATCTTCCACAACCTCCATGAACCCCCGGATCTTCCATAGACCTCTAGTCTACCTAGGATGCCAAGCTATCTTTCTCTAATGCTCTCCTATGTCTGTTGTTTCCAACTCCCCTACTTCTCAACTTGTGAAACAGATTTATAGACTTGTACAAACCCAACTAGAAATTTGAATAATCAAAAGAAATGACCAATTGAGGGATTTGGAACAATAATAGTCACTTCCTGCCACATGACGAAAGTGTTATTTCTTGACAGTATGAAATTGCTGCTTCTATGGCACAAGTACTGCTAGTCGAGCAAAACTGTTGCTTGTCACTCACAAGACCACCACTACACTTGAACAACTGCTGCCTTCTTCTGACAAAACTGCCCAAGAGTTGGCAAAACTAGCAGCTTGCAATAGAAACAAAAAATGTCTCCTTTTTTGAGATTTCTTGACTGTCAAAGATGGTACAGAGACGCCCCATAGCATCCTGACCTTCTCAAGCAATTTTTGGCTCTAATTCTATTGAAAACGTAACTTTCTTCACCTAGAATCTCTTCAAAACCATGTTCTCCTCCAATCACAGCAATATGGCAACTTGAGCTCTTTTCAAGGGGTCCTTAATGGATCACATCTCCCCAATATATAGGCTTTTGGTCCCCAAAATCTTACCCAACCATGGAAATGAGAAGTAACCTTCAAAATGGAGAAATTGCACTCACCCTATGCCACAAATGAATACAACTATTTTAGTACCATCCAATCCATAAATTACAGTGGATAGTCCATTCACTGGTTCATCCACAATGGTTTTAACTTGGAAGAAAATGACTGCAAATAATAACTATGAAGTCCATCAAGCCACAAAACATGAAGACAGTAGATTTACCCTAGAGAAACCCACATATGGAAAAGACTCTAACAGGAGTGAGGTCTAGTGGCCTTGCAATATCCCAATATTCCATTTAATATTTTTTAAATATAACAAACCCTAGCTCACAATCATACGAGTTTGCACAATTAAACATAAATATAAAATTGACCCAGAAATTGCAGTTTAGTAGTTTATTCTCTAATCACACATAATGTTTAGAATGTAACTCAGAAAAACCGAAATTATCTTCTAAAGTGGCTGCTTAATTATCTCTAAGTCTACAGTGATCTACTTCTCAATAAAATGCCTCCAAATCTGCCTGATATACGCCCTTAGAATGCCACACCTGCTGCTAGTTGAAAGGACATTTTAATTCAGATTGAAATTAATCAAATTTGCACAAAAGTGATCTCCGTGTGAAATCACTTTAAGGAATTGTGGGTTTTCATCCTCCAATTCCATGACTAATCTGGTGAAGATTGAAACTTACTAAACTCTTCATGAACCACTTCCTTGAGAATTTGTTTTCTCATCCTCAACTTCTGGTGCTAAAATAATTTCTGAACTCTTTTCCTTATCATTCTCAATACTAGAGATATGTTGCTCACAATAAATTTCCTATCTTCCAGAATGAAAACACAGTGCTTTTGAAATTAGAGAGTACAAAGTACAAATGCACTCATGATCATTCTCATCCAACTTACTCCGTGCTTCACGATTATAGTCTTCTTGCATGCAAGTTATCTAATAGTTACAAGCACTAAACATCTTATTTGAGACTTAGTGGTTTTTCTCATACCATTTGAGCACTATTTTGCCGGTGAAGATTGAGACATACAAAACTTTTCATGGAACACTTCTTGAGAATTTATTTCATCATCCTCAAACTCTGGTGATAAAACAATTTCTGAACTTCTTTCCATACTGCAGATGACATCATGTATGCTCACGATGAATTTTGTATCTTTCAGAAACAACGACAGCATTTTTGAAAATATATAGTATCCAGTACAGATGCACTCATGATCACTCTCATCCCACCTACTCCTTGCTTCCCATGTGGATGCAGAAGACACCCAAAAATCCTAAAATCCTTCATTGAGAGCTTCAAACCAACTCATGCTACTTCTTGGTTTTCTTTTCAACTCTTGATTGAGTTTATTTAGTGTATGCCTAGCCATATGTGCATCTTCATTCCAAACTTGGTGCTAATTTCCTCCACCATCATACTTTTTGCAAATCAAACTAATAAAAAATGGATCAGTTCTAATCTGTAAGAACTATATAGCATGTGGTAACACATTCAGAGAAACAAAAAGTGACCTTGTATTGCCAAAATTGATACATGGTATCAAAAATCAACACGTCAATGTTGGAAATTGGGAAAAGGATAGATGTCACTAATTCATGGCATAGGCACAGAAACAAATGCAAAGTGATGGTCGAAGCTAACTGGCTCCACCAGGATGTTTACTGCAGCCTTATAGTCAGCCAAGATGTTGCTGATGCTCAGTGGCAGAGTTAACACATTTAAACACGGCCAAATCCATCACTTACAAATTCAGCCAATGTTAAATCCATCACTATGATGGAAAAGGAATTGGAAACAATGCAGAGAAGAAAAATCACTCTGGTTCATTGGCAAGTAGCTTTCCATGTAGCCTTAACTATGTGTTGACACTGATAGACATGCTTGTAAGAACAATACATGTAATCGGCATCGCTTGGTGATCATCTAAACTTTAGTACAATGATCGCAGCAAGTTGCAGAAAGTGATGGTTTTGAGAGAGCATGGTGAATTAACTGCAGAAAAGGTTGATACATTGTTGTTGACATCGACAGCCATGGTGACCTAGTAAGGCTCCACAGTTGCACTAGAAATTTTAATCTTTTCATTTTTTAAGATTTGGGAAGAAGGCACACCCCTCTGCTCTAGTTCTCCCACATAAGATTTCTCCAAAGTAATTGTGTGCCTCCCAATGTCTGATGTTTTTTTTGTTGTTTACTTGCTCATTTATTTAAATGCCCTTCATGCTGATTATATTTCCATTGTTTAAGCAAACTATAGTTCCATGATAACCTGATTTGAAGCATAGTTCTTGGTTCAGAATTGAATACAGAAGTATAATCAGTCACATACTGTATACATCTAAAAATGGTCACATCAAATCGAGTTTGGTAATTAATTAAATACGAGTTATTTAATTAATCTTCTAATTTCATCTACATATAAATAAATTTAATTATTTATTTATATTGTTCACTTTCTAATTCTTCTATTTTAATTAAATAAATAAGTTTATTTAATTATTATCATTTTTTATATTCTTCTTAATTAATTATTATATTACTTTAAGTTTGAATTTTTAAATTCAAATAAAGATGTTCTTCTAAATTCATCATCATTTATAATTATCCATTTCACATATAATTAAATATTCTAAATATTTAATTAGACACCTTTTATCCTCTTTTCAGACATAATTAAATATTTAATTATGGAAACTTCTAAATCCACATGTCACATATAATTATTTAATTATGGATTTATCTTCAACTAACTCCTCATAACTAAAAATGCCAAATGGCTACTTTCCTTCATTTTTGAATGGAGAAGGTTGTGTAGGAGAAAACATTTTCCCTCTTTCTCTCTAGCTTCCACCTTTCTCTCCAATTTCTCGATCTTCCACCATTCATCTTACCAAGCTCGATTTCAACCATCGATCTTTGCCAACTAAGCTTTTGCCTCCAAAAGTCTATAAATACAACCTCTTTGTGCTTTGAAAAAGGGATCTAATCAAATCTAGTTGCATAACATGAGAATTATAGTTGCATTATCCAGCATTTAGCAAATCTTATTATCCTAGATTTCTTGAGCGTAGCATAGCATCTTAGCTTTATCATTTTAAGCATAAGCAATTATGGTAGAATAATCTTTTGCATAATCTGTTTTAGTTTCATATCTTAGCATAGCTTTATCCAATATCATTTAGCATAGTAATGCATGTTACATATTATCTCATTATCTAGGTTGTCATTCTGTTGAGCTTCTACTTACACAATCTGAGAGCAAGCAACTTAAAACGAATCCTTGAAGATAGAAGACAATGGGGCGTCTTTAAAGAATCTGTTGAGTTTGGAGTTTGTTTATCTTTAACTTAGATTTCTTTGATACAATGTCGCATTGGTGTGTTTGTTTAGCTTATTAGTTTATTCTATATATTCACACACACATTTTTGGCGCCCACCGTAGGGCTATTGCCTCGTTTTTAATATTTTATTGCAGGTTTTCTGGCAGGTTACAAACTAGACTTGCGGTTTAGCGCATATGAGACCCGTTTTAGCGCATCCATTGAACAGTTCAGCGCATACAAGGCCTATTTCAACGCATAGCTACTCTGTTCTAACGCATCCCTGTGTTCTTTTTGCGCATAGCTGCTCTGTTCTAGCGCATCCCTGTGTTTCTTTTAGCGCATATATGCTTTGTTTTAGCACATTTATGTGTTCTTTTAGCGCATACAAGAGATTGTAATTTTTAATCCTGATTCCGACGCATCCGTGGACAGAGATTAATACTTTTTGCATAAGGTTAAAATGAAGCAATCCTAAGGTAGTCATTCAAATTAAAATAAACCAATCCTAGAGTAGTCACCAAACAATTGATATATCTTGGATAAAATGAATCCCATGTCTTTTGTGAAGCAACATCTTCACCTAGCTTAGCAAATTTGTCATTTGGGATTAAAATTGATCATTGTGGTTGTCAGGTGATAGGCCTATGCTCTCCCTTTAACAGGGTGATCAAAATGCCAAACTCATCTTTTCATTTCATGTACTTTATGCTTTATTAAAACATTTAGCAGGCCTACTCTTGTGGGAAAAAGTACTCACCCAAGAGGAATGACCTAAGTGGGAACCCCTAAAGCCAAGGATTCCAACCCACTATAATCAAAAGTGAGTTGTTGATGAAAATCCACTCCACAGTAGTGTGCAAGATAACCATCCCCAAAGCCTTTGTTCTAAAGTTTGGGAGGTCTCCTGAGGGAGTTTGTCATTTGCCGCACTGAACGAAAACCCTTACTACAAGCCTTAGTGTAGAAGCTAACCGAGTTAGTAGCCAAACATTATAAATACTCACAGTGCAAGGGGAGAGAAGAATCTGCCCCCAAGATAGTCACCATATAGTTGCTAAGGACCGTTTGCTCAAGGGATCGAGAAATCTAATTTTGAGTACACACCTGGAAAAGACAAAAACACGGGCGCCCTCTAGGGGGTGACACGACTGTGTGAGTCGACGCAATTCTAAGATGTGGGTTGTGATGATAATGATGACCTTTTTGACCAATAAGAGTGAGTCTACTTGAAGTGTTTGTTTTGTTCAAATACCCGTGGAAATTTCCGAGAACATACACTTATTGTTTAAATTCTAGGACTTTAAAAACAACTATTTTTCTATTGTATGCTATGTTTTTCAAGCAATAGTTCAGATTAGATCATCCAATTCAGTAAACTGTCAAAAACATGTATGTTTCAGCGCATTGACTTGATCTTCTAGCGCATCCATGCTTTGTTCTAGAAGATTAAATGCGCTAGAACAGAGCATGGATGTGCTAGAAGATTAAATGCACTAGAACAAAGCATGGATGCGCTAGAAGATCAAGTCAATGGGTTGAAACAGACATGTTTTTGACAATTTACTAAATTGGATGATCTTATCTGAATTATTGCTCGAAAAACATAGCATACAATAGAAAGACAGTTGTTTTTAAAGTCCTAGAATCTAAACAATAAGTGTATGTTCTCTGAAATCTCCATGGGTATTTGAACAAAAAAAACACTTCAAGTAGACTCACTCTTATTGGTCAAAAAGGTCATCATAATCATCACAGCCCACATCTTAGAATTGCGTCGACTCACACAGCCGTGTCACCCCCTAGAGGGCGCCCGTGTTTTTGTTTTTTCCAGGTGTGTACTCAAAATTAGATTTCTCGATCCCTTGAGCAAACGGTCCTTAGCAGCTATATGGTGACTATCTTGGGGGCAGATTTTTCCCTCCCCTTGCACTATGAGTATTTATAATGTTTGGCTACTGACTCGGTTAGCTTCTACACTAAAGCTCGTAGTAAGGGTTTTCGTCTAGTGCGACAAATGATAAACTCCCTCAAGAGACCTCCCAACCTCTAAAGGTTTTGGGGATGGTTATCTTGCACACTACTGTTGAGTGGATTTTCATCAACAACTCGCTTTTGATTATAGTGGGTTGGAATCCTTGGCTTTAGGGGTTCCCACTTAGGTCATTCCTCTTAGGTGAGTACATTTTCCCACAAGAGCAGGCCTGCTAAATGTTTTAATAAAGCATAAAGTACATGAAATGAAAAGATGAGTTTGGCATTTTGATCACCCAGTTGAGGGGAGAGCATAGGCCTATCACCTAACAACCACAGCAAACAATGATGTTCAATTCTAATCCCAAATAACAAATTTGCTAAGCTAAGTGAAGATGTTGCTTCACAAAAGACATGGGATTCATTTTATCCAAGATATATCAATTGTTTGGTGACTACCTTAGGATTGATTTATTTTAATCTGAATGGCTACCCTAGGATTGCTTCATTTTAACTTTATGCAAAAAGTATTAATCTCTGTCCGCGGACATATCGGAATCAGGATTAAAAATTGCAGTCTCCTGTATGCGCTAAAAGAACACATAAATGCGCTAAAACAAAGCATATATGCACTAAAAAAAACACAGGGATGCGCTAGAACAAAGCAGCTATGCGCTAAAAGAACACAGGGATGCGTTGGAACAGAGCAGCTATGCGCTGAAACAGGCCTCATATGCGCTAAACTGTTCAATGGATACGCTAAAACGGGTCTTGTATGCGCTAAACCGCAAGTCCAATTTTTAACTTGCCAAAAAACCTGCAATAAAATATTAAAAACGGAGCAACGACCCTATGGTGGGTGCCAAAAATGTGTGTGAATATGTGGAATAAACTAATAAGCTAAACAAACACACCAATGCGACATTGTATCAAAGAAATCTAAGTTAAAAATAAACAAACTCCAAACTCAGCAGATTCTTCAAAAACGTCCCATTTTCCTCTATCTCCAAGGATTCGTTTTAAGCTACTTGCTCTCAGATTGTGTAAGCAGAAGCTCAACAGAATGACAACCTAGAGAATGAAATAATAAGTAACATACATTCCTATGCTAAATGATATGAGATAAAGCTATGCTAAGATATGAAACTAAAATAGATTATGCAAGATTATTCTGCCATGATTGCTTATGCTTAAAATGATAAAGCTAAGATGCTATGCTATGCTCAAGAAATCTAGGATCATAAGATTTGCTAAATGCTGGATAATGCAACTATAATTCTCACGCTATGCAACTAGCTTAGATTCTTGTCAAAGCACAAAGAGGCTGTATTTATAGACTTTTGGAGGCAAAAGCCTAGTTGGCAAAGATCAACGGTTGAAATCAAACCTGGTAAGATGAACGGTGGAAGATCAAGAAGTTGGAGAGAAAGGTGGAAGCTAGAGAGAAAGAGGGAAAATGTTTCCTCCTACACAACCTTCTCCATTCAAGAATGAAGGAAAGTAGTCATTTGGCATTTTTAGTTATGAGGAGTTAGTTGGTAGTTGAAGAAAAATCCATAATTAAATAATTATATGTGACATGTGGATTTAGAAGTTTCCATAATTAAATATTTAAAATATTTAATTATGTGTGAAAAAAAGATAAAAGGTGTCTAATTAAATATTTAGAATATTTAATTATATGTGAAATGGAGAATTATAAATGATGATGAATTTAGAAGAACATCTTTATTTGAATTTAAAAATTCAAACTTAAAGTAATATGATAATTAATTTAAATAAATTATAAAATTTATTTAATTAATTATCATATTACTTTAGAAAATGATAATAATTAAATAAACTTATTTATTTAATTAAAATAGAAGAATTAGAAAGTGAACAATATAAATAAATAAATAAATTTATTTATGTTAATTTTTGGTAGCATCGGTCAGATAAAGTCATTGATCGGTGTCTAAACAAGTTAAATAAAGAGACACGCGTCTCCTAGGTTTGATACTTATACTCTCTCCTTCCTCACTTGTATTATATGGAAATCTATAGATGTTATACACATGTGAGGATCGACCTTTATTAATCCTGAATCTGATCTTTGCAACAACAATTTATATGTAGATGAATTTAGAAGACTAATTAAATAACTCGTATTTAATTAATTACCAGACTCGATTTAATGTGACCATTTTTAAATGTATACACATACAAATGAAAATATTAATATACTTTTTTTGTTACACCTTGAATTCGTTTATGTGAAGAACCACACCATAAAGGTATAAAATTTGATTACAGCAAGGTAGGCATGACTTTGGACATAAAGAGGTATGTGGCAACCCATAGCTGTAACATAATGAATTGTCTAATGAAAGACTATCTATTCATGCAGCCCAATCACAGAAATTGAGAACTCAATGCAAGGGCACACAACCAAAGCAAAATTCTTATGAAAAGAATGAAGAACAAGATGACACAAAACAACAGATTATATGGTTTAATTTCACATCACAGAGATTATGTAAGATTTTGATACAACAATACAAGTCAAGATTCTGAATTCATTCATATCTATAATCCTTAGTCCATCATGTCTTCCCTCCTTTCTTCAATGAATTATCACCTTCTTATAGAGATTCTTTGATGTAGTAAGATGACACCAACCAAAACGTAATACAATGCCCTATGCACATGTCATAGGAACCATGGGACAAATATTAAATGATTCCAGCTCTCATCCTCCATTCAGATAGGGCAAATTCCCTTGATACTTGTAGAATAACCCCTTCTAACATAGTGTGGCAAGTGTTCGCATTTTAGTCCACACGTTTCTATGCAACACCAAATGGGAACAGATGTGCCATAGAAACACTCTTCAAATTAAAAAGGTAAGCCCTCTGTAAACAAAACTAACCTAATCAAAACAATATGTACTTGCTATTTACAATTTGTCTAAGTTATCGGTTCCGGTACAGGTACTGGAACCCAGTATGGCAAAAAGAAAATTCCTTGGGTGCAACTACAGGAATATATATATATATGTTCAAAATTATAAATTATGAGAACAGTGATACTCATTTTTGCCAATAAATAAAATATCAGTGGAATGTCAGTGGAGATTTTCCATCTTCCTTACTCATCTAGTAAGACTCTTGGAAGATGGCTCAATGACGAATGTTCATGAAGGATCCAACACCTCCTTATTTGAATAACAGGATATTATCAATTTAATTCATATGTTGAATCTATTCGAGTACTAGTATTCTTAATCATAGCAAAAAGCACAGTGTATCATTTTAATTCTGCTTTAGGCTCCACAGATCAATTCTCAGCATTTTCCCTATCCAACAGACAGGTCTTCATAATTTCCTTAGAATTCAATCCAAGATATGCAATTAATTTTGAGTTTAGAAATCAATATAATTTTCCAATCCCAGTATTTTCCATGAGATTGTTTCATAACATTGTTACTGCTCGACCTGTGACTCGACTCCAGCAATTATTGCCTTTAGTTTTGACAGAGGGAAATTTTGGCAACAAAATCCAACAAACTTGCCCTCATTTGAAATTATCCCAGTCCATAATCATTAGTTATTTTAATTTAATTTTGATATCTATGGAAGAGAAAAATGTCAAAACATTATCCATGCTAAAATAGTAGCAGCAGATACCATAATAACAACAGCAAGTAATTACAAATGCGGTAGCAAACCCTTGCGTCTGGTGGGTGCTCTTCAGACAAAGACGAAGATGGAGAAGACGATCGGGATTCTGAAGTTTGTGCGGGTGGTGAGGGGTTGTTCTCCGGCACTGATTCTCTCTATCCCATGGTGGGGGCTGTTGTTGGCTCTACTCCTTCTGAGGCTATGGGATCTGAGGTTGTTTGTGCTTTTGATACGGATTGTGAGGAGACGGATGTTTGGTGGGAGGAGGAAGACCTTATTTCCCCTTCTACCCTGTCTTGTGATGGGGATCCCCCAGATGAAGAGGTGGAGTTCCTCATGGATTTCTTATTGGAGGCTCATCAGAAGACAAAAAAGCTTGTTGAGGTGCCTGTGACTGAGGCCATTGACGGTGCACAGTTTTTGGGTTTGTGGAAAGGTTTCCTTTTCCCTTCTAAGGGTGCTCTACCCTACACGAAGGATAGCTTGGATTTTACCCTCCCCTCTCCCATTTCTCCTGCACTAGAGGTGTGCAGGTCTCAATCATTGGTTGATGAAGTTGCTGCTTCTTCTCCAGTAGTTGTTCCTCTGCCTGTTGTCGTTTCAGAGCCTACTGTTCCTCTGGCTGCTGCTCCTCTTCTTTCTCTAGAGGGGTGGAGGAAGGTTGTTTTGATGGGAGTTCCGACACCCTGAAGGATATGGAGGCTACTCAAATCACTATTGATGTTCCTAATTCTCTCCTTGAGAAGAGGGCTGATTGATTAAGGTGCTCGCTTGTTGGGAGATTTTGTGGTAATCGTCCCAACATTGACACTATTCACAGATGGATCTGTCGGATTTGGAAACTTTGTGGCAAGGTTGAGGTATTTGCAATGTTCAATGGCTTTTTTATTTTTTCCTCTTCTTGTCAAGAGGATTGTACTAAGGTCCTGCTAGATGGCCCTTGGTTTTGGGGGTTAAATGGTTTAAGTCTTCAAAACTGGTCGCCTGGTTTCAACCCTATGGTTGATACTTTCAAGTTTCCTATTTGGGTCTGTCTACATGGGCTTCCCTTGGAATTTTGGAATGAAAAGATTTTCATGTATATTGCCAACTCTTTTGGGCAATACTGTGCTACTATTAAGATCACTGAATTTATGAAGCATTTGTTATACGCTAGATTTTGTGTGTTTGTGGAGAAAAATCAGCAGCTGCCCTGTAATTTGCCTTTCTAGTGGTAAAGTGGGTCATTCCTCCACTACTTGTCTTAAGAATAAAAAACAACACTTTGTTTGGAAGAAGAAAGATAATCAGCAAGTTGCAAAGGAGGACTCATTTACTCCTATTTGTCAGGAAGTTCCGAAAGCTGATCTTAAAGAGTTTTCCCCCATCGAATTGTTCGCTGATGGAGCCCTCGTCTATTGCTATGAGGATAGGGGATGGTTATGCCAGTGATTGTATGCCTCCTCTCTTCCCCAAAAAAGTTAGTTTTGGGAGAAGGATCCTTGTTTTGAGATAAAGCAAAGTTCATTGGAACAATTTTTTAAACCACCATGATTTTGGTGGGCCGGTAGGTCTGTTAGTCTTGCTGTTCCTTCTGGTGACTTTTGTTGTTTTTGCCGTTAGTTATTGTCAGTTGTGCTTCATGATCCATCCTTTTCTTGTACAAGGGTCAGGGCCCTTTCAAAACCCTGCTTTCCTAATCAAAAACAACAGCAAGTAACCAAGTTTCAGATCTCCCAATACAAAGGATGATTTTATTGCTATTGTATTGTTATTTATATTGTATGAACTGTCTAAATAAATTAGAGTCTTATGTTATCAAAAATTGAACGAATAGACAAGTATCAGCTCTACCCATACAAAGCATTATCTTCTTGCTATTGAAGCACTACTTAAATTGTACGAATGGAAAGGGTTCATCAAATTAAATATTCTGTTGCTTTATAAACCAACTTTCCTTGGACCATTTCTGGCCTAAAACAAATGGCTGGCAAAATTAGCAACAAAAACACTAACCATTAATCATTCCAATACATTCCCATAATAACTCTGCTTTTTGACCTGTTGCTCGCATACCTCTATATAGACAAACTTCCTTTCCTCATCTCTTATCAAAGAGTTTGGCAGATTCTCTGTTGTAAACCTTTTTTTCCAGGTATCCTCTAATTGCTTCTGATAGTTATGGGATATTTTTCAGTCATCTTAAAGAATTTAAAGAACCTACTTGTGTTAGGAAAAGTCCTAGAGTACAATGTGATCATGATATAGCTCTGCATTTGTAAAATGCCGAATGATTTCTACTTTTTTGTATGGGGATAGTTAAATTTTAATAATTTCTGCATATGTATTCTAAAATCAAAACCATTTCAAATCCCTGAATCTTAAAACCATTTTTCTCAGCCCACATCCATATTCCTTTTGTTTCCCATTTCTGATAAAACATTTGAATTCTCTGCTGATCATTCAATTCTATAAATGACTCCAGGGGATGTCAACAGGATATGTCAATTAATAAACATCAACAAATTGTTTTTCCTATCAATGACTATCTCAACAAGAAGCTTTGGCATGGACTCCATAATAACACACTATCATATGTCTTTAACTGATATCACAACTTCGCCCTACAACAACCCCTTGATTTAATGGTAAAATCAAATAATCCTATTAACATTTGTTGGTTTTATTTTCATCTAATAATCAGTTCATCGTGTATCCTGATAGGGCCAAGGATGTGGAAAGTATTATGAGTTTATGGACCTGCAGTTTTCATTGCTTTTGCCCCTAAATTAATTCTGTTGGTGATCACGGCCAATTGAATATTTTGCTTATTTTATGAAGTAATATCCTTTGTCTGTTTTGTGTAATGTATTTCATGTTCATTTGCAAGCATTATGGTTGAAGTATAATCTATCCAGGCATGTACCAGCATCTCTATTTCTCCAATTTTGTTTCATACTGAGAGATTTAAAGTCAAATCCAATACCCTTCTTCTCTCTGGGCATACTCATTGAAACTGCTATTACCATGAACAGATTTGAATTTCTTCACTTTTTGTGTTTTAGTAATTACTAGGTGGGAGGTTCATAAATAGATCCCTTGTAATTACTAAGAAAAAAAAAATCATTCTTAAAACCGGTATGTGTGTGCAAAATTTAAAATGAGGTTGATAAAATGTTAAAATGTAAGGAAAAACAATCTGCTCACAGAATGAACTTACTTCGAATTAATTATTCGTAGTAGATCAATTTAATTAGTTCATGTCCAAGGGGTTATGGTGTAACAATAATGAGGACATTTGCAAGAGGTGACCAAGAATAAATTCCCCTCACTGCAAAAAGGTAGCCCACAAACCCAACAGAAATGTGATGAGGTTGTGGTGTAACAAACATGAGTTCACAAGAGTAACTTATGTTTAGAATATTAAGAATGCCATCCAATATTATCCTACATCCGAATAAAAGTGGCCAATGTTACCAAGCGGTTGGGATGTGGTGTAACAAGCATGTTTAAAATAGAATGTAATCTAAGCTTAACCCAATTAGCCAAGTGATGAGGTTGTGATGAAAGCAAAAAGGGTTTATTCAAGTGTAACTCACTTTGAGAATCTTAAGAATGTCATCCAAGCTTATCATATATCACAATAAAGATGGTCAACCACCATGTGGTGAGGTTCACCACGCTAAATATGACCAATGTTAGCAAGTGATCAGGATGTGGTGTGACAAACATGTTTAAAACAAAAGGTGAATTAATCTTAACCCAACTAGTCAAGTGATGTGGTTGTGACGAGACAAGAATCGGTTTATCCAAGTGTAACTCAGGTTGAGAATCTTAAGAAAGTCATCCGAGCTTATCCTATATTGCAATAAATTTGGGCAACCATTATGTGGTGAGGTTCACCACACTAAATATGACCAATGTTACCAAGTGGTCAGGATGTGGTGTGACAAACATGTTTAAAATAGAAGGTGAATTAAGTTTGTCCCAGATAGAAATAAAGGTGCACCATACTCACCAAGTAGTGAGGTTCCGTGCAATAGCTAACAAGGATTGTCCATCCACTACCAAGTGGTGAGTTTGTGGTGGTGTAAGAAATGTCAGGTACATTCAGGTGCGAACAAGATTTGTAATCTTAACAATGAGACCCAAGTTTATCTCAATCCCTAACAAATCAAAAGTAATCATAATGCATGGTCTGTCCAGGTTCAGGAACAGGGGGGAAACAAAGCCATTATGATGCAAGATATTGAAGTTGTTTGTAAGTTTGTAACAACATATGTCTGAGAAGAAATAGAATGATGAAAATAGTCACATCCCTAACCTTGTGGCCATTGACCAATTATGCTTTCCTTAACTGTAGAAATGGTACTGGCTGAATCATATTTGTGAGGTCCAATATCTGTGCCATCATGAAGACGGAACTTGAGTTCCAGCAAGTCCATATCTGCCATTGCAACTCTCCCTACAATAAATCTGCATCAACATGCAAAATCCGTTTATTGTCATGCACATTGTGTAGTATCGTAATCCTTCTCAGGCTCTTACAAATTAACACAAGAAAAAACGAGATGAAAGCTAGAGGTGTTAGTGTGCTCTGTGCTCTGTGCTCTGTGCTCTGTACGTCCACTTGTCTTGTGATTATTACAAATGTAATGACAGAAAAGTCACACAAGAAATGATTACTCATGGGAATAGGTAATCCAAAGAGGACTCAAATATGTAAATATTTTACTTTTTAGGAATTCAATTTGTTTATAAGCATGGAATTGGAATGGAAAATAACTAGTTCAAAAAAGAATAGATACGTGCATTCCAGGCTAATGACGAGAGAGAGAACAGGAAATATTTAGACATATATTTGACGACTCTAATTACTTTATGTACATTTATGCTTCAGTGAAAACTTGTTAATGGCAAAATTTTAAATTTTAAAACCTTCTGAAAATATTTTAAAATCAAAATTGACTCCCCAATCATGCTTCCTCGTAATGAGCGACTATGTTCATTCAAAATGTCATATCAAAACTTCAACACAGGTTTATACACGATAGCTATCGGCAAATAATTTTGTGAAAATATGTCGGCTAATCTTCTCTTCTTTTTATAAAAACAAGAGAATTGGGGAAGAAAAAAGGAAAGAGAGAGAGAAAGATATCCCATAAAAAGTAATGTATTTATCGAATATTAAACATTACAACAGTTAAAAATAAAAATTCAATAAAAACTAAATATTTCCCTAATCAAATTTCTTGATGATGTGTGAGATAGCTCACTGGGAAAGCATATGCAGAAAACATGAAACCTTCTAAGACCTGTATATTTTGACCAATATCGTAATATTATATACATTTTATACGAAAACATGAGAAGTTCTTTCGTGATCAATTGATATCTGGAAATTTAATTTATTAATTTTTATTTTATAAAAATTTAGCCAATTGCGGCAAAGAAAATAGCCCCGTAAAAGCACCCTATTCGAGCCCTGAATACTAAACCCGAAATTAAAATTCCACAAAAATAAAATACATAAATTAAAAATAAAAAGATAAAAGATACTAAATCAAAAAGAAAATACCTGACTTGAGTAAAATTTCGTTTCGAACATCCGAGCCTGCCTCGCAACCTCAGAGCCAAAAAGGCCCTTCAATATGACAAATTATGAAACCCTATTATATACAGTCCTGCGATTGTAGACTATATTAGTCCAATTAAAATGCACTGCGCTTTAAATCAGAATAACACATGGCAGTCTGAAAATTAAATGGTATACTAACGTGCATTCAATTGTGCTTATATCTCGGTATTTTCTCGAAGCAATATATGATCAACTCAAATTTGAAATAGAAAGTGACGAATTTTTTTCTATTTCTAATACTGCATACGGTATTCTCTGCGGTTATTGAATGAATCTCCTCAATTACACTAAACGCCTTACAAAATATTTGAAAATGAAAATTTATTGGTTTTTTTTTTGTTTTGTTTTTTCCTCTTTCCTAATGCGTCCAGATTACCTCCATTAACTCCACCGGCAGCTCCAGTTTCTTCTTCGGAATTATCCGCCTACGGTGTAATCGAGGAAAATTCGGGCGATGTAAAATTCAAACGAGAAATTTGAAGGAAATTTTATGCATAAAAACTGGCAAATAAAGAGAAAATATCTGTTTACAGTTTTAGGGATTGAAACATCGGCGAGCATGGAAAAAACAAATATTTCCGGAGGACTGTGTACGTTTTACGCGCTTTAGTGGGCAAATCAGTTGATCCGCCTCTGGTTATGCCTGCCACGTGGAATCTTTAGAACTCCTGGATGGTCACCCACCGATACCATCCCTTTCCCTTTCTTATTCACTACCTAAATTAGTTAACTTGAAGGGGAGAGGAATTGTTTGTTTATTTTACACGCCTAGTAAATGGTAATTAACTTTGTGTTTTGGTATGGAGAGTTATACAAGTGGATGAAAAGAATGTGACACGATTTATATAATAATAAGTTTTTATATAGTCAATAATAGGTTATTATATTTAGATTGGATTTTTAATTTTTAGTATTGGAGAGAGGAACTCTTCCAACCACCCATATATAATAGTCATAGTTTTAAGAGGGTGTCATTTATAATAGTCATAGTTCCAAGAGTGTGTCATCTATAATAGTCATGGCTTATAATAGTCATAGCTCTAAGAGCGTGTGTGGGGCAACTACAACGAATCTACCTCCGCTATAGTTTTCGGGTGGGGGGTGCAAACCCCACCGACCTATTCGCCATAGGTGAGGTAGATGTCGTTGTTGGGTGGGAGGGAATAGTATAGTTAAGGGTATTAATTTTGTTAAATTTGTTTATAAAGAATTAGAATTTTTCAATTAGTAGTCAAAGATTGTGGGGTACATATTAGTTAAATTTATTCATAAATAATTAAAAAATTTAATTTAGTGTCAACCAATTCAAATTTGTTTAGAGAGTTTTTTTTTATTAAGAGAAAGATTAATGGGTATCTACTCAATCCAATTTGTCTATAAATAGACTTATTTAACTAAGAGTGGAGGTCTTAAAGGCATTCACTCATGGATAATCAAACTTATTTAATTATAATTGTAAGATTGAGAAATATCCACTCTACTAAATTTATCCAAGATATAATCACCACCTCTTTCTTTATTATATCAAATTAATTAAATTAATAAAATTTTATCTTTCATAATCTTTTTGAAAATCAAACTACTTCATAAATAGACTAGCAATAACTTCACTTATGATGTCATTTTATATTTGTAATATATAGAAAAATTATATACTAGTTGGAAGAAAGAGATAGCTCAAGTTTTATTTAATGGATTTGACTATGGTTGCTTTTACATTATGATGCATAAGTTGTCAATGAATTATATATGTGGCATAAAATGTAAATTGTAAAAAAATTATATAATTATTTTTTAAAATTAATATATTATGGATTATGAAATTTGTAATCATATAGTAATTAAAATTCTTTTGTATATTTTTAGTGACATGGGTTTAGTTGGATGGGTCAAATAAGTATTTTGTCTTTTCATTAGAAGGATGTGTTAGCACTCAAAATTGTAGAACCTCTCCTCTAGTACCATTCTTCAAACCAAGACAAAGGAGAATAAGATATCTCGAACATGGAGATAAACACATCAACAAGGAGATTACAATTTTGGGTCAATTCATAGGATTAGGGCAAATTATCTTCTTCTTTTGGCTCTACAAAACCTAGGAGGGTGATCCTTGAGGCCTTGAAATAAGACAATTAAAGAGAAATTAAGAAATAGGAGCAAGGCTTTGATTACCATGTCCTAATTGCAACTAGGAAAAAGCCTACTAGAACTTGTTAATAACATATACAAACAATTATGCAAGTTGGCCCATGGATGTAGCAAGTTTCACTCACCAAAGATGAGTTCCCTTAATTTTTATACACACTTACACCTTATGAACTTGTTAATGTGATCCCCTACATATTTCTCTTACATAAGCTTACTAAAGACATGTTTCAAAAATATTGGGCTATAAAGTGGGAAGGAATCCTACAAGAACACATATCTACATATTTCATTCAAGTGTGAATCCCTTAAAATATAGGAAAAGTTAAAAAGTTGATTTATGCATTTAAGCAAGGCAAGGAACTAAACTAGAACAAAAAGAAAAGATGTATTTAAATGAGAATATTAATCCAAATCCAATCAAACTAGTGTCAAATATATTGGAAAATGGGGTCACAACATGTAAGAGGGAACTATAGTGATATGGGACTGCAATAAAATTAAAATGTTGCACACCATATATATTTAGTAATTCATCTCAAATTAGCAATACCCCATATGCAACAAAGAGAGACCATTACAAAATAGTTTATAATGCTACAACATTAATCACCTCCTCATTACATCAAACTAGCAAATGTGGCAACAGAGAAATAGCAACTAGCTTTGAAGATTCCCCTAAAATATTATGTATTTCCATATATATGTGTGATTATGTAACTACCCATCCTGACTACACCTTCCTACAGTGCATATAAGTATTAACAATCCCTTATTATGTTACACGTGCATCAATTTATCCCTTAAAGTATTCTCAAGAAACAAGGGCAAAAAATAGCTTAAAGACCCACCTTTACAATGTTTTATAAACATGTATGTATATAATTACATTTAGTCTTGTTGTTTTGGTAAGAATGTAGGAGTATTTAACAAATTTGTAGGTTGTCAATATTTGTTTACATCATCTTCACATGGACAAGTACATGAAACCATGTCACTTGCGTCAATAATAATTCTCAATCACACATAAACCATGTCTCTAAGGGCTCAGAGGTGCTAAGAGGAATTTAAAATTCTTGCCCTATCTAATTGTGTTCATTTGTGACCATTTATGGCTTTATAAGTGATGTAGGGAGGTGGGTGAAGCTTTGTATTTGAGGAATATTTTTTTGAGACAAAAGTGCATGAAGGGTTTATAATTGTAAAGAGGGATCGAAACTATATAGGAGTAATAAATGGTGGACCTATGGGACATAAAAATAAGAAAGAATTTGTCAAGTTACAAACAAGAGGAGAAGTTGACAAGGCAAGGCTATGAAATTATGGAACTCAAGAGCAAGGAAGAAAAATTTTCACATTGCAACAAGGGAATGAAAGTCCATCAGAGCCAAATAATGTGGAATCACATAATGCAAGAACAAGTATACAAGTGTTTGTAGAGGGATAAAATTCATGCAAAAGTAGGGCACACTGGTATTAGGATGTAGGACACAAAGTGAGAGAAAAAATTACAATACTTGCAAAGAAGGTTGGAATATTCACAAGATAGGAAGGTCTACAAGGCAAGTGTATGCAAACATTTGAGGTTGAAAAGCAAGGGTGCAACATGAAATCTTTGCAAAGTGAAAGTTGAAGCTCATAATCTACAAAATATAAGGTTTGTAGGAATTGAAGATGCAGGAGCAAGGTTTTGTTGAGAAAATTTCTTGGGGAGGTATAAATTCCATAAGGGGAAAAGGTGCAAGAAATAAAAGCACATACTCAAGTGCATAATTTGTAAGAATTGTAAAGTTATGAGAGAAACCCAAAACTCTAAAATAAGTAAAGGAGGAAATCTTGTAAAATATAGAGATAAATTAGCATTTTTTAGGTACTTGCACACTTGTAGATAACCTCCACACAAATCAAAACCATTGTAAGCATATAAATATTGAAAACCTAACTAGTAGGCAAATAAAAATGATCATGCATAAGATGAAATAACTTTGGAAAAGGGACAATATTATTAAATAAAGGGCATCACATAATGAGAATGTGTGGAGAAGCCAATGCAAGAGGTGATAAATATTACTCTCACAACTAAACACTACCATAAAAGATCATGAAGATCAAAAGGGAGATCATTACATAACACAAGATTTAACTTGTAATAACATATGTTTCCACCATAAACCTATAAATACCACTGCAAGAGGACCAAACTTACCACATAAGGATAAGTTCACAATAAGGAAAAGAGTAAGTTAGGTATTTACATTATCTTTTCGTAGTAATGAAAATAATGATATCAAATGTGTTGGAAGAATGAAGAAGATCACATCTCTTCATACAGTTTTTGTTGTCATTAATATCACCATGATATATGAGTTGCAACTACAAGATTCAAAGTCATGTTGATTCGGTATTCTGAACCGGTAATGCAGGTTAATCCTCCAGTATTTTGCTCTGAAATTCCTTTCTGGTGATAGTTTTTGCTTTAGTTTTTGGGAAATGTTTTTTGGTTGATGAAAGCATGCATGGATAGGATCTCGTGTGTTCAGATGACCGTGGTTGTCGAAGACATCACTTTTGTTGTTTGCACTTTTGTTATTAGGTCTATTGTTGGTTGACCTAATAAACGGTTGAAGATGAAATGGATTAAATTTAGTTTGTGTAATCCATGCCAACATATAGTTGTGTGCCACACGTTTGAATTATTGTTGAGAAGTTTTGTGAAGTTGACTTGATTGTTATCTATGGGCAAATCAGATATATATAAGATGTTTTTGAAGATAAGGGTAAGAGAGTTGGTGTATGCAAATATTAGTAGATTATGTGTGGAAGCAAAAAGAGTGAAGAGTGATCTTTTGGCATGCGAATTTCTTGAGCTACTAAGGAACTGAATCTACACTTGTGGTGTAATTCCATCAGTTCAATTCTGACGGTTAGCCATTTTTGTTTCTATATTTTGTAGGCAGTGAGCCTCCATTTTTGGACAGTGAGTCCTGGCAATGAGCCACCCTTTTGTAATATCTTATAATTGGTTATACTGTATTGTGAGTTAATACTCACCGTGGTTTTTCCCATTTTGGGTTTTCCACGTAAAAATCTTGGTGTTTCTATGTTATGTGCTTCATGTTCAGTTAATGCTTTTGCTTGTTTTAATTATCATATGCATTGGATTAATTGGATGGTGTTTGTTCAATAATTTTTAAGAAGATATTGATTCGCCCCCTTCCCCCCTCTTAGTATCTTAGATATTTAACAAAATGCATATGTGGCGTTGACAACAAGTGAAGACAAATGACATGAAGCCAATGTGAAACAATAGAGAGTACCACAACACTAGGGATGCAAACAAGGGCACCAAAATAATTTTACTAAGCAACACAATAAGGGAGAGGTAACACACAAAATAAGTTGTGTTAAACATATACATAAAAGTGACCTATAGAAGACATATGTGCAATTAATATGATAACATAATAAACACAAACACCATGTTGAAATTGTACACACACAAAAGCAATATCAAACAACAAACAAGAACACCTTCCATGCATGAGAGTTGCAAGAAAAGATTTTCTATGTCCTCAAAAAGGAAAAACTTACAGAATGAAATAGTATAATGAAGGAGAATGTTTATAAGAGAAAAACCTAGATGAGAAGAGGATTAGATCATTTAGATCATGACAAGTGTTGTAATCCTATGTAATGAGACATAATGATATAATAATAACTCAATCTTCTAATAAAGGAAAAAATACTCCTAAGTTTAGCTTAAGTGAATAAAGTGAAATAGGCTTAATAATTAATTAAAGAGTATTTAATTATTAGCTAATTACTTATTATTTTAAAAAAACCCCCTTAAGTGTAACTTAAGGAGTAGCTAAAAAACTCTAAAATAAAATGCATGAAAAGAAAAGAATGGATGAATGGGTCCCAAAAACAAGGCTTGATGAGGTACACATGTATAATCAAACAAATCTCTCATAACTAGAGAAAAGGAGAAAACCTCATGGGAAAAACTCCTCTCCAAAAAAGAGATGAAAAAAAGCATGTATAAAAAACATCAAGGAAGGAGGCCTCATGAAGACCCATCGAGCACAACTTCCTTCTCCCTAAGCATTGATCACAATTGAAGGTAACGAGGTGATGCTAAAGGTTTAGTGAAGATGTTTGCAACCTGCTCCTCAGTAGGCATGTACTCCAAGGTGAGAAAACTATCATGAATCAACTACTAAATGAAGTGCATGTGGATCTATATGTGCTTAGTCCTTTAATGCTCCAATGGGTTGTAAGAAATGTGAATGGAACTCTAATTGTCACACCAAAGACTAGTGAGACTATTAGGAGGAAAATTGAAATCAAACAATGATTAACAAAGCCACAAAACCTCTTAGTTGGCCAAAACTATTGCACGATACTCAACCTCCATAGATGATAAAGAAATAGCAGAGTGCTTCTTGCAAGAACATGTAATGAGGCTAAAACCAAGGAAAAAAATAAAGCCCAAAGTGAACTTCCTATCATTAACATCACCATCCCAATTTGAGTCAATGAAGAAAAATATCTAAGAATCTCCTGATGTATAGTGAATACCATAATGTGAGATGCCCTAAATATATCTCAAAATACATTTGGAAGCTTTCCAATGACTCTCATGTGGATCATGAGAGAATTGAGAGACAAGCCCAATCACAAAAGAAAGTTCAAGACAAGAATGTGTCAGGTATAAGAGACTGCCAACCAACTACATATATAATGTAGAGTCTACTAAAGGAGTAGAAAAAGTGGAAGATAATACAACACCTAACTGAAATGGTGTGGGGGCAAGCTTACAATCAAGAATGCCAAATCTCTAAACCATGTCAACTAAATACTTTTGCTAAAAATGGAAATCACATATGACTGAATAACCTATAAACCAAGAAAGTAGTGCAAAAGGTCGAGATCTATCATCTCAAACTGCTCCATCAAAGCTCATTGAACACTTTGTATCATGAAGGATGAACCACCTATAAGAATCAATCATCTACATATAGCACAAGGATCAAAAGATCACCCTTGTTAGCATGATATAGATGGTTGTGAGGCACCTCATAGGTCATTTGGGTCATTTTTAGACCCACATATCCATTATATACCCCTTAAATAGCCCTAAAACACCTCTAATATGTCTAAATAAGCTATAAAAGTGTAAAATACTATGGATAAAAGGATAAATTTGTGGGAATAAGATAATTGAGTGTTATTATGAAAGGATATGATGGAAATACATTATGAAAAGGCATTAAGAGGCTACATAAAGAAGGGAAATGTGAGAGATAAGAGTGTGAGAGAGTGTGGAATCATATGGATTAAATAGTGTGGAAGATATATATATATATATACATGGATAAAGCATGATGAATAAATCATACATTAAATTATATTAATATATGATGTTATGGGTGTATATATGAATGTATATAATTTATTATAAATTGGTGTATACTTCTTACATATCTAAGTTCTCCCTTTTTATTGCATCACATCAAGGTTGACTACATATAGCAGAATATTAAACCTTAGACTCCAGTCAAGGTTTTTTTGTCAATATTTGGTTTTGTTGCGGGCACATTGGTTGTTGTTGCATAAGGAGGGGGATCATACCAAAGAAATAAAATAGTGTTAAAAATTCAAGGAGAAGTGAAAATTTTAGATATTTTTAAAATTAAATTTATTTCAATGGGAAAGAATGGACAAAGAGTAAAGAAGAAAATGAAAAATTAATGTGTGAAAAGAATATTTTAGAATAAGAACTAGAGAAGTTTATAAAGAAAAATGAAGAATTAGAAAATGAAAGTGAGAATTTAATATGTAAGAGATATTTTGAAAGAGGAATTAATGAAAGTTAAAAGGTGTAATTTTGAATTGATAGAAAAGATAAAAGAGTTACGTAAGGATAAATATGAATTATTATGTGAAAATGATATTCTTGAAAAAGAATTGGTAAAAGTTAAAATAAAAACTGAAGATATACAATAAAAGTTGTTGTTGCTTAATGAGGAGGTTAAAAGGGAGATAGAAGATATGGGAGAAAAGTTGAACAAGATAGAAGAGAAAAAGTTTAGAGAAGGATGACGTATTAAAATTGGAAGAAGAAAATAATTTTTTAGAGCAATTTCTTACAAAATTTCAAAAGGAAAATCAGTGCCTAAGGTCTAAGCCCACACTATGTAATGTATCATGTGATACAAATGATTTATGTTATTCATTTAATGAATCATTTGATAAAAGTGATAAAGCTAAAGTTTTGTTTGATAAAGAGTGTAATGTTAGAGATAATGATGATTTTGAATCTACAAGTCTTGATAGTTGTGACGATAATGACAAAGACTTTTGTTCGAAGGATGTTGTTTTAAGATGACAAGAATAGTGGGATATGTAATAAAAGTTTGTAAAGAGTCCATTATACCATGTGTGACACTAAATAATGAAGGTCCTAGAAATGGAAAAAGAAGATGATATCACAAGCACACCAAGTTCTAACAACTATATTCAAGAAATGCAATGTTCTCATTGTCATAGGAAAGGACATAAAAAATAAATGTGTTGGAATCTTCATCCTTGTAGCCTTTGTGGATTGAAGAATCATTCTGAAAAAATGTGTTGGAATAAAAATTGGAAGAAGGAATCTGTGATAGAATATATGCAAATGAATTATGGATGGATTGATGGATCTAATTGGAAAAAAATTGCATATATGTTTAGTAGGTTGTACAAGCATAAATATTCATATGAAAAATGATAGCAATCAAGAAAAGTTAAAATATTTGAGTAGAGATAGAGCGCGCCAAGGTGGTTCTTGTTAAGCATGTCAACTAGGTGCAGTTGAGGAAGAAGTAGAGCACATAAAGAGGGTTGCTATTAAGGAAGAACCATATAAAGAAAGGAAATCATGAAGGATACAAGTTGTTTCACCAAGTTTCCTTGAGGACAAACAATGTTTTAGGGGCTTGGGGAGAATGTTGGTAGGATATGGAGGGCTATGAAGCACCTCATAGGTCATTTGGGTCATTTCTAGACCCACATATCCATTATATACCCCTTGAATATCCCTAAAACACCTCTAATATGCCTAAATAAGCTATACAAGTATAAAATATTATAGATAAAAGGGTAAATTTGTGGGAATAAGACAATTAATTGTTATTATGAAAGGATATGATGGAAAGGAATTATGAAAAGCATTAAGAGGCTATATAAAGAAGGGAAAAGTGAGAGTTAAGAGTGTGAGAGAGTTTGGAATAATATGGATTACATATATATGAGAATAAGGAAGTGTGGAAGATATATAAGATATATGTGTGGATGAAGCATGATGAATAAATCATACATTAAATTATATTAATTTATGATGTTATGGGTGTATATATGAATGTGTATAATTTATTATAAATTGGTGTATACTTCTTGCATATCTAAGTTATCCTTTTTTATTACATCACATCAAGGTTGACTACATATAACAGAATATTAAACCTTAGACTCTGGTTAAGGTTTTTTATCAACAACCCTCTTGTCTTTGAATGTACATTACAGGATCAAAATGACATCGTGTGAAGTTAGAAGAAAGAAAATAAGTGTTCATCTTATCATACCAATCCTAGAGGCTTGTTTGAGACCATATAATGAATGATGAAGCCTACTAACCAATGAAGAGTCCTGAACAAAACCATGTGATTGCTCCATATAAATCTCATCATGAAGGTCACAATGAAGGGAAGCACTCTTCACATCCATCTGATATAATATCCATCCCTATGAAGCTACACATGAAAGTACAAGGTGAATATAATTAATCTTGGCAATAGGGAAAAAGTCTTAGAATAGCCAATGCCTTCAATCTAAGAGAACCCCTTTACAACAAGATGAGCCTTGAACTTATCAATGGAACCATCTGCAACATATTTGGTACAATACACCCACTTGCATTGAACCAAATTTCTTCCCTTTGAAAGAGGAAAAAGATCCCAAGTGTTATTCTTCATCAATGAAGAATACTCATCTTCCATAGCCCTATCCAACTCAAGAATACCTTTTTCCTCTAAAATTTTTTTAGGATCATCCAAAATGGCATGACTCAAAAGACTAACACCTAATGTTTGTGCACAAGTATGATGAGAACTTGAAGGATCACCTACCAAAGATCCAATTGCATCAATAGTATTATGGGCCCACTTGGGCAAAGGCTAAATATTTGGAGGTAGAGGTAGAGTTGGAGCATCATCCTCATCCTCAAGAGATGAAGAGAGAGTAGTAGGCAATGAAAGAGAATTTGGTGATGAAGAATATATCTAAGGAAAGTGCTCATCAAACTAGACATCCCTTTTAAATAATATATCTCTAGAATTAGGATCAAACAACTTGTACGCCTTGACATCCTCATAATAGCCAATAAAGATGAGTGGTTGGATTTTCCTCTCCATGTATTTTGTTGAGTTTCTAGAATGAATGCCAAAGCCTCATTACCAAAGATTTTGAATGAAGATACATGAGGCTTGACATGGTTCCAAGCCTCCTCAAGATTCATATGTCACAATGCCTTATTATATTTTTAACATAATTAGTATAATTCACTGCTTTATCTCAAAAGGAAGAATCCATATCTTGTGATTGAATCATACAATTTTCCATATCCTGTAAAGTTTTGTTCTCTTTATCAACAACACCATTTTGTTGAGGGGTGTAGGGTACTGTAAGCTAATGTTGAAGACCATTCTTAGTATAAAAATCCTTGAAATCATGATTGACATACTCCCCCCATTATATGTGTGGATTTTTCCTAATAGAAAGACCAGACTGCTTCTTTATAAATTCCTTGAAGATCTTGAAGGTATCAAAGACATCATTCTTGTACTTAAGAAAGTACACTCGTGTACACCTATAAAATTCATCAATAAATGTGAGTACATACATGTCCCCAAAAAAAGAAAGAGTTGGGAATGACATGAGGTCACTATGTACCAACTCTAAGGGTGCCTGAGCATATGTGGCTCTACCTTTAGGAAAAGAATCCTGGTGATGTTTACCAAGGGCACAACCTTGACAAATACCATCGATACAAAGAATATTAGGGAGATCAAATGCCAATTCTTGAGTGATCATCTATTAGATATATATGTAATTGACATGACCAAAATGTTCATGCCAAAGCTTACTCAAAAATTCTACATGTGCTATGAAAGATGAACCTAAACTAGTTGAACTCTCAAAACCATCAAATTGGTATAAATGAGAGAAAGAATTGACGCTCACATTAGCCACAACAGTATTAGGATAATGAAGGTCACAAATAACTACATCATGTGGGGTAAACTCAATTTTCCTATCGGTTCTAGATTAGAAAATTCAATACAATGAAAGAAGGTTGGTGGAGATATCAGAAACAACAAGAACATCTTGAAGAAAACCACCCTCAAGTGGAATAGTACCTGAGCTCAAAATTGAAAGTTATGTAGAATCCCATACTACAACTTGTGTAGTGTTGCAATCTGAAAGGGGTGAGACCAAATCCTAAGAATGAGTCATGTGATGTGTTACACCATAATCAAGTATCCAAGTGGCTACAAAAGGTAAGACCCGTGTAGAAAGAGCATAAATTTTACCTATGTAGGAGGAAGAATACTTAGGGGTTGAGTTGTTTTGTTTCCACATGGATTCCTCTAAAGCCTCTAATCTCTTCCAAAATGTAGTGATTGGATGTCTCTCTTTACCACAAAAACTGCAAGATTCACTTGGTTTATTCTTTGCCTTGGAGGAGCGCTCACTAAACTTAGAATATTTATCATTTCAAGGATTCGTTTGAGGTTTCTATTCTGAATTTTGAGATGGTTTGGAGGAACACTCACTACTTGATGAAGTATTTGTCTTAGGCTTTTGTTTCTTCTTGTCTCTCCCCTTGGATGTATGTGCTACCAATGCTTGGTTTTTGGAACTAGAAAGAGAGTCAAACTGAGTCAACATTTCTTGTTCACAAGTCAAATTCTCACAAAGAAACATCAAAACATGGCATGGTAAAATTATTTCCTAGTGCACCCATAATAGAGTATAAAGTGAAAGAGAATACTTGAAATGATCCTCTAATCTTATACAGTATTAAGAAACACACATTCTTTTTCAGTTTGATTCTTTCCACAACCTTGAAAGAGTGATCTGAGGGGCTTAAACTTCATCAAGGAGTCCTTGATGGAGGGGAAAGAACCAATTATAAGTGAATTCAATTCTACTTCAATCTGAAGTGCTCAAAACTCCTTAATGGTGTCAAAGATCTCTCCAAATTTTTCCCACATATCCCTAGGAGAGGTGCAAGAATTAATATGAAATAGGAGATTATCTAAAAAATGCGATAAAATTCATCCGATGGCCTCGTCCATCTTTTTCCTATATCGAAGTATCACAAATTGACAAGTCAATGCAAGTTTTGCTTCATCCAATGTTGACCATAAACCCTTAGACATGAATAATCTTGTCATATGAGCTTTTTAGATATGATAATTGTGTGACGTAAGATATTCAAATGAAGAGGTATTCTCTATTGTGTTTAAGTTTTTTAAAATTTGTATAGGAAATGGTTTGTTGTTTTCTGATGTATATAGATATTAAAAGAGAAAGAATAGCCCCCCACAATAAGAAAAACCAAACCCTAGTGCAACTTTGACAGTAGAAAATCTTGAAAGAAGGAAAATCACTTCAAATTAATCTTTGTGTACCTTGTGATTTTTTTTTGGAAAATAGATTACAAATCTATGTAGAGCACTGAAACACCTTTCTAACGCCTATTTTCTTACAAAAAATGGAGTTCGTATGCCAAGTTATGACCCCATAAGCATAAAAAAGTATATCTGACTTCAACAACATGTAGGAAATTCTTGGAGAAAAATATGAAAAAATAGTTGCACTAATGGATAGGGCTCAAATTCATCTTTCCAATGGTATTTTATTTATAAAAAACAAACAACCAAGGTAAAATTTATACTCAATCCCGTGAAAGTCTTCTAATTTTCCCTTCAAGTAGCACATGGGCCAAAAAAAGGGCACTTGATCCTATAGCAGACTGGGTGCTAGAGGCTAGGGGTTGATCAAAGCCCTTAGTCACTAATGTGACCACCATGGGCGCTTAAGCAAGTAGGGCATGGACTGGTTGTTGGGTGAGCGATGCAGTATAATGGTGCCTCTTTTTATAGAATGGGTTGTGGCGCTTCATATAACAAGTGCTTGAAAAAGTGTTGTGCTATGTTAAGTGCTACATATATGCTAGAATATTATTTATCTTTATTTTTAAATAATCGTTGTACAATATGGTAGCACAGGGTTCGTATGACCTTTGTGACAATTTTTTTACCTCAAAAGCTCCCGACATCAAATATGAGAAAATTAATAATCAATATTTATCTATTTAGCTTCATAAATGCAATGGTGAGCTTTATTTTTCTCCAACACACACCAAAAATGACCAAGTACAAAATCCACAAAAAAACATGAAGATTCTCGATTTGATGCTTCTATAACCCTAGTTGAAGAAAACCCTCATAAATGGAGAAGGGGTTTGTTGAACCCACACTTTGATACCATATTGAAATTGTGAAACACACATAAAAGCAAGATCAAATAGAAAACAAGAACACCATCCACACATGAGAGCTACAATAAAAGATTTGTTATTTCCTCAAAGAAAAACTTACATAATGAAATAATACAATGAAGAGCAATTCAAGTATAAGAGCGAGCCCTAGATGAGAAAAGGATTAAATCATGACAAGTGTCATCATCCTATGTAATGAGATATAATGATCTAATAATAGCTCAATCTATAAAATAAAAAATCACTACTAAGTTTAGTTTCAATGAATAAAGTTAAATAAGCCTAATAATTAATTAAAAATTAATTGATTATTAACTAATTATTGAATACTCTAACACACCAAACTTAATCATAAAATTGGGTGCAAGTCAATAACCTGTAGAACAAGAGAAATAAAATGAAGCAAAAAACACTAGTAATGTTAGAAACTCATTTCATATGGAGGATCTACCAAATTTTATATTGAACTCTAAGTTGGTTGATCAATATGATCCTCTTGTTGCTAACCTTTTAGCTCTTATTGTTTAGTTTTTTCTTTTAATTTAGAAAATGACAATGTAATATTTTTGAGTGATTGGTCTTTTGAACCATCTTGCAATTTCCTTCCCATTTGTAGTCTTGAGGTGTGGATCTTGGCATCGTTCCTTGACTATGTATCAAGGGATGCATAGCTCTTGATTGTGCTTATCTTTATTGGGTGTATATTTTGCATTAATATTATGTCATGTTTAAATGTTGTCATGGCTATATGATGTTTTAATGCATTTTGTATATGTTATATGATGTTGTACCTCGTCGATTGATTTTATGTTCTTTGTCTATATATATTGAGTAGGTACACTTGACATGTGTGTTGAGTGATTATAGGTATAGGGTTATTTCTCCACCTAGCTACACAAGTCCGAGTTATTCCCCAATGATGGTTATATTCAAATATGTCATATTGGGTCTTTCCCTTGCTATACCCGATCTTACTTGATTCAAGTACAATATGTGTTGTGAGTTACTTTTGTTAACTTGAATTTGAATCAGTGGTGATTTCAAAGTTCGTTCATATTATGAGTTGCTAGTGATTGCTTGATTTAAATTTAATGGTATAAATTTCTAGATTGCCTATAAATCAAATTTCTAGGGAATTAAATGGTTGTTTATTATTTAGAGAAACATTTCATATTTTAGAAAAAAGAGAAAAAAAATTTAAGTTAATTAATTTTCAAAAAAGTTCCTTAGGGGTTGGGAATGTGTATATTCAATTTAGTCATTGATTAAATATTTTGTAATTGTATTAATTGTTGAATGTTTTATTTTGTTAAATGAAATTTTGAAAAAATAATGAAGTAAAGTGAATACATTGGAATTAATAAATTAAAGAAAAAGGAAATAGGTTAAAAAGGGAAAAGACTAGCTATTTTGGGTTGTTCATTTTAGAGGATTTTGCTCTCAAAACCCTCTCTAAGAAAAAATAGGGAAAATTGAATTGTGGGCTCATTTGGGAATGGAATAGAGTGGGATTTGAATAGTATTGCATAGGAATGGGAAGGGAATTTCTTGTGTTGTGTGGATTCTCCCTCTTTCCTTTTGTTTTGTAAGCTTTGTGATTGTGTGTAATAAATTCAAGGCAAGTTTCTCATTTCTCTTTCTTTGCTTATGATTTTTATTTTTGTATGCCATGCTAACCATTAGGGGAGCATATGAATTCCCATTTGGGTTTCAATTTGTGCAAAAATAAAAAATAATTTATATTTACAAAATTTCAAAATTGTCCATTTTTTCCCTTATAATGCCCAAAAGTTTGAAAATACCTTGAAATTGAAATTGACTTCATAGAATAGGTGTTGTGCATTTCTGGAGCCATAGGGAACTTTTAGTCTTTTGAAATTTTTGAAATTGAAAATTTTAGAAAATTAAGGTCTCATTAATGGATTCCATGAGAAAATTCCTAGTTTTGTGTTGAATTATTTTTTGTAAAATTTGAAATTTTAATGTGAATTCAAATGTTTTAGATTGGGATATTTGTGAACTCCGTGATTTTTCATGATATTTATTTTTAATATTATGTTAGAAATGTTATTGAGCCAATTACTTTTTCTTTTTTTCCTTGCCATGTTCAATTTTGGGAATGTGATAAACCTAGGACGTAGGTGTTACAAAGAATTATGGTAGTGGATTCTAAGGTTTGTTGGGGCACAAAGGAGCCCAAGGTTATCTTGTGTGGAAGTCTCTTAATTAAGTGATAACTAATAAAACATATGGGAATTAAAATGAACCAAGATAATGGTGCCCCATTAGGCTTTGAGTTTTCATATAGAATCGAGATGAGTGTGGAAGACATTCTCACTCAAAGAGCATTGGACTTGTATGGTTGAGTAACCTCGTCTCTTGTGAGAGGTATACTTAATACAAATTTGGCCAAGTCTTGAGGCCATTGTGATAACACTCCCTACCCACTCTCCAGGATCTAGTCCTGATGCACACTAAGTTGGGCTTGATGACATGTTGTGCCTCATCATGTTCTTGTCATTGAGTGATATTTACATGTCATGTATATTGTTACATGTTTACTTGATGATTGGTGTGAATTTAATCTTATCCCCATGTGTATTGTGCGTGTGTGTGTTTTGTCCCATGTAGCTATCTCCTAGCACGATGGGAGTGGATCTTTAGATTCCATAAGGTTGGGTGGCATGGAAACCACCATTGGGGACCAAGGATCTTGGGAGGATCTCCAAGATTGTGATCAAGTGGTAAAGGATTCCCATTTTAGCTATTTATTTATTGTTAAATTATTATAAAAATGCAATTGAAGGACATTTAATTCTTCTTCTTTTGTATGATTTGTAATCATTGTACCTCCTTGGTGGATGGAATTTAAACATTACATATAAGTGGTGCTAGTGTTATAATTATTTTTGTGTGTCTCGACATTGGAGTTGAGCACACATGTTATCTTAAATTCTTGTTAAGATTTTTATGTTTTTTGGAAAAAATAAACTTAGAGCATCTTTCCTTTGGGTTTAAGAAAAACATTGTTTTTTAAATCATGCAATTTATGATTGAATCTCTAGGAATATTTTTTATTATGTGTATATAGTGTTTGGTTAAAAATAACCTCCTTGAGGGGTCATTTAGGGTTCTCCAAGTGGTCTTCATGGTGTCAAGAAGTATGAAACACCTTTCCCTTCACCCTTATTGTGGTTGGCCTTTTATGGGAGTCCCTTGTGGTCTCCCTAGCCCTTGGGAGTGTTTTCCTTCAAGGCCTTGTGTGAGGCAAGATCAGGTGTTTAGGACATTCACAATTCCTAGATTTTTTTCATCTTTTTGAAGTATATCATTCATTTGGGTTGCTTCCTTTTATTTTGTGAGTGTTTGGTATGTCTTGGGGACTAAATATTAGCTTGATTTTTCTCACTAGTTGGGACTCCAACATTAGAACATGACTATAGTGCTTGGGAAGGACTACAACATCTGACAAGGACTCTTGTGCTAGTGAAGGACTCTAGAACTAGACTTGGACAGTTGAAAACTCATGTTAGTGTCCTCTTTGGGTGCCAGTGTCCCCCTTTGGGTGCCAGTGTCCTCTAGTGCCCTATTTTTGTTGTTTCATCATTTTCTTGATTTTTCAATCATTTCTTGAGGAAAATTTATATATAGAAGTTGGTCCCCTTGTCTTGAGAGTCTTCCCAGGTTGTTGTTTCATCAATGAGTGTCATACATTAAGTTTTAAGGCATATCCTTGCTTTGGGAAGCATGTTTTTGCATGGATGTGACCCATTGTCATTCTAGTTAATGGAGGGTTTTAACCTCCTAGCTAGGCAACCTCTTGTGAAGGTTTACCCTGATTTTTAATTGTCACTTAAGGTTATTGTTAAGTGGATTTGAGGTGAATGTTCCCTCTTCCTACTCCTTGTTTGTAAATCGAAGATTGTATTGTCTAGTCGAGTGGTGTTAACTCCTAGTCATTCCACCATTTGTGTAGGTTTTCATGGGTGTTGTAAGAGTTCTTATTTTGTCTTGGTGTGGATTAGATATTTTTTATGATTCCCTCATCCTACCCTTGTGTCACATTGTGAGAGAACACAATCATGGGTTAGTGCCCAATCATCATTTGGTGTTATCTCTCCTCTCATAGGTTCATTATGGAGGTTTAATCCCATAATTTTTTTATGTTCCAGTAGTTCCACCTTGCTTGTGCAATGGTGAGTTTTTTTATCATCATTTTCCTAGTTTCATGGTGTATCACATGACACTTATGTGCACATTGTTGTGCAAGTGAAGCATTTTATTGTCACATCTTTAGTGTTGTTTTTATTTCAAAAAAAGTTGTTCCATCAATTTTTGTCCTAGGTGTGTCGAATTGAGGCATTACACATCTAGTGAAGTATTTATTTTCCTAGACTTAACCTAAATTACAAGAATTTGGTGTATGATTCTATACTACTTATATTTTTTTTGTAAATTTTTTTAATATTATTTTACATTTAATTTATATAATTATTTATTTTATTGAATAGTAGAGGTATTAAAAGGACCCTTGACCGATAAAATACATAGAAACAAGGTATAATAAATAATCGAAATAAAATTTCATACTAGGACAATGACGTTATTGACCAAAATCTCAATGAGACCAAGAGAATAAACCCCTTAGAAGGAGTAAACAAGCCAAAAAAAAAGAAAAAGAAAGAGAAACCCATGAAAAATAAGAAGAGTAAAAATAAACCAAATTAGTTCACATCCCTTAGTCTAAGACTTAAATCCACCCACTTATTTTTATGAGATATGAGAACTAGATAATTAAGAGATTTCTTCCTAGATAGATTGAAGTACATCCTAAACAATTCTCTACTAAGTAATCAAGGATTGAATCCAAAAACACCTAGATTCAGAGAGATGAGACTTGGGGTAGATGTAGGAGAACAACCCCAAAGAGATCCAACATAAAAAAATTGTCTCAATATCCAATAACTATGGAACATGAGGGGATTCATAACAAGATCAAGAAGGAGAAACATCCTTTGTTGAAGAAGAATACAAGTGGAACATTATAGAAGAATCATGGAACACCTAATAAGAGTATTTAGTGGAATATTTTTTAAATGATCAATCCCAATCACAAATGAATATCAAGCCCAAGGAGATAAAACAAGAAAGGAAATATAAACCAAAATTTATTAGTATTGAGGGCTAGACACCTTCCATCGAGAATCCTCCTTGGAGCTCCTACTTTTTATGTAGACGAGCATATACTAAATATCTATGTAAGAGATAATATTTAAAATAGAAGGAAAGCCTTTCATAATCCAACTAATTCTTCCAAATATGATCACTAGCTTTGAGCCAACCCTCATATTCTAGTATACCCCCTAAGAAATCCATCTCAATAAGAAGGAAAGTAGAGGAGGGATGAGAAAATGATAAGGTATATTATGAGACAAAAATGAGACTCCTTGAGGATTTACCAACAACTAAAAAAGTAGCAAGGCATTAAAAATACAATGAAAGAATTATCACTCTCACCCAAAAAAAATATTAAGGATGTTTTAAAAGAGGAATTAAATTATAGATTATGTGGATTCAAACAAAAAGTAGATATTTCCCTAGACTAGAGGGCCCTCTCAAGAATAAAATCTTGATCAAATTTTTAGGGCTCCCTCTATGTTCAATCAATTGATGTAGATAATGCATACATACAACTTAACAGACCAATGGATCCCTTATTATGCAATACATTGTCTTAGAGGCATTTCATTTAAATTATCAACAAGGGAATCGTAATCTTGAGATGATGTTGGCATTGTATATGCAACTACAAATCCTTAGGCATCCTAATCAATTCTGTATAGAACAATAACAAAATAAAATCTAATTGGAAGCAACTTAATTAAAATAACTCTTGTAGACACCTAAATTTGACCATTCCCATGTGGTCAAATTTATCCCTTACTTCATCTATTTCACATCCATATTCATGTTAATTAAATAATTTCATTGTTATTTAATTAAATTCTTTACCTTTTCCATTTTCCTCTTAAGATTAAACAAATATCTTAATTTATTTAATCTTGTCATTTTTCCTTTGTGGATTAAAATCAATTTTTAATTCACTCTCCCTTTCTCTCTCCAAGTGTCACATCCTCCATAATTCCTCCTTAATCTTGATTAGTTGGCTTAATTTTTGATGGAGGTGCACATCCTTAATAAGGATTAGTGTCACATCCTCCATAATTTTCCACTTGCATCTAATCTCATCATTATCATTTGCACAACTATAATCAATGATTAATTAACCTTAATCTAATCATAATGCCAATTATGGCATGTACCTCGGTCAACTCCCTCATTAAGACTTTATCCATTTGGAGAAGTCATCTCCCTTTCCATATAAATTTTTAATTCCTATTTATTCCCCCATGAGCCCATTTGGAATTTTAAATTCCAATATATTCCCCCAAGGTTTCTAAAAAGATCAAAAGGAATTTTTAATTCCTTCATGGTGTAGGGCACCTGGGTCTACTTGATGTAAAGGGGGTCTAATATTAGTATTTTTGTGTTTAAGTCATGTTTTTGTTTGTAATAAGGTATATTAAGACCATGTTTCAAGTTTTAAGTGTCTTGAGTCATTTTGGAGTCCATTTTGTAAAGTTGCAAAAAGTTGTCAAGCAACTTTTGCATTTTTGGCTTTTTGGGGAAGTTGAATGGTCAGATTTTGGTTTTTGGTGGGAAATAGATTGGTTATGCTTGAAAATGTTTTAAAAGGCATGTGCAAATGTTGAGATGAGGTTGGGTGATGTAGATTTGAAATTTGAAATAACAAAACTATTTTTTTGTGTTTTAAGGCATAATCCGTTGCTATATAGTGTGGTACAACCCTGGACAACTTGGAAGTGATTAAATTGTGATTGGAATTTATGGAGATTTAAATTATTGTTATTTTTTATTTTGTTTCATTTGATTTCATCAGGATTTGAGTAAGAGTAATTTTATTGAAAATAGTTTGAAACCCTCATTTAGGGTGGGATTTGATAGGAAATAATGGATTCCTCTCCATTCCACCAATGAATAGGACTTAAAATTAGTGGAATGGATGGGAATAGGGTAGGTTTAGTGTTCACAAGATTGCAGGAGTAGGGGATAATGTTTTGAGCAAGTTGGGTGATGCCTTAGCCCATAAAACCTCTAGTTTTGGGCATAAGAATGGCATAAGAGTTAGGGTTTGAAGAAGAGTACTTAGGAGATGTTTAAGCTGCTTGGGAAGGTGTTGGAAGAAATTATTTGAAATTTTTGAGCCATTAGTGTCAAGATTTGAAGCCTGGGTTTTGGAAACCTTGTTGTTTCCCATTCAAACAAGCCTAATTAGACCTCATTTAGAGTGTAGCAACAAAAAATTGAAGGCTTTGTTCCAAAGTAACCATATTTGCAATCTTGATATGTTTTAAAATGGATTAAAGGGTATCTTGAATGGTGGTTAGAGTCTGGGTTTGAGGTCTTTCATAGAGTTTGTGTGGGAAAAACCACTTATGGAGTGCTATTAGGAGAATGGTGAGATTATGAGAGAAACCCACCAAATTAGGGTTCTATATTTGCAAAGGTTGTTTGATTGAGTTAGTTTCTAAGTCATTCACCCTTCTTTACATCAAATTGGTATTAGAGCATAGGTCTAATCTAAAGAAGATAAGTTTTGTTGAAAGAAGAGCAAGATGCCTCCAAAAGGTAACACTATGGCTAGGAAAATGAATGAAATGGAAGAGAAGACTGCAAGAGAGATTAGGAGATTGAAGGAACTCCAAGATAGGATGATATCAAGGCTTGAGGTTTTTGAAACAGGATAGAGGAGAGGTATGTTCATGGGCGATGTGAGTGACCTTGAAGAAGAAGGGGAAGAGGAGAATCCCCAAGAAGAAGAAGAGGAAGAGTTGGATCCTGATGAGTAGAGGATGGCCAAGCTACTGAGAACAGTCAAGGTAGATACACACACGGTAAAGATGGATGTACCTATGTATGGAGGTAATTTGAATGAGGAAGAGATTTTGGATTGGATTACAACACTTGACAATTACTTTGAATGTGAAGATGTACCTGAGGAACAAAGGGTCAAGATAGATAAAACAAAATTGAAGGGTCATGCCCTATTATGGTGGGATTATGAGAAAACTGAAAGAAGGAAGAAAGGGAAGTCAAAGATTATCTCTTGGGACTGAATGGTGGCAAATCTTAAGGGTAAGTTCTTACCGGCTGATTATGCAATCCAAATGTACAAGAAACTTCAAGGTTTGAAACCAAGAGATATGGATGTTAAAGCTTACATTGATGAGTTTTATAAGCTGAGTATAAGAGTAGGTCACATGGAGGATGATGTGGAGAAGGTAGATATATATCTTAGTGGGTTAAGACTCAACATTCAAGATGAGTTAACTTTGGAAAATACAAGAACGGTTGAGAAATGCTATCAAATGGCAATTAGGGCTGAAGAAAAACTAAAGAGAAGGCAAGATAAGTCAAACAGGGGCAGAGGCAGCAAATCTAGAGGAAGAGGTTCATTTTCTAATGCAAGGTAGTCACATGAGAACCAAGAAGATACAAGAAAATTTCAAGACCAATATTTTGATACAAGAGGTTGATTTAGAGGAGGTAGATCAGGCTTTAGAGGCAGATTTGAAGGTCAAGGAAGAGGATCAAATGCATTCACAGGAAGGTGCTATCAATGTAACAATTTTGGACATCAAGCATGGAAATTTAATGAAGGTCAGGTCTCTACTTCACATGGAGGAGAAAGAAGGACTCAATTGGTGCAAGAAGATGATAATGAGAGTATAAAATATCCATCACAACATGTTGCTCTGGAGGTTGGTGAATCATTAATGGTAAGGAGAACTCTCATCAAAGCATCAGTAGAGAAGGAGCCACCACAAAAGAAAACTCTCTTCAAGAAAACTTGTAAGTTCTTGGGTAAGGTATGTAAATTTGTAATCGATTCAGGTAGCACAGATAACATGGTTTCAGTTGAGATGGTTGATAAACTTAAGTTGCCTAGAATACCACATGATAACCCTTACAAAGTCTCTTGGTTGAATGAGGGTCAATATGTTTTGGTAAATGAACAAATTTCAGTGGAGTTCAATATAGGAGGGTATAAGGAAAAAATTCTATGTGACATATTACCTATGGATGTGCGCCATTTGTTGCTAGGGATGCCTTGGCAATTCGATAGGCATGCTATGTATGATGGAAGGAGGAATACTTATGAAATAGAAAAAGATGGAGTCTCCTATAATTTGACACCATTGAAAGAGGAGGACAAAGGAAAAATTAAGGGAGCTAATGTGATGATGGTAGGTAGGAAGGAGTTCATAAAGGTAGAGGAAGAAAACCACATAGAGTTTGCATCCACTTCTCAACCTGGAGATACTATGACAACAAAAGTGAAGAATGACTTAATTTTGGAGGGAAATGCTACTGAGTTGGTGTCAAGATCTATTGTGTTGAAGGTCAAGGATGAATTGATTTTGGAGATTCAATATTGGTTTAAGGAGAATGTTGCTATGAGGATAGAAGAGGTCTTCCATTTGTTGATTTCAAAGGGGGATGTTGGTCATTCTAATTCTTCCATACCAGAGGTTAATATATTTGATCAAGCAACAATTATAGGGACACAACAATAGATGGAAAAGATGGGAAGCAAAGTTGAAGAGGTCAAGGGTAAACTACTTGGGAATGTAGGAAAATCCAAACATACACCTACAATGAAGAACTAGAAGGTTATTACAAGGCAGGAGGAGATATGGTTATAGGTGATGATGCAGACGTAACAACATTATTAGATGTGGAAGAGGTCAAAGATCGTCCATCAAGTAGGCCTATGAAGTTGAAGCATTTTCTAGGTACCAAGGAGCTCAGAAAGGCAAGGGACGATGCCTATTTCAAGTATTTAGTCCATTGGAAGGGTGTACCAAAAGAGGATATAACTTGGGGGTGAGGGAATGGCATGATCAAACTTAGATCTACTGTTGCAGCACTGTCCTCAAGGGGACTTGAATTCATTTTGTCTGGGGAGTATGGTGTAGGGCACCTTGGTCTACTTGATGTAAAGGGGGTCTAATATTAGTATTTTTGTGTTTAAGTCATTTTTTTGTTTGTAATAAGGTCTATTAAGACCATGTTTCAGGTTTTAGATGTCTTGAGTCATTTTGGAGTCCATTTTGTAAAGTTACAAAAAGTTGCAAAAAGTTGTCAAGCAACTTTTGCATTTTTGGCTTTTTGGGGAAGTTGAACGTTTAGGCTTTGATTTTATGTGGGAAACCAATTGTTTATGCTTGGAATTTTTTTAAAAGGCATGTGTGAACATTGATATGAGGTTGGGTGATGTAGATATGAAATTTGAAATAACAAAACTCTATTTTTCTACATTTTAAGGCATAATCTGCTACTATACAGTGTGGTACGACCCTCTACAGCCTGGAAGTGATTAAATTGTGATTGGAATTGATGGAGATTTGAATTATTGTTCTTTTGCATCTTGTTTCATTTGATTTCATCAGGACTTGAGTAAGTTAGAGGAATTTTATTGAAAACAGTTTGAAACCCTCATTTAGGGTGGGCTTTGACAAGAAATAATGGATTCCTCTCCATTCCATCAATGAATAGGCCTTAAAATTGGTGGAATGCATGGGAATAGATTAGGCTTAATGTTCACAAGGTTTCAGGAGTAGGAGATAAAATTTTGAGCAAGTTGGGTGATGCCCTAGCCCATAAAACCTCTTGTTTTGGGCATAAGAATGGCATAGGAGTTAGGGTTTGAAGAAGAGTTCTTAGGAGATTGTTTAAGCTGATTTGGAAGGTGTTGGTAGATATTATTTGACATGGATGAGCCATTAGTGTGAATATTTGAAGCCTGGGTTTTGGAAACCTTGTTGTTGCCCATTCAAACAAGCCTAATTAGACCTCATTTAGAGCTTAGCAACAAAAATTTGAAGGCTTTGTTCCAAAGTAACCATATCTGCAATCTTGATATATTTTCAAATGGATTAAAGGGTATCTTGAATAGTGGTTAGATTTTGGGTTTGAGGTCTTTCACGAAGTTTTTGTGGGAAAAACCACTTATGGAGTGCTATTAGGAGAATGGTGAGATTGTGAGAGAAACCCACCAAATTAGGGTTCTATATTTGCAAAGGTTGTTTGATTGAGTTAGTTTCTAAGTCTTCCACCCTGCTCTACATCACTTCATCCCTAGGAGGATTATTGAGGAACTTTTAATTCCTCACTTGTCACATCCTCCCCATGATTTGGGAGGATAATACAAGTCACCTCTTTTTACCCCTTCCCAAGGTACTCTAAAGTACCTCCACCTCACTTCCAAATCATCTATCCCCATATCCCTAGTATGACATATGTCATCTTCACATGTGTTGATATGCCTCAAGGCATCTCAACCATTGATTTGAATCCCTACTTTCAATCTTGGCCTTTCATCCTTTCACCCTCCAAATGACTATCCTAACACTTAGAAAAAAATTCATTCACTACACTTGCACATTCAAGCTCAATCCATTCAAGCACTTACTTGCAACCATTTTTCCATAGCCATTTTGAATCCTAAAATCCATCACAAATCCATATTTGCATCCATTTTATGATCAAAATCATGCAACAACAAGGGGTTATTCTGTTGAAATTATGGAGTGCACAAATCAAGCTATCGAAAGGGGCAAATGAATCAAGTTTGAGTTTTAACTTAGGCACAATCTGAGTGTTTTGCACTTGTTTTTTGGTCTTTTGCTTGAATTTTCTTGCATATTTAGTAGATTAAAAGACCTCCACACAACTCTATCTAGAAATAGATTAGATAAATAATAATTGTTGTGGGTAATTACAATATCTTCTACGGGTAACTACTCTTATGAAAACAATAACTTAACGACTTAGTTATGTTACAACTTACTGCAATAATGTAATTCAAATAACTGTAATTAGGAAAGATAATTTAACAATTTGTTTTATTTATAATTACAAATATAAATGAATAGGAGTATTGTAGTACCTCATATGGCCCTTTCTTGAGTTGTTGCAATCCCACAATATCATTTTTCAAAACTTAACTCAAAAATTCATGGAAGAATTGTATCCTTCTTTATTGTAATTCAAATATATAAAATCTGAGAATAGAGTATCTAACCAACAATACTTATATTCTGATCTAATTAACATAGAATGTATAGCCATCTTCAACCTCTCACAAGATCATACATATATACAAGATCTTTAAGGGTTCAATTATTCTTAGTCTGAAAACAATTTGTAAACAACTATCAACTCTCCCAAAAACATAAGAAGAGCACTAGGTCTTATTTAAGTAGTAATAAAAATCTAGTGAGGTAAGAGTGTCAAAATCATAAAAGGACTCTACATGTTTAAATGATATGGTTATAAGTGAAGACATACCTAATATGCAAACACTTATTGCAAGCCATAACCATTATTAGTACAAGTATCTTCTTTTCTCCATGACCTAATAACAATATAAAGTAAAAATCTAGAGTGGTCCATGAATAAATCATGTTCACAATCTCCAACCATTGCTTATTTTGGCTTTTGAAAATTTTACTTGTAGGCGATAACCCTCTTTGATTGGTAGGCAAACATCCTTTTTTTTAGGTTGATAGTCCTTTTGTTGCAGGTTGACAGATCCTTCGTTGTAGGGGTTAGTTTATTCCAAAGACATCTTTCATCAATAATAACTATAATTGGCATAAAACCCCATTAAATTCTATAGACATTCAAATACTCACACAATCATTTATCAATATAATATATCATCTTCAATGCTTTAAATACTTAATATATGTGAAAATTTATGGGAATGTCTTTGAAACTTATCAAAATAGGATGAAAAGTATGAAACTAAAACAAGTAAAATAGGAAAATTCTAGGGCTCATCAAACTCCATCACCATAGAAAAAAATGAACAAATCCCATGCATAAGGATAAATGTTGAGATTGGATGAGAGAAAAAGGATTTAATTTCTTAGAAATGCAAGAATGAAGTTTAATGATAGGTTAAAAATTATGAAACTGGTAGATAATTTCAAGTTTTACTCAGTGCTTCTCTTCCCCTAAAACATTTGAGCCCAACTCAATCAAAGAGTTATGATAAAATTTAGGAATAAAACATGGAACTATAGATCAATAAAAACCATAGCCAATGTTGTTCTCAATTTTTTTATTGTAATAATTGTCTATCAACCAACAAAGAAACAATTTTATCACTAATAAAATATACCATTTTCACTTACTAGAATCATCTAAAGGTTGGAACACATTACTAAGGACAAGATAAAGAAGAAAAACATAAAGAGATTAATAATAGAGAAACACATGTTGTTGTGCAATTATTAATAAAAATGGATGGATAATCTAATTTGGGAGATGACTAAATATTTTATATCATACTTACATTAAACTTATAATCACTATAAAATAAAGTATGTTTATAAATTAGAAATAATGGAAATAGAAACGATTACACATAGAGTTCACAAAACACAAAATTACCTCAGGAAAAATATTTAAGGAAAAAACTCAACATCAAATTATTAATACTCATTATAGTATTAATTAGAAGTGATCACAATATAATGATAAAGATGGTTTAAGTGTCCTCCACTTTGTACTCCAAATTTCACAAAATTCAAGTAACATTCTAGTAGGACATCCTTTTCTCCAAAAATAACACACTATGTCTATATTTCAACCATTTTCCTATGTGTATATATAGGCAAGAGAGAAACAAGAAAACTTAATACTTAAATATAAAATGCTACATTTTTCCTAAACTTACTATAACAATAAAACTTACTAAGTTTTCCTAGTCAATGCAATAAGTGATTTTCCCAAGGTGGGTGCCTAAGTAAGACTCTACCAACCTAATAATAATTCTAAATTCTAAGGAAACCTCCACACTAAATTTATTTTCATGTGTCTTACCAAACTACATGCATCTTCACTATTATATACAACAAAATTTCAAAGTGGTCCCAATATTGTCTAAATTGTTGTGGCATCCACATCCCAAGATGCACAATATTAGGACTAAAATAATATTACAATATTTTTACACAAGGTGCATAAAACCTAACCCAAAATATCACATTTATTACGTGCAATGCACAAGGGGTTAAAACCACGATCAAACACAAGCTAGCTATGATGGGAAAATATGTGTTGCAAGTATGAAGGTGTTTTCATTGATGTTAGTAGGAAGTCTACAGGCTGGTGTTTTCATTGATGTCAACTATGTGTTCAAGAAGCTTATTGCATAATGAAGATGTCGAGGATATTGAAAAAATTGTGAAAAAGAGGAAAACATGTTGTTGCAAGTTGTGCATGTGTAGTTGAGATATTGAGGAAGTTTTGTGAGTACATGGAGCTATCTTTTTGTTGGAGTGTCTGAAGATGAGTTGGATTGAAGTAATGAGCTAATATGATGTCTCTGGTACTTGGTTTCCAAGTGCTTTTGAGAAATTTTGATAAACAGAGTAAACAATGTTGTGCAAGTGTTCAAAATGTGCTTCAAGATGTGCTTTGTGTTGCTTTTGTGTTGATGATATGCCTATGTAGATCTAATATGTTGTTTGAGTTTGTTAGAAGTTACCATATCCAAAATCAAGGTTTCTAGATTGTTGGTCAAAGGAAGTTGTGTTCACCAGTATGTGAACTGGTTTTGTAGTGTTGTATAGAGGTGTTTGGGAGAAATGTATTTGCTCCACATTTCCCCATAGTTGAATTTAAGGACTTGTGGTTTTGAAGGAGAGTTAATGGTGTTGTTCTCTTGTTTGTGTCAAGAAGATTTGTGGTTAGGTGTATCAGAAGTTTCAGATTGTTTTAAGGAAGCATGCACTTAATGTTTAATGTGTTTTAATAGGTAACAACCAACTTGGTGTCTACACTACATTCGAAAATTTTCAATTATTAATGAAGGCATAGCATGGCATGTGAGATTTAATTTGGGTCTCAATTAATTGTTGTTTTGATTCCCTTTCATTCCTATCCACTGTGGGAATGTTTAGGTGCCAAGCTAATTTGAATTTGTAAGTACAATGAATAGATTTTTGACCTTGGAGAAGGTGTTTGAGATTGAGGTTGATATAAAGAAGAGTGGAGTTGCGATATGTAAGAAAAAGGAAAGATAGATGCGAGATCAATGTGAGTGATGTGTGTGTGATGTGAATTTGAGTAGAGTAGTGCAAACTTCAAAGTGTTGAACTTCTGAATGTAGCGAGTTGAAGGTGTCCGCAATCTTTCAAACAAGGCTGTAAAAGTGTTGGAGCATTTGTGGTGGATTCCCTATTGCTTGAGAAGTTGTTCTCTATGTAACATTTCTCTTCTATCTTCGTGTGTTCTTTATGTGGCAGTGATCCTTTTTGGACAGTGTGTACTATTGTGGCAGTGAGCCCTTGTACTGGTTTTGCAATTACTTATATATATTGTGAGCTAATCCTCATAGTGTTTTTTCCCTCAGTGGGTTTTCCATGTAAATATGGTGTTCTCTTGTGCATGGTGTTGTTATTTCAATTTTTGTTATCTGCATTTCATGATTAATCACATTAGTGGATCTGATTACTGTTGAGGATTTTGATGTTTTAATTTTCGACAACTGATTCACCCCCCCTCTCAGTTGTCTTGTTCATTCAACAATTGGTATCAGAGCAAGGTTCATTGGTGAAGAGCTTAAATGCTTAAGGTAGATTCGGGATGGTGAAGCAAATTGATTGCCCTAGATTTTATGGTATAGACTATGCATTCTAGAAGACAAAGATGGAAGGATATCTGTCAGCTCATGGATTTGAGATTGAAAAAGCAATAAAGAATCAATATGTTCCTCTTGCAAATGGTCTGAGAACAAGTGATGAGATCAAGGTACATGAAGTAAATGGTAAGGGATTTATTTTGATGAAGTCTTTCAAATTTTGAATTGGTTAGTTATGAATCTTAAGACTGCTAAAGAAGTTTGGGATAAGCTTGAAAGTATTTATGAAGGAGATGACAAGGTTAAACAATCAAGTTGTAGAATCTGAAGGAACAATTTGAGACTATGTGAATGTCTGAAGATGAAACAATTGCAACCTACATGCAAAGGGTTGATGAAGTGGTAAGTGCTATGAGAGGTCTTGGTGCACAAGTTAAAGAACCTAGGGTGGTAAAGAAAGTTCTCAAAACTCTTCTCGATTCATACAATGAAAATTGATCTGCTATTGAGGAAGTTGCAAATTTAATACTTATTCTAGAGAGAAATTGATTGGTACACTAACTTATTTTGAAACAAGAAAGCTTGGTTTGAAAAATGGAACAAAAGTGGAGAATGCTTTTAAGGATGGAAAATAAAAAAAGATTGAAGATTCAGATGAGGATGATCTTGATGTTGTGGAAGCTAAATTTGTAAGAAGAATGAAAAAGGGCACCGACAAGTAGAAAGGTAAACTACCTTTCAAATGTTTTAGTTGTGGAAATGTAGGTCATTATGCTTCTAGATGTTTGAACAAAGTTGTGAACAATAAGAGTAAAGATAATAAAGGAAAGATGATTAAAAGGTCTTATTATGTCAAAGAAGATGCTAGTATTTTTTATGATGAATTTGACTATGGATATTTTGATGATAATGAATGCTTTTTCTTGGCTATAAAGGAAGAATTAGTTTTGCTAAATCTAAAGTTGTGTGAAGTAAAGTGTTCTAGAGAAAAATGATAAGGTTGAAGGTACGTGGTATCTTATTTTCATGTTAAAGAAGATAAGAATTATTGGGTTGTTGACAGTGGTTGCTCTAATCACATGACTGGAGACAAAAGTAAGTTTTTTAAACTTGAAAATTATGATGGTGGATAGTTAAATTTGGAGATGATTCAGGAGCTAATATTTGTGGAATAGGTTCAGTCAATTTTGATGACAAGCATAATACTGATAATATTTACTATGTTAAGGGTTTAAGGCATAATCTCTTGAGTGTTGGACAAATGTGTAGCAAAAGATATAATCTTGTGTTTAAGGATGAAAGTTTTCAGATTAGAAAAGGATCTAAAACAATGATTGTTGATGGTAAAAGGATAGATGGAAATATATATTAGCTTAAGGGAATTGATGGTCATTGCTTTATGTCTCAGATTAATGATAGTTGGTTATGGAATCAAAGGATGTGTCATATGAATTTTGATAATTTGGTGAGAATCAGTTCAGTTCATGTAGTGAGAGACTTGCCAAGAATTACAAAGCCTATCGATGCTATTTGCAGAGACTGCCAGTTTGGAAAACAAGTAAGGAGTAGTTTCAAAGGAAAAGAACAATCTACTATCAGACTACTAGAATTAATTCATACATATCTTTTTGGTCCTAAAAGGATGAGAAGTCTACAAGGTGATAGGTATTTGATGCTTTTGATTGATGATTATTCTAGAATGACATGAGTAACTTTTCGTAGATAGAAATATGATGCATTAGATAAATTCAAGTCATTTAAAGCTATGGTTGAGAATGAAATGAATGTTAAAATCATTTTTTTGAGGTCTGATAGAGGTGGAGAATTCACCTCCAATGAGTTTAACATGTTTTGTGAAGTTCATGGAATAAAGAGGCACTTGTCTACCCCTAGAACTCCTCAATGGAATGGAGTGGTTGAGAGGAAAAACTAGATGATTCAAGAAGCAACTAGGACTATGATGAAATAGGAAAATCTACTGAAAGTCTACTGGAGAGAAGAAATTCATATTTATCTTTACATACTTAATAGAGTTCAAGCTAAATCTAACAACACAAAGACTCCCTATGAGTTATGGTATGGAAGGATTCCTAATGCGAAGTACTTTAGAGTATTTGGAAGCAAATGTTATATCAAGAGAGATGAAGAAAAAATAGGAAAGTTTGATGCAAGGTCTGATGAAGGTATCTTCCTTGGATATTCTACTAAAATCAAAGCTTGCAGATCTTACACCAAAAGGTTGAGAAAGATTGTTGAAAGTGCAAATGTTAAGGTTGATGAAAACTTGCAAAATTCAATTGCAGTAGATGGATATGTGTCAAATAAACCTGATTGCAAAGAAGTAGAAGAAGAAAAAAATTATGAAAAAGAAGTGAAAAATGAAGAGGAAGAAGCTTCAGAGAAGACCCCTAAGACCCCTAAGTATGTGCAAAAGAATCATTCTGAAGATTAAATCATTGGAGAGAAGAGGAAAGGTGTATTAATAAGAAGAAAAGCTACTGAAGTTGAGGTAAATTTGTCTTTACTTTCTAAAGTTGAACCTAAAACAATGAGTGAGGCATGCAAAGATGAACATTGGATGAAGGAAATAGAAGAACTTATGTAGATAGAGAAAAATCAAACTTGGGAATTGGTTCCTAGACTGGCAAACAAGAATACAATTAGAACTAAGTGGGTATTCAAGAACAAGCTAAATGTGAATGGAGAAGTGGTGAGAAATAAGGAAAGACTTGTGTGTAAGGGTTACTCACAAGTGGAAGGATTAGAATTTGAGGAGACATTTGCCCCTGTGGCTAGGATGGAAGCTATCAGAATGTTTTTGGAATTTGCAACACATAAGAACTTTAAAGTTTATCAAATGAATGTGAAGTATGCTTTTCTGAATGGTGAATTAGAAGAAGAGGTTTACATGGAACAACCAAAAGGATTTCAGTTGTCAGAGCAATTAGATATGATGTGTAAATTGAAAAAGGAATTATATGGACTGAAGTAACCTCCCAGAGCTTGCTATGCAAGATTGGACAGATATTTGATACAATAAGGATTCAGTAAAGGCACCACAAACAATAATTTTAACTTCAAAATTGAGAAAGACAAAATCTCAATAGTGTTTGTGTATGTGGATGATATTATCTTTTGTGGAAATGAGGTTGTGTAAGAAATTTGTTGAAGAGATACAAAAAGAGTTTGACTTGTCAATGTTTGGGGAGATGAATTTCTTCCTTGGGCTACAAATCAATCAAATAGATAAAGGGATTTTCATTTCATAGTCAAAGCATGCCAAAGAGATGTTGAAGAAGTTTGGAATGAAAGACTCCAAATCGGTATGAAATCCTATAGTGGCTGGTTGTAAATTGAGAAAAGATGATGATTCACCTAAGGCTGATCAGAGAAAATATAGATCTATGATTGGTGGACTACTACATCTAATTGCTACTAGACCAGATATCATGCATGCAATTTATCTTGTGGCTAGATTTCAAGAACATAAAGAAACACATGTTGCAGTTTTGAAGAGGATATTCAGATATTTAAGAGGCACTCTGACTTATGGCTTATGGTATCCTAAGGATACTAATTTCGTATTAAGTGCTTATACAGATGCAGATTGGGTTGGTTGTGTTGATGACAAAAAAAGTAAAAGTAGTGGTGCATTCTTTCTTGGATGTAGATTGGTGTCATGGTTGTGTAAGATGCAAGATTTGGTTTCCTTATCTACTGCAGAGGTTGAATTTATTGTTGCGGCATCATGTTGTACACAATTTTTGTGGATGAGACAAACATTGAAGGATATCAGAGTTGTATATGATGAGCATCTATCTATCTTCTATGATAATACAAGTGCAATTAACATTTCAAAGAATCCAATGATGAATTCAAGGAAAACACATATATCAATTAGGTACCACTCTCTAAGAGAGAAGGTTATGGAGAGTGAGGTGAAACTTGAGTATGTACCTACAAAGGATCAGATTGTTGACATATTTACTAAGGCTCTTCCTGAGGATATTTTTGAGTATCTTCAAGAGAAGTTGGGGGTTATTGTCCCTCCTTCATTGAACTAGATGCATATGGAGATGCATTAGTCTAGTGGATCTATGGATCTGTCTCTTTTTCTGGACTAATTTTGGTGGCTACCTCTCAGGGGGAGCAGCAGGGAAAAATTTAGTGGTGAATCTTTGCCAATTGGTGAATTCTAGGAATCGGGCAATTCAAAATTGGCAAATTTACCATATCCAACAGGGTGTTCAAATCGCCCGTATTTCATGAACTACAGTCCAATGCATGTCCATTCACCAACGATTTTTTTTTACGAGGCATGTTTAGGCAATAAATTCGCCATAACAGACTACGCGTATCCAATGGACTGATTAATATTTTTGCCTGGAATCCCGGGGAGAATGTCATAAACACCAACATATTTGCCAATACTATTAAAACAACATTATATGAGGACCCATTTCTCCAATTAAAATTTACAAATAGTTGCTTGTGAAGACCCATTTCGCCAATTAAAATTTATAAATAGTTGCTTATGAGGACCTATTTCACCAATAATATTTAAAAATAATTACATTCGAGGACACATTTTGCCTTGAAAATTACAAGGTATCGTTGTATAAGCATGCTAGATTCGCCAAATTTTTAACATACCATTTAAAAATCCCACGGAATTCTCCAAATATGGATTGATATAAATGCAATTGAAACTATTATTTGTTCTTACACATTTTGTTCGGTTCTGAGGTTCTACTTCTCGATTCAGAAGTCAACGAACCCCGAAAATGTAGACTCAAAGGTGAGTGATCATTTCTTCATATTGTTATTAGTTATTAGTTATAATAATAAGATTTTTTTATCTGTTTTCCATTCTTTCTTCAGTCTTAAACATGATTTTGAGTAGGGAATGGGATCTATATTCTCTGTCGGTCTGTCCTTCTTAAACAAGAAGACATTTTTTCTAGCTTTTAATCGAAGTGAGATATCAATATGTCAAGCAACAAGGGTAAGACTCCTGAGGGTAATGAAGAGACTGGGAGGCCATCAAAACGCCCAAAATGTGGAGTACCATACAATATTACTTTGGAATTGGCAAGGCTTCTAATCTCTCAGATCAAGGTCGAGCTACATCATCAACTCTTCCACCAAATATTATTGAAGATGGCATTGATAATACCTCACCGCCACAAGAAGGTCAAGGTGAGATTGTCATTGAGTTAAATCAAAATGTATCAAATGAGGATGGCAATACCATAGAAGATGTTCCAAGGGATACCCTGGTTAGCCAGAATGAGATAATTGACTTGGATGAGGATGATGTTGGTAGAAAGAAAAGAAAAGGCAAATCAAAATTGGGGCGTGAGTGGGAAATGACAAGGAATTTTCAAATTGGTTGGTTGTCGAAGTACCCATTCCTTGAAATAGTGGGGGTATCAAACGAAAACGATATTGAAAGGGAAACAAAGGTCAAATGTAAGATTTTTAGTTGGAAATGTGGAAGAGACAAGATGATGTAGCTAAAGCTTGACACTATAGAAAAGCATATCGGTAAATTTTACGAAAAAAAAATCATAGACCGAAAGGAACAATCAGTCGTACGATGGAAATCAAAGGAAGAATGTCTTCATGTTAAGTATGCCATAGATTATGGAGAGCATAACCATAGAATGCCAAAGATTAAAAAATGTGAAGGTACACTTGAGGCTCATTTTGGAAAAGCCATGGCAGCAACAAATCTGTCAAAAACTGTTCAGATGAGTGTTGTTTTTCATATATTTTCTAGGGGGCGTCCTATGACAGACTACCCAAAATATTTTGATTTATTATCTTATTTGAGTGCTCCCCACTTTTCCTTCCAATAGTAAATGCTAGATGGGAATGGGCGAATTTTCTTGCTGCAGTGGAAAAGCAAGATTTAAAGGAGAAAGTAAAAGAGTCAAATTTCATTGCATTATCTTTAGATGAAGTTACTATGGTAGACAATACTTCTTGGGTTTGTATGCATTTGTATATTGTAGAACAACATGTTTCCAAGATCATCTTCTTTGTGTTCATAAAATGAATGATAGTTCAACACCGCAAAATCTATTTGAACTAGTCAAGAAATCTTTGAATAAAATTGCAGGTATGGATGAGTTGACAATTGCCAAAAATTTGGTGTGTGTAGGAGATGATCGAGCTGCAGTGATGCAAGGTCAAAGGAGTGGTCTTTGCACAAAGTTACAAACTACTTGTGCACCATACATGCTTGGAAACCACTGCATGGCCCACATAATGAATTTAGCATTCAAAATTGTAAGCAAGTTTCCTACAATATCAAAAGTTGAAAATCTAGTTCGCGAGATCCACACATACTTCTGTCGAAGTCCCAAATGTTTCCTTGAATTTTAACATTTTGCTGAGGGAATAACACCTGGAAACAAGCTTCTCAAGGATGTCGATACCAGATGGATCTCCCTACATGGACCAATGCAATGAGTTCTTTCAGAATATCAACCCTTGATTGGAGTGATGTACGAGCATCGCAACACAGTACACAAAGCTCCCGACCTCTTACATAGGTTAAGCGATATAGAGACACTCTTGAATTTAGCTAGTCTTCTCCCCATGTTGGATGAGATGAAAAATATTGTGAAGAAAGCCCAAGACAAAACTATGTATATTTATGAATATACCAATCTACGTGAACTTACATGCTTGGCCCTTGATCATCTATATCTAGATCTAACACAAGAAGGCACAAATTATTTGATGTGGCGAAAAATTACCGATTTGAATAATCCTGATAATTATTTACAGTTTAATGCAAGCAGACACTTATGTATCTGTGTACATGGATATGAGATACCAATGTACCATTGTAAGACAACTAGGCGCTCTAGAAGAGAAGTACCTATTAACGAGGAAGATTTTAATGACATTGTTAAATTTGTAAGTGATAATTTGAAGGAAATTGCAAAATATCTTTCCTTAGAGATTCGTGAAAGATTCCATCGACATGAAATACTTAAAGCCATGGGTATTGTGTATCCTCAATTTTGGGTAAACTGAGATAACCCAAAATATTTTCATGATCAAGTAAAAATCTTGATCGAATAGTTTTCGAAAGAGGTAACATACAATGAGCAGACAATAGAAGGAATTTTAAATGAAAATAAGCTTAGAAAGCAATGTGGGAGTTTTTCAACAACTATGAGGGACCAGTATAAATCCATTGGCAAGGAGAAGGCCTTTGAACCGAGATCAATAAAAAAGGTTTGGACAAGCTTAGGTCAGAGTGAAATATTGCGTGGTTTGATGTCAGAATATTTCAAAAAATTTGATTTATGTCAAACAATGATATTGGGGTCGGTGGAGGATGAGAGAGTTTTCAATACATTGGGGTTTTTGAAATCAAAGTTAAGAAACAAACTGGATAAGAATTTGGAAAATTGCTTGAGGATGAAAGGAACTGTGTATAATGTCAAAAAATTTCCTTTTGAAAGGTCACTTGCAATCTGGAGGTCCACATGTGAAAGAAGAGGGACCAGGCTGTGCAACACAGGCTCTCCAATTCCAAGCGTCGTCGGTACTGGTGATAGTACTAGTGGTAGTGGCAGTGGGCCTGGGACAAATGACAATGATATTGAAATGGACACAAATCACACAATGAATGATGAATTTGAGACACGGGCTGAAGAAAGTGAAGAGCACACTCAGAATCAAGATGACTCTTTTACTTTATCTCAAGATGAGCATCGGTTTGAGGACCCGGACTCCGTTTGGGAAATGGAAGAGAATTAGCAGGTTTTAGGTATTTTTACTGCACTTTATGAATCAGTTTCCATTTTTCCAAAGTCCAAACTATAGTTGATGATATTTTATATTGTATTCAATGAACATTGAAATTGTGAATCATTGCACTTCATGATATCTTATTTTATATTGCACTCAAGCACTGCATGAATCATATTCAGTTGATGATTTTTTATATTGTATTCAAATAAATTGTGAATCATTGTACTTCAAGATATTTTATTTTATATTTCACTCCATGATATTTTATATTATATTGCACTTCATGAATCATATGCCAAAGTTAAACTGTAGTTGATGATATTTTATGAATTATATAGTATTCCATCATCCATGAAATTGTGATATTAAAATTTAAATTTGATCTCTTAAAAAGAAATTTAATTTTTCTTTACAAAGAAACTAGCCTCCACCCAGTCCACCCCACTTATCTTCCACATATCAATAATCACAAAAATAAATGACACTTTGATTTTATGATTCATAAATTATGAACAATGCAAATTGTAGAAATTTGTGTGACAAGATCCATATTATAGCCTACATTGCATCCATAAACGAATTTGAAATTCCGTAGTGATGTAGTCCTTCCCCCATTCCTAACAAAATTCAATACCATCGGCCTAGCAAGGCTTCATCGACGGAACCCCCATCACAGTCCCGTCGATGGCCTGATGAAAATAACTCACAACCTAGTATCGGTGTAACAATACTCAATCGGGCTGACTCCTAAGGTGCTCTCCTGATATACCGATAGAGTCAAGTTGTCAACAAAAGTAACCATGAATTATAACCATGGGCACGAATTATCGAATTTTATCAATAATCACAAAAATATACCACATTTTGATTTTATGAACAATGCAAATTGTAGAAATTTGTGTGACAAGATCCATATTAATATATTATAGCCTACATTCACATTGCATCCATAAACAAATTTGAAATTTATTAGTGACATAGTCCTTCCCCCATTCCTAACAAAATTCAATACCATCGGTCTAACAATGCTTCATCAGCGGAACCCCCATCACAGCCTCATCGATGGCTCGAAGAAAATAGCTCACAACCTAGTATCGGTGTAACAATATTCTATCGGGTTGACTCATAAGGTGCTCTCCCCGATATACCGATAGAGTCAACAAAAGTAAGCACATCGTTGTAACACATAAACATCAGTGGAAAAAATGATTGCATTCCCCTGATGGCCTGATATAACCATGAATTTAGATGGTTAGCTTTTGGATTCAATTGTGTGTATTTTTGTGTCAAAAATACACATAGTTGAATCCAAAAGCTAAGCATATAAATACATGGACTGTGGAAAACTCATACCAACTAACCATGAATTATCAAGTGCATATTGCATAAAGTATATTACTTAATTTCTTAAAGGAAAAAAACTGATTTGAATATATTAATATAAATAGACACTGAAGTTCTAAACTAAGAAAATAACTCTTTATTGCAAGTGTAAATGAATAATGAAGAATAGCACAACACAACCATTTATTTTATTGCAATTGAATTTCAATGTCACATTATTACATATATTTTTTAAAGACGAGTAGTTGTAGAGTAGGCAAGCTCCCGTTTTGTATAAGTAACATATGTCAGTGTGTCACTTTACATAGACACAATTTAATAATTTATTCCAAGCTGTTGTTGGTTACAATGAATTACAAATTGATTCCAATTTCCAAGCTTCTGCTGGTGACAACTTAATACAAATGTAACTCTAAAAATAAACGCATGATTCGAAGCTTCTGCTCGTGACAACGTAATACAGATGTGGCATTGAAAATTAAGTTTAAATGCAAGGGATTTGCCCAGTTCCAACCATGCTGGGGGAAAGGGGGTTCTAATCATTCTGGGGAAATGGGAGCTGCGAAGATACAAAATGTACTTATCCCCTTTGAGAACCAAAGTCATGCAGAAGATGTAATACAAATGTGTCTCTGAAAATAAATGCATGGAACTTGCTTGGCCAACCATGCTGGGGAAAAGGGAGCTGTGAGGATACAAGAGGAGAAGCAAATCTGCTCCCATCTTTTGCATGCAGCTTTCAGGCATTGGTATAGCACTTATCTCCATAAGAGCTCTTCATCCTCATTCAAAACCCGTCTAAGAAGTCAGGTTAACCAAATCAACTTCTTACCAATTCCACCCATTTTTAACTTGAAGCAAATTCGTCTTTTACTGATTATTTTGTAACTACATAACTGTAGGCAGGAGAATTTACAGTATCCCCAATGCCGCATCATCTTCTTCGTGAATCCTTATTAACACTAGAAAATAAAAACCCTTATGACACTATACACTATTCATTGAATCAGTATCCCTATTTATGGGCCACCAGTGCTGCTACCAGCCTGTACAATTAAAATGTTTTAATTTGATTTGTGTACAATTAAAATGTTTAATTTGATTGACGTCTGGCTACATGCCAACTGTACCTCAAGCTGACAAGCTGTCAAAATCACCAGTGCCACTCAAAGTTCAAATGATATGAAATCATTACAAATCTTGTTTCATTAAAGCTATGAGTTGTCCAAGAAATTGCTTTGGATGTTCATATCACATATGGCATTAATCGTCGCCACTGCCAGCACTAGTAGTACGCCAACCTCACTTTTCTCAAAAAGATTGAGAATTTCAATTAAATGAAATGTACAATGTTGAGGCATTGAAAAGACAGAATGAGTGATGAGCGATGGGCCTTTATCTCACTACATGTCCATATCTAACGGTTCTAGTGTTATTTCGGAGGTTTCAATTCGCAAGTCTGAAGCTTCAGAGATTCACAAGTCTAAAAGCATTTAAGAAGACATCCCTTAATGGCACCTTACAATTCATTAAATGAGTTGACAATTCAAAAGTTGTGCATCCCACCGAGGTCACCCAATCGTTGAGAAACAAAAATTTATAACAATTTTTATGGTAATAAAATCTCAACCATTGATTTCTAGAAATCTAACGGTTCTAGTGTTATTCCGAAGGTTTCAAATCGCAAGTCTAGTGCTTTAGAGATTTACTTCTGGAATGCAACTACAGTCGTCCATCAAACATTCATTGGACGGTCCCTATGATTTTTCGTTGGCATATCCTTTTATTTCGCCACTGGATTTTTTTATTATTTTGAGATTCTTTTTAATTTGCCACTAAAAATATATTTTTTGCTTTGAAAAAAGGTTTTAATCGCCAACAATTTTTTTTTCCTGTTTTGAAAACAAGATTAATTCGCCAATGGAAAAAAAATTCTGGTTTGAAAAACTGTTTTAATCGCCAATGAAAAATATTTTATTTGATTAAAAAAGATTGCAATTTGCCGATTTTTCACAGACTTCCAAGGATTATAAAAGATTCGCCAATTGGGATTATTTTTTTTTACCGAAAAACGAAAAAAATTCGCCAATAAAATTAATATTTTTTATCGGGAAGTATATAGGATTTGCCAAGATTTTACACCTTAAGCCAGTTTCTTAATATTTTCCCTGGGGAGCAGGTAGTGTCATGTGTTGTCATTGTGCAGAGTTTTTTGAGTTGATCAGGTGTACTCCTAAGGGGGAGTATTCAGAGTAGGTATTTTGGTTCAATGTCAAAGGGAGAGAAAAATGGAAAACATTTTATCCTTTTCCATTGATGTCAAAGGGGGAGAAATTATCATGTGAAAATGTTTATCTACTCAGGGGGAGAGAGAATCTTGTAAAGAGAGAGAGTGTGCAAGAATAGTGTGTATGTTGTCTTTGATGGTTTTTCACATCTTGTATTGCCATCAATGACAAAGGGATAGATTTTTGCAAGTATGAAGGTGTTGTCATTGATGTCAATAGGATGTCTACAGGTTGGTGTTATCATTGATGTCAAATATGTATTCAGGAAGCTTATTGCATAATGAAGATGTCGAGGATATTGAGAAAATTGTGAAAAAGAAGAAAATAGGTTGTTGCAGGTTGTGCACGTGTAGTTGAGATATTGAGGAAGTGTTGTGAGTACATGGAACTATATTTTTGTTGCAGTGTCTAAAGATGAGTTGGAGTGAAGTAATGCGCTGAGTGATGTCTCTGGTACTTGGTTTCCAAGTGCTTTTGAGAAATTTTGATAGAGTAAACAGTGTTGTGCAAGTGTTTAGAATGTGCTCCAGGATGTGCTCCGTGTTTCTTCTATGTTGATGATATGCTTGTGTGGATTTGATATGTTGTTTGAGGTTGTTATATCCAAAATTTGGGTTTCTAGATTATTGGTCAGAGGAAGTTTTGTTTACCAGTACGTGAAATGGTTTTGCAGTGTTGTATAAAGGTGTTTGAGAGAAATTTATTTGCTGCACATTTCTCCACAGTTGCATTTAAGGACTTGTGGATTTGAAGGAGAGTTAATGGTGTTGTTCTCTTATTTGTGTCAAGAGGATTTGTGGTCAAGTTTATCAGAAGTTTCAGATTGTTTTAAAGAAGCATGTACTTAATGTTTAATGTGTTTTCATGGGTAGCAATCGACCTAGTGTCTACACCACATTAAAAAATGTTCAAGTATTAATGAAGGTGTAGCGTGTCATATGAGATTTAATTTGGGTCTCAATTAAGTGGTGTTTTGGTCCCCTTTCATTTCTATCCACCATGGGAATGTTTAGGTGTCGACCTAATTTGAATTTGTAAGTATAACAGATAGATTGTTGATCTTGGAGAAGGTGTTTGAGATTGAGGTTGATATAAATAAGAGTGGAGTTGTTGTGAGGTGTAAGAAAGAGGAATGATAGATGCAAGATCAATGTGAGTGATGTGTGCGTGGTGTGAATTTGAGCAGAGTAGTACAGACTTCAAAGTGTTGGACTTCTGAATATAGTGAACTAAAGGTGTGCACAATCTTTCAAACAAGGTTGTGAGAGTGTTGGAGCATTTGTGGTGGATTCCATGTTGAATTGAGAAGTTATTCTTTGTGTAACATTTCTCTTCTATCTTCTTTTGTTCTTTATGTGGCAATGAGCCCTAACTGTGAGCCTTTTTGGATAGTGTGTCCTATTCTGGAAGTGAGCCCTTGTACCGGTTTTGCAATTACTTATATTGTGAGCTAATCCTCATTGTGGTTTTTCCCTTATTGGGTTTTCCACGTAAATCCGGTGTTCTCTTGTGTATGGTGTTTTTATTTCAATTTATGTTACCTGCATTTCATGATTAATCACATTAATAAAATAAGGGTTTAGTGAATGCATATGGATCTGATTACTATTGAGGGTTTTGATGTTTTAATTTGCTACAACTGATTCACCCCCCCTCTTAGTTGTATTGTTCATTCAACAAGATGAACTTATCCTTCCTACACAAAACATTTTTTTAAACTAGCTAATTTGGAAGGAGAGTCTAAAACATTTTCCAAGGTGTCAATTTTCTCTAATAAAACCTTCTTATACTATATTATGTCACAAAAAATTTAAATTGAGCATCCATGTAACTAGTTCCAACCTTGAATGTAGGATTCTTGCCTAAATAGATGACACTACGACTGTTACAACAATACTCACTAACATTTAAATGAATTCAATAAATATGTATAATATACATAACCAAAAAAGCTCCTTGCAAGCATGTGTTCTACCATATACTCAACCTATGTGCTTGAAATATAAACCATTTATTTTCTCTTATTTATCCAATTGATAGCTCCACCAAACAAAGTGAAGATGTACCCATGTGTGAAAATCCTTCTATCCACAACACTTTCCTAATCTATGTCTAAAACATCTCTCTATATCCAACATCCTACTGACACTATAACAAATATTAGAATCTAAAGTTCCATAAAGATGAACTAAAAAAACTTTTGACCATAGTTCAATATTGTTTATGTGGGACTTATATGTCCTCCTTAGTCACAAGACATTGCTCCAAGGATAACTTAGTACTAACATGGAAGGGAACATTAACAAGTTCACAATCTTTCATATTAATAAAATCAACATACATTATTTAGCTTAACTAAAGCTTTATACAAACCTTGCCCCTCTTTATTTCCATTCCAAAATAAAATTTGCAGCCATCAATTATTTAATCATACTAGAAAAAATGAATTTTCAATTCTTTTATTAAATCTTTATTGTTTTCAATAAGAAATATGTCCCATCTAAGTGTAGTACATGAGAACATTTATGTGCTTGGTTTGTTGACGATGAACCACATTCAATAAAATATCTATGAAAATCTATGTGTCACAAATTATGGCTCATGGCTATATAAATTTGACACCAAAATTAATGAGAATATGTTGAAGCCAAATGTCCTTAGTGGCAACATTAATAGCCCCAAATACTTGGCCTTAATAGAAGATAGAGAAATAACAAAACAATTATTTCTCAACCAAAAAATAAGATGTGAACCAAGTAACAAGTTATAAACTAAAGTGGATATACAATCCCAAGAATCACCCACCCAATATTAATCTATATAGTCCACCAAGTCATTAATTCCCATTGCATAGTGAATCACAAAACTATGAGACCATAAATATAATAGAGAATATGTTTAGTTACATTCTAGTGTAGCTCACGGGGCTCTTGGAAAAACCAAGTGATCATGCCCACAACATATAAAATATTGGGCCTCATATGATTCAAATAAATGAGGCTCCAAACAAGCTATTAATATAAGGTATCATCAATCAAAGGTGAAGAGCATTGAGCCTTAATTTTTAATTTAAAAAGAAAGGGAGTTGGACTAGGCTTGCAATCAACCATTTGAAACTATGAGAAAAAATAAAGAGCATATTTGGAATATTTTGGTGGCACTTTAAAATTTTGCAAATTTGAAGCGTCCATATTGAAAATTTTGCCTTTGCACACTCATAAGTGCACCTGAAAAATATGCCAAAATGACCTACTTTGGAAGGTCATAATTTGGAGCCTATTGATTTTCATGCAAAACCCCTTCGTGGACACACTCATGTGACATATATGAATGTGCATGTCAGTTCTCAGCTTTCCATGATGAGTTTTGATTGGGTTTTGAAAAGCTAAGCCGGAGGGTTTTGACACTGTTTTGTTGTTTGTGAACTTTCAGTTCTACGAAGTGGCTTCCTGTTCGAGCTTATATTTCACAAATGGACGATTGTCAAGATGAACGGGTTGTTGCCCTCCATTCCCCCCACATTCATATGCTCCCCTGTCATATTTCAGAGTCTTAAGACCTGATTTTCTATTTTTTTGAGATCAAAAGCAAATGTAGTTTGTTTAGTTTTTACATCTGCATTTCTGACAGTGTTGCAAGGTGGTCAACTTTGACCCTTAAAATCTCGTGAAGAATGATGATTCAAGAAAATCCCTCTTGCACGTATACTCAGTGTACCTAAATGAGCTTATGTTTCCATTGAAAACCTCCTAGAAGGTGATTTGATATATTTTCAAAGTGGTGACTTGGTGAGCCCTGATTGGTTTCAAACAGGTGCAATTGCAAAAATGTTTGATTGAGCAACTTTTTCGATTAATATATTTCACCCTACAATCCTTGTAAATGATCCATTTATTGCACTACATTCTTGGGTCACATGTCTACATGCTTGGTCAGTTTCAGGCTCCCAGAATAAGTTTTGATGGGTTATTTAATCATTTTCTAATTGCAACAAGGCCAAAAATGGTGTTCTAAAAAGTGTCAAGTTTTGCAATTTTAAGGACAACCCATTTCTTATTTTGGTTTGAAACATCTACAACTCCATTTTAATAAAGAAAAAAGATCATTTGATACATTATTTTAATGTAGTTTGGGTGCAGTGAACATGTCCTAGGAGCCAGTTTACAAAGGAGGTACCTGAATTATGAGGGTTGGGAAAAATTTGAGGAAATGGGTTTTCTCTAAATAATTGATGATGACCCTACACAAATTTTCACTACTCCAGGTGTCCTAATTTTCCTGTAGTGATTTTTCTTCAAATGGCTCACAAGCGTAATTAAAAGTCACAAATTTTTAGTGTTTCAAATGTTCATATTTAAAATATTTTAAATATTGTGCAAATATAAAGGGGCATTTAGGGCAGGCACATAATACATCTTCAAATGTTTTGGAAGACAAGCAAGTTTAATTCTTGCTTCTGGCTCAAATACGGCTTTCACGACTTTCATAGTAGCACAAAAAACTCATCGCCCGTGGCTGTTTTGATTTGCCCTTTTCATTTTATTTCAACAATCAATGATGGTTATGCTTTGATATTGGAGGTTGGTGCAGGAGCACCCCAAAGTGCATCTAGGAGGGTTACCCGGAAGGTTAAGATTTAACACTTTGTTTTATGTCACAGGTAGCAAACTCCTTCTAATTCTTGTAATTGTGCCTTAGAGGCATTTGAGAGCTTGCATTAAGTTAGTGAAGGTCATGTTGACCATTTGCTAGATTGGGGTTTGGCTAGAAGGATGATTTAGGACCTTGTAGACCTTCCTAGGTGATAGTTTTCTTAACAATTTTGAAAACAAGGCCTATGGAAAGCCACAAGCGGCCATGGAACAGTTAGGCTCAAGATTAACTGAATTGGAAAGCCTATTTATGGAGTGCTTTGACCTGAGAGCAAGGTTGGAAGCTTTTTTAGTGTTTAAGACTTCATGAATACAAAGGAGGACAGTGATAGAATTGTGTGATTTCCTGTGTTATGCTTTGAATTCAAGTGGTCAGGAGCGATCATGGCTCTGTAATATGTTATAGTTTGTAGTGTAAACTATGGTAGAAACTTTGTGTTGTAGTAATTAGTTTTTGTGTTCAATTTGCAGGCGTTTCTTTGTATTTAGTTTGTTTGTTTTTAAGTTGCTGACCTGACAGTCAGTCTGCAAAGGATGGAGTTCTAATTACTTTCCCACTGTACTTGCATACGGTCCCTTGGGAACTATGGTTAGGCTCCATGTCTGTATATAAAGTAGGGTTAGGAGTGGTTAGGAGTCCAGGGATCATGGAGAAAGTCTTCTCCTAGGCGAGCTTGACAGTGCCTGGCTAGGAAAGACAGGAAGTGCAAAGCACTTGGTTTGCACGGGTGACCTTTCCCTAACAAGTCACGTGGTGGAAAGGTAGATAGGTGCCTTGCAAAGGCTTGGCATGAAGGAGGAGGCTTTACCAGTCCATTTGATTGGAGAACAAGCTGATAGTTCACTGTGAGGTCAAAAAATGGCTCAAAAAGGCCTAAATTGCTAAATGGAGGATTATGGATGTGTACGGTTAGATGAGGATGGAGACCTCCAGAATATTTGATGGTTAGGCACCAGGACCAAGAATCCTAAGAGAAGAACCTATATTCTTTGGAGAGTTTTAGACCTCTGACCTAATCTCTCGGAGTTGGAGACCTAATAGGGGCTCTTGGGCTAGTAGCCTAACAAACCCTAAGTGAGGGTTTGGTGGTAGCGAATTGTAAATGGAGTATGGTGGATTGTGAAGAACCCTAGGGAGATGGTTTGAAGCCCTTGGAAACATATCTACACCCCTGCAAAGTTAAACTTAGTTGTTGGAGGGTATTAGTCTTTAGGGAAGATTAAAGGCTAAGGGAAGAATAGAAGTATTGCACCAAGGGAGACTTGGTAGATTGGAAGTGAGATGATAGTAGGGTTGGCCAGTAGAACCAGGGGTACCTAAACATGAGGTAGGTCCTAAAGGTTAAGGTGGTGGAGACACCAAGGAGATCTTGCAAACAAAGATACAGAGCATGGAGCAGTGATTGTTCCATCCAACCCTACCCTATCAGAGGTGTAATGCAAATGTTCTCAACTTTGATGTTGATGAGGTTTATTGAGAAATATTATAATTCATGAATGCACTTTGTGTGTTGTGGCCATTGTCTATTGTGGAAAGCTTCATACATACAAATTCGATGGGAGGAATCACCCGTGCTTGTAGCAAAGACTAATTAGAATTGTTTGCAAAAATTATATTGGCAAAGAAACCATGGAGGCTGCGCATAAGAAGAATCAGTAGCGTAGGCTTGGTAAAGGAGTTGGCTCAAGCTATAATGGAGTGCTGGTTAATTACTGCAGGCATTTCCTTTCACCACCATGGCTGAAGAAGTTTTCCAAACATGAAGAACATAAACTAGGGCATTTTTGCTAACTATCGCCCATCATTAGTTCTCTTTTCCATTTCCCAAATGGACTAGCAATGAGCGATGCTACCTCATTTTGCATCGCTCATCGTTGGATGTGTTTCCTATTTTTCGTTTGTGACTGGCGATGTGTGATAGGCTGGAGGAGAGGCCAATGTGGGCCCGATAAAATATTTACAAGGGCAACACATTTAACATAAAGTATTTGCTCAATAAGTGGAGGTGGGGATTTTATTTTTTAAAAATAAGTTTTTTAAATATAAAAGGTAAATGCCTGATGGAAATTTTAAAAGTGAAATGCCTTAGAGAATGAGGTAAATAGAAATTGCCTCGTTAAAATTTTTGAAACCTTCTAACTAGTTAATAGGGATTAAGTGTAAGGTATGGGAAAATTTTAAAGGGAAATATTTTAAATGGTGAGTGAGTATAAAGTATGGGTAAACCATTTTACCCAAATACAGTTCAAATGCCTTCATAAAGGCTTAAAATGTTGTTGGACATGTGTTTTAAAAGGCACGAGTAAAATTAGTTTTGCCCCACAAGTGTTCTTTTAAAATTATTTACCTTTTGAATGTTACAAGTGAAAGTGAAAGGGCACTATGGAAATTAAATAAATCAAAGGCTCTATTATAAAGCAAGATTATTATTGGCTGGGAGGTGGAATATGAAGTGCATCATTGCAAAAGGGCAAAAATAAAAGACTTTTCCGGGAGGAGCCATTTTTCAGTTGCAAGTGGGTAAATTTGAGATGGAGGTTTTCACGAAGTGAGGAATTTTCTGTTGCAGATAAGAGCAAAGGAAAAGTTTATTACTGCAAAAGGAAGAAAGAAGATAGAGGCTTTTCAATTTCTTGTTGTTGATTAATGGAGATGAAGGTGCCAAATGTATTCAACGAATGGATTCTTGGGCTCTTCTTCCTTCTATATCTTCTCTTCTTTTTTGATTGTAAAGGGTTCCATTTTCTGAAATTTCTACAAGGCAGACAAAAGTTTTGTAAGAACTGTAAAGTTGGCTGAATTTTATAACTATAGGTCATTAATCTGGGATATTTGGTGTTATGAATTGAACTTCATGAATATATTTTATCTTATGGTTGTCTCCATGACTGAAATGTAATACTCTTTTCAATTTAATAGTCAAATATTATTTGGTTTTTTCATGCACATTTGTTGCATTTGAGTTGCATTTGTTATTGCCTATTGTTCAAAGGATAGTGTAATTGCTTTAATGAATGTAATATAAGTATTGTGTTTATAGATGGATTTGTAAGAATGGTTATTTGATAAAGCTTCAGTGGTCTTGTTATCATATTGCAATAACATTTTCAAAGATCTTCACAAGATGTTTAACATTGTAGGATGAAATGATGGTTATATGACTCTGTATCCCTTCTCTTGGCACTAGTTAGGCCTTGTGCATCTTTTGCTTTCAGTTTGGTCCCAAATTTTAAAATCAATTCAAACCTTTCAATTCTGTTTTATGAGTTATTTGTATTTGTCGTGTTCTCCATGTTGGTTAATGAAATTCACCCAATGTCTTAGCCAATGTTGAGTGATATTTTATGTTTCTTAGCATATTTTGTGAGGGCATCATCTGTTAAGTAATACCCTATTAAGTGTGTGTCTAAATCTTTAGGTTTTGCTAGAGGGTCACCCCTAGGTCCTACAGAGCTTGAAGTGCAAGGGAAATGTATTCCAATCCCATTTCCTGTCAGTTGGCCAAATCCTACACTAGATCTGAACATGAAGTGTGACTTACTTCTAGGATTTAGTGGTTCTATCAATTTGGAACACCAACATGTTTAATGGTAATCATAGAAGTAGACTTATATATTTCTAAAACATAAAAATGTGGTTACCTTAAGTTTAATTCCCAAAACCTAGGATAAATAGATCATCATTTCTAGGATTTCATTAGGTTGCAAATCAACAAGGTGCATAAATTGAATTTTAACCTCCAAGGTGAGTCAATCTGACCTGGATTTGATCTTTTGAGTCTTAGGAATGAATTGGAAATGATTTGGAGTGATGCACCTAATTAGAACATATGACCTAATATAATAAATTTGCAATTTACCAAAAAATACACAAATGGAAATAGTGATTTGCAAGTGGATCTAAAAGGTGTAGACTGATGTGTACATATCACCAAAATCTGAGCCTAAGTATTGTAGCAAGATTGGGTCACCCTTGGGCGAATGGGTCCTTGATGATTATGTCATTTTAGTTTCCTGAATCATGAGTGTCCACCTTATTATTCACAGTACAACTCATTAAGAGGTGTTTCTTGAAAGAGTTGTTTAAGCCTCTTATATTCCAAGAGTGAATCTTCATAGAAGATAGTAAAAAAAACACACACTTATGACCCACAAACTTTGAGCAAGGAGGGGTTGTCTCATGTTGAGGTTGATTAACATTTCTTTCAATTTTTGGACCTAACAAATCAAGGGTCCTTTATTTTCTAATAGTCACATCTCTTCATGCATCCCTAGCCCAAGTGTCCCTATGGGAAGGTATGCCCTTCTTACAATCTCCCACCACATTAGGATGCTTATTTTTCTTATGCTTCCCATTCATCGGATTCCACTCTTCCTCAAGACCAACTTTAGACTTAACAAGGGGAGAGGGAATAGAGCCAAACCCAAACCTTAATAAGGTCATTGAATATTCAATTTTGAAATCATTTTTTCCTTTAATTTATTTGTATTTGGAGTTGATGAGAATCAAGAGGGATTTCATTTTTTATGTGAGTACTACCCTTATAGGGAGAATTAAACTTATCTTAATGAAGGTCAGTGAATTTCTCAGGGGGGATTTTTTCTCCAATCTCTGGAACAGAGAGAACATGTGCAAGAAGGGCTTTGGAAGTGAGGGAATCTTGCACCACACTATCATCCATAATGATAGAACTCTTAATATTATAAATATTGACATCTAAACCCAAAGGGTTGTCAACAATCATTTCTTTAGATACCCCCCAGAATGTCATAAGGGATAACATAAATGCTTGAATCCAAGTTGCTTTCATTTTGGTCTCTCTTGATTGTCTTCACAAATAATCTTGATATCCTTTGAGGAATAGAAGGAGGAATGGGTGTTGTACACCTAAAATACAGAGAGGTGTGGGGTGAATTAGTATTCATTGAAATTCATTAACTTTTTAAACTTAAACATGTATTCAAAAAATCTCATCAAACTTGAAAAAATGGAAAAGAACAATTAAAGCATGCATCACATCAATAAACATAAGAACACAAGATTTATGTGGAAAACCCTAGGAAGGGAAAAACCATGATGAGGATTATCTCACAATATATTATAACCGGTTACAATGGATTACAGATTGGAGGATTCACTATCCAAAAAGAAAGGCTCAATGTCCAAAAGACTCATTGTCTAGAATAGAAAAGAGCATAGAAGAATGGCTAACTACTAGATTTTGAATTGCTAACAATGCATTTACAACATGTTGAAGATACAATTCCAATTAAGCTTAGAAAACTAACTTTACACACTTCATACTTCACCATTATCACCTTTCATATTTCACTCTATATCACATCTCACACTCAATCTCTACATCATACCTTCACATTCAACATATCATCATAACACTAAATTGACCTTATATATATATTCAACAAACACTCATATCATCAATTAGGTCTGCTTAATTAGATGAAACACATAGCACCATAACTTGTTGGCTCAAAAATGCAACCCACATACCTTGCAGAAGAAACCAAAATGTGTTCTTCACCAAAATACATCGACCTAACCTAAAATTACTCCCATGATTCTTCTCCTTTCATAATTCAACTCCATACGGCCACAAAACCATTAGGTTAGCATCGCATAACAAAACTAATGAAGCAACAACTGAATGAACCAACTATTCATCCATAACTTGACACATAACTTGAACCAACACCTTCACAACTTCATCCACCAACTCAGTATTCTTCTAGTGAGTTTGAAGAATCTCCTTTCTTGCGAAGGTATGAAAAACTACACCAATCTATAATTTATTTAGAGTGGAAATCTTATCCAGGTCCACTTGACCTTGTTGCATAGGAATCTAAAATAGTTGTGCAAACACCACCAGTTGAAACTATAGTTGCATGCCCAATAGATCTTTCAATGAATCTCAAAAGGGCCTAGAGGATTCACCACCATTTCTTGTTCTTTCTTATTCATTTTTATCATTCCTCTCCTTCTCACCACTTCCAAATCTCTCTTCTGCATTCTTCTCATGTTTCAGAGGCAGAGTTTCTTCTTTTTGTGCTTATGTCTTCTCCGAGGCATCTTTCTTATCTTATTTATTCTCCTCATCAATTATCTCCACATTAATATGACTATTTTGTATCATTATTTCTTCTTGTTGCTCATGCTCATGCTCATTTTGTTCATTAACAAGATCATTGATTTTTGGGAGGGGTGTGTCTTGTTGCATTTGATCTTCATCACTTGTAGGAAATCACAACTCTTTAGCAAGAGTTTCAACTGATTGCAATGTCTCTTTCCTTAGCCTTTCTATATCATCCATATCTCTACTCAAAAGAGTGCTAACTCTTTATTTTGTCCTAAATTTTTTGCTATACAACTAAGATAACTTGAGTCTATCCTCATGAGACAATGAGGAACCAATCTTCTCCAAGGTACATGTCTTCATATTTTCATCCTCTGCAATAGCCTCTTGTATTCTTGCATTCAACCCACCTTTTAGATCATCTATAAATTGATCCTCTATCTCACCTAGGCCAATATCGAATGCCACCATGTATTCTACTATAGCCTCTTCAATTATTGCCTTATCTTCATCATTTGCATCTAGATACATTGCAGCCATATCTTTTCGGATCCCAAACTCTACAATGCCATTGAATAATGCATATAACTTCATAGGACCATGCTCTCGGATTGGAGGGGTCTTCTCAAATTTATTAGCTATTCCCTTTCCTTTTGCCTTATCTTTGGATGATCCTTCTTCTTCTTCTGACCTAGAACTCTTTTCTCTTTTTTGAAAAATGAAAGCTTTCAAAATTTTCTTCAATGTCCTTATTTTCAAGGTTCTCTTTGCTTTATTTCTCTTTATAAGTACCAAACCTTTCCACTATTGTATCCCTTGGTTTTCTCAACATAATTTCTGCAAGACTAGTGCATTTTGACTCATCAACCTCATAAGGTAGCTCCAGAACCCAAAAAATTCTAGGTTCAACTATTTCCATATAGCAGTAATCTCCGCTAACCATAAAAATCTATTCATTCTTGTATTTGTCCACAACTTTTCTATGAATCCTCTCTCTCTTGCATCTAAGATTGAAAAGGTTTAATAAATCCCCACAAAATTGAATCACTAGACTGTTTATCAGGAAATCTTCTGAAATGATCTCTAACTTTATTGGCTACAAGAAAATTATCTAGCCATACAACATTCTTTGCTCCAGGCAACTCATTCATAAAGTAAAACATCAAGAAAATGATAACAGTTGCATAACAAAAAGGGTATTTTGACTCCTTTGTCTTCTGCAAGTTCTCCAACAACTATAATCTCATGAGCTCATAAAGATCAAAATCTTTGCCTTCTTTCACCATCTAATGGGATGTGTGTATTACGATGGCATAAACAAAATTCTCTCTATTTTTGTAGAATATCTTGTATCCAATCACCATTGAAGCATACTTAACTCTCGTATCTTCAATGTCATTCACTATTAGGGAATTCTTGTCAAACTTTGCTCTGGTAAGCTTCATTACTACATCATTCTTTGCAACCTTCAATGTTGGGACTGGACTAGTGGAGCACAAACTGGTAATAACCCTAATTGCCTCTTTGGTTATTATATGTGATGTATCCAACCACATGAATTATTCTCAACACATACTTCACCCACTCATTATCATAGTAGGAATTAGGAAATTTATTCCACACATCCAACCTCTTTTCTGTTAAACTGGCATACTCTAGTTTTAGCTGGAAGTCATCACCGATTAACACCTTATCTTTAAATTTTTCCAACTTCTAATGAACATAAATTCACACATCCTCTATGTGCAACACATTCAATGAAAACCTTAAAAACACACCTTCTTTGTTTGTCTCAATGGATTTGTACAAATGTTTCTTATATTTAGGTCTTAGCCTCTCAAGCACATCAATAACTTGAGGAGTAAACATTTTGCACTTTTTTGAAACTAAGGTTTTGCAAGAAATAATAAATACCTTGTGAATCCTCACCAGTAAGATTTTTCTCAACACCAAAATTACCTTCGCTTTTCTCTCCACTTCAAATAATCGAACACAAATAAATTTTGAATATGCATAATGATATATAAACCCTTTTCCAATGACCTAATATGTGCATTAATTGCAATAAATAAAGTTAGGTTAAAAAGTTGTTAGACCCACTTTGTGATATCACAAACACTCCTAATCACTCCACAAATCTCTAGAATAAGAGATTTCTCATTGGATATTTCACCAATAGATCAATCATATCAACCTACACATGCAATGATATGCTGAAGACATCAACATCTCACCTTTGGCAAGGGGGTTGGAAAGTTTTTTGCTAAAACTCCCCCTGAGCCAATGTTCTCTATCTAGTTTCTGGAGGAAAAATCTGCACTGAGCTTTTCTATAGACTCATTCTTCACCTCATTCTCTTCCTTTTCCTTCCATATCTTGTTCATCGCCTTTTTTATTTCAACCGAATCAACCTTCTTTACCGGATCAATCTTCTTTTGTGAAGTAGAGGGCTTCATGTTCTTTCCTCTGCAAAACCTAGTTGTGTCCTAGTTTATTGCATTTATAACATGTGACACTTTGTTGCAGAGAAAACTTAATACATGTCATTTTAGATTTGCATTCAAAATTCTTATGCCTTAATCCATCGCATGTGTAACAGTAACCATTGAATGATTGAAACATCATACCATTATTATAACCATTCATCATCTGACTTCTACAAATTCACTAGCCTTATAGTCAAATCTATTGCATGAATAACATTGACTAAAAAATGATTGAAAGTTTTGATTCATTTTTCTTCTACACTCTACAAATCTATGTCCAAATTTATTGCAAGAATAGCAGTAACCATTAAAAGATGAATACCTTTATGCACCTGGTTGTCTGATAGAAGGTCTCTTGAAACTTTTCTTCTGGTTTCGAACATGTTTGATGTTGCTCTACTTATCTCCAATCTTCTTCTTTTCAACATTGTTTGGAGTCTGATTTTCCTTTGAGCTTTCTCCTTTTTCAAATCCTAATCCTTCTTTATCCTTAGAATCCTTTTGAATAACAAGCATATCATGAAGCAAGGTGGAGCCCCTTTTGAATTTGTCCTCTTGAATCTTTGCTTTCTCCAGATCTTTCCTCAGAGACACAACTTCTTCAAGTCTTTAAATTTTGTCAAACTTGTATTTCAATTTGGCATTCAAACAGTCTTCAACCCTTTTTCCTTCTGTAGTGTAGAAAAATGTATCCCTTGACATTTTCACACTTGTTTGGGTCCTCCTTGCTAAAATTTGGCTCATTTATGTCTTAATTGGTCCTATTTTTGCATCCACAAGCCTAATTAAATGCATTTTTCTAAGGATAATACTAACATTTAACAATTGGAAAATCATAATTTATTGTTTTTGGTCATGTCTTCCAAATCTAGGGATTTGGGACTCATACGCGCCTTTGGGCGTATGGGTCCCACCTAGGTCTCAAGGGCTGATTTCAAATGTTACATTGAACTTAACACTTCTTGAAGTATGTTTCCCAGGTTTAAGCCTCTGGGACTCATACACCCAACTTGGCATATGAGTCTCACTTTAACCTAGGACCTATTTTAAATCAATTTCTTGGTAGGATTTTATTATCCTAGATCTGATGTCGGTTTGTAGTGTTGCAATTTCAAGAAATTAGACATAAATAATTATAAATACAAGGTTATTTCACATAATTTCTCCTAGCAAGTTTTCAAGTCATCTAATATTTTCAAGAGAGAATTCCTAAGGCAAATTTATGAGTTCACAAGAGCATTCAAGAGTTGATCATCAAATATTTTGGAACATCAATTCAAGATTCAAGCATCATGTCAAGGTCTTCATGCATCATGTGTGTTTGTGAGCTAACAAGTTGATATAACATTTGTGATCCAAGTTCAAGCATTCAAATCCATATCGAGTTTCATGATCAAGATCTACATCCATTGAAGCCAATTCATACAAGTTGCATCTATCTACACTCCAAGGATTCGACAAGGTTTGGTGAGTTGTTACATTCATTTATTCATTCATCATTCCTTCATGTTATTTCAAAGTTTAATTACTCAAATAGGCAGACCCCCATCCATTAACAAAACAACATTTATCCCTCTCTTGTGATGTGTATTTTATAGATTTAGGTGAACAAGACTCATTCGCTTAACCTGGCGATTTAGTCCTTGATATAGCCTTTTGAAAGCATTCAACAGTGTCAGATCTAGGTTCAAAAGATTCAATAAGATACTAAAAAAAACCTAGAGTGGGACTCATGCGCCCAACCTAGCGTATTAGTCTTGTGATAGTTTTTGATCACTGTTTAGTAGATCCTGATCAATTCTTAGAGAATCCTAGGTTTGCCTTGAAAACCCTAGAGTGCGACTAAATTTCCCAACCTGGTGTATTGGTCCCGGTGTAATCTGAGACAAAAATTTCTAGGGTTTACAAACCTTGTTTTGGCCTCTCCACTCCTCTAGGTACTTTTTTGTTTCATTCTATTTTCTAATCTGATTTAAAGCTTTCAAGTTTCTAGGGTTTCGTTTATAAGTGTTTGCATTTCTCCTTGAAGGTTTATTTAATGGTGAAACCCCATCCAATTTCAATAGGAAACCACTAGTCCCTTCCTCAATCAAGCCACTTCATTGAGGAATCTAGGTTCCTAATGAACTAAAGCATGAAATAGGTCCCAAAGTTCCATCTCCTAAAAGGTGGTCTCCTATTTCCCTTGTGTTCACCTTCTTCAACTTGCACTTTCAATCTAGTGATTGTCTCATTTGATTGTTTGATTTGCTCATTTTTTCCTTCAGTCTTTCTTTAAATTTATTGATTTGATCCCTCAACTTCTTGATGCACTCATCTGCTTCCTTAATATTTTCTTTCAAATCTCTATTCTCACATTCTACTTTATCTAGATCATCAAGAGAAAATTTAAATTCTCCTTCCATATCAACTTCACAATCTTCTTCAGTAAACCCTTCCATGATAGTTTCTTCCAGAGGGATAGGATACATCCTAGTTGCCACGTGTTCAACCTCCATGATCTACCTCAACAATTAGGCCAATTGAAGGAACCAATCTTTGATACCAATTATTGAGCACCCAAAATATCGAGAGGGGAGGTGAATCAGTATTCACTGAAATTCATCAACTTCATCAACTTAAGAATGTATTGAAAGAATCTCATCAAACTTGCAGAATTGGAAAAGAACAATTAAAGAATGTATCACATCAATAAACACAAGACACTAGATTTATGTGGAAGACCCTAGGAAGGGAAAAACCACGATGAGGATTAACTCATAATATATTATAACTGGTTACAATGGATTACATATTGGAGGACTCATTGTCTAGAAAGAAAGGATCATTGCCTAAAGGATTCATTGTCTAGAATATAAAAGAGAAAAGAATGGCTCATTGCCATATTTTGAACTACTAACAATGCTAAAGATATAGTTCCAATTAAGCTCAAAAAGCTGACTTTATACACTTCATACTTCACCACTATCACCTTTCGTACTGCACTCTATATCAAATCTCACACTCAATATCTACATCACACATTCACATTAAAAATATCATCATAACACTAAATTGACCTTATATATATGCATATATTCAAAAAACACTCATATCATCAATTAGGTCGGCCTAATTAGATGAAATGTATAGCACCATAACTTGTTGGCTCAAAACTCCAACCCACATACCTTGCGAAAGAAACCAAAACATGTTCTTCACCAAAATAGGTCGACATGACCTATAATTACTTTCATGATTCCAATCCTTTCATAATTCAACTCCACACGACTTCCAAACCCTTAGGTTGGTATCGCACAAAAAAATTGATGAAGCAACAACTGAATGAATCGACTGTTCATACACAAATTGACACACGGACTACCAAATCACTTGCCACTTGGAGTGCATACACTTGTGAAATCCTCAAACACTTCCTCAAAACCACACTACATAATAACCATCCACGATGGAATGCAGAGCATTCCAATATGCACTCTGCACCTGTAACTCTACTTCTACTAAGCCCGATACTCTATCATCGATATCTTCAACTACAGAAGACATGTAAACCTAAAAATTTGTATATAAATACCTTCAATACATACCATTATTACCTTAGGACTATATGATAAGATTCTACAAAGCAGAGCGATGTGAACCACAAAATTGTTTCTCTCTTACTTACTATTCCATTCTAGGACTTAAGCAATTTTGACCAAAGCACTTGGTCTTCTCCAGACTTCTCTAGACTATGTACATATAGATGTACCATCACTTATACAAAGGTTTCCATCAATGACAACATATATCATCATGATCATGTTTCCAACAATGGGAACCTCCAGAGATTTAGTAGGTAAGGTCATACAATCGCCACTTCTTGAAGAGATCAAGGGGGAAGATGAAACATTATTTTTCTTATTGAATTTAACTCTATTCAAAAATTTATCACTTATATGACCAAACTACTTATAGAACTATAATAAATATAGGCACTCATAAATAATAGGCTAATCCAAGTACCAAATTTAGATTTAAGGGTGATATGAGTTGGGAGAACTATATTAATTGCTACATTAACACAAATCTTGGTAAATACCAATCTCAACCTCTATTGAGTAACCTTATCCACTACATAAAGGTGACCAAAGGAGTTGGAAATAAACTGAATAATATTATGATTCCAAAATTCTAAAGGTAACCCAAGTAACCTTACCTAGGTGGGGGCCACATAGCCAAGGCCCACAAATGGGTCAAGTCCCAATTTTCATTTACAATGAGACAATTTTTTTCTAAAGCTATTATCAAGAGCCCAAGGACCCCCTGCAAGGAATTTAATGAGGTCTTCCTTGTTAGTAAAAAAAAATAGAAAGAGCCCATTAGTCATCATGCTAATGGACACATTTCATTTTCATTTCTAGATTGAACGTAACCAACCATGAATTTGATCCACATTAGGTTTGAAGGCCAAAAATTTATCGACTAGCACACGATCCATACCTATAGTCAATCCTTTCAACAAATAACTTGAGACTTCAATAGCCACTCTATCCATAGAATAGGTAACTAGAGGAGCAAAAAACTTTATCGATTTTGAGGAGTTTTGACCAATAAGTTTATCCATAAAGGATATAAGGTCTTCCATAACAAAATAATGTCATTTCTTGACAAGGGACATGATTCCCACTTTTTGCAATAGAACATTAGACCTATGTTGACCAACATCAGGCTTGGAAATTGAATCTTTGGATTGGGGATCCCCACAAGCCCCCAAAACACCATAACATGAAAAGAAAGGATCAATAAACTATTCACATGGAGAAATCAGGGCACCTCCCAATAGAACTCAGGATTGTAAAACATGAACCAAAATACAATTTTCAAAATCACTCCCAGTCACAGTGTAATGAATTGAATTTTAAAAATGGTGCATTTGAGTGAGCCTTTTAGAGATCATAAGAAAAGTGTGAAAGAACAAGAGAAGAATGGATTCATAGGAAGAGGTGGTTTTAGAGGTTGGAGTGAGAGTCAGAGGTATATTTATGACCAGTACACACAACCATTTGCAATGAGAGCCAACACCATCCCATTGGAAAACAAAAAAATTGGTTAGAAAAACCCGATTTAAAAAGGATTGAATGGCGAGCAAGGGAATGGAAGGAAATATAGAAGGCATCAAAATTTTCAAGCTCTGGGTGGAAACATGAGAAAGGCTATGGTGACCAACAAAGTAATGTAAATCCAACTGAAGAGTATCCAATTGAATCTTTTTCATCTAAGTTGCGACATATTTGTAAAATGGTATGGATCTAGAAATGACATAGATAAGCTAGAAAATTGGAGGGAGCATTGGGGTCCAAAAGTTAAAATCAAATGCATCTCATACAATTTTTTCATCATAGATTGCCTAATGTTAGAGTTGAAAATATCGATCATGATGGAGAAATCTTAAAGAATGGATGGCTTCAAGTTTTACTTGAAAGAATGGGAGCCCAAATTCAATGAAACAAGCGAATTTAGATCTGGTATAAATTTCCAATTTACTAGTGGAATATTGGGACAACAAGGTGCTGGAGGAGTTAGGTAATAAATTAGGAACATAATTTTTCTCAAAAAAAAGATTAAACTCTATATAATTTTCATCACATGTGAGGATGTGTATGGAAATAAAACCAAATAGAACCTATTGGAGTGAGCTACAAATTTTCACAACAGAAGGAAGGTGGTTGTAGAAGATGGCGAAAGATATGAACCTAAAGGGAAAGGTTTTAGGGTTTCTTGGAGAAACAAGTCAAAGTGAGTAGAGTGGTGAAGGGGATTCCAAGGAGCAATATGAACCACAATTTGATGGTGTGGGTTCCTCACATGAAATTACCATTGAAATATGTGAGTCCTCTCAAAAGAAAAAAGAAACTCAATCTAAGATGGAGCGATCATTAGAGGAAGTCAAAAGGGTAGAGTAGAGCATGGGTTGCAAAAAGATCAAGAAATCAATGAAAATATTGAATCGATGCCCATAATATTGCAGAATAATAAAAGTACTAATATAATTGACTCAATATTAGAGGTGGGTTGTAAGCTGATGAGGTTCTCAAAAGAGGTGAATCCAAATATGATTATAATAGAATAAGGTGAGGACGAATGTGAAGAGCAAGGAGGTTTAGAGGAATTTGTGGAATCCATTTTTGTAGATGAGAGTTTCTATGAGGAAGGAGAAATCATCCCATAAGGGAAAGGAAAAATTAATGATTTGGAGAAATCAACAGTAGGCAATGCAAAAATAGGAATCAAACAAAAAGAGCCAATAAGGAAGTCCTCATATTATGGAGAAGGGAAAAAAGTGGGAAGAAAATCCAATCAAGAATAGAGAAACGTGGATGGGGAAGCAAAGGGATAGGGGAAGAGCACAAGGTTACTCAGATTAAAGAAGGGGGTTACCCTTCTTCGGGAGCCATGAGGATCATATCATGGAATGTTAGGGGCTTAAATTCCCTTAACAAAATGTGTCAAGGTTCCAAATGGAGGTGGCTCAGGAAAGCATCTTCATGCTACAAGAGACCAAATTATCACAAATAGAAGTAGATAAATTAAAGAATAAGCTAAATTATTGGAATATGGAGGCAATGAGTTTAAAAGGTTCTTTAGGGGGCCTTATCATACTATGGAGACCATATATTGTTCACGTGGAGGAGGCTACAAACAAAAACTAGATAACATGCAAGGTAAAAATTCTATCTTCAAATCTACGTTTTGTTTTAGTAAATTTGTATGGTCTATCTTCTTGTATTTTGAAAAGGGAAATCTTTTGGGTGGGGATTTCAATGCAATTTTGCATAGTCAAGGTAAAAGGGGAGGGGTGAGAAGAAAAAATCAATCATAAATTGATTTTGAGAACTTTGTGGGAAGAAATATTCTTTTGGAAATTCAAATGGAAAATGGAACTTATACCTAGACAAATAGGAGAACAGGGTTTAGCAATATAGCAGAGAGATTGGACAAGTTTCTCTTTAAAAGAAACTTGGGAACCTTTCCATACACACTAGAGGGTAGCATCCTCTCACAATCTAGATTGGAGCATTATCTAATCTGACTAGATATATTGGGTTACAAAAGACTAATTAGATGTCCATTTAAGTTAAAAAAACATATGGATGACAGATAAAAACTTCTTCAAATTGATCCAAAAATGGCGGGGAGAAGCAAATACATTGAGTACCAAAATGTTTAAAGTGATAACAAAGTTAAAATTGATAAAATAATAGTTAAAGGAATGAACTAAAGCAATTTCAAGTTCGAGGATAAAAAGGAACTGGAAGAAGATATTAAAATATTAAATGAAGAGGTATTAGGTCATGACATGGATAAAAGGAAGTTTTTGAGAGAAAAAGAGCTATTAAACAGTTTAGAGGATGTGCTGGCCAAAGAGGAGATTCATTGGAGACAAAAGTCAAGAGAAATATGGATTAGGGAAGGAGATAAAAACTCAAAACACTTTCACAAAGTGACCAAATTTGGGAGCGATGTGAATATGATTTCAAAGATTAAGATATCCAATGGTGAGTCATTAGAGAAACCAAAAGAAATTGTGGAGGAGGCAGTTAGTTTCTTCAAAAATCTACTAAATAACTGGGATGGTTGAGACCTTAGGGTATAGTAGCAAATCTTGACAAACATACCCAAACTATCGTCAGAAGAGAAAAATGCAATGCTATCTGTGAACCCCTAAACCTGCAAATGCACAATGATGACAAACATTGTTAGTGTTAGATCAAAATGCATGCAAGAGTGAGAGATTCCCCACAAAATCCATCTATTAAAGCTAAAATTAGGAACAAAAGATGAAGAACACAACACAAAAGATAAACTTAAATCCTAATAAAAGCTAATAGAATGATGATCCCATGGGGGAATTGGTGCCAATGAAGTGTTGCAATTGACCCTTTCCCAACTCCTTTGTAAGTTTTGATGATTTGATGAGTGATTGATCCACTTTGTTGATGAAGAACAATGTGAGTTCTTGAGAAAACCTGCAATAACCTAGCTAAGATCTTGCATTGAGAATAAAGTTGAGTAGAGTAAGTTTACTCAAGTTGTGGATGTTTGAATGAGAGGAAGAGTCTCTCATTTATAGATTTCAAATTGGAAGAATAAATGAAAATAAGCAAATGTGGGATCATTCAACATCCAATGGCCAAGTGCCACTTGTCAAGATGTGAATGGTTGAGGAATGAGCACATTTTGGTCAATGTGCATGATAAATGCCATTGGATTCAAATTTGAATTTTGAATGTGACATGTGAGAGGGAAAGAGAAATGAAGTTAATGTCACTTGGCTCAATGCACAAGGACATGTAAGAGGCCTTCAATGCTTTGTTGGAAGGACCAAGCCCATTTGGACTTTTTGAATTCAAATTGAGGGAATATTCTCTTTTGATGCTTTGTGAGGGAAAATAGAGAATTAAATAAATCAAAGTAATTGATTTATTGTGCAAGTTGCATTCTCTAGAGAATTTTAATGAAAGGGATTAACTTAATCATGGTTTTGATTAATTTAATGAAGAATCAGATGATGTGACAATTCAGACTTAGATTTATGAATTGATTTAAGTCAGAATTGAGAGGAAATGGTTTATTAAATAAATGATTTTGATTTATTTAACTAAAGGGGATAATGTTAGATTAAATCAAATAATGTTTAATTTATTTAATTTAATAAGAGGACTTTAGAGAATTTAATCAAATAAAATGATTTATTTAATTAAACAGGGATGTAAGGTTAATTAAATTAAATTGATTAATTTAATCAGAGGAGGTGATAGACTTAATCAGATAAATAATGATTCATTAGATTAAGGGATAAAATTACGATGAAATATTGAGAGTATGATTTAGGAGGAAATGTCGTTATTAATCAAGATCAAGTGTGTCGGATCGAGAATGTACATTTTCCATGTATACATTTTGCCCCTCTTTGAAGCAATGTACTTGTTGCATTGATTCAAAGAATAAACTACTATGATGAAAGTTCAAAATTTCTCAATTTTTCAAATGCCCCACTATTGCCCTAGCGAGAAGGATTACGCTGGTATACTGCCCCCTCGAGAGATCGAGTGGAAATGTACGATTTTCCGATCGAGATCACGATAAAATGCGAGAGGAGTGGTTCTATTGATTAGAGGACGTAAGATAATTCTTTGATGTAGACAATTCTGATGATGTACAGACAGCCATCGACCATGGGTAGCCTTGTGTATATATTGATACAACACATCGATTTTAGATAGAAATGTTAGTAAAGATAGAAGAATAAGAAGAAAAGATGGATGGAAGGAGGATCCACACAAGTTCACATTATTACTGATGATGATGATGTATTGCTTACCGGGAGTTGGGATTTTCAAAGGGCCAATTGCTTTATGTTTGATAACACACATAGGTACGATGCATCAAGGTATAAAGGACCAAGATGGTGTTGTACCTAGTGTGATGGACTTTGACTTGACAATCAGATAGGAGTGCTCTTGTTCACACTTGACATACGAAAACCTTGCTAGGACGGACCCAAAAAAGCAAGTATTCGCCAAGTTATTTTACAAGAGTATCCAACAAGCACAAACAGATAAAAAAGATAATGATCATTGCCCCATTCCTTTCTCTCTAAACCTGTTTTGTTTAGGCATCATCGAGAGGTCCTTGGAATGAGCGTAATATAAGATAAGTCAAAAAGACCAAGATAAAGTAAACAAACAAGCTACTGTTCTTCATACCGCTAGCCAAGGCTAAACTAATGTGGGGTACCTGATGCTTATGTCCATCGCAAGAAAGCTTCATCCTAGGACATGTAGTGATCAGGGTTTTGGTAGGACTGGTTGGGTGACAAGCTATTGATACTCCGAGTTGACCAAATTGCTTGCTTACTGACCTAGACTTGAGAATTTGACGATTAAGCGTTCACTTTGGAACCTGCTAAACTTGCTTCTGACTGACTCACCAAAGGGTGACAACGACGATTGGTTTATTATGAGTGATGACAATCATGGGTGAAAGCGAGACGGAATGGATGCACCATTTTGGGTTTTTTAGATATTTTGAGGTTGTTTTTGGTATTTTCACATTTTTCAATGTTTTTGGTATTTTTGAGATTATGACAAAAAGACTAACTTAAAGACCTATCCTAGGGGTCTCGGGAGCTAATCCATAGATTAGCCTTGCCTACGTTATACACGCAGAGACCACGTAGTTTGACTAAAAATAGACTTGACTCAATGATAAGATGGACAAACGGATTGCCATTTTATTGCTTAGAGGACTGACTTAAGATGCATACTAGATGGGCAAATGGATTGCCAATGTGACAGACGCCTAAAGGACTAACCCTAATTGTCTTGGGGGCTGATCAAAGATCAACCTTGCCTACGTTCAAGCTCAGAGACGACGTAGTTCGACAAGGTGAAAGACCGGTTTGATGATAAGATGGACAAACGGATTGCCCCTTTTATTGCTTAAAGGACTGACCTAAGATGCAGACTAGATGGGAAAACAGATTGCCAATGCGACAGACGCCTAAAGGACTGACCCTAACTGTCTCGGGGGATGATCAAAGATCAACCTTGCCTACGTTTAAGCTCAGAGATGACGTAGTTCAACAAGGTGAAAAACTGACAAGACTTGATGAATTTTTGAAGATTTTTCGATATTTTGATATGTTTTCGATTTTCTGAATGATTTGGATGTTTTTGATTTTTTGAATGTTTTTGAATTTTTGATGGATTTTTTGAATTTTTTTTTTTTTGATGATTTTGACAAAGATCACGAGAATACACATGAATCCGATCCGATGTTTTTGTGAGAATGTGCCCCCAGTGTGGTGTGACAGACTACTTCGATAAAGGCATGACAGACTGACCTTAGAAATGCCAAGTAGTTCCATGGTGGAATATGGTGCAGACACCAACGCAGGCTATGGTATGGATGTGGGTGGATGGGTGTTTTTGAGATGCGGTGGAATGAGTCGTGTAGATCCTGGTAGATGGGGAAGGTGCTTTATTTACACTTGGTGCTTGTTTGCCAGGTTTTCACCAAGGTACTTGCCCAAAGCACCACCAAAGTGGTTTTCACTAGAGGACGAATTTTTTCTTTTTACTATTTTTGTGCATTTCTTGATTTTTTTGTTTTTTTGTTGTCACCAAGACGCCTGTTTGCCAGGTTTTCATCAAGGTGACCATTTTTCTAGGGCCTTTTCTGATTGTTTTTGTATTTTCTGCTCTATACCTTGCAAGATTCAGGCGTAAAACTTTTTGAGGTGCGAACTGTTCATGGGTTCTTGCAGGGGCTCACCTTCTGGTGTTGATAACTGATATGCCCCTGATTTGTAACTTGCAATGATGATAAAGAGTCCCAGCCAGTTGGGCTCAAACTTTCCCTTTGTATCCGGATTTGGCACATTCTTTTGGTTTTCTTTCAGCACGAGGTCACCAACTTGGAAAGTGCGTTGTCTGATCTTCTTGTTGTAGCTCCTTTTTAGGCAATTCTGGTACATTTGTAGATGATTAAGGGCATCCATGCGCCTTTCATCTAGTAATTCCAGCTCATTGAGTCTTGTGACCTTGTATTCCTCATCTGTGATGAGGTTTTGTAGTGATATCCTCAGTGATGGGAGCTCGATCTCAATAGGGAGGATGGCTTCTGATCCGTAGACCAGAGAGAAAGGGGTGGCGCCTGTTGGCGTGCAGATGCTAGTGCGGTAGGCCCATAAGGCGGGATTTAGCTGCAGATGTCAGTCACGACCAGAGTCATTGACTGTTTTCTTGAGGATTTTTAGAATGGTTTTATTTGTAGCTTCTGCTTGGCCATTGCCTTGTGGATAGTATGGGGTGGAAAAACGGTGCTGGATTTTGAATTTTTCACATAAATCACGGACATCCTGATTTTTGAAGGGCGTCCCATTATCAGAGATAATTGATTGAGTACACCATATCGATAAATGAGGTAGTTCAGGATGAACTTGGATATTTGTTTTCTCGTGATGTAGGTCATGGGAATTGCTTCGACCCACTTTGTGAAATATTCAGTGGTAGTGATAATGAACTTGTGGCTATTGGATGAGGTGGGCGAGATTTTACCAATGAGATTGAGCCCCCATTATGAAAAGGGCCAAGGTGTAACAATGGGATGCAGTTCTTGAGCTGGTGCATGAATAAGGTCTCCATGTTGTTGGAATTGCAGGCATTTTCTAACAAAGTTGTGTGCCTCTCTCTCCATCATCGGCCAATAGTATCCGATTCTCAGCAATTTCTTAGCCAAGGTCATACCACTCGAGTGTGATCCACAGTTGCCATTATGTACCTCAATTAGAGTAATCGTGGCCTCCTCAGGTTTTAAACAACGTAGCAAGGTTCCATCGATATTTCTTCGAAAGAGGATCTCTCCTAGGATGAGGAATCATGAAGACCTTTTGACAAAAGTGCATTTTAGGTTTGGGGTGACATCAGTGGGGAGGATTCCTAACTTTAGGTAGGTGTATATATCATGATACCAAAGATCACTAGGACCAATGAGTTCACACACGTATTCTAACTCTGGTACCTCGAATGTGGGTACGAGAAGCTACTCTACGAGGAATTCATGTTTTGAGACATTACGGGGGATGTCTAGTAAGGATCCAATTGTCGCCATTGCATCTGCTGCTCTATTGTTTGTCCTTGGTATCTGCTCAAAGGTGATGTCAATGAATGATTCTTTCAGGCTTTGTACCACCTTTTTGTACGGTGCGAGCTTATCATCTTTGGTTTGGTATTCATCATTGACTTGGTTGATGATAAGTTGTGAGTCCCCATAGACTTTTAGTGCCATGATTCGCCACTGTGCTGCAATCTTGAGACCTATGGTTAAAGTCTCGTACTCAGCGATGTTGTTAGTGCATGGGAATGCCAACTTGTAAGATCTTGGTATGCAATCTCCTTGTGGGGTGATAAAGAACACACCGGCTCCTGATCCATGTTGTGTGTGGGAACCGTCAAAGTATAGCTTCTAGTGATCAGCTATGTTGATACTGAAGATAGACTCATCTGGAAATTCTGATATGAGTGGGTTCTCTGCATAGATGGGAGCTTCTGCCAGCTTATCCGCAATGACTTGTCTTTTTATGGCTTTTCGTTCCACATAATCAATATCATGTTCAAACAATATCATTACCCACTTAGCCATTCTACCTGTAAGCATTTCTTTTGACAGTAGGTATTCTAGAGGGTCTATCTTGGCAATCAACTTGATTTGGTGAGCTAGCATGTAGTGTCTGAATTTTTGAGCTGCAAATATCAGTGCTAGGCAAGCTTTTTCTATTGATGTGTAATTGAGCTCATGCCCCACCATTGTTCTGCTGATGTAGTAGATAGCCCACTCAGTTCCCTTTTCATCATGTTGGGCTAAAAGGGCCCCTAGGGCGGCTGTTGTTGCTGAGATGTATAGGATTAATGGTTTCCCGATAATTGGTGGCATCAACATAGGTGGTGTAAGTAGATATTCTTTTATTTTATTGAATGCTTGCTCGTATTTGTCATCCCACCTGAAAGTGACTCCCTTGTGGAGTAGGTGTGAATAGGCGATCTTCTTATCTGCCAGTTGTGCTATGAATCTAGGGATGGACTGGAGTCTACCTTGCAATCCTCTTAGTTGTTTTAACATTCTTGGCGCTTCCATTTCAAGGATTGCTTTTACCTTTGCAGGGTCCACCTCTATTCCTCTCATTGAAACTATGTATCCTAGCAACTTTCCCGATTGTACCCCAAAGACACACTTCTTTGGGTTGAGTTTAACCTTATATTGTTTGAGCCTATCAAAGATAGCACTTAGAGTTGCTACATGGCCCTGTCTCTTCTTTGATTTAGCCAATATGTCGTCCACATAGTCTTCGACTGTTTTATGGATCATGTCGTGGAAGATTAATGTCATGGCTCTTTGGTATGTAGCTCCTACATTCTTCAACCCAAATGGCATTACATTCCAGCAATAAGTACCCCAAGGACATGTAAAGGCCATTTTATGTTGGTCTTCTTTCACTATCATTATCTGATTATACCCCAAGAAGCCATCCATTAGGGATAGCATCTCATGTTTGGCCGTCATATCCACTATCATGTCAATGTTGGGTAGTGGAAAGTCATTCTTGGGACATGCTTTGTTTAAGTCTCTAAAATCAGTGTAGATGTGGATGCCCTCTTTCGGTTTTGAGACCGGTACAAGATTTGATACCCATTCTGGATAGTCAATTGGGCGTATGAAGCCAACATCCAGAAGTTTCTTCAACTCAATCTTTACGAGCAAGGCTATTTATGGGTGCATCTTCCTTAACTTTTGTCTGACTGGTTTTGCCCTGAGATAAATGGCCAAATGATGAACTACTACTTCAGGGTCCAAGCCTGGCATGTCTGCATAGGTCCACGCAAAATTTACCTTTCTTTCCTTTAGGAATGCTGCCAATAGTTCTTGTTCCTCTGTCTGAAGTGTTTGGCCGTAGAATGTGATTTGCGGCTCTGTTTCTATTCCCAGGTTGACAGGGTTGCACTACTATGCCAATACTGCTGACCTCTCCTGATGTAGAGTAGTAGGGGGAAGATTGAATCCTTCATCCTCTGATGCCTTGAAGAGGTTTTCACCATCAGATGCGTCCTTTATTTTTACTATTTTATGGTTAGAGAGCGCCACAGTGTCATTTTCACTCAATAACTCCGAGCTTATTCTCAATATTTTTCTTTGGCAACTGAAGGACTAAATCGTCTCCCCATAGTATGCTTGTGTCTTCAATGTGATGTTGAATCTAGCCTTGTGATCCCCGCACAAAATTGTATCCCTTAGTCCCATGAATTTTGAGAGGGCCTCATCATTTTCGAACCAGTCTAGAATCGGCGGTCCTCATTGGTTGTGATCAATGAGTTGGGGGTGTACTAAGGTAATTCGGTGGGTTGGTTGGTTTGACTCAGCTATGGAGGCAGTTATCATTAACAAGGTGGAATCTTCGAAAAGCTTAGGGAGACCTACTATAGTATCATCCTCATCACTACTACGGACATCTGTGACGTCAAAGGTGTAATTATCGAGTGGAATACCTAGGCAAACAAGTGGTCTAGGAATGGTTGTTGTTACTTGAGGAGAGGACCAGACTGCTCTTCTATGAGTACTTCTACCACGTACGGTTATACTCGGAGGAGTATACCCAAGGCCAAGATTTCGCATTCTTCTTTCTACGATAATGGGCTCTAATCATCCATCACCATTTCTTCCCAGGCTCTCATTCCTGTTATAGCCCATACTAAGCATCATTTATAACCCCTTGTTAGTTTCCTCCATGGGAAGGGTGGGAGTGGGTCTTTCATCCTGGTATAGCGTGTTCGAGATGTCTTCTTCGTCCACATTTTCCTGACTAAGATTCCCCCAACGGTGGAATCCAGAGGGTTCTATTCTAATAGTGCAGACAAGTGCTTGGACGGGCTGGGGTTGCCCATGTGACCTAGGAGATTGTGGTAACTCTCCTACAACAAATGCATTTCTCTTCATTCTATATTCGCCGCATCCATTGTCTTCGATCATGCTTTTGATTTTAAATATATCTGGGATGGCGGGTGTCTCTGTCGCAGAAGTGGAGGCGAGATTGGCTGGGTCTATGTATGAAGTAGACGGTCCTTCATCATTTTTCGGGACTTGAGGGATCTTATAAAACTTGGCTTCCAAGTTTTTGCAGTAGGCAAAAGTTTCGGATCCCCATATATGGTGACTTCTTCATTCTGATGTGAGAACTTGATGCATTGGTGGTAAGTCGAGGCCACTGCCTTCATTCCATGTATCCATGGGTGTCCCAGGAGGATGTTGTATGGTAAGTTGAGGTCGAGGACCTGATAGGTGGTTTCCATAGTCGTCGACCCCACTTGAATGGGGATCTTGATAGTGCCTTGAGACACTCTTTCTTGGTCATCATACGCCCTTATGGTGATGCTTTTGTTCTTATTGATGGAATCCTCAGCGAATCCCAATTTCTTTATGAGTTTCAGAGAACAAATATTAAGGCTTGCACCTCCATCTACTAGGACTCTTTTGACTTTCTTTTTGTGGATTAGGACTTGGAGGTGGAGTGCACGATTATGAGATGGCTGCGGAGGGAAGTCTTGATCCAAAAATGTGATGAGATTTGGGGTAACGATGTTACCCACCATAGCCTGAAATTGCTCTGTGTCCAAGCTGGAAGCAACGGTAGACGCAACTAGTGCTTCATCAAGGATCTTTCTATGAGCAGCGGAGATTTTTAGTAGTTCCATGATGGAGATTTGGGTGGGTGTTCTTTTCAGCTGGTCTATGACATTGTAATCATAGGGGATGGCTTTTGTATTGGAAATGAGGGTCTTAGCAGGTGCCCCAACAATGGTAACCTTTCCACCTTGTGTGGTGACTCCATAGTCATTGTTGGCCCCCTTGATATTTATAACAGTGACCATTTCGTCAACGCATCCAACTATCTCCTCGTATACTAGATTTGCACTAGCGTACTTTTGCTTGCCCTTATTATTTCCTTGGTTATTTCCCTAATTGTTCCCTTGATTATGATTCGGCATTGGATTCGTGTATATCTTTAGGTTTTGGTTTCCGGCCGGCTGCTCGATATTGATGACCTTGTCCTCAATAAGGTCTTGGATGATGTTTTTGAGTCTCATGCAATTGGCAGTGGTGTGTCCTTTGACTTTGTGAAAGTCACAAAGGAGATTCTCATTATACCATGGCAGCTTGGTCATGGGTTCCGTGTACTATTCAGAGTTAGAGATTTTGATTAGATTCTCTTTGACCAGCTTCTTCATTACAGACTCAATCGATTCCCCAAGAGCTATGAACTTCCTCTTAGGGGGAAACTTGTTGCGGGGAGGTGGTCCTCCTTGATTACCCAAATTGTTGACTTGATTGGTGGAAGGTGGTTGTGACTGTGCTACTACCGCATTAGTCTGCACATTGTTGTGATTATGATTTTGTGGTTGATGATGGTTTTGGATATTCTGCTTAGGGGCACTGATGACCACCTTAGCGTCAACCACGCCGTCGTTCGTGATATTTTTGTTCCTCGACCATGCTCGAGGTTTATCATTGTAGTTGTTAGACGGATGGTTATCCTGTGATGGAGTGAATGTTGGTGCATTTTCTCGCACAGTAAGGGCTCTTTCAATGTTGAGCACCTTTGGAATCAGTTGATCGTATGATGTGATGCACTGCATTTTTAAGTAAAACGCCAAGTTTTTATCTAAGTTGGCTATGATGGTGCAGACCTGTTGTTCTTCTGGCATAGTCCACTTGCTCTGATTGGCCTTGGATCACCATCTTTGTAAGAAGGATACGAATAACTCTCCTTTTCCTTGTTTGAGTGTAGATAGTTCTTCCAAACTAACATCCACACCAATATTGAAAGCGTAATTTTTAAGGAAAGCCTCCACTATTTCCTCAAATGTTTTAATGCCCGTGGGTAGGCGAGAAAACCATTCCATAGCTGGACCAGTCAAGCTTCGGGGGAAATTTTCCATTAGGTATGTGTCATCATATGCGACCTCCATGCAATGCACCTGAAATTCCCTGACGCGGTTTTCAGGGTTGCACATTCCATTGTACTTATCAAATTTGGGGATCTCAAATCCCTTTGGGAACGGTACCATGGTGAGACTTCTATCGAATGGATAAGGGCACAAGTTGCCTGGTGTCCTTGTGGTTTTTCCTTCTTGTAGGTCCAACACTTGCTGCGAGAGAAATTTGATCTGTGTTGTGACATCCTTGCTTCGATCGAGGGGTGGGATGAATGAGTTATGAGGTGTTCGGGGTGTTTGATGGGTGAGGAGAGTACTGGTGGGCATTTGCTACAAGCTTGGTTATGCGTTCAAGGCTTGGTGGTAAGCTTGCATTTGTGCCAACAACGCTTGTTGTTGATCTTGCTGTTGTTGTTCCAATAGCGCTTGCTGTTGGTCCATCTGCTATTGTTCCCATGAAGCCTGCTGTTGGTCAAGCTATTGTTGCACTTTTAAAGCCTGCTGTTGGTCATGCTGCTGTTGCACCAACAAAGCTTGTTGTTGGTCGAGCTGCTGTTGTGCCAACAAAGCTTGTTGTTTAGCTTGGTGCTGTGTCTGAAAGTCTTGCAGGGCTTGTTGGTAGGCTTGTAGGTGGATCACTTGCAATTGCGCTTAGTATTGAGCTTGTGCTTGAGCTTGGGCTTGAGCTTGGGCTTGGGCTTGAGCTTGAGCTTGAGCTTGGGCTTGCTGCTTTTGCTGGAGTACTCTTTGTTGGTTGGCCTTTTGGAGGGTTTGGATTAGAGTGGTGAATGAATTTGTTGTATTGGCTTTTGGTGGGATTGGTGGTGGAATAGGAATTGTGCCAACCGTTGTGGTAAGTGGAGGGATTGTGGTGGTGATTGTGATTTGGGTTGTGGGGCGGGGGGTGGTTGAGATGATTGGTCCTTGAGATGGTATGCTTTGGGAGACTTGAGGACCAACAGATGCATTAACCATGGTGATAGGAATAGTTGCGATCTATTGTGAGGATATGGGCAAAAGAAACGGGTTCAAAGTGGTGGTTGGATTGCTTGGATTGGAGAAATTTTTGATGGGTAAAGGTGGAAGACCTATTCCAAGAGGTGATGCAGATGCGAAAGGAAGCGGGGGAAGGGATGATGCACCACTTTGGAAAGAGAAAGGATTGATAGCTTCTGTCATTCCAAACAAGCCAGCTTCCTCATGCAGTGGGGCAGTTGGTATGTTCAATTGATAGGCTGGTGAGGTGTGAAATGAGGATGAACCAGTGGGGTTACGAAATGTGAGGGGGACGTAGGGGTGAGATGGGTTTTTCGGAATAGATGTAGCTAGTGTGGGGGTGATGATTGCTTCTTTATTAGCCATAAGGCAGTGTTTTTGCAATTCCTGGAACATGGCACTCCCCTTGTTCACATTCAGGGAGGTTGGTGTGATGACTGATGCGGTGCAAGGTACTTCTTGATTAATGTTTGACAATGGGGATGCATCTGTACTAGTGCTTGTGTTAAGTTCGGGAGGGGGCATGACCCCTCCTCTTGCTATCATATTTAGGTATTTGAACATAGCACTAACAATTTTGTGGTTCTCTAGATTTTGAACCATTTCCATGATTTCATTTGGTGTCATCCCCATGTCTTCATTTGTGTTGTCCTCTTGATGACCCTCCTCTTGAGGATTTTGTGATGATAAGGGAGAGTTGCTTAGGGGATTGCTTGATCCTACTTGGTTCACTTCGGTATTTAAATGACTCATGTCCATAAAAGCTGATATTTCTCTGATATTCTCCATGTCCTTCTTGTGTTGAGATCTTGTTTGGACCATAAAAAATAGGGATTTGTTCGATCCTAATCCTTTAGGTCCAAAAGAGAAGAACTAGGGAAGCTAAAAGATCAAAGATGGTGATAATGGTGATGGATCAAATGGATAGGATGAGGTGAGAACCTTTTTGAAGAACTTTTGAAGGTATGTGCTAAACTTGTAAGGGCTTTTGATTTGATTGATCGTGATAATTTTGACTAGATGCGTTAAGTCAAACAAGATTGTTGTGAAGTTGTTTTCCCTAGGAAGTTGTGTTATCCTAAGGGAACTTGCACAAATGGATGAATTGACAAAGTGTGTTATGCCAAGGTTTTTGAGAACTAATAGACTTTAAGAAGTTGTGTTATCTCAAAGAAAATTTGTCCAATGGTTAAGACTATGTTGGCTAAGTGTGTTAAGCCAAGATAATGATGATGTTGATTTAGCCCTCTATGTTTAGCGTGATGATTGATTTTTTAAAGTTTCTCAAAACATTTGATGACAAAATGAGATTTGGTTGATGGAGGAATGGATGGGAATGACAACTTTGATCTTGAACCTTAACCTAGATGCGACTCTCTCTCTCTACAAAACCTCGGTATTGAAGAACATGTTAGACTTCCTATGGGAGAAATGCAAACCTTTGAAAAAGTTTGGGATTTTGTTGACAATAAAATGCATACAAGGCGGGATTGTTCCTTGAGGCTTTTTTGTAGAAATTGTATACAAGTCTCTCCCTTACTTCAAGGAGCATCTCAAGGCATTGCTCACGGATTTTTAGACTCACTTTCTTGAAGTTTGGCTTTGGGATTTTAATCTTGCGGGAAATCATTGGAAACAACACATGTGTAATTCAATTTGTCTCTTTATCTTGTTTAAATGAGGTTCTTTTTATCCAAGACACTTGCTTGCTTAGGTTCCAAACTATATGTCTAGTGTCCCATTTTCTTTCTCATCCCACAAGGTCCTTTGTGTGGAAATAGAGGAAAATAGGGCAAAAGTTCCTTATGTTTATCCTTATCAAAAACAAATGATGGTAGAGCTTGTGCACTTAGAAACCTCTAGGAATATGATTCCTAGGGAAAGAAAGAGTGTCCAAGTTCATCAATAGGTATTTGTTTCCCACAAGGTGTTTGAAATTTCAAGGTTTTTGTGTATGTTCATTTTTTAAATATTTTCAAGATCAAGCAATGTATTTCTTCCAAGCACTTTTACACTCCTAGGTTGATGAGGCAATATCTCATTGGGTTCCCACTTGGATAAATCTAGCTGCGCATATCTTGTGCGAATGGCTAAATGCTTGACCACATTGGCTCCCCTCCACGACACTCACTTATTCGGGTCAGCCAAGCATTAGTACCCATGAATCTCCCATGGCATACCTTCCATTTCTACAACAAGACCGCATGTATAACGTGGGGCGGCTTCAAAGGACATGACCTTTTGCACCAACAAGATAGACAAGGTTTTGGCCTTTTTATAAACAAGGGGTTCTAATTCGGGCATTCCATTCATGGGGGATTATCCAACATCGACAAGAGTCCATTGCTGTCCATCTCATCAGAATAATCCTTGTGATATTGGCCTTTGTTCCAATATCCACACTTATATCCCGAGTGGAAGTCGCTTGGCTTTAGCGTGTTCCTGGTTGGGTCATTCCCTTAGGTGAATACTTTTTCCCACAAGGCAAGCCCTCTAAGATAAACAATAGCGAACAAACATTATTCGTAGTTTGATTGACTTTTGTTTAAAAACAAAAGGAGAACACTCGCAATAAGTCTATCCACACTCGCATGTTTTGTTCAATTTTAAGTGCCCAAATCAAAATGTGGAGGCAATCTTTTTGACAAGTTAATATCACTAAAATGCTTTTGATTCTCAAGATCGCTATAAAGCGCGAGAGAAGCGCATACGTATTTTAGTGATGTTAATTTGTGAAAAAGTTTGCAAAACATAAAAGACACTTGTTCATTTTAATCCTCAAAGAAAAGATGAATTCTTTTAAAAGCACCAAATGAAGTGTGAAGTTGCCTTGTTCAATTATTACCTTTCAAACCAACTCTAGTGTATTTGCCTAAAATTCTTTTTAGCCCCTTGGCAACTTTAGAAAATAAAATTTGATTGTTGTTTTTAAAGCCCAAAGTAAAATTTAGTGCCCTAAGATCAAAGATCCTAACAAGTTTCTTGAAAAGTGTTGAAGAACACTTAAGTGTTTAGAAACACTTTGCATACAATAAACATGATATCATAAAAGAAAATTTGAATGTTCGTTTTAAAGCCCAAAGTAAAATTAGTTTTCCTAAGGCCAAAGATTTTAACAAATTTTCTCAAGAAGTGTTAAAGAACACTTTTAGTGTTTAGGAACACTTTGGTTTTGTAAACATGATGCCATAATGGTTCCTTCCTTTGCTCCAACCTACAAAATGATAGTAAAACAAAGAGCAATAAAGATGGGAAATCAGATTAAAAGGTTAAAAAAAAATTGAACTTAAAAAGCACATGTTAATTTAAGATTTTACTATCGTCCCGCGGTGAAGTTTGGAAAAGCAGTGGAGTTTGGAGAAGCGACGAAGTTTGGAAGATAGGTGGCGCTATATAGCGCCGCGTAGGTGACTTTGGGAAGCGCTTTGCATAGACAAAGAGTGCAAAAGCGGCGCGACAGAGGCCTGCGATGCAGTTTGGAAGCGACCTACTTTGAAAATTTAAAAATTATGGGCGGGAAAGGCACCCCAGTGGTGAAAGCGGCGGAATTAGGACCTGCGCGGCGGGGTTAAGAAATTTAAAAAAAGAGACAGGTGGGAATCCCGCGGTGAAGTTTGGAAAATGTGACTGTGGGTCGATATGGAGCCGTAAAACTGAAGGCAGCGAGATATTGTGCCGTGGCACTGAAGGCGACGCGATATAGTGCTGTGCGGGCTAGTTTGCCTGTGTCTGCAACAAAAAAATTAGAAACCGCGGAATTTGAAAACGTGATTTAAATTTTTTGGCTACTGCCCTCCTTCTAGCGCCAAAATATGAACCCCTAAACCTACAAATGCACAATGACAACAAACATTGTTAGTGTTAGATCAAAATGCATGCAAGAGTGAGAGATTCCCCACAAAATCCATCTATTAAAGCTAAAATTAGGAACAAAAGATGAAGAACACAACACAAAAGATAAACTTAAATCCTAATAAAAGCTAATAGAATGATGATCCCATGGGGGAATTGGTGCCAATGAAGTGTTGCAATTGACCCTTTCCCAACTCCTTTGTAAGCTTTGATGATTTGATGAGTGATTGATCCACTTTGTTGATGAAGAACAATGTGAGTTCTTGAGAAAACCTGCAATAACCTAGCTAAGATCTTGCATTGAGAATAAAGTTGAGTAGAGTAAGTTTACTCAAGTTGTGGATGTTTGAATGAGAGGAAGAGTCTCTCATTTATAGATTTCAAATTGGAAGAATGAATGAAAATAATCAAATGTAGGATCATTCAACATCCAATGGCCAAGTTCCACTTGTCAAGATGTGAATGGTTGAGGAATGAGCACATTTTGGTCAATGTGCATGATAAATGCCATTGGATTCAAATTTGAATTTTGAATGTGACATGTGAGAGGGAAAGAGAAATGAAGTTAATGTCACTTGGCTCAATGCACAAGGACATGTAAGAGGCCTTCAATGCTTTGTTGGAAGGACCAAGCCCATTTGGACTTTTTGAATTCAAATTGAGGGAATATTCTCTTTTGATGCTTTGTGAGGGAAAATAGAGAATTAAATAAATCAAAGTAATTGATTTATTGTGCAAGTTGCATTCTCTAGAGAATTTTAATGAAAGGGATTAACTTAATCATGGTTTTGATTAATTTAATGAAGAATTAGATGATGTGACAATTTAGACTTAGATTTATGAATTGATTTAAGTCAGAATTGAGAGGAAATGGTTTATTAAATAAATGATTTTGATTTATTTAACTAAAGGGGATAATGTTAGATTAAATCAAATAATGTTTAATTTATTTAATTTAATAAGAGGACTTTAGAGAATTTAATCAAATAAAATGATTTATTTTATTAAACAGAGATGTAAGGTTAATTAAATTAAATTGATTAATTTAATCAGAGGAGGTGATAGACTTAATCAGATAAATAATGATTCATTAGATTAAGGGATATAATTATGATGAAATACTGAGAGTATGATTTAGGAGGAAATGTCGTTATTAATCAAGATCAAGTGTGTCAGATCGAGAATGTACATTTTCCATGTCTACACTATCAAGGAAGTTTTGAGAAGAAGAAATCAAAACAATAATGAATCAACTCCATCCAGATAAATCCTCAGGTCTGAATGGGTTCCCTATAGTATTTTTTGAAGTTTTGGGGAATACTGGACAACAAGATAACATACAAATAGAGAATTCAAGACAAATAGGTAAGGTCTTCAAAGAAATAAACAACACATTCATAGCATTAATTCCCCAAAAATAGAAATCAATGTCACTGGATGACTTTTGGCCCATTGCATTATGTAATTCAATATACAAAATAATGCCCAAGGTAGCAACAAATATATTTAAAACCATCTTATGGGATATAATTTCCGATGAGAAAACTAGGTTTGTACTAAGAAGATCCGTTTTAGATGGGGTAATTATTGCTCAAGAAGCAATACATTCAATACAAAAGACAAAATTTAGAGAATTCGATGATAAAACTAGACATCAAAAGGCCTAATATGGAGTGGATTGGCATTTTCTTTTCAACATTTTTTAAGCATTTTGGATTCAATAAGAAATGGCTAGAATGGATATTTAACTATGTGTCCAGTTTGAGGTATTCAATGCTAATTAATGGTTCTCCAGAAGGATTATTTGAGGCTTCACATGGGCTCAAGAAAGGTGATCCATTATCACAATTTTTATTCATAATCATGGCTGAAGCCCTAGGTAGATAAGTAAGTAGAGCTTTTATCCAAGGAAAGTTAAAAGGGATTCAAATCACCAGTAATGTGCTTCCAATTACACATCAGTAGTTTACTGGTGATACCATGTTTTTCAAAGGTGCACTAAGATAGGAAGCAACTCAATTCAAGGAGATATTGAACCTCTACTCAAATGACTTAGGATAGGAGGTAATTAAGGAAAAATTAGAGGTATATGAGAATCCTAAACTTCAAAAAATGGAATCTTCCATGCAAATATTTTGGACTATCACTTGCAATTGGATAATGCTTGGGTAAATTGTGGGATCCACTGGGAATAAATATGGAAGATAAGTTAGCCTCTTGGAAAGGGAGATGGTTATCCTGGGTAGGAAGGATAACAATATTGAAAGCAATGGTTTTAACACTACCAATCTATTTGATGTCTTGTCTCTCCCTTCTGGCCAGGAATAGTAAGAAAATTAATCAAACCACGAAGAGGTTTTGTTGGAAAGGAAAATCCAAACAAAACAAAATTCCACTCATTGCATGGGATAAAGTATGCAAGTTTAAGGTGGTTGGGGGAGTCCGATTAAAGAACTTGTTAAAAAAAAACAAAGAATTATGATCTTTTTAAAACAAAACAATGTACCATTTGCTTCTAGGTTGTCCATACACACAAGAGTGTTGGAAATGGCTATGTGCAAAACTTGGCTAGAAGATAGCCCTACCCAATGATATCCCAAGTCTATTTCAAGGATAGCCATTAATTAACAAATCAACCATGTTTTCAAACCTATGGGTAATAAGTCCATCCATGCTAATTTGGGAGGTTTGGAAAGAAAGAAAAAGAAGGGTGTTTCAAGATAAGGAAATGAACTTGCAAGTTATCCTAAACAAAGTAGATGTGACAATAGTTGAAGTTGTGAATAACTAGTTTGGTGGTCAAAACACAAAGAATTCCAATTTCACGAAGTGGGATGCCATAATGAGAAAAAAATGGTTTGGTCTAAGGATTCCCCCCTTTTGGGGGGAAGGAGGACAAAAATATTAGATGTAGAGAGTCAAGTCAGTTTGGAAACCTCCTATGGGTGGAAAAAGTTAAATTTTGACAGGGGATGCAAGGGGTAACCCAGGTCCGTTGGGGGTAGGATGCATAGTAAGGGACTAGAAGGGTAGGATGTTAGGACACACTTATGTTCCACTACCTAGAGGAAAAAATAATAACGTTGAGTTTCAGGCCTTGATTCATGGTCTCAAACTATGTCAAGAGCTCAAAGTGGAAATATGGAAATAGAAGGGGATTCAACATTGGTTTTCAATACCGTGAGGACAAGGCATGCGAAAAACTACAGACTACAATCGTTGCTAGATAAATTTTTGAAGATAATAAAAGTCTTGAAAATTACTCCATCAACCATATATACTAAGAAAGAAACAAGGAGGCGAATGAATTAGACAATAGAGGTGCTATCGGTGAATTCACAAAAGAAGTGACAAACAACTAAGTAGCTCCAAACAATGTATGTTAAATAAAAAGAAGTTTTATTATCATAGTTATCGGGAGACACATGGTACTAGTATTGGTATGGGGATGGGGACGCCAATCAAATTAGGTTACATGAGTTAAATGTATAAGAAGACGATTATTTTATATGTAAATGATTCACCAAAAATTTTGGGTACGAAAACTGGTACGTTGTCTATGTTCCCATAATGGAGTTTCTTGACAACTATAGTTATTATCAAGTAGCACCTTGTTAAAAAATAAAATTGTAAAGCGACCACTGTGGGTTAAAAAGAGGATATTCAAGGATGGTGGGTGGGAATCGGGTGATCAGTTGGGATTCGGTTGGAAGCATCCATTCATAATATGAGGCTGATGCCACACAAATGGCATGAAATAAATCATTGCAAAACAATGCAAGTAGCAACTGAAATTAATGTCAGTCACATCAGGGGAAGGAATTAAAAGGATAGGTGGCCATTAAGGAGTATGGATGTTAGTTGGAAGGGGTGCAACTTGAAGGTCACAATAGAGTTAATGAAAGGAGAGAAAATGGAGAAATATGGAAGGGGATGGGAATTTATTGTGTAAATGTGTTGGATTCAAATACTGGGGAGAGCATTGGAAGGAGCATTTCAAACAATTTTCCTTTATGGTGCAGAGATTTACAATTGACTAGCACAACAACATGGATTCACCGATCCAATTGACCTGTTCGAGAAGACAAATGGTGTTCTTGGGCATAATCTTTGAGCTCAGATTAAAGTCTATTTTTAAGGTAGGTGACAAGCTTGCGTTGGAAGCAATCAAATTGGTTCTGGGAAGAGAATTCATGGTGAATGATGAAAGGTATCAGGTAAATACAGAGATTGCTTCTCATTTTATGGGTCTATTGATTAATGTGTTTGAGCTTTTGTCTCTACTTCATATATTATTTTTAATCAAAAACACATTTAGAAGGAAACTTCCTAAATTAATTGGTATTTAATATAACAAAATTGTCAATGCCTAGTATTTATCCTCTTATATTTTTCAAACCAATATTTCTATTATAAACCAATATTCCTATTATAAAGCATAACATAAAATTCCTAGTAAAATTATTTATATTGAGTCTTCTTTAAAATAAAAACTCTTTAAACTCCAAATTTTAAATTGAAAAGATTGATCCTTACTAAAAAGAGAAAAAATGTTATTTTACGATAATTATTATAATTTTACATAAAAGATTCAACTTTAATTATAATATATATTATCAACATTGATGATTATAAATAGACCTTAAAAAACATTTCTCAAATAATAATAACTAATGTTAAATTTAATTAAAAAAATTTTAATTACAATATTTAATATCATTAATGAGAGGTTAATCATAAATAATATAAAGTTACTACATATTCTTATGAAATGACACTAGCTAACTGACTACATTCTAAATAATACACTAAAATCATCATAATATAAAATATAGTGAAAGTGAAGTAAAAATAATGATTAATAAAATAATGTACATTACAAAATAACACATGAAATATGGTGTAAGAAGTTAGTCCAAATTCAAATAAGAAAAATATTTAATAAAATAACAATAAGATGATATTTTAAACTCTAGTGATTTTGTGCAAACTAGAATATTGTTGGAATATTATTTAATGTTTGATAGGACAATTTTTATGTACAATTTGACAAATGAAATTCTCATCATATGTTGCATTAGAGGGGATGATAATATAAAGGGACAACCAATTTATAAGGACATGTGATATTTTTTTTAACTTTTTGGAGTTATGGAACAACTACATTTATCCATATTATGAAGTAAATATAATCTATTATAAACTTTAGAGCAATAAATCTAAAGAAATAATATTATATAATATCTTGAAATGGAAATTTATTATGAGGTTCAAAAGTTAAATTCTACATGATCCATTATTGAAATATGCACAAATCACGTCTTCTTATCATAGTTGTTTGAAGACTCATACTTTAACCTTCCACATTGAAAACATGTCCTTGTCGGAGTTGATTGTTGAATATTATAGCTCCCAAAAATCACCTACAACTAAAAACTCTATCACAATATAAAGACAAACTAATATAATTTTCTTTGTAGCATGAGAATTGTATTGATGCAATAATCTTCTAAATGAATGATTACAATTACAATGATGAATCCTTATGAAAAATAAAAAAATATAGATGAAACCCTAGGTGGGGATATTATTAGATTATGACAATTGTCCTCATCCTATGCTATGAGACAAAACAACACATAAACTAATAACAATTATTTATTAGGTAATTTTATGAATTATTTATTAGGTAGTTTTTTTATTTTACTCTAACACCACCCCTTAAAAAAAACTTGGCATAAAACATAAACCTAATTATGAATGTAGAAAGGATACATGAATGAGGTATCCATGTACAAACAAATAAATTTCTTATAACTAGAAAAAGGAGAAAACCTTATGAAAAAAAATCCTCTTCAAAAGAGAATGAAATAAATGTATACACGTGACAAAAAATATAAGACTCTTTTGAACAGAGGTTACCATTGATGTCAAAGGAGTTTGTTGTTGTCAAAGAGCATTGATGTCAAAGGAAGATGATCAGGAGATCAATGAGAATTAAATGTAAATTGCACTGTCACATCATTTGAGTTGGTGCAAAAGTATATATTGTTATCTATATTGATAAAAGAAGTTGAGGAGTGTCTATAGTATCATACTATATTAGTTCATGGTGACAGAGGTGATCTAAAAGTTTAGTCTAGAATGTTTTAGTTTAGTTTCTCAAAGCAGCGAGATTTCTCTAGCAATACATTTGTTGTTAGTATTTCTTTTTGAAAGTGAGTTTTGCTCTGCGGTTTGAATGGAGAGTATGTCTACATGTAAGAAAGCCAAGGTAGCGAAAAAAATTCATACCCTAATATTGAAAGGAGAATAATGCAGAAACTTACAAATATTTAACAGTTACACAAATTGAAATGATGAAAATGTGGGATGGATGCTAGCATATGGTTTAGGACATAAAGCACACCCACTTTTCCAATTTCATTCAAGGGTAACCCTAAAGATCTCAATGCAAAAGAGAAAGAAATCTTGTAAAAGGGTTGTTCTAGGGGCTAAATGCAAACTAATAAGGGGTTTACCACCAAGTAAGAATTTGGAAAAGATAATGAAATGTAAGATGAAATTCAAAAACCCTAATTGAATGCAAAGTAACACTAAATGACCTAGAAAAGTGAATGAAATGAAACAAAAAGCTACAAAATAGAATGTGTGCATCTGGAAATATAGAGATGGCTAAGTGGAGCTCTAGAAAATTGGAAAATATGACCTTAATGTTGATTGGGACTCATTCGCCAAGCTGGGAAAATCAGTCCTGATTCTGGAAAACTGTGCGGGAACAAGAATCTACCAAATGGGTTTTTGAATTTGCAGAAATCTAAAAATTGACTAAAATTGGGACTCATTCACCAAAAGTGGCAAATCAGTCCAGTTGGGCTTTTTTGAATCTTCAAAGGTTGACCTTTCTCTTTTCTATCTGCTCTGTCCTTCTTGATTGGTTTCCTTATCTGAATCTTTGATATGCAACCTTTAGGTCTTCTCCAAGGTTCTCTAAGACTTGATAAAAACTTTGATAACTTTGAATGATTTGAAACTTTTCTCTAATCTTTCTCCTTAGGAAATCTACCACCTAGACCTACAAATCACACACAAAAGAGAGGGAAACATGTTGTTGGATTAGTGGATAGGGGTTGCCTTGGTTAAACCCCTTGTTGGTAATTAAACCTTGAAATGAAATCAAATAGGAATGGAGAATGATGAATGAGCAAATGACAATGTTGCAACTCACCAAACCTTTCAAAAAAGTGCTGCAAATATGCTTGAGATGGCTACAATGGATTTAGATCTTGACTCTAGCTTGAATGATGTTGATCTTGAATGAAAGACTTGCTTGAATCATAAACCCTACATCACAATTGTTAGCACAATAAAAAACATGATGCATGAAGTCCTTGACATGATGATGATTGATGCTGGAAGAATGCTCTAAAATGCTTGATAATCTGCCCTTGAAGACTCTTGAATGCTCTTGTGAATGCTTGTGAACTCAAACTTTCTATAAGAATGCTCATTGAACTTGTTAGGTCACTTGATTGCTTGTTAGGTGAAAATGAGTGAAAGACCTTGTATTTATACTCAATATGCAAGAATTCATGAAATTACAACACTATAAGCCGACATCAGATCTAGGAGAATAAAATCCTGCCAAAATTTTGAATTAATTTTGATTTTGAGCCACACGAGACTCATTCACCCAAGGTGGCGAATGAGTCCCACCAGGCTTAATTTTTGGGACCAAATTTTAAAATGCATAGAAATGTGTGAAACTAGGTTTGGGACCAAAAGATCTAGGTGGGACTCATTCGCCCAAGGTGGAAAATGAGTCCCAGATCACTAAATCTGGGCCATTCAAACCTAAAACACCTGAATTATAATTGGCTAATGATTTGTGTCAGGACTGTCCTTGAAAATATGTAATAAATGAGGCTCGTGGATGCAAAATAGGGCCAATTAAAGCATAAAAATCCCAATTATTAATGACAAGCCTAAAAAAGTGTGAAAATGTGTTACAACACTTTAAACAAGGCAAGATTAATGTTTATTTTAATTAAAAAGAGGTTTATTAGGTTTAGTTAATTAATAAAACCTTTGAAAAGTGTGAAAGTGTGTTACAAAACTTCACAAAACTTTGGCAAGGTACCATTTAAATCCATTAATTCACAAGGGCCCAAGACCTAATATGAATATGTTAGGCATATTACAACACTAAATCAAGGCCAAGTTAAGGGGACTTTTTTCCATCATTACATCTAGCCCCACTTTAGTGAGAGGAGGAACTTTCTTCCAACTCACACTAAAGTAGATCAAATGCAACAACGATCAAGGGGGAGTTCAAATGTACAAATGCTCGCAAGATAGGACAACCATGACCAAGGGGGTTGCACAAGCCCCCAGGACCAAGGTCCTATGGAAAACCAACATAAGTACAAAAGAAAACACATGAAAATGATATAAGGAGAAATAGCAAGACACAAGCATGCATTGTCAAAGACATAAAGAAATAACATGGAAAGGAAACAAGGCAGATCAAGCTTCGATCGTTTTTCCAACGCGATGTGGATCAAATCTAGGTTGTTTGTCTGAAAAATGCATGCTCACTCTAAGGAAACGAAACTCCTAGTTGTCTATTGGGTGAGAAGTCCTAAAAGGGTGAGACACATACACTTATGGATGGTATGTGCTCACACACACACGAGTGGCTATAGGGAAAGTCATGGCTCGGTTGGGCTTCCCGCTCAAACCATACCAAAGCTATACCTCTTGGTAAATTTAATAAGGCACCATGCAAAAATGGTTTTTGAGCTTCATGAGACAAGCAAAGCTTTGTATTCTTAGAACTAATGAACAAACAAGATGGCTCTACAAGCATGCAAGTTGTGTTATGCAAGGTGGCCATATAATGTAAAATGAAAAATAGGAAAAATTCAAAGGAGTCTTGCTTAGTTCATGTGAGGCCTTAACTTAGGGAAAATTGTGCCTAATGTCTCCAAGAGAGGACCTATCAAAGAATAGAAAATTTGCAACTTAGGGGATGCACTGTGCCGCATCAAGCCACTAAGAGGAATGTAATATGCTAAGAGAGATCACAATATTGAGGGACATCACACCCAATGTCATCCATAAAGAGAAAAATGCATTGTATAAAGTAAGAAGATTGCACCATGAACCATGAAAAAAAAAATGCAAAAGAATAACGCTAATGTATGCCTCCACTTTAAAGAAATTGCTAAACACCATGCTGTGAGCAATTACTTTAAAGTAGCAAATGAAAAATGAAAAGAAGACATTAGAGCCAACCTATAAATCCCTATGCCAAGTCATATGTTTCCAATTAAAGCCACATCATGCAAAAGAAAAAGAAAAGAGAGGTGTTTCCCCCAAAAAGAAAACACCAAACACATAAGGGATCTATGGATATAGGGTCAGTATGTTCTTGCTATAATATTTTTAGAGAGCTCAGAACTATCATCATTCCCCAAATACACATAGAACTGGAAGGATGACACAAAGAGAGCGAAAACAAAGAAAAAACATTTTGGGTCAACATGGAAGAGACATGAATGTCTGGACGCCTTGCATCATCCCCAAAAGGAAAACACAAGACAAAATGAAAAAGATAAATAAAAAGAAAAGGAAAAAAAAGCCTTGTGGGTCAACATGGAAGAGACATGAATGTCTCGATGCCTTGCATCATCCCCAAAAGGAAAACGCAAGAAAAAATGTAAAAGATAAAGAAAAAGAAAAGGAAAAAAAGCCTTGTGGTCAACATGGAAGAGACATGAATGTCACAATGCCTTGTGTCATCCGCAAAAGGAAAACACAAGACAAATGAAAAAAAGCGAAAATATCTATGACATAGAGAGAAATGAAGGTACAAATAGAGGAATGTTACAAAGAGAGAGAGAGAACATCAAACAAAATGCCATGAGGTATCACATCACACACATGCAATCACAGAAAAGAAAATGAAAGTGCAAAAGACTAGTAAGGCACAAGTGATTCAACCTAAAGCAGGTCATTCACCTGCCAATCATGTTCATTGTATACCGAAGCTGAGCAACTAGCCAAAGGGACAAGAGCAGGTGATGAACTAGGAGAAACACCAGGTTCAACACTCTTCTTGGGAGAATTGTCGTTTAAGCTCATGGAAGAGGAAAATAATGTATTCAATTCATTATGTACCTCTTCGTCAATTTTATTAACCTCATCATCGTCATCCAAGTTAATCACAATAGGAAGTTGAATGATAATGTCCATGGAAGAGTTCAACTCTTGTTGTGGTTGTATTAGATTATTTTGTTTTGGTGAAGGGGGGGGCTGGTCATGTATTGCTTCAGTCAAAATTGGATTTTGATTTTCTTTGTTTAATTCTTCATGTAACCTATGAACAAGGGCATGACGTCTATGCCCATGCTCTTTGGCATCCCTATTTCTTTTAGTTTTATTTTCAAGTTGTATTTGTGTAGGAGTGGGTTGATCAACCATTAGTTTCTTACCTTCCCTAAGGGGAGAAACGAAAGGAACCATGAGAGGTTGTTCAACTGCTTTCTCTTTGACTTTGTAAACATGTTTTATTCTAGGAGGTGTGATGGGGTTGTTTTCATTGTCTCTTGGTCGTTTGTAGGAGGTAGGTGAAGTTTCTATCTTAGGTTAGTCTTGGTTATTTGGAATTTTTTTAGGTTCAAGCATGGTTTCATCAAGGATAGTAGGCTTGGTGGTGGGTGGGGACATGTTTTGGAGGGATAGTTCTGCTATCTTCTTTGCCTTGAAATTTTGATAAGATAAGAAAAATAAGTCTTCTCATGGTTTTATAGGTTCCATAGGCTTGGGTCAAAAGGAATCTAAGGAAAAGTTTCCTTTGGAGGACAAATGGTTAAAGCTACTATGGTGAACGGTGAAGATTTCATTGTCAAAGGGAAACTTTAAGCATTTATGCATAATCAAAGGACAAATTTCATGGAGCGAAGCCATGGATGGCCTAACTTCACATGAAATTGGTCTGACTGTGAGATGATGGAGAATGAAACATCTAATGTTCTTGGTCCTATTTGTAAGGGAAGAGTGATTGATCCCATCATAGGGCAAGAAAAACCATTATGGGTCTTGATCCATGCTTTCAGTTTATCGTATATATCTTGATAGAGCTCATGCAAAAGTAAGAATTGCTCGGTGATTACATTCTCTCCACAGGTAGGATCTATTAAAATCCCATTAGTGGGCTTGTCATAGATACAACCGGCTATGTAAAGAGGACCATTAGGTGCATGTTTAATTATATCCTTAAAGGAGAAAGCAATTCCAAGAGGATTTTTAGTTTGGCCCTTATGAGGAATGATGTCTATCACTCCTACCATGTCATCCATAGGATCATTATCTATAGAATCATGTTGAATAAAATCATTGTTATCATCATCTGTGTCAACATTCATCACATCATTCTTTGTAGTTTTATTGGATTTGACAAATGAAATACTATGTTTTGGCATAGGGTTGGTGAAAATTTGCAAGTTTTGGTTAGGAGGGGCAATGGACTTATTTCCTTGATCAATACTTCCCACGAAAAGACAACCAGAATCAATGAGGTCTTGCATAAGATGTTTAAGAAACTTGCAATGTTCTGTGTCATGTCCATTTTTTCGGTGATAATGGAAATAGGAATTTGATCTAAAGCTTGAGGGTAAAGGCTTATTAGGATCGGGTGTTTTGATGGGAGGTAAGGTAATCATTTACTGTTCTAAAATTTAGGACATTGTGTTATGAAGGGTATCGGGTAAGGGAGTGAATTGTCTTTTTGGGTCCCCATAGCTAAAGGGTATCAAGGATTTAACAATAGCTACTTGGTTATTGACATTTTGAGTTGTTTGTTGAGGGGGATTGAATTCAAGGAACCCTTTATTCTTTTTTCTAAAAGGTTGGGATTTTTTTGGGTTTACAGGCTTGGATTTCTCAGTTCGGCTAAAAGTGGACTTTGTATCTCAACTACTAATCAAATTTAAATAATCACAGAGGGTGGTACACAAGTTCATGAAGGATGGGAATTTCATCATGGTAAGCTTATCTTGGATCTTTCTTTGTAAATTTTCTATGAACATCTTTTGAAGGTGAGGGTCGGGGACCTTGACATCGATTTGGGAATAAAGCGATTAGTATTGTGAGATAAAGTCAGTTAGCTTTTCATCTTATTTTTATTTTCATCTCATCAAATCGGACAAGGTCATCTTAGGGGTCATATGCACTTGGAAATGGTTAAAAAATGCCTCAACAAGTTCATTGAATGAACTGATTAAATTGTTTGGTAAAGAAGAGAACCATTCCACGGTAGTATCTTTCAAAAACCTAGGAAAAAGATTAGCCAATTCTATCATCAAGGACAAAGTCACTACATAAGGCAGTGTAAGCATTAACATGGTTAGACGAATCTCCCTTTCCTCCATATTTCTTGAATCTAGGCACCTCTACACCTTGTGACATTGATGTTCGCAATATCTCCAAGGACAATGGATTAATTTTGACATAATATGTAGGTGGTCCATTTTGATTTTGGTTGATTGTGGAAAATTGCTTTTAGAGGGATGAAATGGTTTGGAAGAGTTGATTAATGAGAGGGTTATTGCTTGTGTTATGAGATGGAAGTGAAAAGGGTGAAGGGGTGTATGTGTTAAAAGTACAAGTGAATGTAATGCTTATAGATGGTAAAGTAATAGGAGCTATGACGTGCGATGCCACATAAGAACTAGGGATGTTAGCAGGAATACCCAAGGGAGGAATCACATTACTATTTTGTTGCATTGTTGTTGTGACTTGAGGGTTGGTATAGGTAGGTATTGAGGGAATTATTGTGGGAGGAGGAATTTGAGTTCCTCGTTGGCTTGTGAAATTACTTGTTGGTAAAGGACAACTAGTGGTTGGGGTGAGGTGTTTTCCAAATATTTGAACTATGTTTTTCACAAGGTCAAGCCCATATTCACTTTCAAGCATGTGATGAATGCTATCTATATTAGGTATGGCAGTGGTTGAAATTTTGTCATTTTACACTTGATGTTGTAAGTTTTCTAGGTCCTCATGAATTTGAATTATGTTTTCTTGTGGGAAACTATCATTCCTTGTTTCAACTTGCATACTACTTGAGGGCAAAGAGTTGTTAAGGGTATTGTCCATACCTAGTGTAGTATTGTCAATGCTAGGAGTGGAAGAGCTAGACAACCCAAGATCCACAACGATTGTGCTATCGTGGGATGAAATGAGTCTCAAATTTCATCTCACTACAGTATTAGAAATAAGACACCAAATACTCATACAAGGGCTACTAAATGCAATATGAATGCAAATGCAATGTAAGCTAAGAACAATGAAATACTTGTAACATAAATTCTTGAAACTGAAACTGAAAGACGATAATAACAAACAAAAACTCAAAAATTTAACTTGAAATGCTAGAAAATGCAGTGCAAAATATGCATAGGGATTGATTCACCCAATGTGGCGAATGAGTGCCAGTGAGGATTTTTTTTCAAAAATTTCAGAATTCTTTAGTTGAATTTTATGCTTTTTATGTTTTATGATCTGTATGTGAAATGAAAATGTAGATTTTGTTTGATTTTCAATGAAATGAGATGAAAAAATGTAAGCTATATGAAATTTCACTAATGCAAAATTTGAAACCCTAGAATGTAAGTTAACCAATGCAAGTCGTAATGCAATGTTAATGCAAGCCAAATCTAGGATGATGATGCACTCCAAATCATAATTTTAATGTTCTAAATGCAGGCCCACCAAAATGAAATGATGAAAATGTGGGATGGATGCTAGCATATGGTTTAAGACATAGAGCACATCCACTTTTATAATTTCATTCAAGGGTAACCATAAAGATCTCAATGCAAAAGAGAAAGAAATATTTTAATAGGGTTATCCTAGGGGCTGAATGCAAACTAATAAGGGGTTCACCACCAAGTAAGAACTTTGAAAAGATTATGAAATGTAATATGAAATTCAAAAACCCTAATTGAATGCAAAGTAACACTAAATGACCTAGAAAAGTGAATTAAATGAAACAAAAAACTATAAAATAGAATGTGTGCACATGAAAATCTAGAGATGGCTAAGTGGAGCTCTAGAAAACTAGAAAATATGACCTCAATGATGACTAGGACTCATTCACCAAGTTGGGCGAATCAATCTAGATTTTGGAAAACTATGTGGGAACAAGAATCTACCAAATGGGTATCAGAAAATGCAAAAATCTAAGCTGACTGAAACTAGGAATCATTCGCCAAAAGTGGCGAATCAATCTAGTTGGAATTTTCTAAAGCTTCAAAGGTTGATCCCGCTCTTCTCTATTTGATCTCTCCTTCTTGATTGGTTTCTAGATCCGAATCTCTGATATGAAACCTATAGGTCTTCCCCAAGGTTCTCCAAGACTTGATAACAAATTTGATGACTTTGAATGATTTGCAAGTTTTCTCCAATCTTGCTCCTTAGGAAATATGCTAACTAGACCTAAAAATCACATACAAAGGAGAGGTAAAAATGTTGTTGGGTTAGTGGATAGGGGTTTACCTTGGTCAAACCCCTTGTTGGTAATTAAACCTTGAAATGAAATCAAATAGGAATGGAGAATGATGAATGGACAAATGACAATGTTGCAACTCACCAAACCCTTCAATAAAGTGCTGAAAATATGCCTAAGATGGCTGCAATGGATGTAGATCTTGAATCTAGCTTGAATGATGTTGATCTTGAATGAAACACTTGCTTAAATCATAAACCCTACATCACAATAGCAAAATAACAAACATGATGCATGAAGTGCTTGGCATGATGATGATTGATGCTTGAAGAATGCTCTAAAATGCTTGATAATCTACCCTTGAAGACTCTTGAATGCTCTTGTGAATGCTTGTGAACTCAAACTTTCTATAAGAATGCTTATTCAACTTGCTAGGTCACTCGATTGCTTGTTAGGTGAAAATGAGTGAAAGACCTTGTATTTATACTCAATTACGCAAGAATTCTCAAAATTACAACACTATAAGCTGACATTAGATCTAGGAGAATAAAATCCTGCCACATTTTTGAATTAATTTTGATTTTGAGCCACACAAGACTCATTCTCCCAAGGTGGTGAATGAGTCCCACCAAGCTTAATTTTTGGAACCAAATTTAAAAATGCCTAGAAATGTGTGAAACTAGGTTTGGGACCAAAAGATCTAGGTGGGACTCATTCGTCCAAGGTGGTGAATGAGTCCCAGATCACTAAATCTGGGTCATTCAAACTTGAAACAACTGAATTATAATTGGCTAATGATTGGTGTCGGGATTATCCTAAAAAAGATGCAATAAATGAGGCTTGTGGATGCAAAATAGGGCCAATTAAAGCATAAGAAAGCCCAATGATTAATGAAAAGCCTAGAAAAGTTTGAAAGTGTGTTACAACACTTTACAACACTTTAAACAAGGAAAGATTAATGTTTATTTTAATTAAAAAGAGGTTTATTAGGTTTAGTTAATTAATAAAACCTTAGAAAAGTGTGAAAGTGTGTTACAACACTTCACAACACTTTAGCAAGGTAGCATTTAAATCCATTAGTTCACAAGGGGCCAAGACCTAATGTGAATATGTTAGGCATATTACAACACTAAATCAAGGCAAAGTTAAGGGGACCTTTTTTCATCATTATAAAAACTTAAAGAAAAATAAACATAAATATCATGCATACAATGAAACAATGATTTATATAGGGAAAACCCTTTTGGGAGAAAAAACCCACACTCCAAAAGCTATCCAATATATTATTTAGAAATCACAAAGATTACAATATACTTGCAGAGCAAGCTTCCCACAAGAGTATCACCAACCAAAGATCTAGAGACAACATGACCACTATCAAACTCTTAGAATACATCACCATCTACAAATGTAGTAGAACACCTTCATAAAATAGGGTTACCTTCCAGGGCAAGACAAGCCAACAAAATATTCACCATTAGAGCTAAAAACTAATAATTAATAGTTTAGATTCACAATATATCATTTATTTAATGTATGTCATCCATTTAGGATTTTTTTGAAAATGTTAACAAAATCTGTTTACACACATCCCACTCCTCCCCTCCCCCCATGCTCCCATTGTATATTACACCTATTGATGTAACTAGGATATATATATTTATATATCCTATCAACAATAAACCTTGTATAATTGCAAGGTTGAGACACATTTTCCCAACAAATCTCCCACTTTTCGAACACCTTGCAAGAGCAATGGGAGGGAGTAAACATTGTCTTCTAATTGCTAGGGGTCAAAAGGCCCATAGTCTCTGAACACCATTTGAACTTCTCTATGTTTATAGGCTTAGTTACAAAATAAACAACATTCATCAAAGTCTCTACCTTAACTAGTTTCACCCTTCCATATTTGACCATATCTTGAACAAATGATACCATACATCAATGTGTTTGGTCCTAGCATAAAATGTTGGGTTCTTAGCTAGACATATCACATGGTGACTATTGCAATAAATTATCATTGTACCTTATTTTATTCCAATATCTGAACATAGTCTCTTAAGCCAAATGACTTCTTTACAATCATGAGTATTTTCCATATACTTTGCTTCAATAGTGGAAAAATCAACCACAACCTATCACCTACTCATCCAACTAATTGCACCATCAAATAAAATAAACACATAAGAATTGGTGGATCGTTTTCTATTAATATCACTTGCCCAATCTAAATCCATATAATAATTAATATCAAGAGAAATATCATCTTTATTCATATTACTATGATAACACAAGGAATACTCTAAGGTACTGCATAAATATCTAAAGACCCTTTTAAATGCATCCCAATGAAATCTACCATGATTAGACATATATCTAGAAATAATTCCCATTGCTTGGATAATATCTAGTCTAGTAAAAAGCATAACATACATCAAACTTCCAACTGTACTCTAGTAAGGTGCTTTTCTCATGTTTTCCATCTCCAATGGAGATGTTGCATGATTTGAAATAGATAACTTTGTTCCAATAGAAAGGGGGACACACAATGGTCTAAAATCCTACATGTTAAATCTCTGTAAAATTGAATTGGATACTTTGGCCAAGCCATAACTTTTTGTTCATTCCATCTCTTTTAATTTCCATCCCAAGAATGTGTCTAGTTGCACCAAGGTCTTTCATTTCAAATTTAGCAGCAAGTTGAGATTTTAGTTTGAAATCATACCTTTCACTTTTCCAATAAATAATATATCATCAAAATATAATGCAATAAATAGGAAATGATCACCATCAGTTCTATAATAAACACAATGATTTTATTTAGAACGCTCAAATCCCAAACTCAACACATATGTATCAAATTTATGGTACCAAATCCTAGGACTCTATTTCAAGCCATACAAATATTTCTTCAATTTGTAAACCAGTTTACTTTTACCTTTCACCACATCATGCACTGGCTGTGTCATATAAATATCCTCCTACAAGTCACCATGAAGGAAAGGAATTTACACATCTATTTGATCAACTTCTAAATCATAAGCAACAACAATTGAAAGCAAAAACCTAATGGATGTCATTTTTGTAACAGGAAAAAATATCTCACCATAATCAACACCCTTAACTTGAGAGTAATCTTTTGTAACCAACCTTGCTTTGTACTTCTCAATACCTCCATTTGAACCAATATTTTTCTTGAACACCCATTTCAACCAACAGATTTTCATCCTTTAGGAAATGGTACAAGATCACATGTATCATTCTTTTTCAAAGATGCCATTTCTTCATCCATAGCAATCTTTCAAGATTCTACATCATTCATACCTAATGCCTCTTCTAAAGATAGAAATTCATCCAAGTTAGTATTAAAAAAAATACATTTCCAATCATCAGGTGAATACATTTCAGGTGGTTGTCTATGCTTTGTAGACCTATGAACAAGTTGAGTTGGAGGTTCTTCCACCTCTTCTAAAGATTTAGAGCTAGATTAACTCTCCTCAATTTCTTATCTATCCATAGGCCTTGATTCAAATTTCTCAAGTGTAGAAAGAAATTGAATCACATCTTCCTATTTACTTTGCTCTGGCTACAATGTAATAGAACAAGGCTTAGTTTCTCTAAATATCACACTTCTACTATATATTACCTTTTGTGCAAAATTATCTCGAAGCTTGTATCCTTTCACACCATAATTGTATCCGATGAAGATACATTTCATAGCCTTGTTCTCCAATTTTTTTTGCTTCTCCTTTGGCACATGTGCATATGCCTTGCAACCAAAAACTCTAAGATTTCTTAATGAAGGCTTGTGACCTGACCATGCCTCTATAGGCATCTTATCAATCGCCACATATCAACATCAACTTTTTCAGTTTCACTTAAGATAGCACATTCATTTATTTATTTTATATTTAAAAATAATTAAACCGCACAACACAAAGTTTGCATGGGAAAACCCTTTCAAGAAAGACCCACACACCAAAGAACAGATCAATTGTATTCCAATAAAAAGGTATCACAATACAATGTTTAGAGTCTATGCTCTTATAGGTGTTGATTCACTATGATACAAATTCTAGAGTGAATCTAGCAACGTAACGACATGCAGATTTATAATTTCTACATTCTATATCAAATGCACTAAGACATCAATATATACTTATCATATATGGGCATTGATTTTTTCCATATGTCAATCTCCTAGTCTCTACATGCATGCAAACTGAAAACTGACAACATGCATGAGTGCTAAGCGACTTGATTAGCAACCTGTAAAATATACAACAAAATGCACGCACATGCAAGGATTATAGCTCCAAAAATAAAAAAACCTCACATGCTAGGCGTCCCATAGAGAATATCAACTTTACTACCAAAATATAACTCATCTATAGCTCCTAGTCACTCCGAGTGACAACTCAATCTCTGTTAAGCAAGTTTCCTCTTCAAGCTCTAGTCAACAAGTCAAACTGATGCCACACAATAGCATGGCACCCCTCCTAGAGGTTTTCACAATTCTCAATGCTCAATTGTGTGCCCAAGTGACAAGTGTCATCTTTCCTTGCTTTCACTATTTCGAAGAGATAAGCACTCACACAAGTGGACCCCACCAATACTTGCTTCCAAAATAAACTGACACATGTCAACATGGTGCCCATTTTAGAGATAGAAACAATTATCTTTTCCTAATGGAGCACCCATGTGACATGTGTCACAATTTTTCCTTTTCACACCTTACATGTAGGATGCCAACTCCTCGTTGGGTCCCACAAAATGACTGAGAAATTTAGAAACAAATATTATTGCATTTAATAAATTAAATCAACAACTTAGGAAAAAATAATTAATAATTAACCAAGGCACTAACTAAGGTTGAGACACTTTAATCCCAACATTCTCCCACTTGTTGAATACCTTACAAGAGTCTATGTATCATTTCTCAGCCGCAAGGTCCATAGAACTAGCACACCATCTGAACTTCTTTGTGCTCACTGGTTTTGTCATTGCATGTATTCACCAAAGTGTCCACCTTTTCCAAGTTAACCTTTCCATCTTCCATCATATCATGAACAAAATAAAATTGCACTTTTATGGGTTTTGTTCTAGCATGGAAAGTAGGATTCTTCACTAAACATATAACACTCTAGCTGTCACAATAGATAGTAATTTTCCTTGGATCAAAACTGACATCCGAACACAATCTCTTAAGCCAAATGGCTTATTTGCAAGAATGAGTAGATGCCATGTACTTTCATTCTATAGTGGACAAAGTGACTACAACTTTCCACTTAATCATCCAACTTATTGCACCACCAAACATCGTGAAAACATATCCATTGGTGGATCTTCTACTGTCAATGTCACCCACCCAATAAGAATCCACATATTCACAGATACTCACTGAATGTCAAGGTCCAATAGGATAACCATGAAAACATAGGGCATACTCAAAAATACCATGTAGGTACCTGAACACTCTCTTCACTGCATCCTAGTGCATCCATCCAAGATTAGCCATAAACCTACTAAGGACTCCCTGTAATGCCCCGCCAAGTAACCTTAAAGGAAGTTGCAATTAACATCATAAGTGAACCAATTTTTTTTTTATAAAGTGCATTTAACATACACATTCACTTACTAATTAACAACAACCTCTAAGGCTACAAGGTTAGGATTACTTAAACCCACATATACATATTACATATAACCACAGCCTTATGAACTTTATGAAATCACCATCATACATCATAAGAATATCACATAACATAATAAGATAATCAACTGAGATACAATCTCATAAACATTATCTTAAACCAATAGTTACATCACTCATTCCCATAATGAGGCAATAGTACTCAAGATTACAATTATAAAATTCCACCTCATAATCATAAGAGGGATAAAATAACTTATACAAATTAAAATATTACAATGCAAGATAATACAACGAGAACCACGTGCTGTCCATCTAGATGTCTCGCCACCAAGTACTAAAAATAGAAGGGGACCCAACGGTTTTGGTGCATGTTCCACCCAACCAATGTGGTACCCAAAGGCCCACCCCCATGCTAGGAGATAGTAACAAAGTAACATGGACAAAGATTTTACTACCTCTAACCAAAGGCAGACTCAAACTGACTCATACTGTTATAACCAACCAAATAAATTAACAAGTACAACTCATTCACCATACAAGTACGCATCAGGTACAACTCAAGTAAAATACAAGTACAAATCAAATACAATACAAGTACAACTCCAACATCACTGACATAGGTCACATTGCTTCCAGACATAAACTAGATCAATCATGTTCAAATAACCATACACAAAATAATTAATAACAGTTGTCATAGATAGAGTGTCATCGCAAGGTTTGTCATGAGATCTCCTCCGGGCATTCTTCATAGGCTCCGGCACAAATAATCTTGGTGGCCTCAACCGAATCCCGACACTCATACTCACTCATGCGGAATCAACTACCTCTCGCAAGAGCAAGATAGTTGATCTTGTCATTCCAGGCCTTCTCACTCATTCCAGGTCTAAACAAGCCCTAGTGTCTATGAGTGAGGATTAAATTATCTTGATTAGTGTGAACTGCATCCTAATCATGTAAGTACATTAATTTAATTATTACTTGATTAACTCACTTTTGAAGGTTACCCGGTTTACCACTTTGGGCTCCGGCCCCTGACAAAAGCCACTCTTCTAATGGACAACACACACCCAAACAATCCACCAAGGGAAACACAAGTGCATGCCAACTGGGCATCATAATCCACTCCAAAATAAGGAGGATACAAATAATAGAAATCACTCCAACATCTTGGAGGAAACAACACATAGTCCACTCCTTTCATAGGAGGTACAAAAGATCTCACTCCAAAAATTTTGGAGGTAACAACACATAGTCCACTCCTTTCACAGGAGGTAACAAGATGAAACCATATAACAAGGTCACTCCATACAAGGAGACACAGATCCCATAATCCGCTCCTAAACCAAGGAGGTGCAAACATCCCCGTTCGTGAAAACCGAGTAAAATTGAAAAGACGCCATGCACTACCCAAGGGAAAACAACTGGATGGCATAAAGATTCAACAACCCTTATCTTCTAAGTTCTTCTGGAAGACTTATAATTTATGACTAACACTAAATTCCAAAACCAACAATGCAACTTGACGACATAGCAACCAAAGCATTCAAGTCATCAATCAAATCTAATATTTGGATTTCCTAAATCCATACTCATTCAATAGGTATTGTTGACAAAGTCAAAAACACGATAACTAGATCATCTAAAATAATCATAACCCCTATTTCCCTTTTCGTTATTGGAAATCTAAACAATTAAACTTACTTCCCTTTACTGAATACAGAGAATTAAATCCTTTAAGATAATCATGAGGAAGATACTACTTTTGGATATACTAAATCCATATCTCTTTCATAATCCAATCACAATGATTCAATTAATCTAAATAGAAATTAATAAATAACATAATTGATTGTCTCATCAATAAAACAACTTCTTAATTTACTTTTAATGCAACCTAACACTATTGCAAACAATCTTTTCAATTTTCTATCCGGAGTCTATGTCTCTTCAACTATCCATTTAAAAACATGCAATTTCATCAATGTATAAAAATATCTTTTGGCTTATCTATTTGACCACGCATTCATATTGTTTCTAATTAAATCTCATTAATTAAAACAAACATTTAAATATAAATATTTCTATAATTCTTCAATATATTTAAATATCTTTTTCCTCATCAATTTTGACCATACATTCAAAACTTATCTTTTAAACTCTTCATGCAAAGCTAAATTACACGCATTAAATAAAATAAGGTAAATACTGATTGAAAATACTCATGGATATATATATACATCTCAATATATTTTCTTCAATCATATTAACAAAATAACCATTTCCTTTTAAATCAAGTAATTATTTCTATTAAAAAATATCTTTCTCTATACATCTTCTACACATACTAATTATCTCTTTTAGAACACTAATAATACCCAATTTGCAAACAACAGAATAAAATAAGATAAAATATTATTTATTCTCTCAAATGGATATATATCTTCACTATATATATACTAAATATAAATTAATATATTTAAATATATTTAATCATTAACATATCTTCTATCCTTTGCAGAATATCAAATTGATTAATTCAAAATAAAATATCCTTTATCATCAATATTCCAAAATATAAATATATTTTTCCAATTAAATCAAATTAATAATTGGACCTTTTACATATGGATTTAAATTTCACAATTCAATTTTAAATTATGCATTCTTTAAATCAAATATTTAACTCCTTCAATTAAACTTTAACATGCCATTTTAAAATAAACAATAATTTCCCCATATGTTTATAATTTTAATTCCACTAATCTAATATACAAATTTTATTTAAAATAATATAAATAAATATAATACTTTAGTATTATAAATTATAATATAAAATATTATTAAATAATATTTTAATATTATAATAACAATACATAAAATATTAATATTTATAAATATCAATTTATTATTATTTTATTTTCAGAACAGCCATGGGAAAATATCTTAACAACAATCTCATGTTTCAAGCATAACTCAAAAACTACGATCTAGGTATTTGAGATTTTTGGACAAAGGTTAGAAAATTGCAAAATGCAAAAACCCTTTAAATTTTTTGAAAACCCAGTTTGTGAAAGTAAAGTTATAGGCGACGCAATCAGACCATTTTACCATGAAAATATAATTATACTGCAGATTTTAAAATTTGTTTTTTGATAATAAATAGAAGGTATCATTTTCTAAAAACATTGTTCAATCTCTATGTTTAATTTCAATAACAATAAAATCAATTTCTCCAAATAATTTAAATTCAACTAAGGTTTTCACAATTTTCACTCAAGAATTTTCACAAGCAAAGGCTGTAAATTTATTTAATTCTTTTCTTCTAATATCAAGTTTATTTTCTAAAAACAGATTTAACAAATAAATCTTTAATCACTACTATTTTAAAAAAACAATCAACAACAATAAAATACAAAGAGGAAAACCTGGTACAAGAAGCTACAGGAAGAGATGAATTTCTGATGCAAGCCTTCTCCGAAGATTTCTTGAATTTTCTTCAATCCTCCAAAGAATCCAATCAAAAATCCAACAAATGCAAACAATCTTTCCTTCAATCAATTTTACAATCAAAGTTTTTTCCAAACCCTTGTGCAAATTTTCCAGAATTTCTTCCTTGCTGTAAAAATGTATTTTTTTCCTCCAACTCTCTGCCCTAAAATTAAAACATATATTCTTATAAATCAAAATACCTAATTCAACCCTAATTCACATTAAATGCAAATTAGATATTTCAATTTCAATATTTACAACCCTAATTCACATTACATGCAAATTAGATTTTTCAATTTCAATTTTTTAATTTCAATTTCACTTTCAAATTTCAATTTTCAATTTCACTTTTCAAAAACCCACTTTCAATTTAAAATGCAATTTCAAATAATAAATTAATTTTCAAAGTTGCAACCAATTTCCTAAATAAACATTTAATTACAATTTCTAATTTAATTCCCACACGTTGGAATTAAATTCCAAAATTAATTCTAATTCTTTAATTTCCTTTCATTCTCTTGCATCACGTTTAATTAATTAATTAAATTATTTAATAACTAAATTCAACCCCTTGGATCAAATTTAATTAATTAAATAAACTAAATATAATTAATTAATTTAAGTATAAACTTTTATCCACATTGCATTATTTAAATTAAATAACCATCAACATGATTTAAATGCAATTATTCTAAATATCTATTTCCAAATCAAAGATGCTTCAGAATTAAATAACATCAAAGCAAGACAGACAATGACTCGACACACACAACTAATGACACACTAAGGCTAGGGTATAGACTTGACACATGTTACCTAGCTACTATCTCCTGTTCAACTTAACCGTTGGATCGACACGCTCAAACCTGTGAAACCAGGTGGAGTCGATGTCATGTACCTACAATCCTACAACCAAGTAAACAACATCATACGATATATCCAGCATATAATACACACCGTGAAGAAGGAATTATGGATTCGCAGGGCGCTCGCAAGCGAGTGATGCGAACTCATCCTCTTCACCAATACACTCATCGAAACTGACACTTCCATCATAATCCAGTAATCTCATAATAACATCTCATGTTAACTCTACAACAACATTAATCTATAATGCATGTGAAACAATAATCAAATAACTACATTCCACAGTAATATTTGTCACTCAATAGTAACGATCAAAACATCATAACAAAATGTATCCAGTATCAAAGTAATTGCAACCAAACATAGCATAAAGCAACTTGAACAAGAATCAACACGGAGGGGTATTACACTCCCACTGCTTGGGAAATTTCTAGCCTCATACATACCATAGAATACATCAAGCTACCAAAAACATGCATAAGGAACTTTGGTCACGTCCATCTCGATAGGAGAATTTGGACAATTCTCCACAAAATCTTCATCCCCTACATAACTGGAACAACTAATTGTTTGCAAGTAGGCATGATGAATCTCTCCAACACGAAGTTCACATACTTTCTCTGGCTAAGCCAAAGCTTTATGTTAGCTCTATCTCTTTTGATCTCAATCCCCATAATATACCTCATTGCACCCAAATCTTTCATCTCAAACTATGCTGACAATGGGGACTTCAAATCCGAAATCATGCTTTTGTCATTCCCAATAAACAACATATCATCCACATACATGACAATAATGAGAATGTGATCATTATTTGTCTTGTAACAAACACATGGTCAATTGTGGATCTTAGAATTTTGAAGGACAACACATAGGTGTCAAACTTCTGGTACCACATCCTAAGATATTATTTCAGGCCATACAAATATTTTCTCGACTTGCACACCAAATTTACCTTTCATAACAAAATGCTCTAGCTGTGACACATAAATTTCCTCCAAATCACCATGAAGAAAAGTTGTCTTCAAATCCATTTGCTTGACTTCAAAGTCATAAGCTATTGCTAGTGGTAATAAGAAACTAATGGATGTCATCTTAGCTACAAGAGAGAAAATATTCTCATGATCTATTCCCTCCACCTAGGAATATCCCTTTGAAAACAACCTTGCCTTATGCTTCTCAACACTACCATCAAGACCCATTTTCTTCTTGAACACTCATTTACAACCAATGGGTGTCTGTCCTCCAGGAAAAGGTACCAGATCCCATGTAGCATTCTTTTCAATGTAGGCATCTCTTTATTCATGGCTTCCATCTAGGAATTTGCATCATGTATACCAATATCCTCTCTAATAGTCCTAGGCTCGTCGATGTTAGCAATCAAAGAAAAGATGCAACTGGAATCCAACATAAAATACCCAAATCTATTTTATTTCTGCCTTTCTCGTGTAGACCTCCTCAATGACTAAAGTTGAGGTTCTTTCTCTTCTTCAAAGCTCTCCTCATCATCAGGTCTACTAGGAGTACGTAGTTCATCTCTCTCATGAGTGGGTGGAATTTGAACTACCTCCTTTTTATTCTCTTCCTTCTTTGGTTGTAGATCTATTGTGGAAGGTTTCAGCTCATGGAATATAACTCTACTATAGAGTACCTTCTCTGCAACTAGATCCCAAAGCTTGTACCCTTTCACACCAACACCATAGCCAATGAAGATACACTTCACTCCCTTGTTCTCCAACTTAGATCTCTTCACATCAAGCACATGAGCATATGCCTCATGACCAAAGACTTTAAGATGTCTCATTGAGGTCTTCTTGCCAGACTACACCTCAATCGGTGTCTTTTCAACAAGTGTCAAAGTAGGAGATTTGTTGATCAAATAACATGCAATGGATACAACTTCAGCCTATAACTTTTGTTCAAGGCCAACACCACTCAACATACTCCTAGCCCTCTCCATTAGTGTTTTGTTCATCCTCTCTGCAAATCCATTTTGTTGTGAGGTGTATGGATTTGTTTAATGTCTCTCAATCCCATGGTCCTTATAGAACCTATCAAATCTTGTGGAATAAAACTCACCATCCTTATCTGTCCTCAAGCATTTGATTTTTCTTCCAATTTGGTTTTCAACCAAGATTTGAACTCCTTAAAACAATTGAAAGCATCATATTTACTTCTAATGAAATACACAAATGTCCTTCTAGAATAGTCATCTATAAATGAGACAAAGTACATAGATCTAGAAAATGAAGGAACATTAACTGGACCAAACACATTAGAATTCACATAATCCAAAACCCAGAAGATTTACAGGAACTAGAATAGAAAGAAGCACGGTATTGTTTTCGATATATACAATGTTTGCAAGAATCAAACTCGAGATTATAATTATCAAGGTATTCAACAAGACACTTATTTTACAGGTCTCTAAGACCCTTCTCACCAATGGCCAAGCCTTTGGTGCCACAACATTGTTTTCTCCGCCGAAAGCTTCATATCCAAAGCATTGGCACCCTTGGGTACCCAAAAAGCATGACCATCAAATGCAGACACCAAATTCTTCTTCTCTACTCAATCTGATGGTGAAGATGAAGAACCCAAAGCCTGTTTCTTATAATTTATAGAAGTGTTATTGCATTGACTAGTGCATGCATCCAACTTATACAGAGTGTCAATCCTAACAACGTTAGCAAGCACCATAAAACCTCTGGTCATCTTATATCTGCCACTCGAGAAAACAACATGCACTCCCACATCACCTAGCTTACTCACTAAGAGTAGGTTTTGTGCCAAAATAGGGATATGCAGTGCACCATCAATCCCCTTCTCTCTACCATCAGGGGATCATATCTCGACTCTTCCACGACCAAAAATATTTAGGTGAGAGTAATCACCAAGATACACCTTCCCACCATCATACTCTTCATACTTTGAGAACCAACCTCTTTGAGAGGCCATGTGGAAAGAGGAACCTGATTCAATTAGCCACACATCTTTTGATGCATGTGTTTCCAAGGTTGTGAAAAATGCATCTACATCTTCATATGAGGATTCAGAATCAGATTTATCACTTTTCTTCTTTTTCTCCTCTTTGCAGTCTTTCCGAAAATGTTTGAATTTCCCACAGTTCCAAAATTTAGCCTTGCAATTTTTCCCAGGAGACTCAAATCTCCCCAGAGACTTAGACTTAGAATTATTTTCATTTTTCTCTCCTTTCTCCTTCGATCTACCACTAACAACTAGGGCCTTCTTAGCCATCTTAGAAGACTTCCTTTGCATCTCTTCAGACAACAATGAAGTAACCACATCTTCCATCTTGAATGTGGTTGTTGTGCTTCCAATAGCAACCACCAGGTGGTCCCACGAGTCTAGAAGAGAACATAGAGAAGCATGCAATAGTCCTTGTCATCACTTTTCACACCAACAAAACCTAGTTGAGCCACTAGCATATTGAATGCATTCAACTGATCAACAATTGATCCTCCTTACTCAAAGAATATAGTTTATTTCTCAGGAATAAATTGTTTACCAAGGATTTCCTTCGATAAATGTCACCAAGATTCTTCCAAAGACTAGTTGTAGTCTTTTCCTCATGGACATTCAGGAGCACATAATCAGCTAAATAGAGTCTTATCAGACCCTTAGTTTTCCAATCTTGTAGATCTCAATCCTCTTGTGAGGTTGTTGCTCGTTTTGTACTAGATATTGCAGCCATAGATCTCTATCTATGAGCATATCCTCCATTTTAAGTTTTCACAACTCAAACTTCTTGTCATTGAATTTTTCCATCTCTATTCTTTTAGATGTGCTTTCCATCTTAAAACTACAACAAGATTACAAATCTCTCTATGCAAGAACTCTCACTGAATCGAGATAAGCACAAAAAACCCTTCTAACCCACCATGGATAATAAAGTTGGCTAGGCTCTGATACCAATTGAAAGGAAATCCGTGTGGAGATTCTTCCCTAATGCAAATCAATCAGAAGAGGGGTTGCAAAAATTTATTTCAAATCTATCAACTTTTATAGTTTCACTTAAGATAGAAAATTCATTTCTAGTTATTTCAGATTTAAAGCATTAAACCACACAATATAAAATTAATGTAGGAAAAACCTTTCGAGAAAAACCCCGCACACTAAAGCATAGATCAATTGTATTTGAGTAAAAAGGTATTTCGATATAATTTTGAGAATCTATGCTCTTGAAAGTATTGATTCACTGTGATATAACTTCTAGAGTGAATTTGACAACATAACAACATACAAATTTACAATCTCAACATTTTACATCAAATACACTGAGGCACTGATATCTACTTCTCATACATGAGCATTGATTTTTGTCATGTGTCAATCTCCTATTCTCTGCATGCATGCAAACTGAATATCGATAGCATGCATGAGTCCCAAGTGACCCAATTAGCAACCTGTCAAACATGCACGTACATGCAACAACATGTAAGGCTTGCAGCTCCAAAAATCAAGCAACCTCACATGTTAGGCATCCCATAGAGAAAATAACCTTTAATATCAAAATATAATTCACCCACAACTCCTAGTCACTCTAAGTGACAACTCAGTCTCATTAAGCATGTTTCCTCTTCAAGCTTCAGTCAACAAACCAAAATAATGCCACATGGCATCATGGTGCCCCTCTTAGAGTTTTTCACAATTCTCAATGCTCAATTGAGCACCCAAGTGACAAGTATCTCATTCTTTGCTTCCGCTTTTTTTAAGAGATAAGAAATCACACATGTGGACCTCGCCAATACTTGATTCCAAAACAAATTCCTTTTCCCAATGGAACGCACAAGTGACATGTGTCACAATTTTTCCTTTTCACACATTGCATTTAGGATGCCAACTCCCAACTATGTCCCACAAAGTGACTTAGTAATTTCAAAACAAATATTATTGTATTTAATAAATTAAATTAGCAACTTAGGGGAAAATAATTAATAAATTAACCAAGGGAGTCATTAAGGTTGAGATACCTTAATCCCAACAGGATGACATGTCTAATATGCACACAATGTTTGGTATCATGACCAGAAACCTGATGGTATTGACAAAAATTGTGTGGATCATACCAACTATGATAAGGCTCGGAAGTGATTTTATTTCTAAGAGAGAGAGATTAAGCCATATTTTAATATATTTTGAGAAAATTAGCATAGGACAGATAACATTGTAAAAAAATTATTTTGTCTTGCGGAATTCCTTTCAGTAGGAACGAAAACTACGTTTGTTACTATTGTTTTTTAGGCTCTCTAAGAACATACACGACTAACTGATTATCAAGACGAGAGGATGAAGGATCCTCATATTACATCATTGTCTACTGGTATTCTCTCAATGCAACACATAAATAGGCAAAGGAAGGGTATTTCATTAAGAGAACCTTTTTTATCTTCGGCAAAAAGTTTCCAATGAACACACATTAAACATCAAAATTTGGCAGGGCATAAGAGATTTGGGAGAAAAAGGATTGGTATCGAGAAATGAAATCAATTACCTTTTCATGAATTCTTTGCTTACACCAGATGAGATCAGTGAAGGTGATCTTTGAACCTTGATGTTTGCCTGAAACTGTTGTAAGAATTGATCAACCAATTGATTGAAAGAAAAGATGGAGTTGTCAAGAAGCAAGCAAAACCACTCCAATGCAGCATCACTGAGGGATCATGAGAATAGTTTTTTCTAACAAAGCATCCTGATGGAAGAAATCAATACACATGGTAGTAAAGGATAAAACATGGGTCTACAACTCACCTTTGCCACTATACTTATCAAACTTAGGAATTTATATCGCTTGAGGGAAAGGGATATTTAAAATGGTAAGGGATAAAGGACTACGATGATAATATGGTTGCAATGTAGATTGAGAGGCAAAGCTATCCGGGCTAGCCAATTGTGATTGCATTTGTCCCATATTTTGTAACAAAGCATTCAAGATGGGATCAATTTATGGAGTTTGACTAGTTGAGGTGGTGGACATCTAGATTTTGAATATAGGGATCTTGTATCCCAAGGGGACGTGATTCACTCTAACTTCATGACCATCCAAAGGAACAGTGTTGGTATTATCAACAATGGTAAAGGAAGGTATGAAAGGACAAGTGTCTACCATATGCATAAACACTCCTAGAATCGAAACATATAATTGTGTACTAGTTATTTTTGATTCGATATCATGGGGGTAGCCCAAGATAGAAGTGTACGAGGGGACATTAGTCTCTACCAAGTTAGCTATCCCTCGAAGCAACTCAAGACCTTTGTGGTCCAAAATAAGCAAGTCTCTTAGACCACAAACCATAGGAGAAACTTGAGTGTATGTGTTATCTTTGTTTAGAAAATCTTCAAAATCTTCAAACTCTTTTAACCTCTTGTCCAAAGAGTGGACCTACTCAAAGGGGACCCTGAGAGAGAACTCATGATCTATGGGAGAAGAAAATCCAGAAGGAGTGTTTGGTTGAGAGTTTGCTTGAAATTTTGTTGATGGATGAGTGAAATCAAAAGGAGGTTCATAATTAGGTGAGTCTTGTAGTGAACTACTCAAAATCAAGACCCTAGCAGGGTGGACTAAATTGTCTTCTTGAACCCATATCTAGATGTTAATAACTTCTAACTACATGTCTGGAAGTCGTAAAATAGATTGTGAAACTCATAAAAGTGTCACAACACTCAATCAAGCAAACATTCAAACAAGAGAGAAGAAAATTTTCAACAAAAGATTAGGATAAGGACAATTCACGTCGAGTTCACCAAAATGTAGAGGAAAATTGACACTGCCCCCTTACCCTTGTCAAGGGTGGATGTTCCTCAACTACCTCAAGGATTAAAGCTCATGTGACAAAGAAGGAAAGAAAAAGGAGATTGCTTATATTTTGTGTTTTATGATGAATCAAGAGATTAGAGTTTTAGGGATCGAAAGAGCAAGCTTCAAAGGTCTCATGAGCAAACTAATAGGCTCTCAACCAAGGATGAAAGTGTGATGCACAAATGTCCCCATGATGTGTTGTAGTCTTGTACAGTCCGAAAACAAACCTTGCTATCAAAGACAACAAAGAGCCAACTAGCTATTGGGCAACTAAAATCTTAAATGTGTGTTAAACTAAAAGAGAAACAACATAAATGAAAAAAATAGAAATGGTAAGTATAGATTAAATAAAACGAAATAAGAATGACTAAATAGAAGGAAAGAGAAGAACACACAAGAGGTCCATGAAATGAAGCCTTAGCTATGCAATACCTTCAAAACTTGCACACAAAAATAGAAAAAATTGTTGGGGTTGTTTAAGGGGCTTGTCTTAGTTAAACCCCTACATAGGTGTTCCCACCTCCATGAACAGACAGATAGATAGATAGAAAAGATAAAATATAGTAGAAAAGATAATAGACAAATAAAAGTATGCTACTAAAACAAAGATGATAATGCAATGGAGAGATTACAATTACCCTCCTTTGGCAGATAAGAATGTATACAGGAAGAGCATGCAACCCCCAAGCTTGTACAAGACTTGCTAAGAAAATTGAAGTGTTGGTGTAGAGAGCCAAGTGCAAGAAAGTGATAAAGAAAAATAGTGGAGAGCAAGAATGCTTGAGAGTGAATGAAGAATGAGAGATTGATCAAGAGAAAATGAATGAATGTAATAATAAGAGGTTTGAATGGAGAAAAGGAATGCAAAGGGGTATTTTTGATGCGTCTGCAAGCCACATAGGCATTACACTTCATGAGCAGGTGGGAAGTGTAACGTCCCAGTGGCTATGCAAGCAATAATATTTTTGGGGTGTTTGTGCAGTGCACAGATGTTTGTACATCACATTAGTATCTACAAAAAAAGTTCACAAACAGTAAAAAATGAAGGGATTAGGCACAACATAAAGGTTAGGCAAAGGGGGTACTGCATTATTAAATTTAACTAGACTAATTGGGAGATTATAGAATATGAAATTGCATAGGATACAAATTTTGATATTACACTTCCATTACAATTCTTTAAAAGACTAGTTTACTATTGAAAATTAGAATTTACACTCAAACACTATAGCTCATATGGTGCAAGGAAAAAGTCTAGCCAAAATGAAAAGAACGAATAGTCAATATGGCACCAGATTACTAAGAATTTGCACCTCAAAAATGAATAGACCACCATTTTAGCACTCAGATAATTTTCCTTCCCCATTCTCTCTTAACATATCAATCCTGCATACTCAATACAAATGTATATATATTCTTATGAATTAGTAAGGAAGACTACAGTGCCTGCCTGGAACAAGAGTTAAGAAGCATCATATATGCAGCAAGGTAGAATCCCAAGTGGATGAATCTATCAGGAGTCTTGAGTCTCGGTCAAAACAATGAATTAGCCTTAGATAGTTCAAGCCAAGTTAGCTATAGGACTTACTCCAGTATGGTAAACCTTCAACAAGTTATAAAATAAACTTTTAAACACAAGTTTTCAATGAGTGGAGATGACTAGCTCATAGACAAAATGCACCTATGTACATACAAAACAACATAAAAACATACATGGAAAGATACATAACATGACGAGACATCGTAGTGTGGGGCCCGCTAGACGGGGGATAAAAGTGACAAAATCGAAAGACAGGACCAAACGTCCAAAAAATGGTTGGTAGGAGTTAAAGGCGTTGTCAGGTTGGTTTTCCTGCCTCCTGTCGACTGATAAAACTAGGTCCCATGGCGTGCCCCTGAAGTTTCGATTTCAGAGATTTTTTCTAGCGTGAGAAAATTGGAGGCAGATTGACATGAGCATTTTTGGTTTTGAGAAATAACGGTGAAAACACGATGAGTTTCTAGTCTACACATTGAAAGTTGAAGGTTGGAGTGCATGTGGAGAAGTTGTAGGAGAAAACCAACCAAATCGAGGTGCTTTTATGCAGTCTACACGTTGTATGCTAAGTTTTGGAGTGCACGTGGAGGAGTAAGAGGAGAAAACTGACCAAATTGAGGTGAGGGGTGCTAACCAATTTGGTTGCAGAGGGTTTTACAACACAATGTAATTTGTAATTTGTGAAACACAATGTGGGTTTTTAGTTATTTGAATCTCCTTGTTTAAATGTATGAATGTCTTTAAAATCACACCTTCCATTGTTGTGTTTGAATTTCAGATGATTGAGAAAAAAAGTGCATAAAATAATTGTATTTTGGAAAATGCAATGTGGGTCTTCAGTTATTTGAATCTCCTTGTTTAAATGTAAAGGGTTGGCTCACAGTGGATTGCTTGCTTCTTAACACCTAGGGTTTTGCAACATGGAGTTTTACAAAATATTATGAATGTCTTCAAAATCACACCTTCCATTGTTGTGTTTAAATTTTGCATGATTAAAAAAAAAGTGCACAAAATAATTATAATTTGGAAAACATAATATGAGTATTCAGTAATTTGAATCTCCTTGTTTAAATGTAAAGGGTTGCCTCACAGTGGGTTGCTTTCTTCTTAACACCTAGGGTTTTGCAACATGGAGTTTACAAAATAGTATGAATGTCTTGAAAATCACACATTCCATTGTTGTGTTTAAATTTTGCATGATTGAAAAAAAAGGTGCACAAAATAATTGTAATTTGGAAAACACAATGGTGGTTTTCAGTTATTTGAATCTCCTTGTTTAAATGTAAAGAGTTGTCTCATGGTGGGTTGGTTGGTTCTTAACACCTACAGTTTTGCAACATGGAATGTTACAAAACACTATGAATGTCTTCAAAATCACACATTCCATTGTTGTGTTTAAATTTTGCATGATTGAAAAAAAAGTTCACAAAATAATTGTAATTTGTAAAACACAATGGTGGGTTTGAGTTATTTTAATCTCCTTGTTTAAATGTAAAGGGTTGTCTCATGGTGGGTTGCTTGCTTCTTAACACCTACGATTTTGCAACATGGAATGTTACAAAATAGTATGAATGTCGTGAAAATCACACATTCCATTGTTGTGTTTAAATTTCACATGATTGAAAAAAAAGTGCACAAAATAATCGTAATTTGGAAAACACAATAGTGGTTTTCAGTTATTTGAATCTCCTTGTTTAAATGTAAAGGGTTGTCTCACGGTGGATTGCTTGCTTCTTAACACCTACGGTGTTGCAACACAAAATGTTACAAAATAGTATGAATTTCTTCAAAATCACACATTCCATTGTTGTGTTTAAATTTCGCATGAGTGAAAAAAAGAGTGCACAAACTAATTGTAATTTGGAAAACACAATGGTGGATTTTAGTTATTTGAATCTCCTTTAAATGTAAAGGGTTGTATCATGACCTGGGTTGCTTGCTTCTTAACACCTACGGTTTTGCAACATGGAATGTTATAAAATAGTATTAATGTCATGAAAATCACACATTCCATTGTTGTGTTTAAATTTCACAAGATTGAAAAGAAAAGTGCACAAAATAATTGTGTTGTACCCCAAATTAAATTTTTTGCTACACTTAGGCATTTTGAAGAAATGAGTTAAAGTCTTGTCAAAATCTATCAAAAAGGTCAAAATTGGGGTTTGTATGTCTTGCATGGGGGTCAATAACTTGAAATTTTCAAAATCTAACAATCAGGGTCGGTTCAGAACGTCCAAATCAACAAAACCCAGATTTCAGTTTTTCAACCCTAAATTTTAGGAAAAATTCTATTTTTAGCAGTTTTCTAAAAATATAAACTTTTTTTGGGTTTTTTTGGGTTTCTCAAGAAACAGATACTGACAAAATTTTCTAAAAATAGAAAGTTTGGCTTCTAGAGTTAAGACTAATTTTGATTGGCTTAAAATACTTCCTCATCAGGTTGGTGCAGTCAGAATCATGAAAAGATCTATTTTCCCCTAGTGGGTCTATTCTGGTTTTTCAGAAGCTTCTTCTAGAGAATCAAGGTTATCAATGGAGGTAAGTTGGCTGCCAGGTGTTGGAATCAGACATTCAAGTGTCAAACAGAAGCTATCAACGATGAACATGCACGAAAAATGGAGAAAGCAGAGAAGAAGCTGTAAATTTTGAAAAATGCAAAAAATTGTCTAACTTTGGTGAATCTAGGCGCCTCCAGTCAAGAAGGGTGCCCATACTCCCATGCCTTAGAAATTTTTTGTATCCGATAGTCAAGGCCAATAAAAGCATGTCAAACGAGGAAAGAAATTTGAAAAGTTCAGAAAAGTTTCTAAGTCTACTAAACTTGGCCGCCCCTGGAGAAGAAGGGCACCCATCTTTTTGAAGTATCATATGATAAAATCAGAAATGCAACTCCTAGGCAATGTTGGTCAGATCTATCTCAGCTCCGTAGAGAGCCCAACAACGTAGTCATCTGATCATTCAGTTTCTGACAAACTCAGATCAAACAGGGGCCATGATGAGAGGTGTTTAGAACTGTGAAGGTAAAAATGATGAAAATATTCTAACACCGGTGAACATGGGCGCCCCTAGAGAAGAAGGGCACCCAAGTTTTTAAGAGGTCAAATGATAGAATTTTTTGAAGGCGCCTCCAACGTGACTTCACCAGACTTGATCAAGTTGTCCAACGCAATCATCAACACACTCGTCGGCACTCACAATCGTCAGATACCAGAGATTGAACAAAGGAGAAAAAGTGAGTAAAATGATAGAAGTCGAAAGCAATGGTGAAAATCTCAAAATAAAAACTAACTCTGGAGAAGTTGGGTGCCTCTAGTCAAGAAGGGCACCTAGGGTCTTGAGGCATCAGATGTCAGTTTTCAGAAGACCCCTTCTAGAATCTTCTTAGCTATCCAGTGAACCTGTTAGCTAGTCGATTTGATCAGTATAATGCCCTAAATCATGAATTCATTTGAAAGTCAAAAGACAAGAAAAAAATTAAAGATCATTAAAATGGCTAACCCTGGAGAAAGTGGGCGCCCTTGGAGGAGATAGGCACCCGACAATTTGAAGGGTCAAATGAAGTTTTTGTCAGAAGATGTCTCCAGAACAATGTTGTCAGATTCAATCAGGCTCCATGATGAAACAATTCGATCAGGCTCCGTGATGAAACATTCAGTTCATCCGTCAGATCAATCTGGAAGCTGGGAGACAAAATCAAACTAGGGTTGAAAATTGAGGAGAAGTTGAAAATAGTGAAAAAATGGCTAAGTCTGGATGAAATAGGCACCTCCAGCCAAGAAGGGTGCCCAACTTCTCTTGCCTTGGTGAAATTTTTGAAAATTTTAAAATCTTGAAAGAAGAGAAAATGCCAAAGTTTGTTGCGCAAACTCAAATTAGGGTTTTGAAGAATTAGGGTTAAAGAAAGTTGTTTTCTCAAGAAAAAACTTATTGAAGGCACCTTTGTGTTTCATTTTTCATTATTTTTTTGCAGGTGGCTTCAAGGATAAATAGAGAAACAACTTCAAACCTTTATTTTTAAAGATTCAAGAACATAAACTTGCTAGTTTTTCATAAATTTTTAGATCAGCACTCAAAGAAGGTTTGATTTTTCATACTTTTTCATCCAGAACATCAAATCTTTGAAGAAGGAGGCCATTGTTTTCAATTTTCAGCGAGCTGGTTTATACTAGTTCTATCTTCTAGATAATTTTTTGAGAATTTTCTCAAGGTTGCAGTAGTTGCTTTTTATTTTGCATGCCAGAGAAAACTTCAAAACTTCCAATTTCCAATCTTCTGGGTCTATCTCAAATCTTCTTCTGGACAAAACCCATAGCACAACTTTTTCAGTGAAACTTCAAGTGCCTGCTTTTTCAGTGAAACTTCGAGGTTTTCAAAATCTAACCAAATGGGTTCATCTAGAATGTGCCTCTAAACAATACCCAAATGTCAGTTTTTTTTTTCTTTTTTGGAGAAAATTAGGGTTTGCTATTTTTTCAGTCTTCATTCGAAATTTTCAAAAAAAGATGATTTGGGTCTTCTTGTAATGAAATTCTAAACAAAACACATATCTCAAAAAAAATTCCAAAAAATTCATCCGCTTGACGAAGAAAAATCAACAGGCTAAAAATAGAAAGTTGTGCAAAACTTGTTAGAACATAGGCGAGTTTACAGGAAATCTTCAAGTTTTGTAGAATGGAGTACACTCCCAAAGAATTCAAGACTAAATCAGCACTATACCATGATTTCATTGAAATAGCCAAGACTGATTTGCACCACATCAAGCCAGTGATCAATCTATATGCTTTGAAGGATGTAGGCTATGTTGCAGTCGAACATCTTGGTCATTTTGGGTTGTTTGCAGCTTCGAGAAATGTTGAGAAGTGCTTTGAGGAAAAGGACAAGTGTTGGAAAAAGTTGTGCAATACTCTTCCATGGAGAATCAAGAGAAGTGTTAGAAGCATAAAGTTGTAGAGCCGCCAAGTTATTAATTAGTGAGTCATCTTTTGGGGCAGCGATTTTTTCAAGAATAGAACTCATAAAGAAGCTAAAGATGTCAAAGATTTTCTAAGTTTGATTGCAATAGGGGAGAAGATCCTAGAAAAGCAGAATATGGCTATAGATAGTATCAACGCTCCTGATTGAGAGGCAATTTCTCGCTTTTTAGCAGATGTGATCAAAATTTAAATCAACTTTCTTCTAGAAGCTTTCTCACGCTTACTTTCTATTCTTGTCTCAATTCTTATCCATCCTTTGAGAATAGAAAGAAAACAATTGTAATGAGTTGGAATTTCCTATTTTAGATGCTTTCTAGGTTGTAGATGCTTATCTTCTTTTAGTTTTAGAAATAAAGCTTGTGAGTATTAGTTGTAAAAGCAAGGAGATTTTAGGGTTCCCTACTCCTCTGCTTGGCTATAAATAAGAGTAGTGTTTGCTCATTTTAGTTTAACTGTGCTTGTGATAACAGAATTGTTGAGCCTATGCCTTCATGTTTGTTATCTATTAGTGTCAGTTCACTTTGTGTTAAGGGCAATTTTGCATGCCTCTTTTAGCTACAAGTTCTTGTTCAGTACATGTTTCTTGTGTCAAGTGATAATCTGGTTTGATCACATGTTGCGTGTATTTTTCCACAACTTGTTGTCTCGAAATTGTAATCTTGAGCCAGAAGTTTGAGTAAATAAAGTCTTGAGTGTGCTTTGCTGCCCCGATATAAAAATCTCAGATTTCTGTTTATTGTTTTGTGCCAAGAAGTGTGAGGAAATAAAGTCTTGACCGTGCTTTTCTGCCTTGATATAATTTCTCATATTTCCGTTTATTGTGTAATTCTTTTATGATCTCTTTTTCAGCTTGCATTGAATGTATGTTGAGAAAAGTTTGTTTAAGTATCTTTGTCAGAAAATCAATCTTGTTCATTTCTAACTCTCTTTCTCTATGTTTATTTGAGAGGCTAGAAATGTTAATAGCGTAAGTTAAGTTTCATTGAAGGGAAAACCTCAGCTGCAACATCTAGAGTTCTATAACCTTGTGTTCTCGCAGCTGAACCAAAAAGATAGGAAAAATTAGTTTAGTTTACTTTCTTTATGCAACTCAACAAAAGAGGGAGCTTCCCCTCCTAATTTGAAGAGAAGTTTACTACACATAGCTGTCTATTTCCAAAACGCATTCCAGAGGCGCGATTTGAAACACCAACGAATTGTAATTTGGAAAACACAATGGTTGCTTTCAGTTATTTGAATCTCATTGTTTAAATGTAAAGGGTTGTCTCACGATGGGTTGCTTTCTTCTTAACACCTACAATGTTGCAACATGGAATGTTACAAAACATTATGAATGTCTTCAAAATCACACATTCCATTGTTTTGTTTATTTTTTCAACTTCGTGTCTTTTATATTGCACTTGTGTGTCAACACCATTAATTAAACTCCTTTTATTTCGATGATAAATTTTTTGTTTAATCTTTTAATTTATTTTCCAAGTGGTTAATTGTAGTGTTTGTGTTGTTTTAATTCAGTTTTAGCAGTTCCAACTATTTCTTTTGCATCTACAAGTTGACTAGTCACACATTTTTTCTCATCCCCATTGTTGTTACATGTTATCACCCCCATAACATTCCTTTTCATGAGCTTCTACCTTTTGTTTGATATCTTTTATTTGTAGCTGTGGAGCAACTGCTTCCTTATTAGCCCTTAAGACAACACCATCCATTTTTTTGATAGAGTTTTGAATGTCTTCAATACTTTTGTGTAGCTTTGCAGCTGCTCTTTGCTCAGCTTTGAGAGTCTCTTTCTGATTAGAGAATGCAAATATTTTCAGTTTGATAAGTTATTTACAAAACTTGTTTTCTTTCATGTCTCCAACCAATGGATTCTCTTTTTTCACTGTAAGATCTATTTTTTCCTTTTCATCTCATCTATTTTGAATTATATTTGTTCCATGGAATTCTTATGAAAAATATTTGACTTCATTTGTCCAACTCCACTTATAGCATCATCTCTCACTTTATTTTCTTGCATAAATCCATATGGAATACAAAATTTATTGACTTTATCCACTTTTGCATGGCAATTTTTCCATTGCACATACTACATGATGCTCCTTCATCAAGTTGTCAAGTGCAAGAACAATCTCATCAGTCGATACATTATCTCATTCACTTTGGTCTGCTTATTTTCAAGTGTTTTTAGAGTAGATTCCTTCCTTATTACATACTTTATACTACCTACTGCTTGCATTTTGCATTGCCATATGCCCATTTCGGATACACACCTTCCTCAACTTCTCAACAATAATAAGTCTCTTCAATCAATATAGTATCTATCTCATTCACTATGGTCTGCTTCTTTTCAAGTATTTCTACAACAGATTCCTTTGTCATTTCATACATTCTAGTACCTGTTGTGTCCAATTTTGCATTGTCATTTTCTCATTGCACATACTTCAAATGCTCCTTCCCCAACTTCTCAAGAGCAAGAAGAATCTCTCCATTCAATAAATTATATATCATACACTTTGGTATGCTTCTTTTCAAGTTTTTTACGGATATTTCCTTATTCATTTCATACATTCTATTACCCGTTGCATCCTAAAATATTAAGAAGATCTCAGGTTCGTTAACACCCAGTGTTTTCCAACATTGAATTATAAATAGACAAAATGAGTGTAATGAAAAAATTACAATACCATTATAATAAAAGGCACCTTGAAAATTTACCAAAACTATTACTTATAGTATGAATTTCTTTTGGATTTCCTGATATTATTAAAATATAGGAAGGTAGAAAAACACAATGGATTGTAAGTTAGGTTTTTGAGCTTGTACAAAGAAAAGGGTGGAGAATTTGGGGAGGATTTGCAGCCAGGGGATACATAAAAGTAACCATATTTATCTGAGGGGTGACCAACCAGTTGCGTTCTTATATATAGAGGGTTATACAACACTATGTGGGTTGTAGGTTTCTTAATGCATTGTGTTTTCTAACCTCTGATTATACAGAAAATATGATTGTAATGAAAACCTTTTGTTGTTTACACAATACGAATGTAATGAAAGGAACATCTTCAAAATATATAACAAGCCTCAGGTAGACTAAAAATTGTGTTTCAATTTTCTCAAATCAATAAACTATAGGAAAGTTGGAAAACACTGTGGGTTGTATTTTATATATTTGTGCTTGATGTTCTTTTTCTGGTCATGTTTATTTTTATGTTCATAAATGTTTGACTTCACTAGTTCAAATCCAGTTATAGAATCATCTTTCACTTTCTCTATTCAGACAAATTCATATGCAATACAAAATATCTCGAGTTTATCCACTTCTACATTGCGATTTTCCCATTGCACATACTGCACATGCTCCTTCCTCAACTTCTCAAGAGTTGGAAGAATCTTTTCAATTAAAAAAATATCTATCTCATTAAGTTTGATCTCCTTGTTTTCAAGTGTTTTTAAAGTAGATTCCTTTTCAATTTCATAAATTACAGAACCTGCTACCTCTAGATTTGCATTATCTCTTTGCCTTTGCACAGACTACATATGCTTCTTTGTCAATTTATCAAGAGCATAAAGAATCTCTTAAGTCAACACAATATCTATCTCATTCACTATGGTTTTCAATGCAAGTAAGCTTCACAATTTATTTTAATTGTGGTTTACAGTTAAATTTTCTTTTCGAATTCCTCATATGTTTCACAAATAAATGCACAAAAAAAAAAGTGTTTTAGCCTACGTTCATTTAGTCCTTTACTGATTTTTTTTTTGTCAACAGATGCAAAGAACATGTTTTTTTATTTTGACATTGCTAGTAGCCATAGAAGTAATTACATATTATTATTCACGTTACACTTATAGGCTACATATAAAGTTGCACGTTGGACTTCTCATCGTGTTGTTCAACTTGCACTTTTTTAGTTCATGAATTGTCATATACGATTTTGTTGGTGATGTTAAGTCACCCCAAATGGAAGGCTTGATATCACAACATTCCTGCTCAGGTAAAATAGGTTTGTACACCCCATATACTATGAAGTCTTAGTTTTTTTTCATGTGAGGTTGTGATTTTACCTGCGATCTTTATGTCCGCTTGGAGGTTCAACTAGACACTGTGTTTTCCAACCTGCATTGGATGACATCATGGTTGATAGGAAAATTTAGACATTTATGCCTTTCTTGATTCACTTCATTATTGATTTATGATTTTGTCAACATATGCAAAAAATGTGTTATTCTTTTGGCGTTGTTGGCAATAATGGATGCACATTTATTTACATACAAGGTTATCATAAAAGGTTTTGGTTGCCCTCTAACCTTTCCTCACCATTAACACATACACATGCACCACAACCAACATATTTCCCAAAATAATACATATGTTGTTGCAACTGTAGAAGTAATTACATAATGTTATGCATTTTACACTCATATACCACATACAAAGTTGCAGGTTGAACCACTCATCGTGTGGTTCAACCTTCACTTGTTTATTTCATGAATTGTCAGATTTTCTTTTGTTGCACATGTTAAGTCACTCCAAATGGAAGGCTAAATATCACAACATTCCTCCTCAAGTAAAAGAGGTTTGTACACCCCATATACTCTGAAATATTAGTTATATTTACATACAGGGTTGCAAATATACTTGTGGTCTTTATGTCCACTTGGAGGTTCAACTACATGTTGTGTTTTCCAACCTGCATTGGCTTACATCATTGTTGATAGGACATTTTACACCTTTCTACCTTTCCTCATTCTCTCCACATTTTTTTTCAACAAATGCAACAAACATTTTTTCATTTTGGTGTTGCTGGAAGCAATGGATGTGCTTTATTTTTACATACAAGGTTGTCATCAAAGGTTTTGGTTGTCCTCTAACCCTTCCTCTCCTTTAGCACATACACACACCACAACCAATGTATCTTCCTAAAATAATACATTTGTTGTTGCAATTGTAGAAGTAATTACATATTGTTATGCACAATACACTCATAAGCCACATACAAAGTTGCAAGTTGAACCACTCATTGTGTGGTTCAACCTTCACTTGTTTATTTCATGAATTGCTAGATGTGTTTTTTCTCCTAATGTTAGTTCATGCCAAATGGAAGGTTGAATATCACAATATGCCTCCTAAGGTAAAAGAGGTTTTTACACCTCATATACTCTGAAATCTTAGTTATATTTAGATGCAATGTTGTGAATTTACTTGCGGTCTTTATATCAGCTTGGAGGTTCAACTACATGGCGTGTTTTCCAACCTACATTGGCTTACATCATGGTTGATAGGAAGTTTTATAACTTTTTGCCTTTCCTCATTCTCTCCATTACTAATTCATTTTTTTGTCGATAGATGCAACAAACTTGTTATCATTTTGGCATTGGTAGCAACAATGGATGCAATTTTTTTTACATACAAGGTTGTCATCAAAGGTTTTGGTTTCCCTCTAACCTTTCCTCTCCATTAACTCATACACATGCACCACAACCAACGTATCTTCCTAAAATAATACATATTTTGTTGCAATTGTAGAAATAATTACATACTACACTCACACACCACATACAAAGTTGTAGGTTGAACCACTCATTGTGTGGTTCAACCTTCACTTGTTCATTTCATGAATTGCTAGATGTGCTTTTGCTAGTCATGTTAAGTCACCCCAAATGGAAGGCTAAATATCACAACATGCCTCCTCAATTAAAATAGGTTTGTACACCCCATATACTTTGAAATCTTAGTCATATTTATATGCGGGGTTGTGAATTTACTTGCGGTCTTTATGTCAGCTTGGAGGTTCAACTACATATTGTTTTTTCCAACATGCATTGGCTTACATCATGGTTGATAGGATATTTTACACCTTTTTACCTTTCCTCATTCTCTCCATTACTGATTCATTTTTTTCAACAGATGCAACAAACATGTTATCATTTTGGCGTTGTTGGCAGCAATGGATGCACTTTTTTTTACATACAAGGTTGTCATCAAAGGTTTTGGTTGCTTTTTAACCCTTCCTCTCCTTTAACACATACACACGCACCAAAACCAATGTATCTTCCCAAAATAATACATTTATTGTTACAATTGTAGAAGTAATTACATATTGTTATGCCCGTTACACTTCTACGTCACATACGAAGTTGCAGGTTGAACCATTCATTGTATGGTTCAACCTTCAATTGTTTATTTCATGAATTGATATATGTGATATTTCTCTTCATGTTAAGTCACACCAAACGGAAGATTGAATATCACAACGTGCCTCCTCGGGTAAAAGAGGTTTGTACATGCCACATACTCTAAAATCTTAGTCATATTTACATGCAAGGATGTGAATTTATTTGCGGTCTTTATGTTCGCTTGAAGGTTCAACTATGTGTGCTATGTTTTCCAACCTGCATTGGCTTACATCATGGTTAATAAGACATTTTACACCTTTCTTCCTTTCCTCATTCTCTCCATTACTGATTTTTTTTTTGTCAATAAATGTAACAAACTTATTATCATTTTGACTTTGTTGGTAGCAATGGATGCACTTTTTTTACATACAAGGTTGTCATCAAAGGTTTTGGTTTCCCTCTAACCTTTCCTCTCCATTAACTCATACACACGCACCACAAGCAATGTATCCTCCCAAAATAATACATTTGTTGTTGCAACTGTAGAAGTAAGTACCTATTGTTATGCACATTACACTCGCACGCCACATACAAAGTTGTAGGTTGAGTCACCTATCATGTTCTTGCTCAAACAACACAAGTTTACTTGAAAATGATGGTTGGTTTTCACAACATTCCTCTTTAGGTAAAATAAGTTTGTGTGGTACACCTAAAATGGACTCGTCATTGAATATCCATGTACAATTGTGATTGTTTTGTTCTTGTCTATGTCCACTTGTACGTTGAGATAGATAGTTTGATTTCCAACTCGTGTTTATTTTATATTTTATGCGTAGTTTGATTCAATCTATCACCTTTAATTTTCCTCAGTAGAAGTTGGCAACCTCTTATTGGTTTCATGTTGGTGGCATCAATTCAAGCATATTTTATTTACGTTCAATGAATAATTTGTTTCTTTTTCTGGACACAATCCACTCTAATTTTAAATGTTTGTCCAATTCTATCCTTTCCTAGAATGAGGAGAGGTGTGAAATGGAATAAGGAAGATGATTTGGAGGTGCAAGATGTATGGGGTGTAGGCTCTCATTTTTCCTCTTCCGATTTGTATTGGACTCCTACTTGCATCGAGGAGGATTGGGTCCTTGACCTTGTCACAAAAATTCCTTGTACCAAACTTGATGATTTCATTCGCGATGAAATTTTGGTTGAAGATTTTGAAACTAAATTTTTTCCCAAGAAAAAAAGACAGTGTAGGTCATCACGCTTCCCGTTGACGGAAAAAATTATGGCAACAAGATTATGTATCATAGGTTTGTATCTTTCAACATTAATTTGTATGGTCCGCTGATATTTTACTCTCTCTTGCTTCAAGATGATGAGATGAGGCTTTCTTTACAGCTACTAGTGTCAATATGGTTCTAAAGACCACAAAGACTGGCCTCCACCAAAGAAGAAAAAACAAAAAAACATTTATACAAATGCAAGGTTATCAATGCCACTTCATTGTAAAGGTTATGCATGACAGACCTGATGTTGCCTATCTTCTCTACAAAGAAATGTTCCACGTGAATAAAACAAGTGAATTTTTCCATGGCATTGGTGACACTGTAAGTGGAGATAGGTGTTCTATGATTTCCGCTAATCTATCTACAAAATGCAAAAGCTATATTGAAAGCCTTTTGCTAATGGATGTGAGTGTCAATGCAATAATGGATAGACATGTCACTCATCCTATCTTCCGTGGCATGATGTTAAAGAGAGATCAATTTATTACATGAAAGGATGTAATGAATTCCTGGTGAAAGGTACATTCTATTCATGCACATAAACACAAATTTGATTCAACAAGTATCATAATATGGAATGGAGAGGAATTTGACAACTTCTTCTACTTTCAACAGACCATGGAGACGATACACCTTTTGTGATCGGGGTTCAGACTCCATGGATGTTGGATACGATGGTTCACCACCCACACAATTCAATCATCTTGATGGATTCCATGTTTTCCACTAACAAATATAGGGTGAGGTATTAGAAACATTGACAAATAGTTATTCGTCTTTTAAATGATCTTACTGGCTATAAACCTGACAATGCTCATGCTGACTTGTTATGTCTACAATTTCCATTATATACTTTGCTCATTTTTGACAAGCAACTGAGTGGTGTGCCTGTTGCATGGGTAGTCTCCTCACAAAACAAGATTGAGGACATCTTTGCGTGTCTATGTGAATTGTATGCCCGTGGAAGAAGATCCAAACCTGACTAGAGAATCAATGCATTTTTTTATCGATGATGCGACTATAGAAATTCAGACCATACAGTATGTGCATCTCTTTGTTCATTTGTGTACCTTTCTCATTTGCTATTTATTTTTAATGCCACTTTCTCATGTAGATGAGCACTAAACAATATTTTTTGTATTGTTTATTAGGGTTGTCTTTCGATTCCATGTGCTTCTATGCATTTGGCATGTTAAAAGGGCTTGGCTGAAGAATGTATATAAGTACGCAACCAAGGAACAAGAAATGGAAATCTTCCATAGACTTGGCATGATCATGATGGCAATCGGTGATAGCAAAGACAACATCACTTAGCTATTGAACTCTTTCTTTAAGGATTTCAATGATCAGCCCCAATTTTTAGAGTACTTTAAGAAGACCTGGTGTGAAGGAAATGATTGAATTAGTGAGTTGAAAATTTATGTCACCTCATTCGATATGCACGATTCACATTCTTTGATGTTACCTCTAATACGTTGTGGTTTACTTGACTATTGGCTTTTTTTTCACAGCCATGTGGGCAAAAAATTACAGACTATTCTCACATGCCAACCATGACACAAATGCAGCCATTGAGTTGTACCATTGCACACTCAAAATTTGGTACTTGTGTGATCATCAAAAAAATGCACAAGGCGAATGGACTATTTGTATTACACACTTGTGTATAAAATGGACCCATTCTTTAGGAAAAATGAAAAGTTGTAGAATTATGGTTTTTTGATGAACTATAAGTTTTTAAAAATTCAATCTAGTTTGGAGTGGGCCAAGGCAATTTTGGATGATGATTGTGTTCTGGATAAAAAAAATCCTGGATGGCACTGGGTCAAAAGTCAAAGTAGGTTCGGCCACTACCTCGTTCAAAAATATGGTGAGCACCTTTTTGTTTGTGAGTGCCCGTGGAGTTTGTAGGGAAACACTTGCAAAAATGTCATTAAGGTTGTTGACTTGATTAAAAGATCATTTGCCATTGAAGGGGTGGTCCACGGTAAGTGAATTTCAATTCAAAGTGCGTTACTTTGTGGGAGAAAATTGTGTTGCATTTTCTACTGCCTAATAGAAGTTTCTTGTGTGTGATCATTTAGATGAGAGAGTTCAACCAATTGATAGAGGGATAGATTTGAATGAGACATTGTCACAAGGGGGGAGTAAAAAAAAAACAATCCTAATCTTCTCACCCCTACACAAGCTCCTTCTATCACTCATGTATATAATGAACATTTGTAGAAAATGTGTATTTGGAATGACATAAAAAAAATATTGAAGAAAGTGATGCGTACACCACCCCAATGTCTAGAACAAGTATAATCATATGCACAGTGCATCGAGAGGTTTCTACAAGACCTACAAAAATCCAATGCATTGTCGTTTGAATTCATTCTCGATCTTGATGGAGATGCAACTAGCACTGTTCACATGCATCCATGGTTTAGTGCAAGCATGGATCATCCTCAATGTGCAACTCATCATACAAAGCGTGTTGAACAACAGTCAGATCACCGAACTCCTATGTGTGACTTCTTTCCCTTATCAATGAACAATAGCTTCAATGTGAATTTCAATATGCAATGTGAGAATTTAGGTGTAACTACTATGGGTGGGGCAGAGGATATGACATCTAATACGGGTGACTATGATAAAATCTATTTCAATCACTATATTGTAATAGGAAATGGTATTGCAGATTCATTTTTTCAATATGTGCTTCTACTACGTCATAAATTTTTATTTTTTGGTCTTTTTTGTTTGCTTCAACATTCCAATCGAGGGAAAGGATTCCTCACCGGTGACTATCTTTCATGAGTGTAAACCCAATGGAAGGTATGGTTCCAATTTAACAAGTATGCATAGGTAAGTCCAATTTTTTGGTATGACATTATGCAATAGCATGCTTCCTTATAAAATTTTGGCTATGGTTACAGGTTGATGTCGGCCAACGTGCATTCACTCTGCTGCTTCTTGAAGAGTTACTAAGGAGTGTAGAAGCATGCATCAATGAACCTCATTCTGTAGGTAAGCATGTTGTATTTTCTAAAAAAAATTCATAGAAGTGATCTACAATTTTGACATCAAAATTTCATGTCTCCAGCCAACTCATTATGTTTTTGTTCACTTCTTTTCAATTGCTTGTGCAGTAGACTCCTTTTTTTGTTTCATGCATTCTAGTACATGTTGCTCCAGTTGTTCATTTCCATTTTACCATTGCACATACTGCACATGGTCCTTCCTCAACCTATGAAGAGCAAGAAGAATCTATTCAGTCAAAACTTTATCTATCTCTCTCACTTTACTTGCTTCTTTTCAAGTGTTTTCATAGCAATTCCTTTTTTCATTTCAGACATTCTAGTACATGTTGCTCCACTTGTGCATTTCCATATGTCCATTTTACAAAAAAAAGCTCACATTATTTGCAATGTTGGAAAACACACTATACCATGTCAGTTAGTTCATTATAATTATTTTTTGTTTCATTGCGACCAAGAATGTTATAATGAAGTCCACTTTTAATTTGTTTTGGTACAATCAAAATGTCATTTAAATTTATTCATATGATTAGAACAAATAAAATGCTCGCATTGTTTGTTGTTGGAAAATACACAGTCGAAATTCCAATTAGTTCATTATGAAAAGTTTTGTTTTGTTACGACAAAGAATGTAATCAAGTCCACTTTCAATTTTTTGAACAACTATTTGGTACAATAAAAAATGGCATTTCACATTTTCAATCTGATTGGAGCAAAAAAATGGTCATAGTGTTTGCAGTGTTGGAAAACACATTGTCCCATGTCAGTTTGTTCCTTATGAAAAGTTTTGTTTCGTTACCACTGAGAACGTAATGAAGACCACTTTCAATTTTTTGAACAACTCTTTGCTATAGTGAAAATGGCATTTCACATTCTTCATCTGATTGGAACAAATAAAATGCTCACATTATTTGCATTGTTGGAAAGCACACTATCTCATGACAGTTAGTTTGCTATGAAAAGTTTTGTTTCACTTTCAATTTTTTTAACAACTCTTTCGTATAGTCCAAATTTCCTTTCACTTTATTCATCTGATTACAACAAATAAAATTCTCACATTATTTTCCATGTTGGAAAACACATTGTCCCTTGTTAGCTATTTCATCATGAAAATTTTATGTTTCATACAATCTAAGAATATAATGAAGTCATCATTCATAGTGTCTATATTTAGAGAATGTAGTTGTGTCTTCATTACATAAAGTTGTTCCCAAAAGTTGTTGACATGCACCTTCTTCAATATTGTAGCTTTGCACCGGATTTTTGGTCAACTTTGAGAGTGTCTTTCTAATTAGAGAATGCAGTTGTATCTTCTGAAATTGTTTTGTCTTTCATTTCAGGCATTTTAGTACCTGTCGCTCCAGCTGTGCATTGTTATTTTCCCTTTGGACATACTGCACATGCTCCTTCCTTAAGTTCCAAAGAACAAGTAGAATCTCTTCAATCAAAACATTATCTATATCTTCCACTTTTCTCTCTTATTTTCCAGTGTTTACATTGTAGAATCCTTTTTCATTTGAGTATTTTTAGTACATGCTGCTCCACTTGTGCGTTGTCATTTATCCATTGCATAATGAAAAATATCATTATTTCCAGTGTTGGAAAACACACTATCCCATATTCTCATATTATTTGCACATATTGCACATGCACAACATTTCAATACTATTATGTAGCTTTGCAGATGCTTTTTGGTCAGCATTGAGAGTGTCTTTCTAATTAGAGAATGTAATTGTATCTTCTGAATAAGTTGTTTTGTCTTTCATTTCATGCATTTTAGTACCTGTTGCTCCATTTGTGCATTTCCAATTGGACATACTACACATGCCCCTTCCTTAAGTTTCAAAGAATAGGTAGAATCTCTTCATTCAAAGCATTATCTATCTCTTCCACTTTGCTCGCTTCTTTTCCAGTGTTTTCATTGCAAATTTCTTTTTCATTTCAAGATTTGTAGTACATGTTGCTCCACTTGTGCATTTCCATTTCTCCATTGCACAAAAAAAAATGCTCACATTATTTGTAGTGTTAGAAAACACACTGTCCCATATTCTCACATTATCTACACATATTGCACATGCACAACATTTCAATACTGTTATGTAGCTTTGCAGGTGTTTTTTGGTCAGCGTTGAGAGTGTCTTTCTAATTAGAGAATGCAGTTGTATCTTCTAAAAAAGTTGTCTTTCATTTTAGGCATTTTACTACCTTCTACTCCAGTTGTGCATTGCCATTTCCCCATTGCACATACTACACACACTCCTTCCTCAAGTTTCGAATAATAGGTAGAATCTCTTCAATCAAAACATTATCTCTTTTTCACTTTGGTCACTTATTTTCTAGTGTTTTCATAACAGATTCCTTTTTCATTTCAGGATTCTTAGTACATGCTACTCCACTTGTGCATTTCTATTTTTCCATTTCACACACTATACATTCACCTTCTTCAATACTGTTATGTAGCTTTGCAACCAATTTTTGGTCAGCATTGAGAGTGAAAGCTAATAATTCATTTGTTGGAGGTATAAAAGATGTCACACAATTCACAAGCATTGGCCTCTAGTTGGTTGACCAACTACCACCCATATCTTCCATGTAATATTCTTGCTCGCATAGAGGAATTGAGTCTCTCATATAGGTTGTGGGAAAAAGATGTTAAGGAGAATTGATAGAAAAGAGCCAAACCACAATGATGTCAACTATCATAATTATGCTCATTTCTTTAACTGTTTCTTTGGTGTATGGGTAAAAATGAGCATGGACGTTCAATATTACAATCTAGAAATAGATATTATAAATTTATGTGATTGGACAATGTCTCTTTACCCATAAATTCAAGACCTTTTCCTAGCTAGATGCGTCTAGAAGGTATGCATTCAACCAACAATAACTATATGCAAGCAGAATCTTCTGAATGAGTTGAGCATGAGGTTTATGAGATTCATTAAGGGGGAATCTCTAATTAGTAATCACATGGGTCTTGTGGAGGAATGGTTGTTGGCCATGTTCAAATTCAACCACATTGTCAGGTTTGAGATTCACCGTGTCAGACCATCATTTAGGCTGATACATGCATATTATGGGGTGCCTACGTTGTATGTTGTCAATTCTACCTTGACAATCAAAGTGTGCCAAATCCTTTTGAATACTGAGAATGAAAAAATTATACCTGTTTGTAAATGGTTGGCGTAGTTGTCAGTGTTTAGAAACTATTTAGTTATTATATTGAACATTTGTAAAAAAAATAGTGACAAATGTTTGTAAAGTTTTCAATGATTCTATATGATTGTATCCAATACAACTTCCTTTGGGCACTATTAGCACTATTAAATGTGGCTTGTAATTTTCTTCAAAATGGGACAAATGAGATGCATTTTTTACATTTCGTAGTCAGGGAAGTGCATCATATTTAGATATTATTATCACAATTGTCTGCTCCAATTTCAATTAGTTATCGAAGAAAAGTTGGGATGGATAAATATTAAAATATTAGAGACATAAATTTTTCACAATCTATAATATTTACTCATTTTTTTTTACACATTTGACTCTGTGATGTGAATTATTTATCTTAGATCAAATCTAAAAAAAAATTCAAAACATTTTTTACCATCCCTTAGTCTGTATTACAACATTGCTTACAATTCCTTGGATGTTTGGATGGACAGGTATTACAACATTACTTGTGTTTTTCAGCTTGACATACTAAGCTAGTGTCAAAATCTGCCAATACTGTAAAAAAAAAAACCTTTTTTCCTCTGAAAATGGCCAAGCAACAATGTTGAACTTTCTACGTCCATTAGTTATGTCCACAAGATTTTGCGAATAGCTTTTGAATAGCATAATTGCATAGTTTCGGTCACACATGTTTCAAAGTTTTTGGACAACATGATTGGTTTTCTATGGAATTTAGATAAGGTCTTTACATGTTTAAATACGATGTCAATATTCTAATTTATGTATATGTAGGCTTTATAGTAAAAACAAGTTAACATAGCTACCTAGCTTTGACAATACAACACAACCAGCTGAAAGCGAAAACATCATTGATAAATTAGTTGCTACCAAGCACTTCAAGTGAGGTCAAGTTGAATATTTCTATTAGTTTTCTTGAGTTTAAGAGGATTTGCGGAAGCTTTCTCGAGTCTATTATTTCTTACATGGTTTACACCATCAGTGTTGTCATTGAACAAAAATTGAGAAGAGAGTCACAACCATGTGTGTTTTCCATCCTGTAACTCTTTTGTGCATTTTTCAGTTCCAAACATATTACGATATTGAAATGGAATGTTTCGTGCAAGTAAGTGTTGTTATGAGAAAATGAAGGTTAACTTCAATACAATGTTTTTTTACAATTTGCATAATAGAAAGTGCGCATTGAACAAGAATTGAGAAGTGAGTCACAAGCATGTGTGTTTTCCATCCTACAACTTTTTTGTGCATTTTTCATTCCAAACGTATGAGGATATTGAAATGAAATGTTTGCTGAAAGTAAAGGTTGTTATAAAATATGAAGCTAAACTTCAATACACTGTTTTGTTAGTCTCTATAATAGAAAGTGCTCATTGCATGTGCTTACATTTGTAAGTAAGTTGACATAAATAATAAGACTTGAGATGGCATTGCCTACCATTATTTGATGTCATTTGACATTATTTGATATCATTTGACATTTGAGGGATAAATGATTTTGAACAACTAACTGAAACAAACCTTTTCATAACCAATTAACTGGCATGGGACATTGTGTTTTCTAATAGAAAACAATGTGAGCATTTTATTTGTTCCAATTAGGTGAAAAGGGGGAAATTCCATATTTACGTCACCAAATAGTTCTACAATTTGAAGGTGGAATTCATTACATGTTTTTAGTGTACGAAACAAAAACTATTCATGATAGAATAACTGACTTGAGACAGTGTGTTTTCCAACACTGCACACAATGTGAGTGTTATTTGTTCCAATCAGATGAAGAAAATGAAATGTATTTTTTATTGTAGCAAAGAGTTATTCATAAAATTGAAAGTGGACTTCATTACATTCTCAGTTGTAACGAAACAAAACTTTTCATAACGAACTACCTTGACATGGGACAGTGTGTTTTCCATCACTACAATAAATACATCTATACTATATATTTTGGGGTTGGAGACATTTTCCTTAAGGAAAGTTATCCCACCCATCCCTTCATCCCTTTTACCTCTGATCATTCACTCAAGTTTCTTATTCATCATTTTTTTCTTCATTCCACAAATCATCCCATCCATTTTTATTGTTGGGACTCTACATGCATTACCTATTCATGACATCCTCCATCACATTTCTCATCTACCAACACTTCACCTTATTTTTATTCTTTTCCACTCCCCCTATCTATCCATTTACCTCCTATTTTTTCTATTCAATTTTAATCTATCATCAATTATCTCCCACCATGATTTGGTCCTTGTTTAGAATCACCTCCATCCCTCCATTCACCCATCCTTCCATCCCATTCATAATCCCATGCACCCTTACCTTCAATGTTTTACAAAATACAATATCATTTTCTTACATTTTTTTGATTGATTTTTTACACATGTATCTATTCTTGTTTGTGTAAGTTATAGTCTTAATGCTCCATCCATCACAATATCATGATTTCTTTCATCACTAACTCATTTGATTGCAAAATCTGATGAAACCTTTCGACGAAAGCTATATAATCAGATGTATCATCGAGCACTTGTGTGCGAATTTTCATTTTTTTAAAATTTTATCCCCGACGTTCGTCGGAATTTCGACGAACCATTTTTTCATCTACATTTCAACGAAGATCTTTTGCCAAAATTTTGACAGACCTACAAAGTTAAATTGTGGAGGGCATAAATAAAAATGAGCTCAACTATTTATTGCGACAATGTTTTGCTCGACGGTTTTCTTGGGGAAAATCAGAAGAAACTCAAGATATCACCAGGTTGAGGGTAGTCATTGTCTTTTTCCAGAATTCATTTGTGAAGTCAGATTTGTACTTCTAGGTTTGAAAATCATATTTTAAAGCAACATCTCATCAGATTTCATTTTTAGTCTTGTGCATTTTTAGAATTTCATTTCCAGATTTTAGACCTAACTTCACAAATACTTTATAAGGGAATTGTTTATAACTGATGGAAAATTCTTGATGGATTTGGACAAAGATTATATTTGCAAGGTTTCAATTTTAACCCTAATGATCAATTTTCAATAGATTTGGGAGCCATAGCTAGATAATATCAAAGGTGTTGGTTTTTTTTTACTGTAACCAAGTTTATCTTCTAGACACACAGCATATAAAATCTTAGATAATACTGCCTTACAATACCATCAATCTATATTCTAACCCAATACGACTTATCAAATACTTATATGAACATAGTCACCTATAACTTCACTCAAGCATTTTAATTATATTCCTTGAATTAAAGCCAAAATGAGAATTACACACACCATTACAGTGAGATGAACAGAATAACCCTTGATCATTTTATTCAAGATAATAATATATACATACAATGGAGATACATGACCTTGAAATGAGTAATTTTCATTCAGATGTTAGTACTGTCTTGAAAATTAAGTACCCATGAAACTAAAACCTACAACAAAATGACACCAAACCTAAGAATAGTATCTTCACTATAATATCAGGCTCTTTACAAATTCGCTCTGCAATTTGACTTAGACTCGACCTAAAGATATCTAACTTGCTAAGCCGTATTTTTGGTCCTGAAATCCTTCTTATAGGGAAAATGAAGGAGCAACAAGCATCGGACCAGAAATACACCTATCACTGGTCACTTGGACTGCCTCATGACATTTCAAAAATTGGTTACAACAGTTGAGTCTCTGGAGAATCTTCTTGTTCATCCCGTCCACTGGAGAATAACTGTTGCATTTTCCAAACTTCGAAAACTTGCACCAAACTGCCACCAAGACATAGCCAAAATTTGTTATAACCATAACCGTTGAGCTGTTAACTGTCGGTTGTAGACTTCGTCTTATTCTTGTTCAGTTAATTACTTTTCTACCCATCCTTGATATTCCTCATCCGTTGGCCAATTAAAATTTACCACCTCATTTACCTTGGCACTATAAGGTGTATACTTTACTGCTACTTGATTCGCCTCCCTTTCAAAAGATTCCAAAAATGTGCTAGTGTTAATGATTTTATCCATACTACTCATTAGCATGTCATAATCTGAGTCATCACAAATCAATTTGATTTGTGCATTGATGATTTCATCTACCCTGTCCTGCCATTGTTGCAGTGATCTAGCATTTCCTTGGGCATCTATAATATCTGGTAAAGATGTGTCACTCCAGTCATCAAAACTCTTTACCAACTCTTTAATCCTCCTGCTGAAATCATCAGGTAAGGCTTGGAAACCTTGCAGTGACTTCACAAAGTCTTGAGTAGGCCTATTAGCTGCATTTTGAGAATTTCATTTCCAGATTTTGTTGTGCAAGTTCAATATTCTAATTTTAGGAGTCTAACAGTTGGAAATCATAGTAAAATCAGAAATTAATAATTTCTGGAATTAGCATTTGAAAGTGTTTTTTGGGGTCATTAACTTCAGACTATCTTCTCTTTTGTAGGGGTGGTTGCATGTCGAATTCTTTTGGTGTAAAATATCATAATTATTATATTTTGTTACCTGTGTATGATTAAAAATTATTGGAGTGTGATTTTGATATTTTTTGAAGATCTAAATATTCAAGCTTGGTAAAGAAAAATCATGTCAGATAATATTAGTCCATAACAAAATGAAGAGGCACTTGATAGATTGTGGGCTAGATTCAAAAGAAAGGGTGATGGGAAATTTTATTGTCCTTGCAATAATTGCAAGGGCTTAAAGATGAGAAGACTTTTAATCAGAACAACTGAGAAACACTGTAGGCAACATGGTCACGTTGAAGGGGGGCATGGTTATCGTCCATTGGTAAGTTATTTATTATATGTGTTTATATAGATTGAATTTGTAAATGTTTATATTGTTTTAACATTTGATATATATATAAAATCACTTGATCATGATCATGGTTTATTTGTGTCTGTCATTATTATAAAGGTGGGGCGCCCTAGGGCACACGATATGAATTATCATGGCTCAGAGAATGTGGTTTTGCAAGTGGAGGAACATGGAGCTATGAATATCGAAGATGAAGTTAATGATCCTATGGAAGAAGATGATCATGCGCCAGAAAACACAAATGAAGATGATGGTACACATTAGGGGAAATTTACATAAAAAATGGACCTCCTAAGGAACTCTAAAAAAGCAAAAATGATCTCATATAATACAAATTATTTAAATATAAAAAATATAAATTACTTAACTACATGAGTTAAGTGGGGACACACGTTTCTATTATAATTCCTTAAAAAATTGAAGTTCGTGATTTTTTAAAAAGTGGTAACATATATTTCTATTATAATTTATTAAAAAACTCAAGTTCACTTTCTTAATTATTTATTTTTTATTTAAAAACTCTTAAACTCAAGTTTGGTAACTTATATTTTTATTATAATTTATTAAAAAAGTCAAGTCCACTTTCTTTTCTTGATTATTTTTTTTTTTAATTATTTGTTTTTATTTAAAAAGTGGCAAAGTAAAAGTAACTTTAAATATTCTATTTTTTACTTAGTATTATATTATTTAGATTTATTAAAGAATAATTTTATTTTTTTGAAAATATAAAAATTTCTATAATAGAACTTAATAGAACTTAAGAATATAAATCTAAAAAATAAAAAGAATATTTTATATTTAGAAACATGAATGAGATAGAATAAAAATATATTTTTTTAAATATAAAAAGTAGCTTTTTTCTTAAAGAATTATTTTATTTTATTTTAAATATAAAATTAGTTTTTTTTAAAGAATGTCATTAGCTTTTTTCTTAAAGAATAATTTTTTTAAAAAAAATATTAAAAATTATATAATATAACTACATAGAACTTAAGAATATAAATCTAAAAAATAAAAAGAATATTAAAATTTAATAAAATGAATGAGATAGAATATATATATATTTTTTTAAATATAAAAATTAGCTTTTTTTTTTTAAGAATATCATTAGCTTTTTTCTTAAATAATACAAATATTGTTTTGAAAATATAAAATTTCTATAATAGAACTTAATAGAACTTAAGAATATAAATCTAAAAAACAGAAAGAATGTTTTATATTTAGAAAGATGAATGAGATAGAATAAGATATGTAGAGTTAAATTAACCATCATTAGTTAAATCATAAGATTTTAGAAAGTTTTATTTTATAAAATAAATAATTTTATTTTTATTTTGGATGATGTCACCGTACAGGTTGATGTCATCTTTTAGTTGATTTTTGATAACTTAAAAAGCTAATGATGTCATCCTTAGGAGGCCCATTTTTTATGTAAATTTCCCCTAATGAATACATTGATCCATGACACATGTAGTGGCACATCTGATCATGTTGATCGAGATGAATTTGATGATGTTCATGATTTACCTGTACTTGACAAGGCATACAAACCCCTTTATGAAGGCTCCCAAACAACTTTTCTCTCTACTGTATTGTTGCTGGTGAAATTGAAGGTTATGAATGGTTTATTCAACATAGCAATCTCACAGATGTTAAGGTATGTCATATATGGCATCTTTTTTCATCTATTTTAATTGTTGTTAGTTCATCGCTACAAATAAAGGATGAAGTATGTACCATTAATATTCTTTATATTAAGAAATTATTTTTTGTTGTAGATTGATTGGTGAATTTTTGTTACCACCATCAAATATTTTACCTCGCTCATACTGAGATTTATCTGGCATTATGAAAGATATTGAAATGGAGTATCAAGCAATAGATGCATGTCCCAATGATCATATTATATATCATAAACAACATGAATTTGCAACAGAATGCCCAGAATGTCATATCAGTAGATATCGAACAGATCAACTAACAAAAAAGGTGCCTCACAAGGTTCTTCGTTATATTCTCATTATTCCACGTATGCAACAATTATTTAGGTGTGAAAGCTTAGTGCAATTTATGGATTACCATGCACGAAATAGAAGCAGAGATGAGATTCTTTGAATGCCTGCGGATGGTTCTACATTTAGGGACATGGAGGAAAAATGGCCACACTTTAAAGAAGAACCTCGTAATCTCAAGCTTTCATTGGCAGCGGACGGTGTCAATCCATTTGGAGAGATGAGATCTATTTACTCGGTGTGACCTATTTTTTTTATCAACAATAACATTCCTCCATGGATGTCAATAAAGAGGGAGCACATTTGGCAATGATTGTTCTAGGTATTTGTTTACATTAATTTTCTTTAACGTAGTACCATCTCATTTGTCTTATTTGTTGCATAATGACTTATATGTTTTTTCATTTAATAGTTATGTACATGAATTTATATATATTGCAGTAAAATGGTTATAATAATTATGTAATGTTTATGTTCATTCAACTAGGTAAGTACCAAGTTAAAGATATGAATGTATATATTGAGCCTCTTATCGACGAGTTACTAAAGTTATGGAATGACGTGACTATGTATGACGTATCTAAACCAATAGAACAAAGACAATTTGAATTCCATGCAATTCTTGTATGGGCAATTCATGATGCCCCAGGGCTAACACATTTTTCTAGTATGTTATAATGTCCAACTACATGACTTTAACGATATTTAATTTTATTAAGTAGATATCATGCATGTTTTTTAAATAATCTATTCATTATAGATAATTAAAAAATTGACATATTTAATCCAATTATATATGATTTGCAGGTCTTCAAACAAAGGGAAAATTTGAATGTCCAATTTGTGGTCCAAAGATGAAATCTCGTTGTTCAACAAGTTTAGGAAAGCAGGTGTTTGATGAGTATAGGAACTTCCTCCACAAAAATCATAAGTATTGAACTACTGAAAAACATCTTTTCAATGGGAAAGAAGAGACTACATCAAAACCACGAACAATGACACCTCGCCTATGGAAATTGGAATATAATAAAATTAATCGTCAAGGTTATACATCCGATCAAATTGTTTATCTATCATTTATGATATGTTTTGAATTTATATTTTTATATTGTGTTGTGTTTACTCATGCTGTAATTGACAATGATTGTCGTTGTTAATTTGTTTAACTTATATGCTTCATGAAGGTCGTCAAGGCATTAATGATCGGCTTCCACAGGGACTGAAAAGTTATCCCAAACAATATAGTAGGTTGCCCTACTATGAACAACTACAAATTGTGCATTTGTTTGATACAATGCATATCAAAAAGAATATCACATAAATGTTATGGAAAATATTGGATAGAAGACATGACAAAGAAAAAATTGTCAAAATTTGTAGTGACATTCAGGAAGCCAGTCATGCAATGAAAAATGTCATTCAATTAAATAGCAATGAAGACCAAATTAATATAAGTGCCCTTCTTTGGTTATTAACTGAGCAGCAAAGCAATGCTATAAAACAAGTCATACGAAAAATTTGATTTCTCACAGGATTTGTTGCGAACATAAACAATATCATAACAAAGAAAGGTGAATTTGGGTCAAGGATGAAAACGCATGATTGGAATACCTTCATTAAGGTAATTATTCTGGTATATTATATATATATATATATGTATACTGCATGCAATTTTCAGTGTATTATGTTTACTACTTTTGGAAAAATATTAATGAAAATATCATTTTATAATTTTTGCAGTATGTTCTACCTCTATCTCTCCTAGACAACTTCGACAACAATGTCAAGCAAGTTATATATGATCTTGGAAAATACATGAGGTAAGTAGCGATATTTGTTCAATTCGTTGTATATTTTTGTTAAATCTCATTAATATATTTGTGTCCTGAATCACTTGTAGATGGCTATCATCTAAAGCAATCCATAAAGAAGATATAAATTATTGAAAGAGAAAAATTCCTCGTCTAATTTGTGAAATGCAAAAGCGTCTACCTTTGACATTTTTCAATGCACAAGAACACTATCTCATACACCAAGTTGAGGAGATTGAATTGTGTGGACCTGTACACACAAGGTCAATGTGGATGGTTGAGAGGCACTTGAAATTTTTGAAGGCTTTGGTTAGACAAAGAGCACATCCCAAGGGTTCTATGGTGGAGGGATACATGGTATACTAGACCATGGTGTATATTACTGAATATCTTCCTAAGTTTGCAACAAAGATCCATGTAGATCGCATTTGGGATCCCAACTCCATTAACAAATTTGAAGGGGAGTACCTGATGGGGAAAGGTAGATTGAGGAAAGTGATAGGTAATTATAAGATGGTCATGGAGATTAATTATAATACATTTTACATTTGGTTTTTATGTATATTTTACTTATTTAATTATTAATCTTCAATATTCATCAATTATAAATTGAGGTCGTATATCGTGGTAATTAACTAATTATACGTCATTTGTGAATTTCAATTTTTTTTGATACAGTTGGTCGAGAGTGGGATGCACTACATTTGTACGTCGCAAACAATCTTGATTGGATGACGGTATGGATTGAACAATGTCAACAATCTAGCCGCACATTAGCATGGGAAGGTGTGGATTCATTGGTTAAAGAAGCTCATCATAATGGAGATTCCAATGTTACACCAAGGGAAATTGATTTAGCATATGGTTTAAGAGATAAACACGTATGTATAAATATATTAATCACCCATATTATTTAATTATTTTCATTTATATTGATGTATATATGTTGAGATTTTTTTCTTTGCATACATTTGGCCAAGAATAAATATGTTTATCAACATATGATATTGCAATAATTTTTACATGTTTGACATATTGCAGGTGAAACACCACAAGGCTATGTGGTGCAATGGTCATAAATTTTGAATCAAAAAGTTGGATGAAACGAAGAAAACTTGTGATTTTGGGATAACTGTAGTCTTCCAGGTGACTAATGTTTCATCTAGAAGCGACATACATCTAGAAGTCTCAGAAAATCAATACTATGGGATTTTGGATGATATACTTGAGTGTGACTTTAAGTCCTTCAAATTAGTTCTATTTGTTGTCCTATGGTACAGGCTACGATTGAATGAAAATGATCCTGAGAGAACTATTATTGAACATGATAATGGATTTACCATGATTAATACAAGGTATTTTGAACGAGTTGGAAATGAGCCCTATGTTCTTCTAAGCCAATGTGAGCAGGTATTTTACTCAGAGGTTCCAAGTAAAGCGAGTTGATCATATGTTGTTTGAAATGATCCAAGAGGAAGACCGGTAAAGTATAATGTGGTGGAAGAAGAAGATACTGAAGAAATAGAAGATGGTGTAGATGATGATCAGGATCAACAATTAGTTGATGATGTGCCTGATGAAGATGTCGAAGAGGAGGAACTAGATCATGATGATGTAGGAGTTAATGTTCATGAACATGATATCTGTGTGGATGATGACATTATCGAAATTGATATCAATGACAACAATGATGATATGACCAATCCTTACAATGTTGAATCTAGATCGGATGATATAGACAAAGAGTTGGATGAAGAAGAAGATCAATGACATTGAAATGTATGAGTTATGTGATTGTATTATCTATTTGATATTAATTTATTGATAGAATTATATTTGACTTATGTGGTTACATAATTAAATTTATGATGTTTTTAATTTTAATTATATTTGAATTATATTAGAATATGTTCAGTTAATAGATGTAAAAAATAAAATGGATAAACCAAAAGATGAAAGCATGAGACCACTGCCTTGTTGGGTGTATGGAGTCTAATGAAGATCTATAAAAGTGTAATCTATGATGGCAATAATTCAAAGTGTTTGGCACATAGATGTAGTTTATAACTTGTATAAATGTGCAAGTAAATGACTGACAAACTCTACTTGAGATAGAATGACAATCCTAGTTATGTGATTCTTCTTATTGATCCAATTAATACTCTTCAGTTACTGTGATTGACTAGAAGGGTTTAATCTTTACTTGAAAGAACCAAATAATCATATCACACAAATACAACAAATGTGTATCGGTAAACTAAATATATATATATGCTTGATATATCAATTTAAACAACAAAAAAGCATCAAAATGGAGACAACTAGATAACTATATAATTTCACAAACAGCTGATACCAAGATTAAGCCACAAGTTCAGACATCTTCATTAACTTCATCAAAATTCATACATGCATTTGAGTATTTTAAAGGAAAGTTTCATTGCAAACTATCTACTGTATCTTTCTCTTATCCGCCTATATCTATTTTACATTATGAAACAGATATAAATATATCAAAATTGTGAAAGGGCGCATCCTTTGAGAAATGTCTTTTGTTAAACAACAATAACAAACTAGAAATTATGCTCTATTAAGCCATAAATAGATGTTTGACAGATAATCTCGATAAGCTGGCCACTTGTGTGTATCAACATCCTCCAGTGCATTCCTTATGGCTATCTCCATTTCAAACATCTTCTCATTTTGTTCACATGCCCTGTCCATTGTTAAATCATTTCTTGTGGCTATCTCCAGAATTGTTTGCATCATCATCTGGCATTCCTTCATCCATCCTATGGTAATAGACACTGTTTTACTCCTCTTCGGTTAAGTACTTGTCCACCCATCTCTGATACTCTTCATCTATTGGCCAGCCAAAATTCATGACCTCATTCACCTTAGTATTGTAAGGTGTGTACTTCACTGCAACCTAATTGGCTTCCCTTTCAAAAAACTCTAAGAATGTGCTGGTGTTAATTATCTTATCCATACTATTTACCAGCAAATCATAGTTTAAATCATCACAAATCGATTTGATTTGTGCATTGATAACTTCTTCTGCCTCATCCTGCCACTATTGCAATGTCTTAACATTTCCTTGTGCATCAATAATGTCTGGAAAAAATGTATCATTCCAGTCATCAAAGCTCTTTATCAACTCCCTAATTCTTCTACTCAAATCATCAGGTAGGGCCTGGAATCCATTCAATGATTTTACAAAGATTTGAGTAGGCTTCAATGACCGGGGCCTGTTGTCCACATCAAACCTAGAAGCTTTATATATAATATCCAGATCGTTGGCCCCAGGGATCCATTTATCAGCCAAAGGAAAAACTATTTCCCGATCCCTATTGATATTTTGATTCCATCCAAGAATAAAGAATACAAAGAATGTACAGATGGTAATTTACCATGAACCTTTTCATTAAGATACCTCAAAACTGTGTCAACCACCTCACTTTGTTTGGCGATTGCATCATCCTCACTTGCCTTTAAGGCAAACTGCAATTCTGTGATCCTATTCAACATTTGCTTCTTGGTGGGATCCACAAAATATTCAACTTCTTCTTCAACTAGCCCTGGTGTAAGACTGAGAGCAGGTGCCTGGATGGGGGACCCCGGAGTTGAAACAATTGGAGTAGTGGGGGGGACCGATCCTGTAATAGAAGGCAATGCTCTGATACCAAGAGCACTAGAGGATTCTGCCACCTACCCATATTTCAACCTATCTACTTCAGATTGCAACTAAACATTTCTTTGTTGCATCCTACTATATTCTACAATTATCATATTGTATTTCTCCATCAGACTCTTCTTTTCAGCCTCTTCTCTCTCAGCTGTCTTTTGGGCCAATTTGGCCACATTTACTGTCAGGCTTGTAGCTTCTGTTGTTGAAGTTTCAGAAGCTCTCTTGATGATTAGCCCTCCCCTTAGGTGTGGGCTAATATCAGTTACATTTGGCTTTCTGCCCTGGGGTGCCAATGCCCATATGGTGAGATTTTTATACTCCTCACTGAAGGTAGAGTCCTGTAGAGTTGCCTTAACCTCTTCTTCACTATTTTTTATAGGGTGCTTGGACTGTAAGATAGCATTGAATGCAACCGCATCAGCTATGTCCCATTCAGGAAAAAGTATGACACCAACCTGAGTCACAAGTCTTCTTCCCTCCTCAAGAGTGATGCCTTTGAATTCTTCCATTAATTCGGCCTTGACCTCATCATCATTCTCCTACTCAGACCTATCAGGTCTCGATTCTCTCCTACTCTTGCATTTGTTCTGGTACTCTTCTAGTTTCATCCTCCAAACTAGTTGCAAGAATACAAGAGTCTTTACAAATGCATCATCGTCCAAGAATGCCTTGCAGGCCTCCAACCTGGCTTCTTGTACACATTACCCCTTTACATCCATGTCAGAAACCACCAATTGTGTTGATCTAGGAGGGGAAGGGATACCAACTTGCATGTCTTGATCAGTCATAATTATCTCATCCATTAGAGTTTCCTGCGTTTCCTCAACTCTCTGCCTCTTAGGGCTTGGCTCTGATGGTAACACTACAAGATCACCTCTTGGTGGTGAATCTAGATCCACAATCTTTATCCCTCTGGGTGCTTTGATCCTTGGACCCAACTATGATGATGCTTGCATGAATTGTTTTCCCTTCTTATCCCCTTCATCCTCATCACTGCTCGCATTCCTCTTTCTCTTGTATAGAGGCCTATCAACTGGTGGCTGATAAGCTGGCCTTGTTTCTTCAAGCCTCACATCCGGTCTTTCTATACCAAAATATAATTCCAAACTAACCCTCTTGGTCATCAAGATGCCCATGATATTTTTGAAATTAGCCATTAAAAAGTCTATTCTCTTGTGAAATGGAGTGAACTTCATTAATGGATCATATTTTGGATCCATTTTATGTATTATAGCCAGCAAATTTTTATATGCAATCCATTTTTCTTTATTCAACTCCTGCCTATTCAAATCAAACTCATTTCTGATTAGGTCCTCAGGAAAGTTGAATTCATGTGCAAATTTTCCACCTTTAATTTGTTGTTTGAACAATGCAAAGAATCCCTCAGGGTCATGCTGTTTCCTAGGACCATTACTCAAATTGAAGTAATCAAAACACATTTCGAAGTGGACCCATCCTCCCTTGGAACAAACAAAATAAGAAACAATAGTGTAGTCAGGGAACAAAGTCCCTTTTCCTTTCTTTGTTAGGTTGTCCTCATGAATACAACCTAGTTGCCACATAACTTCGGAAAACCCCATCCTTGATGGTACATCAAAGGGGAGGATCTAAGGGGTTCCCTGGAAACCATACACCCTCAAGATAGTGCTTACAGGGTACAAGATGATATCACCCCAATTGTGACACACTTTTAAATTAGGCTTCCTCACCTTCAGTCGGAGGAATTCATGCAAATCTTCAGGGACTCTTCGCACATTTACCACCAACCGAGCCCTGAGTCTGGAGGCAAAGCAGTTATCAAACTGTACAAAGCTGACACCTCCCCTGTTGTAAGACAAATCTGCACTCCACATCTGTACTGGTAACCTTTCTCCATTCACCTCCTGTCTCAACTCCATTTTTTTTGAGAAGAAAACAACATTCTTGTACAGGAACATATGCATCAATATGGAGTACCAGAAAAAAGGAGTGCCAGTATCCCCCACATGCAGCTTCATCAAACCCTCATGCATATTCTCTGACATGAATGATGCAAATTCATATACCACAAAGAAGTTGGGATGCTGAATTTGGGCTCCCATAAACATGTACGCAATTGACATCACAGTATTAGGGCTGAACCCTAAAATCTGGCACAATGAATAAAATGTTGCCAAGAAGTGACTGGCAAAATAACTCAACCTGAAAGGCTCCTGGTCGTTTGGGCTGATAATAATTGTTGAACTGCCCACCCTGGCCAGGTGAGGAGGAAGCAACCTTGATCTGAAAAGAGGCTTTGACCTTTTGTACTCCTCCTTCATCTCCTCAAAATTTATTTGGACTAAGAAAGGGCTATAATCAGTCAAATCAAAAATCTGCTGAATCTCATCTGCATTTATGCTTAGCAGAATTCCACCATCATTATCCCTTATGACCCTTGTCACAGGATCATACCGTGTTGCCACTGCTCTGAGCAAGTCAACATCAGGGAACACATTTGGCACTGTTAGTTTCCCCATGTCGTATCTCCAGGCATTAGAGAAGGGGTGAGGTAAGTTTCAATGTCCATACCACAACCTAAACATTTCAAGACCAGTCATAGCAATCCTGGCATCCGCAATGTTATAATTTTTGCATAATAGACCTTCGCCTAGGGTCTTTCCATTCATTAAAACCAAACCACTCTTCCTATCATTTGTTGACAATGGGAGTTGATCCAGGAAGTCATCATACAAATTCCTCTTCAAATAATCAACATGGTTAGAGTGCTGCTTCGATGGTGCCATCTTAAACAGCTAGGGCTTCTTTTAAAAAATCAAATCCTCGAAGAAACTAGGGGTACCTAGAACACAAAAATACAACACAACTATGCAATTCCAATAATTCAAATGAACCAGTAACCCTACGACAATAATTAACAAAACTCTTTGACCAGCACAATAGAAACCTTCGCAAAGACATAGTCAAATTAACCCAGTAGTTTAGAAAATAACTCACGGGATTTCATGCCTTGCAGAGAACCAAACTTCACGGTGATCGCTCGAAAAACTTTATCTCTGGCTCTGAACTACTTGAAAAATACTTGAATGCTTTTGTGATGAAGATAGAAAAAGAGCAGATACTTTATGTCAATTGAATTGAGGTAGTAGACATCTCGTCCACCATTACAGCTCATTTGCATGCCGCCCCAACGACTCCAATCATATTTGATGCGAATTTAAACTTCAATCATTGATCTTTTATTTTTGTCAGATCATCGAATGACCATCTTCAAAAGGGCTGACGAAATCTCCATGTCAGCATCGAGGGCCCACCACAGAAGTAGTGCCAAAGGAATACACATGGCACCCGCCCGTGATATTGCGATCACTAAACATCCTACATCTTTGGATCATGCGATGGTGGGGAACCGTTGATTCCTACCATCAGTGATCGTGTTCACTCACAACAGTTAGCAGCACCAAACATAACTGTCGAGAAACATTTTACCAAGATTATAACATCAGCGTTGATCTCAAGCACGTGCATCTCGCAACTGTTTTAGTAACCCATTTTATAACGTATTTAAGTCTGACACAAATATTAAATGCTTTATTAATCCCTTTTCGGCATCGGTAGCTTGGGACACGTGGCGCTCGCCCGTGATATCACAATCACCAAACAACCAGCGGTGATGTCATCGTGAGATCGCAGGGAGCAGTTAGGATCAATCGTAGGAAGATCAACGGTCATTAAAAACACAACAGTCAGCAGCACCAAACATAACCGTCAAGAAATTTTCTACCAAGATTATAACATCATCGTTGATCTCGAGCACATGCATCTCACAACTATTTTAGTAACCCACTTTATAACGTATTTAAGTCCGACACAAATATTAAACGCTTTATTAATCCCTTTTCGGCATCGACAACTTGGGACACGTGGCACTCGCTCGTGATATCACAATCACCAAACAACCAGCGGTGATGTCATCGCGAGATCGCGGGGAGCGGTCAGGATCAATCGTAGGAAGATCGACGGTCATTAAAACATAGCAGTCAGCAACACCAAACATAACAGTCGAGTAACTTTTTACCAAGATTATAACATCACCATCGATCTCAAGCATGTGCAACTCGCATCTGTTTTAGTAACCCATTTTATAACGTATTTCAGTCCGGCACAAATATTAAATGCTTTATTAATCCCTTTTTGACATTGATAGCTTGGGACACGTGGCACTCACCTGTGATATCACAATTCTCAAACAACCAGTGGTGATGTCATTGCAAGATCGCAGGGAGCAATCAGGATCAATCGTAGGAAGATCGACGGTCATTAAAAACACCTCCTGCAAAATAAAACAACTATTAAAAGGGAGAAGGGGACATCGCCTAGGAAAATGACAAATGATGGCTCAAAGTTGTTCTTAAAGCATGGGGCACAGACCAACCCAGACTTAAGAAATAATAAAGTCAGGCGAAATAACATTTTTGCATGTGCAGATTACGTGACCGTCGGATAAAGTGATTTCAATCTTGACCGTTACTCGTAGACCTCGCAAGGTTTCTGCTAATGTCACAAATATGGTGTGAGGCATGCGAGATGCTGCCATCTATCACATTTGATGGTGAGGACCAGTTTTTCTCGCTGATCGATGATGAAGGCTGATGCTGACAGTTGTTTCCGTACCGACCCATCGTGGTTGTTCCTCGCTGACCTCACACAATTAAAACTATAGTTTCAATAATGTTGTGAGGTGTGCGATTTGGTGACGCGTGGAATCTGATGTTGTGTGCTGATAACAAAGGTGGGGACCATTTTCGTGCTGATGTGGTGCCCGATAGGTGAATATCCCGTCCGTTTGGTGACTGGAGGGAGAATGTGGCATTTTCAAACTATTTTGACTAAATTTGAGCCGTTCTCCTGGCCAACGTTGCGATTGATCAACGACTCGTATTTAAAAATAAACTGGTATTGTACTATATGCGTTTTATCTCGCGCGAGTGAATAGTAATGGCCGAGTTCGACTCTGCCTGCATAATTAAATGCTAAAATTTGCGAATTACTATTTACATTCTGTATCTCTACATTGAGGAAGAATTTCTTGGTATCGAGTGAAGCAAGTTGTGGTTACGATTTCTCAATTTCGCTGCCCTGGATGTCTATGATTGAAACCGTAAGTAACACGTATGCTATTTCTTGTAAATTCAGAAGATTTTATGGTTGCTTGCTAGGCAATTTGTGATTGTTTCCTGTTTCTATTCTTGAAGAATTGATTGAATAGATTCGCTTTTAGAGCCTGTCTAGATAATTGCTAGGGTTTTTTGAATATTGAAGAATTTTATGTTAAGGCTAAAGGAGAAAATTGTAATTATTTGCTATTTGAAAATAAGAAAACCCTAGTTTGAATTATCATTAGTCTAGTATAAATGGCACCCAAGGCCCGAAGTTCTGGTTCTGAAACCACTACCAGGTCTTTATCCCAAGATATTATTGATTTGTTACAACCCTATACTAGCAAGAAGCAGGAGGGATAGGTTTTGTTCTATGGGCCTTGAATCTTGGAAGGATTGATAGACAAGCAATGTGCAATTCAAGATGTCAAGTTACCATACACCGGGTGGCAGTTGTTCTCCAATTGGTTTGAGAACAGGAATTTGTCGGTTCCTTTGTGTAACCCCTGGAGGTTAGACCTGGGTAAATTGGTGGTTCCTAATGTTTATATGGATTTAGATCTTTTAAAGGACATTGTTGCTAGATATGACCCTATGGCCCGAATTGTCAGAACACATGCTAGTGTGCAGATGATTAAGATAACCAAAGAAGAAATTGTAGAGATTTTCAAATTGCATGAAAGGAGTCAAGATATGGTTCCTGTCAACTTGGAGGTTTTCAGACAAGAATATAGAAATACTAGGGGTTTGTTCAGAACATCCTTGTTAATACCTCATTTGGCAGTCTTGGAAAGAGGAAAAAATCAGAAGAAGGTAGTAATTGGCAGGAATGAGCCTGAACCTTTTTCTATGGACTATTTCTCCAGTTATTTTAAGAAGACTGTTTGTGTTTTATGTCAAGTTCTGGGAGTCAGCTTAAAGAAAACCTTGCCTATCGATATAATGTAAATGGCAGTAAATCTCCAGCACCCAAGTTTTAATGTAATATATGATTTTGCCACTTATTTGGCAGAGAAGATGCACACGGGTCTGGTAGCCCTAAAGGAGGGGAAGATATGGGTTGGGTTCAGATGGTATTCCTTGTTAATCCACATGTTTTTGTATAGGGGTCAGGCTATGTTTAAAAAAGATATGGAATTAAAGAAGAAAGAAGGAAACATTGAAATGCCTGTCCAATATTGGACTAGGATTCTTGACATGCATGATCATAAGTTTGATTATGTAACTTTCCATAATGTCTTTGGATCTAAATTAAGGGAGGCTCTGGTTCGTGACCCCCCAAGGATCCCAAAATAAATTCATGACTTCTTGAGGCCGATGGAGAGAAGACCTGAATTGAACATAATGCACAATTGGGGAGACATTATCCCCTATTGTAATACCATAGTTTTCAAGGTTTTTGGCACTAATGTCAATCCAAAGGTTCTGCCAAGGGAGGTGCCCCTTAGAATTGGATTTTTAGAAATCATGAGGCAGTTGGGGGGTGCTCAGGAACTACACTTGCTAGCTGAATAGAAGAAAGGTTATTTTTTCCCTGAATATACAACATTTGCTGATTTTGTTATGGCAAAGGGAGGATGGAAGGAGTTGCATCAATTACTTGGGCCTTATAGGCTAAGGACTTTGTGCCCCAGGAATCATGATCCTAAGGGTTTTATCTCTCAAATGAAGGAAAAACATCGGACATAAGCTTTTGTCCACAACTTCTACTTTCCTGAAGACATAATCAGGAATATTTTTGATTTGGAATTACAAGATGATAGAAAGACACTATACATTGCCTACTCTAAAATGGTAAAAAGTAAACAGGAGAAAATACCTGGTTTCAATCCCATACCTAATGTTAAAGATGAGTTTAGCAGGGAAATGTATGCTATTGATAATTTTGAGAGCTTGGTTTGGGTTTTGAAAGATGAAAGGGTTGTGGAAGAAAGGGGAAAATCACAAACCATCGAGGAGTACCCTGAGGTAAAGGAAGAGGAGAGGCCTACTTATCAGCCCCAAAAGAAGATAAAGGTTTTTTCTAGAAGAAAGGGAAGTAGGGTTGAAGATGTTGCTAAAAATATTGCACCATCTTCTTCAAGGCAGTCAGTACCAAATGTTGTTGATTTGGATTCTCCTTCAAGTTTTTCTGAATAGGCTTGCCCACCATCACCAAAGAGGCAGAGGGTTGAAAGGGTAAAGATTGTTGATTGTGATGGTGATGAGGATGATGAAATTATTGTCACTCCGGATGAAATGCATCCTGAGATGCCATTGGACCCAGTTGACATTGCAATAGGTTTGGGTATAGTTTCTTTGAGGTTAGGAAAAGATGAAATCAAAGGAATAACAAGCAATGATGACTTGAGAATACAAGCTTGCAGAGAGTTCATGATGGATGACTCTTTTATTCAAACCGGTGCTTTTAAAGATTTTGTGTGGAGAGCACATACTGCATTATATGTTGAGAAGGTGGCACATGAGAGAAGTTTGCATCCAGAGCTCCCAAAAAAGGTAATTCAAGCTAAGGTCAGGGAACAAATGAGAGAAAAATTCAAAGCAATAACACCAGAGCAGGGCTAGAAATTGGTACAAAAAAGTGCAGTATTGCTACTCCCTGAATGGGATATCACTGATGATGTGGTGTTTGACACAATAAGAAGGGCTAATAAGCCACTTCTTGCTATTGAAGAGGAGGCTACATTGGCACTCAAGGGATCGACCTTTAGTGAGGAATGGGATGCATTGGAAATATGGTCCCTATCCACTAGCTCTAAAAAGCCAATTATTGCAGAACCTTTTGACTTTAGTGGTCACTTGGTTGTGAGGAGAGTTGCTGACACCCCAACATTGGAAGCTGCTGATATGGTCGTGAATGTTGCCAAATTCACCAGAGCAACTGTTGAAGATTTGACCAAGGACCGAGATACTCTAAGAGGCCAATATAATTACATTATTATTGAATATAATAAGAGTTAACAAAAGGTAGCAGAGTTAGAAACTGAATTGGCTTTATTGAGGCAACAAATGAATACCATGAGATCTCAAAAGCAAGCCAGCTCTAGCCACACTGTTCCCAACCCACCAGTAGAGCAATCTCAACCTCCTGCACAAGCACAGTCTTTGGCTATTGTTCCATATAATATGGGACAAGTTCCTATCGCTATTGAGAGGGCTACTAGCCCTGGAGGGGGACTTTCTAGGGAGAAACTGATTCATCAGGTTGAAGAATATAAGGAGATAGTAAAGAAAATTCAGGATGCAATAGGGAGAAACAATGCAGTGATAGTGGACACTGTTTTGAAACATTTAAACAGAATGGTCCAGAGTAAGCTAAATAGTGTTCATGCAAATTGTGTCCTAATGTTGCAAGCACTAAAAATGTTTCCAAGGGATAAATAATTGGCCATCTCATTGCTAAACAAATGGAGCCCTAGAATGGAGAATTTGAAATTCATGGTAGTAGGGGCAAAACAACATGGTGATAAATATCCTCCTGTTATTGAAACATATCAATTGGTCAAGGGAATTATTGAGCAGAAGTTTCAGGGATTTGCCGCCCCAATGGAATCCAAGATTAAATTGTTGAAAGATGTGTATGATGGAAAGGACCTGACCCCATTGCCTCATATTTTACATAGTCAGGATGAAGTCAAACCCTTGTAGGTTTGGAAGGAGCAAATGAACAATATAATGATGTCTCAAACACATGAGATATGCAAAAATGTTGACATCCGCATGCTAGAGAATACATTGGAAAGTTGTCTTTTGTTATAAATTTCTTAGAGAACTTTGATAAAAAGGCCACATTGATAATGGTAAAGTATGCTCCCTGTCGAAACAAGGTTGATCAGGTTGTGGCTTTCCAGTGGCCTTTCGAGGAGGAGTTTGAATTATGGAAAAAGGTGTTCACTGATGAATTGGAATTATGAGTGTTATAGTCAAGAATTGCAACTTGGTCATGTATAATATAGGTCTGGCCTTAGATATTATATTCTAAAATTGCATTCTCTTTTTGACTCCAAGTACAAGGTGCTGAGGTGGAGTTAATACTATAACGGCTAAGCATGCCTTCGATGTATGGGGAGCGGCCTTTGGAGCGATGTTTTCTTTCCTCCTTATCAACTAATGATGATCTTTGTCTTATGCTCTCCACTCGCATAATAGAATTGTAACTGAATAAGGAGTTAGCAGTCCAATTACAAATGGACATGTGTACTCTTTGACATAAAGCTTGTTGGCTCCCTTATTTTATAAAAGGGAATTCTGGGCCGAGAGAGTGGGCGGTTGAAATATCCAAAATATGAGAAATAAGAGTCTAGTAATATAGAGAGTATGAATTGTAAGTCCAGGTTTTAAAAAATTTTGAGTCAGATTGGAGAACTTTGTTAATCATGGGGTTTTTGAGCATGTTTGTATCAAACTCGTAAATATTTGGAGTTTATTTTGTCTCCTATTGTGTTATGTTACATGGATTATTAATGAAATATTGATCAAAGATGATTTTCATTGATTTTCATTTGTTCTTTAGTATGAATTATGTTTAATTACAGCTCTGGTTCAAAGGATCGATTAAATGCTTCAGTTAACCAGTAAATTCATGCAATATAACAAATAGGATTCATAAAGGAGTAATAAACTCAGGTATAGATATATGGGTTGTAATGCAATTCATAATAGATCATAAGTGTTCAAAATGAAATTTACCCCGTAGTTCAGTTTTCTCTTTTGACTCCTTGCGTTGGGATATGGCACTGGAATTTTGATTACGTTTTATTCTCGTATGTTTTGTGTTATGGCATCAAGATATTTTACTCAAACATTTCCTATCAATTTACTTTATGTGAAGTTTGCGATTCTCTGTTAAATGGACATGAGTCTTTTTTAAGGAATAGCCAATTTCTTGAAGGATTTGATCCTTTAACATTAATTGGGGATCTATTTGTTGCTTACCTATGTGCAAATTAAATTAATTGTTTAAATGATATATGTTAGGAGAACATGTTAGGGAATACCCTCCTGGATTTTACAGAGTCTAAAGTGTAGGAGAATTAGCCTTATTGCTATTCTCGTTAAGTTGGCCATACTGTTCCTAGTCTTTTATTATTGAATGTGGCGAGTTCATAGGAGCTTCTAGGAAACACGTGTGGGTTATAGTAAAAAAATTCCAACAGGTTCAATTGACAACATGATCTATTGAGTAATTACAAAGAATTCATATTTTGAAATTCTAGATTTTGACAACATGATCTATTGACAAGTAGGAAGTATTTTTCACATTGTGTCAAATTTTGATATTGTTATTAGGATTCAATTATGTAGTTTTACAAGTCAAACTCATTGACCCATGTTTCATGAATAGTGTTTCACAAGAACCCATCTCTCATGATAATGAATGGTCCACTTAGCACTCATTGCATCTAAATGATTCTCAAAGTGATGAAGCACTAGGCCTTCCTAGGAGGTCACCCATCCCAATATTACATGATCCATGATTTTATTAATAATTGAACATTTTGGATTTTGACAAACTTGACACACAAATTACGATTTGACAATGAACTTAATGTATCACAATAAAGTTTCAAATTGAGTATCACAATAGAAACTAAAACAAATTGAGAGATTGTTATGAGGGTAGTGATGCAACTTTTCTAATTAGAGTGTATTCCATGAGATTACAATTCTTTGAGATATTTTGTCAAATAGTTCACAAGATTTGTCTATCCTCCCATATTTTACATAGATTTGAAAATGGAGTCTACAAGCACAACATTTGAGAAAATTCATCTTCATATTATGCTTTGATGGATGTCTATACCTTGTTCCAAATCTCCCATATTAAGGAAATCGACAAGGATTTTGGTGAAGGTTGTGAAATTTTTCTATGCATCTACCAATTGCATTTGATTGAAAGTTTCTAAAACCTTTTAAAAAAATCCATTATGTATATTCTACAATCACTATAGTCCACAATTTCACATTTATTTGGTTTTGCATCTACCAATTGTATTTGCTTGAATTTTCCTACCAAATTTTCAATGTAGATCCATTTTGTGTATATCTTACAATCTATTGGTGTTTTTTCCCACATAGGATTTTCGATTCTATAAGAGGTAGCCAACCTCCATTATAAAGAATTGCAAAGGCTAGTGGCCAACTAACAAGAGTCAGTCAAAGACTGACATCTCCTACACTTTTGGCTCTGTGAAACCAAGGTGGGTAAACCCAAGTGTGTTCATAAGAATGTTTTATGATTGGTAAGAACACTTCTTCTTACAGATGCAATCCCCACTAACACTAACAAACAATCATTACCCTGGTTGTGGCAAAACCAAAGAATAATAACAGATATCCCAAAGCAAGGAGACTGAAAATCATCATAAGATCTATATCCCAAAAAGAGATAGCAGTTGATATTTGTTAAAATGTTCGAGTATTGAATCACCGTGCTTAGAGTCACAGTCCTATACCTGAAAGGAATTTACCAATACTATCCAGTGCCTCATCCATTGGGTGGGAGTCATATAAAACGTAATTCACATGAAAATGAACTTATCACCATAGCACACTTTGCTACCATGAGATTTGTCAATATATTAAAACAATACTCCTTAGTGAATCCTGAGCATATAACCATAAACATGCAATTTGTGTTCAAGCATTTGATTAACTCATTAAGTCAAAGCAAGAGAACAAATTACACTTTCAACTACACCATTGAAACTGAATGAACAAACCCTTGATAAATCCATTCATAATCCATGGCCCATACACAGGAGAGCAAAATGTCTTAATTTTTTTAGATTTCTTTCGATATCAGTAATTACAAAAGCATAGTATACTTATTTCATACTATTCCCAACCCAGCATGATTTCCTACATAATACCTTCAAAATCCTACATTACCACTAATTGTACCTATTCTAAGCCTTTGGACCCAAAAAAAAACAACCCTTAACAATGAGCCGTCAAATCTCCTTTATAGGACAGGAGAGCAACAAAGCAATAGGCTACATTGTTCATTCCAAAATTGAATTTCATTTAGAATTAAATTCAAATTGACATTCCTCATCATTAGAAAAAACCATAATCAGTTCGAGGAATCAAAACAGTTATACCATTGTAACCAACCGGAGCTAAAGACAAAAGAGCATGGCAGGCACACATATGTCCACATCAACACACCACCCAAAAGTAACACACCCAACAACTGCAACTACTTGCAAGACACACGACCTCGGTAGAGGTGACTGCTCCTGGTCCTCGCTTCAGTAAGAAGCGAGACCAACTTCCTTTTATCTGCTTTAACACATGATATGGTAGCATGGCATGGTGCCATCATAGTTATTGGGGCAACTGCGAGGGGCTCTTCATTGACCCCCAATACCTCTGTCATGGACGCCAAGTAACGTTGGTAGTCCAAGTCAGTTTCGGACCCATCACCGTCAGAACTAGAAGACAACACCAGTGGGGACTTGGAGCTCCCCATCCCTTTAAAATTAGCATCATGGACAACCTCGAGCTTGCTAAGGATAGGTTGTACCCTGTCAGGCTGCAAATTTCTCACCCTGATTCTGGTCTTTCTGCGCACAACCAAATGGTCCATTGCAAAGAACACCTCGCAAAATATAGGAGAGACTTGACCACCTACAAACAAGACAACTCAAAATGCGATGATAATACCAGATAACACAATGAGCATTTATAGAGTTAATTGGTGCGAGAATATTAATTGCTCAAATGCAGTACAAGCATTCGAGCATTTTAGTGGCTGATGTAGCCACCACAAATTATTCTTGGCTTGTGAAGGCATGGTGTACAACCCATCATTGCATTTATGAGGAAAACAATGTTCGCACGCAAGAAAATCAGGCGAGGATCCACTGAAAAACCCGCGCCATTAATGAGAACAACTTGCAGAGAGAAAGAACTCCCAACGCGAATGAACAAGAACCCAAGAAAAATCAAACCGTTAATACAGATAGAACATGGCAAGTCGGACGACTCAGATTGAGTCAACAATTGTTTGAAAATCCACATCAATGCCCTGGGAGAACCGTGCCCGATCACAACCCAATAAAACAAGAGGTTGCAACTGGACAACGGGTTCCACCTAGCCCTGTCGCTTCAAGAACCGGGCCACGTGTTGCCTCTTCGCAGACCTCACAGTACCCTCAGGGGCCTTTAATCTGATCGTGCGAGATCCGCGAGGAAGGATTATCATTGATCTCCCTCGTTAATACCACACGGGTAGTAAATTTTAAGTCCCACCACAATCCTTGTACGATCCACATGATTTTTTTATCCTTTGTTGAAGAAACTATTACAATATATTTCTTATTTATGTACTTCTTTTCCATACATGTTTATAAAAGTTTGAAATTATTAATAATATTAATTTTGGCAAGACATTAAAAGAGTGTTGATTGTAAAAAATATGCATCCTAATGTGAAAATGCAAACAATGGAAGCAATGACTATAACACATAAATTCTTATGTAGTATCCAATTCAAAGAATCATGTTACCCTCTACCTTGAATTTTTTAGTATAAAAAGCTAAGGAAATGCTATAAATAAGATAATAAGTTGACTATTAGCATATACCAATTTTTATAGAGATGTAGATTGTTGGATGTTGTGGTTGTGTTGCTCATGATATGTGGTTGTCATTGATGTCAACACTATTAGCATTAATGTCTTAAAGGTTGTATATGTCAAGGATATTGAGAAAATTAGAATAAATATGTTGCAGATAGTCTATGAAGTTGTGAAGATCAGAGTGGTGGAAATTTTTGTACGTTGGTATTCTGAAGTCATGTATTAAAGGGTTTGTTGCTGAGCCTATCTAGTATATCCTCTGGAAGTTTCAGAGGCGTGCATCAAGATTGGAGCGAGTTATGAGTTTTTGTGTTCCTACAGTTATTTTGTTGCTATAGTTGGTATTTCAGAAAGAAGAGAATGTAATTTTGGTGAATTGAATTGTTGTGTATGCTCTTGATATTTTCATTGATGTTTCTTGATCTCATACTCTATCATTGTGGTACGTCCACGTTGATCAGTGTGCTCGTGATCAAAGATTTTTCCTTTGCATGTTTGAGTTTTCATGTTCTTGGTTGACAAGATGGTGGTAGCATGTTGTAGATCCTTGTGGATTAATTTTTGAATGCTTGGCATGTTCGAGGATGTTGCTTTAGGTCTTCATTATGTTGTGACCGATTTAGGTTGGTGTGCATTGAGATTTGTTCATGAATCGGGCCGGCAGTTTGTATTCATCTATTATTTATTTTTTGCCGACAAAGTTGTTAATGTAAATTCATGAAGTGGATATATAAGAGCAATTGTTTTATTCATTTAGAGAGAATGCATGTGAAGTGTATGTGAGATATGTGTGAATAAATATTAGATCATTCGAATGCAGAGCAGAGTTTGAAGAAGTTTAGGCAAAGTATGAAGAAGTATTTATGTGCCTAACTAAAACTGTCATCAGGCTTTTGAAGAAGCTAAATTCTCAGTTCAACCTCATCAGATGGATTTAATTTGATTATCTTATGTAAGGCAGTGAGCCTTCCCTTTGAGTAGTGAGCTCTAGGCAGTGTTCCTGAATGCATGTGCATTCCTTATTCATTTCTTTTATACTTTTAACAGGGTATAAATTATGGATTAACCTCCATCGTGGTTTTTCCCCTAACAGGGTTTGTACACAAAAATCTTGGTGTTATGTGTGTTCCTGATGTGTTGTTGATTCATGCTTTCACTGTTAATTATCAAATCTGAGATTAAAGGTTAATAAGGTTAAATAAGTTTCAATTTTTTAACAATTGATTCACCCCCCCTCTTAGTTGTCTATCCTTGTTTTCCAACATAGATATCTTCCATTTCAAAACAATATTCAGTAGATAATCAACCATCTTTCATTTGTATAGTGATTAAATATTTATCCCTATAGGAAACAAGTAGAGTATATAAAGAAAACTAACAAAGCCACAACTACCCCTATTTTGTATTTTGGTGTGCATTCCTTCCTCTCCCTAATCTTCTCTGATTATTTTGAAGAGACCAAGTGTTGTAACTAAACTATGGTTCATTCTATGTGCATGTAATTTTGATCTTCATATATAAAATTTAAAAAATATTAATATACTCTTGTCAAAACACAAAGAACACTCAAATTTAGTATAAGAGTCAACCAATCATAAGGAAAATATAATGTGAAGATGAATTTTCTCAAATCTTGTGGTTGTAAATGCCCTTTTGAAATCTATGCAAAATGTGGGAGGATAGACAAAGCTCATGAACTATTTTACAGAATGCCTCGAATAATTGTAATCTCATGGAATACACTCTAATTAGAAAAGTCTCATCACTGCCCTCATAACAATCTATAAATTTGTTTTAGTGTCTATTGTGTTATACCCAATTTGGGACATGGGGTATAACAAACTAGACACAAATAAATTGAGAGATTACAATTCTTTGAGACATTTTGTCAAATAGTTCACAAGCTTTTTCTATCCTTCCACATTTTGTATAAATTTTAAAAGGGCATCTGCAACCAAAACATTTGAAAAAAATCATATTCATATTATGCTTTGATGGATGTCTATACCTTGTTCCAAATCTCCCATATTAAGGAAACCAATAAGGATTTTGGTGAAGGTTGTGGAATTTTTCTTTGCATCTACCAATTGCATTTGTTTGAAATTTTCTAAAACCTTTTCAACAAATCCATTATGTGTATATTCTAAAATCATTATAGTACACAATTTCACATTTATTTGGCTTTGCATCTACCAATTGTATTTTCTTGAATTTCCCTACAATATTTTCAATGTAGATCTCTTTTGTGGATATCTTATAGTCCTTGTAGTCCACATCACTTTGTTTTTTGAAGAAACTATTACCATATATTTCTTATTTATGTTCTTATTTTGCATACATGTTTATAAGTTTGATATTACAATTAATAATATTAATTTTGGCAATACATTAAAAGATTTTGTTGATTTTAAAAATATATGCATCGACCCAATGTAAAAATGCCAACAATGGAAGCAATGATTGTAACACATAAATTTTTATGTAGTATCCAATTCAAAGGATCATGTTACAATTTAGGGTTATGATTGGGTATTTAATTAGGGTTAGGATTTAGTGTTCGGGTTAGTGTTAGATTTAGAGTTAGGGTTAGGGTTAAGAAAAATAATGTTAGGATTAGGGTTAGATTAGGGTTTATGTTTTATGGGTAGGGTTAGATTTAGAGTTTTGGTTATGGTTGGGATTAGATATGAAATTAGGGTTAGGGTTTAGGATTACAATTAGGGATTATAGTATTAGGGTTATATTTAGAATTAAGTTTTAGGGTTATTGTTATGATTAAGGGTTGTTTTTATATTTGGCTTAGAGTTGGGGTTAGGATTAGGGCTAGGGATAGGGCTAGGGTTAGGTTTAGGGATAGGTTTAGGGTTATTAGAGTGAATGCAACTAATTAATAAAAGAAAAAATATTTAGGGTTAGGTAATTAGGGTTAGGGTTGGGGTTAGAGTTTTGGTTGTGGTTAGAGTTATAAAGAGAGGATAAAGGTGAGGGTTAGGGTCAAGGTTAAGGTTTTGAGAAAAAGGGTTAGGTTATGATTAGGGTTAGGCCTAGGTTTAAGATTTGGATTATAGTTTAGGGTGTAGCATTTGTCTTTAGTTTAGGGTTACAATTAGGGTTAAGGTTAGGGTGTAATTTAAGGTTAGTGTTAGGGTTATATTAGAATTAGGATCATGGTTTAGGGTTTAGGGTTAGGGTTGTGTTTATGTTTAGGGTTACAATTAAGATCATGGTTTAGGGTTAGAGTTATGTTTATGTTTAGGGTTGTGATAAAAAGGATTTGGGTTATGGTTAAGATTATGGTTTTGAGAAATAGTGTTAAAGCTATGGCCAAGGTTACATTAATGAGAAAATGATGGTTTACTTTCCAAGAAAGGGTTAGGATTAGGTTTATTGTCAGGGCTAGGGTTAAGGTCAGGGTATGAGTCAATCTTATGATTAGGGTTAGGGTTATGGTTAGATTAGGGATATGATGTTAGGTTTCAAGAAAAGGTCTAAATTTAAGATTAAGCCATAGTTGGCTATAATGAACATGAGAAAAAATGGATCTAATTTCCTTTTGTGGGAAAATAATCAACTACGACTTAAACTTAAATTTAGAGATTAGCCTAAACTCAAACCATAACCATAAACCTAATCCCAAACCTAACCCTAAAGAAAACACATAACCTAACCCAACCCTAAATTGTAGTGTTTGAGGCTAGGCTCAAACACTATATAACCTAACCCTATATAACCTAACACATAACCTAGCACTAGAAAAAAATTCTTCTCCCAAACAATCTCCTCTACTTCTATTCACGCCTACTGGAGTTGCAACATTCAACATTGGTGCTTCAACCATTCATTCAAACCGAAGAATTCCAATAAGAGATTTCAATGAACTAGAAGGGACAAGACTTACAACTTTCGAAGAAGAAATATCACATGTCAGATACATATTGATAGATGAAATGAGTTTCTTTGGGGAGAGGTTTCTTGAAAACATAGATTCCAAGCTTCGACAAGCATTCTCAAAAAATAGTAACCAAAGTTTTGGAGGTGAGTTCTGGATCGAAATTGCTAACTTTGATAACTTTACATTACAATATTTTTTATTCAATTCTGTTATAGTTCCTTCTATACAAATTCATACTTATCAATTTAATTAAATATTTTATATTCAGGCATATCTACATGATTTTAGTTGGAGACTTGGCACAATTTCCTCCAATAAATGACATGGCTCCATATGAAAGCAAAAGGTGAGAAAAGCTACTATGGGAAGAATTCAAAATGGTCATTACATTAAGTTGTGTTTTTCGACAAGATGGACAAAATGAAGAACAACAAATATTTCATCAAATTCTAACAAACATTAAGGATGTCAATCCCACAATCGACGATTGGATGTTGTTTATGTCAAGAACAAATGCAAGAACCAATGCTTCAGAGAACGAATAATTTGAAAGCAGTGTTCATTTGTAATATAATTAATGATTTAACAATATTATAATGATTTAACTAGCTTATATACCTAGGAATCACTATCCATATTTGTAAACTATTGTGTTACACATGGATAAATTATTTCTAAGATATCTTAAGCAAATACAACAGATTTAGCAATAAATAGTGAGGTGTCTTATTAAACTATGCCAAATCCTCACTTTATCACAATAATTGCAAAAGATAGATCGACTTGGTTATTTTTTATATATAAAATGGGAAACCAAGGTCCCAACCCTATTACATAGCAAGCCCAGAGGATATGAAAAGAAAAACCAAAAAATAACTAACTATAAATAATTAATAGAAGAACAAAGAAAGATAGCACATAAATAACTAACAAACAACAAGAAAAAACTACAAGTTGTAGCATGTCTTTTTGCGAGTCACATATCCCCAATCTTCAAAAAGGAAAGAAAAAATATCATCTTTAGGGTATTTCTTTCTATCCTTCTTTAAAACAAGACTATCAAGATTACCCTTCAACCTTCTTTTCTAGAACTCCCACACAACATTCTGGAGTAGAAGCATAGAAGTAACCTATGGATCACCTTATTACTAAAATTAAGCACATTATTGACTCTTTCCTCCAAAGTTTCTAGAATTTTCTCCAAATAATTAAGAGAATTGGTGTTATGGCCACAATGAGAACATAAATGCACAAGATCAAACTTATTGTCCACCTAAATTCATTTACCCTTGACATCATCCATGGCCACCATATCATTTCTAGGGACTAAATTCACATCATTTTTAGCCTCTCAATCATCCCCTATGTTAGAAGACTTAGTGTCATAAAGAACATTCATTTCTGAAAAAGGTTGAGACCAAAATCATTGGAAAGAGAAACATCTTACTCTTACATGAAATCTTGAGAGTGACTGAACTCTTTGTTCCCATTATTGGTGCAATCATTGCCTTGTGATCAACAAAGCCTTTGTTGTTAGAAACAACTAATTCTACATTGGGTGTAGTGCTAGGGGTAGTAGAAATTATGGCCACCAAACTATTAGATCTTCTTACAAGGTTCCCCTTAAAAGGTTTTCCTATATCAATCTTATTATTAGAAGTAGCAACAATAAGAACCTTAGTCATTGTTGCCCACAAGTGAGGACTAAATTTTAGGGTTTTTACTCTTAGTCTTGGAGATGTCAACATCACTAGGACTGTCCACATGGATATGAGAGGAAATTTTCAATAGAGAACCAATGGAAAAAATATTAGGGCAACCTAAGTCATCATAATCAGCCACAACTTTACCAAGCTCAAGATTTCCCTCCACCACTTTACTAGGCACGTCATCAAATGTAATTTTTTTCTTGACAAGGAATGAGGAATGTTTGATAGGTTTTCTCTTACCCTTAGGAGGAGAGGGATCATGCAAATAACTAAGATTCCCACCTTTAGCTTTGATAAGAATAGGGGTAGGGAATAGATTAGATTTTGAAATAAGAGAGCTAACAGAATTCTAAGAGAACATAGCAAGGTGGACTTATGGATTCTAAAAATTAACCCCTCGTGTAGAGGCATCAAAAATTTATCCATTAAGACCTCCTTACCTAAACACTTAAGAGAACTTAGGACAAAATAAGGAAAACAAGCAATCTTATTATGTTTAAGATGGTCATGTGAGAAATGGTAATGAAAAACACATTTAAAACTACCTTCAACACCGAAGTACTTAATTAGCACTCTACTAAACTGATCATTCAAAACCATTCTATAATTCGATGAGTTCTCCCCTTTTCAAAATTTGGTTGATGGTTTCCGTGTCCATCATTTTGCCCTATTAATGACCTTCCTACCTTCAATATTCAACCTAGTAGTAGCTTGAATGGTTTCCTTTGAAACAAGAAATCTAACACCGGCCACAATAACCTTTTTATCCTTTCATGAAGCAGCAAATTATTTTGAAAGGACTTGACCAGAGCAACATAGGGACTCAAAGTAGGGAGCAATTCTACCCTCTTAAAAAATGTCATAGCATGACATTATTTCTCACCTCCTTAGGGGATGTGAGTTTAGTGTGGCATCATATATCCCCTGTAGTATCTAAACCCTTGCAAAAAATATTAAACTAAGAAATATACATTTGGAACTTAGTAGGAAGAAAACACAAGCATTCACCTAAGAGAATAGGCTTCGCAAAAATTTGAGGCTTATTCACTATCATGCAAAACTAACCTGTTCATACAATCATACCATGGAGAAACCTCCCAACCATAAGTGACTTGATTGAAGTGACTATATCGTTATTTTTAAGTAAATGCATATTTATGGAAGCTTGGGCATAGTAATTAGAAGGACCAGAATTACCAATACTAACATTATCCAAGCAACCTGCAAGGGGTTCATAACAAGACTATTTAATGACATCAATTTGGTTGAAGGAAATAGCATCCATTTGAAGACTTCCTCAAACATAATCACAAGGGATAAAAATACCCCTCTTGAGCCAAAGCAATATGATACATAGACACCAACAATTGTCACTAGGGTAAAACTCAATACCCTTCCCCAAGCACCCATTAAATGACAATTTCATTATTTTCATTATTAAGGTTATTGATAATACTTTGAGAAGTAAAGCAACTTCTTATAGATTGATATGGCCCAATGACATTAAAAATATCATCTATGCAATCATATAATAAGTCATTAATAGAAAAAGGAAAAGATAAAAGCCAACAACTAATTAAGCAAGGATCATAAAGAGATGTCATATTAGGAAACCTCTAACAAATTCTATGGTGCAACGAGCCATAGTATTATTAAACTCACCTCAACAAAAAAGTGTTAGAAATGGGAAATCTTCCTTTGACAACATACCCTTTAGGTTCCAATTCATAAACTCATACACATGCCCAAGTTTTTCCACTTGTTTAATCCATTTCCAAATGAACAATTTTCCAAGCGTGAAGAATGAAAGAATAAACCCAAAAACGTGTATGATAGTAGAGGGAGTAGTTTATTTTGCATTGACTCTTCATTACAATTCAAAGTATCATGTATTCCTTCTCCCATAAAAGTTTTCATGGGAGGAAGGGGAGAATATTTATAGTATTAGACACATCTAGCCTATCACCATTTTTGTTAGAAGAAAAGAGTAAATGCCAATGCCAAATCCAACACCATTTCTCATAGTGACCCTTTATTGGACAAGGAAACACCAATGTCAATATTCACTACTCCAATCAATGGCTTCTATCCTTCTTTTTTTCCAAATATAGCTTGTAGGCCACCTCTATGACCACCCATCTCACTATCAATGTTGCCATCACTAGCCCAACTATTCAATGGTCATTTTTCTAATGACTCCTTTCTCACTCTCTTGGAGGACAAACATGACATTATTTAGGATATTCAATGTCTAGATATTTTTTGGAAAGCTTTAAGGTCAAATATATAGTGGCATAAAACTCAATGTTATAGGAAATCATTCTTAGCCAAGCCCAATTGGTTCAATTCCTATGGATAGAAGGGGGTTGATCATAAGGAAGTGTTGAGATTCCTAAGCATCTCTTTTACCTTTTAGGTTTCTCCTTCCTCTTTAAGGAAACATATCATTTCTAGAGCTGAGAAAAATTATCATATTAAATTATGAAGCCCCTTTCTTTGGCAAGGAGATTCCATGTGTGTTAAAATTGCACACATTTCCGTTACTCATGTTGCTAAGAACCTTGCAAATCCCCATATTTGAAGATTGAAAAAATCCAAAGGTATATTTTATGGCCTCCCTTTAATTAAGGAAAATTGTTTCACAAAGTATCCTAAGATTTTTATTATTTCCCTCATGACTATAATAGGCTTGGCTTACTTTATATTCACTACTCTAAATGGCGCCATAATAGGCTTTGCTTGCTTTATATTCACTACTCTCAATGGCGCCATAATTTTAAATTTAATTAACATACTCTAAAACCTAACTAAACCAGGTTGTAGCTCTTCAAATTGGACAAGTGAAAGGTCAATACCAACGCTGAGGAAGAGTTTGGAGGAGTGAAAACAAGGTCAATACCAGCACTGACGAAGAGTTTGGAGCTAAAACAAGGTCAATACCAGCTCCGAGGATGAGGTTGAGGGCACTTAGGGAAAATTGACAACCAAGGGACAATGAGTACTGTAAGTTTGGAACCCCCATTCTCTTTAACCTGCAATTTTCATGCCTAGTTTCCAAAGATTTTCTCATACATTGGCCCCCCCATTCTCATAAAATGGTATAAGATAAGACAAAAAAAAAAATAGCTTAGTCTTTCACATTTTTATAGTGATTACTAGAGGCACATAGACCAATTCTTCATAATAGAAGAATTTGATCATACTTTTCCAATGATGGCATTATGAGAAAACCTTAGGTTAAATGAATAATTCCTAGCTAAGTTCTTGAAATCATGTCCAACCGTATAAGAGAAGACCATTGCTATGTGTACTTGGATAACATGGGGAAAGACTATTTGGGCTCTTTCATCAATCTACGTATTGTTAAATTTTAACACCTAAAAGTGAGAATGAAGAATCTTTCCTAGGATGGTGGCCAATTATGCTTCTCAACACCTAGATTATAAAATCCTTGTCAATATTATTGCCATCACAATTAAACCTATTGCTTGAGATATAGTCATAGAGGTAAACAAATTGGCTTTCTTGATAGTAGATACATTCTAGACAATTCAATCCTTGCATTAGAGATTGTTGAATGGGCCCAACAAACTACTCATGATGCCCTTACTATTAAGTTAAAAGTTTGACAAGGCATATGATTGCATCAAATGGATTTATTTTCAACCCTACATTATTATCACACATTCAAAATTACAAAATACTAGTTAATGAAGAACCTTCATTTGAAGGTGATGTCGTCATGACCTTTGAATGAAGAACCTTCATTCAAAAATGATGCCATGTCAAGACTTTCAAATGAAGGTATTTTTTATTTTAAATATTTCATGTCCAAAATGCTTTATAAAAGGAACCTTGGCATGAAGGAACTTCAAATGAAGACCTTAATTCAAAGGTCCTTCATTAGAAGATCCTTCATATGAAGGTTCCTTTAATTCCATCCCATTATAGCTCTTAGAGTTGTTAGAGATATTTTTGTTTCAAAGTAGAGATTGGACCATCAAACAGTGTCACCATGACTCTACCAACATATCCATCAAATTCATAAACCTTGACTTAACAACCACAAATTCACAAGAAAATTGCCCCTGTCAGCCCTAGGGCATCAATTCAATGCTAAGTTTTTTGCTTTAAAAGACCCCTAAATGCAATGAACCTCTATCATACCATGATGCACACCAATCCATCGAGTTACAGTTCCAAGACAGTGGGTGGATTAGTGGATGTCATTTCTATTTAGCCCTCAAACCCTTACATAGGCAAAACAGGGCAATCCCTATAAATATGGTAAAGACATGCCACTCTAGTCATCAAAATTCTTTACCAGTTCCTTAATCTTCCTACTCAAATCACCAGGTAAGTCTTGAAAACCTTGCAGTGATTTTACAAAAACTTGAGTAGGCCTTAATGATTGGGGCATGTTGTCTGCATCAAATCTAGAGGCCTTATACATAACATCTAGGTCATTGGCCCTAGGGATCCACTTCTTAACTAAAAGCAAAACTAATTCCCAATCCCTAATATTTTTTCTTATTGAATCTAAGAATAAAGAATATAAAGAATAAACTGATGGTAATCTACCATCAACTCCCTAATTGAAATGCCTAAAAACTGTCTACAACTTCATTTTGCTTGGCAACTGCTCCCTTCTCACTTTCTTTTAGAGCTGCTTATAGCTCTCTAATCTTATTAAGCATATGCTATTTGGTGGGATCTACAGAGTACTCAACCTCCTTTTCAACTGGCTCTAATGAAGGACTAGGAGTAGGAGTCTAGATGGGGGACCCAGGAGTAGAAACAATTGGAGAAGTTGGTGGTACTGATTTTGATGTAGAAGGTATGGCCAGGGTACCAGGAGCACTAAAAGACTCCCCCACATGTTTGTACTTCAACCTGTCTACCTCAGTTTTCACCTCAACATTCCTTTGCTGCATTCTACTATACTCTCCAATAATGGTGTTATACTTCTCCATCAAACTTTTCTTCTCAGCTTCTTCTCTTTCAACTATCTTTTGGGCCAATTTGGCCACATTTATAGTCAAGTTTGTAGTTTATGTAGTTGAAATTTCAGAAGCTCTTTTGATTATTAACCCTCCCCTTAGGTTTGGGCTAATATCAATAACATAGGGCACGGGCCAACCTAAACTTAGGAAGTAATAAAGTTAGGCAAAATATTTAACTCAATTTATAAAAAGGGGCCCAGCCTAGATGAAACAATGAGACATAAGTCATTTTAATACCCACTCCAAAAAAGTAACAGCCAAATATATCTCACCCAAGGTTTTACATGGAACATTAGGATTTTTATGAAAGACAAGGTAAAACCCAACCTTAGGTTCCTCCCAAACAATGTAACAAGCCACGACAAGGGAAAAACATAAATTGAATTCAAAGAACAAGATTTGAAACTCCGTCAAATCCACCATGATGCACACCAATTCACTGAGTTACAGTTCCAAGACAGTGGGTGGATTGGTGGATGTCATTTCTATTTAGCCCTCAAACCCTTACATAGGCACAACAGGGTAGTCCCTGTATTTGATTGTTTAATCCCACAAAAGAGTGATTGAGAACTTCAAAACAAATGAAAATGAAAGGGAACACATATATTTATCTACACTAATGATCTCAGAGAATTTCAAGCTTGTATGGATCCATACAACACAAAAGAACTTCAAAAAAATTGTAAAAACACATAAAATTGCTTCAGGAACGTGGTATTTGATATGAAATTTTGGTATCAACTCCTCCAACAATTGCAATGGGATGGAAATACAATATGATAGAAGTGGGATAAAAAATAAATCGTTTGAAGCATCAAACCAATATGCAAAGATGAAAGAAAGTGCTAACCCCTTAAACTGAAAAAGTTTCTTTTAACTTTAGGTTTGTTGGGTAGTCAATTCTTTTAAGTTATCAAATCCTACCATCATATATAATCAAAATGTTGTTGTTTCAAATGACTATGAGCACTAACTTTCACTATTTGAAGATGTTGAAACCTTGTCATAGAGAATTAGAACATTGATGCGACCACTCATCCTACCTTAAAACATACCAAAAGTCTCCTAGCAATTAGACATCTTGGAAGATTTAAGATGACTTAAACATTTTTTATTGCCAAAGCATAAACTTATGATGACTTTACTAGACCTAGTACACACTCCCTCCCCGTTAACCACTTAGACATATGGAAATTAAATGTAAATTTTCTGCTATTTTTAGTCATGTAGGTGTCCAATAAACCACTTGGTGGTGTTTCCCTTCAAGTTTATTTACTTGAATGAAGAGAAAAAGTCCTTTGATTACAATTAGATAATACATTTGACACCTTGGTTGTGTAACTGGTGGACCATAGTCACATTTAACACTTGTTACAAAGTTTGGGAGATAAAATGTTAAGTAGATTTGATTTGTGATGGACACATTTGGACAGTAGTAACAATAACTTGCAATCTATCAAGATTTGATTATCTTATAACCTGTCAAATTCTAGCGATGAAATGATAGATTAATCATAATGTCACCTTTGGATCACATCACCATGAAAGAACTTCATCCAACATCTTTATGAGTGCAGGTACCACCAAATAGGTATTTGTCAGATTTGTCTTCCTCGAGCGAGGAAAATTTAGGAAGAGAAGAGGAAAGCGAGACATGTATTAGGTCTAAAAGAGGGAGACCAAGTAGAGGTCAAAAGATTAGAAGAAATTTTCGTAAACGGATGGAATTTTTTCTTGCTAAAGGGGGGTCATGTTCTTATGATGATGAGAGCATAGGCAACATCGAGGTTCCCTTGAGGTACAAACATCTATGGAAACAATGGGAACCCAAGGAACTTCCTCCAATAAATACTGATCTTTGTGTCAACGAGAGGATATATCGCATAGCACCATCGTCATTACATGGTTTGGGCCTATTTTGCATGGACGACATAAAGGTTTGTTACTACAAAGTTACTGAGTTGATGGAGTATGTTGGACCCTGTTACAGTTACAAAGATTGGATGCAGCCGGTTCGATATACACGAAGTATGCGTAGGTATGCACTATCAGCAAATTATATACAACAAAAAGATAAGGATCAAATAAAGGAGTGGCTAGGTACATTGACGGGAGGCCAAAAGCATCAGGGAATATTGCAGGGTTTATAATTAGTACATGACTTGGGTCAACAAATAAGCAACCCAATTGCATATTCGAGGTGCGAGAGGGAAATCGTGTATTCGTATGTGCAATAAAATCAATAACTGTAGGGGAAGAGTTGCTAATCGATTACAATTTGAATCGCTTAGATACAAAGACAATTACTATGGGTGTGGTATGTACTATATACCTTTTACCCAACCTCCAATTAATGACTCCAATATACCATTTTATTATTATGTTTTTTTTTGTAAGTCTATCGGTTTCATTTCGGTAATGTTTTTTATATTTAATTTTTGTCACGGCAGAACATTGATCATACAAGGAAGGCTCCGGCCCAGAGCACAGATCGTGATCCATCTTCAGGCGCTTCTCTTTGACAAGTTTACCTCATTATAATTGTACAAATTAGATACAAGCAAAATGATTTATTATTATGTTTTTGTCATGAATTTATTGGATTAATTTTGATAATGTTTTTAATATTCTTGTTGCAATCGACTGATCGGGGAAAGGCACCGGCAGTATAGGAGAACATCCATATGGAGGCGGAGTCACTATTATGCGATGATGACATCAGATTTTCCACAAACCCTACGGATATGATGAGGAAGGCCCAAAAAAATGCAATCAAGAAATCCTTAAGTTGGTATTCGTAGTGCCTCAAACAGATGAGATAAGAGAAAGGGTTAACCTATTGTTTGAGAGAGCACAGAACTTGCAAGTAAGCTGTAATGAGATCTTTAATTATAACATAAGTTCATTCATGGTTTTATATTTTGTACTCTTTTATGTCATGAACTAAAATATGTGTTGTTTTTACAGGATTATTTGCGTCCTCATCATATTGTTGGCCATGATCAAGGTACTGCAAGTGTTTCCCGAGAAGTAGGGGACAGTACAAGTATCAATCCTGATCTTCTTGCACATACAACACTTTATCCGACTCCATCATCCGTGCCTATATTGTCGACTGAAATGTCAGCAACACATACCATGCAGGCATTTGGTAGTCCACCGTTTGGCAGCAAACACATGCCACCACATGTGTTAATACCTGTGGATACAGAGGCCGCTAGTACTGGTGATGTTTTAGCTGCATTTCCTGGATCTTCCCGTATTACTAGTACGGGAACATTGCCGGTCACATTTGTGGTGACCGAGGATTTCCTTCCCATAAAGATAGAGAAGGTCCCAGGTACTTTGAAATGTTTTAATTATTATTATATATAATCCAATTGAAATTTACTTATTGATCACTCTTTATAGACTAATTATCCCATGATCATTTTGCAAGAAATGATGTTTTTTATAAAAATCTAAGTGATATTACATTGGAGCTCTTCGGGCCCACCATACGTACACGATGGAATGCCCAAAATCAAGATTTAAAAGATGAACTCATTAACCATTTAGTTGTGTTGTTCGGTGATAAAACATCCAACCAAACCAAGGTCCTTAAGAAAGTTGGTACCTATCTAAAGTATGTGAGGGACCAATATAGGTCACATTTAGAGAAGAACAGAAAGTACGAGCGTCCCCCCATGATTCCAGAAAGGGAGTGGAAGGACTTGGTGTCAGATGGAAAGGAGAATGCTGAAAAGAAAAAAGGAAAGACACCACCGAGCCAAGCAAGGTATGTGATACTATCAATAATTTAATTATATACTAATTACTCTTTCTTTTTACATAATCTAACATATTTCAATTTTTTCATAGGCTGCCTGACACATCGAAGGCAACAAAAGCAAGACTAGAAAAACATGGGCAACACAAACTTGGCTCTGGTGGTTATATGAAAATAGCCACACAATTTGTAAGTATCAATAAATGAAATATTGCATCCAAATAATAAATTGCAAAAAAAATTTGTTTTATCACACCATAGAAGCAAAATTCATGATCGCATGCAAAAATGCAGGGCTTCGATTTCAACAGAGTGCCCACAGAAGAGGACCTAAAGATTTCCTTCCACCAAGGCTATGGAGCCCTGACTGAACAACTAAGAGTCTCGACTGGGCAAACACAATCTTCCACTGCATCCAACACGCAGATAAATAAACTCAATAAAGTTTATTTCAAATTGAATACTTGTGCAATCTGTTCAATATTAATTTCTATCATAATAATGTGCCTATTTGTTTTACACAGATAAGCAATGATAATACTGCACATGACATTGGAATGCAGCTTGGTGAGGGTGGAGCACAACCTGTCAATGAAGGCCATGGTGTGCATCCCAATAGTGGATGTATTCATGTGCTATACAAAACACAATATGGATTAATACAATTAAACATCTTTAATTGCATTTGGTGTATTAATCAATGTAACATTTCGTGTTTCAACTTTAGAGCATGTAGAGCGTGATCAACATGACGAGGATGATCAGGCTAGACAAGATCAAGAACATGATGTGGCTCCATCAGGTAAAGAGGACCACTCTAATGTTCTTTTAAACATATTTAATTGCAATTGGTGTATTAATTAATGTAATCTTTCTTGTTTCAACTCCAGATTAGGATTTAGAGAGTGTTCAACATGTTGAGCATGAGGCTATAAGACAATATCAGGAACATGATGTGGCCCAATCAGGTAAAGAACACCACTCTGATGTTCTTTTAATTAATGAAATACGTGTAACAATAATAATAAAACATATCAATTTAACATTTATTTTCTATTGCAGCAGACCCCCCCTTGCAGCCGCATCCACGTTGTGAGTACACGACTAGGCATACATTAAGATCAAGAGCAGAGCTCGGAACAACTGAAGGGGGGACAAATGATTTTGAAAACGATACTCCAATTCAGCTTTTTTTAGCTACAAAAAAGAAACAAAAAAAAAGTGATTGTAATCATATTATGACAAGTTGACAACCATATTTTTGATAATATGTAAAAACTGAAAAAATGAATGTTATATGTTAATGAATGAATGTGAATATGTTAATGAATAAATGTTATATGTTAGTGAATGAATGTTATATGTTATTAATGGATGAGTGAATGAATGTTATATGTTATTAATGGATGAATGAATGATTAATGTTATATGATCGGGTATGGGGAATTGAGAGTGATGTGAGGGGGGGGGGAGGGGCCAAATGAGCTTCCACCTTCACGTGGTTGGCCCTGTTAAGTAGAGAATATTAAACTATTCTCAAAACAAAGAGAAGCTCAATAAAGTAAGTAATGCACTTTTCAATATAAGAAATGCATCGTTTGAAGCATCAAATCAATATGCAAAGATGAAAGAAAGTGCTAAATTTTCACTATGAGCATTGTGTTGTGTGTGGATTTGGATCATAATGTAATGTCTTTTATTTTTATTTTAGTGGCCTCTAAAATTTGACTTTTGTGCATAACAGGTTAGTGGAAAATTTGACAGCTCTGAAGGGTTTAGAGGCTCAATTGAGATAGATACATGGATATTTGGATCTTTTTGTTGATGGGAGGCTTCCACTTAACCATAAAATTTTGTACCATCTACAGGTATGCTAAAATATCTCTACTTACATTCATTCAACTTACTGTAGTATAATATCTGACAAAAATCTCCTTTTCATTATACTTACATGGATTTTCATGCCCTGTTTCAAAGCACATGTTTTAAAATAGGAAAGAAGGATGCTGGCAAGGGTTAAGGAATTTGGCTTTACACCTGCCAATTGCATAGTTTACTTCATTCATCCAACATATTGCCTATGTGTTTCACAATTGTTGGAATCATATACTATAATTAAAGAACTAGTAAAATTAAAATATGTAAGTTTCAAATATGGCATTACATATCTTTCTATGAATTTTTGAAAGAAAATATCAAAATGGAGAAGTATTAATAAAATAATTTGCATAATTTCTAAGAGATCAGGGATTTTTTTTGCAGAGTTATCTTAAATATATTTAAGACAAAAGTAACTTATAGAGATTGAAGCAGAATATCGGTATTCTAAAATCACCAGTCAACACATCTTAGTAGTATCTCAATTCAAGAGAACTAGGTCCACTATCCATTAGCCAGTAAAACAAATAAAATCAATTCATAAAATTATTCTGTTCTAATAGGGTTGACTGGTAATTGCTTCTTTCTTTTTGATTGTCAGGAAGTCATCAATATACACTTGGTTTTCCCGCCTTCTCTTGCCTCGTGGCCAGAGAGTTTCTGCAGAAGGCATCAAAGTAACCTTCAAGATTGACAATGGAAATGAGTACAGGGTCAGTATAACTTAATGCTAATTGGGTATGATTTTATTTGTTCAAGACCAATTTAGATTAATTTTCTGCTCACACTACTTTTATTTACATTTATGTTTTTCTAATATCCATTTTCCTTTACATTCATATTCTTCTATACATATTGTGTTTACAATAATGTTTTCCTTAATTTAATCTAGGGGATAGGACCCAGTACCTGAGCAACTTTCAATGTCATGCTGTTAGGATTTACTGTGAAGCTAATCGAAAGTTTTTCATTGTTGCTCGAGGCCATATTGCAGTGCTTTCTCTAGGAAGCCCACATGATCCCCATCAGGTATCTTCTTTTTGTAGACTCTAAAGTTCTTAGAAGAGATCAACAACCAGTTTGTCTAAATGTGGCACCTTGTTTACACATTAATATCTCTTTTGGCAGCAATGGATCAAATTGGATTCATGGGGTCTTAAAGAGAAGGCTCTCAAACATGGAGATCAAGAGTGGGACTAGGTAAAACCATTCATAATCATGCTCATATTGTTTTATTGACTGTCTAAGAGCTAAGTATCCAGGATAACATTTTGTATTTTTCTATTGAATTTCCAGAGTGAGAATAATTTTGGGTTTCCAATCCTATTTTTTAATACACTAGCTAAGTATCCAAGATGCACTGCATGTACTCTTTCTCACCAAATTGCTCATTTTCCAAAAATTTAGATTCTAGTGTGTAGTTTAAGATTCACTAGTTTGATTTTTTCTTTTTTAGCAAAATTAGAATCCAGTTCGTAGGTTGTGCTTGTTGTCCATGACAATCCCCTTGATCTCATGACTCATCATAGGTTTTATATTTTGCTCCAATTGTTGATCAACATCAAATGTGGCCATCATAATATCATCCATAGCCTCCATATTCTATAATTATTCATTGCTCATTTCTCATACATAGTAACCAAATAATGCAGGCCTAGAGCTTGGACTGCAGATGTATGCAAAAAATGATAAATCCCTGCCTTTGTAAGCCTAACTAAACACAACAACTGACATGTTGTTTGATATTTTAAATAGTCATATTACTGTCTTTTTCTACCTTGTAAACACTTACTCAATGCATACAATAATTTATTGAAATGCAAAGTTTAATGGCCTCTTAACTCTTGACACTAATGTCAACGCATTTGTCCAAATAGGGTTAATCATATTGTGATCTAAATTTTCATAATGAAGTCTTCCAATCTGTCCTTTAAATCTAAGCATTGATGACAATCCATCTTGTCTTTTACTACCCTATTAAATGCTCATGGTCTTGGCACATCAACTTTCTCTCTTTGATTGACCTGTCCTTATGTCTTGTCATTATCCCTATGGATGCACTTTGGAGCCTCCTACTACTTTTATATATCGCCCAGAGTCACCCTGATATGCCTACATTTCAACGAATAGTTTTTTTTTTTTTTAAATTGCATTGTTCTGTCGAAATTGCGATGAACCGCAAAAATGCCTGACGACCTTGCTATGTATTCGATGAACTTTCGCCATAATGACTTGCCTATTTTGTTGTGAGTGCGGCGAACTTTTGCCGTAATGACTTGCCTATTGCGTCGCGTGTTCGACGATCTTATGTTGTTAATCCGACGGTTTGGAAAAGGTATGCCACCCGTGCTCCGGGCACCGTTCGTCGCTACACCGACGACACTGTTGTCTAGGTTCCGATGACTATATGTCATTGCTCCAACGCTTCAGTGATGGTATGTCACACGTGCTCCGGGTACTATTCGTCGCTAAACTGACGACACTGTCGTGATAGTTTCGATGACTATATGTCACTGCTTAGACGCTTCAGCGACGGTATGCCACACATGCTCCAGGTATTATTCATCGCTAGACCAATGACACTGTCATCACAGTTCCGAATAATGTATGTCGCTGCTCCGACACTTCAGCGACGGTATGCCGCACATCCTCCAAGTACTGTTCATCGCTAGACCGACGACACTGTCGTCTCCATTCCGAAGAATGTATGTCGATGCTCCGACGCTTCAGCAACGGTATGCCACACATGCTCCGGGTCATGTTCGTCACTAGATCGACGACTATATGTCGCTACTCCGACGCTTTAGCGAAGGTATGTCGCCCGTGCTCCGAGTACTTTTCGTCGCTAGACCGACGACATTGTCATCCCGGTTCCGACGAATGTATGTCGCTGCTCCGACGCTTTGGCGATGGTATTCCGCCTGTGGTCTAGCCACTACTTGTCGCGCGATCGACGAAGTGGGCGTCGCTATTCCGACACTTTGGCGAAGGTATACCGGCCGTAGTCCGGCACTGTTCGTCGCGTGATCGATGAAAAGGGCGTCGCTGTTCCGATGAGCTTGCGTCAGGAGGGCGACGTTTTATAGTCCATCAGGATATAGATGAAAATTGAGCGATGACGCTGATTTGTGTGATTCGTCGATCGATCGACAATAGATCGTCGAAATTTTGATGAACGATCGTCGGAAATTGGGGTCAAATTCATTAGTGCATCCTTCATATTATGGAATGCCTTGAAAACATGTATTTTAGATCACTGTTCTTATTTTAACTTCTATATTTTTATGTTACTCCATATGTACCTAATGCATCATCATCATGATCCATTATATCATCGTGCATAATTCTAGTGATAATAAAAGTAAGTTTCTCTTTTGACATGAAGTTAATTTGACAACATATATCATTCATCCATTTTAACCATATGCCATATCCCTTTCATTTATCTATCCTCTTTCTACTCAAATAATGGGTTATGTTAGTTACATTACATCCTTGAAAGATATCGTAATAAAAAAGATGCAACCATGCAATATAGAATCATACATTTTTGGAGTCCACAAGACAAAAAGTTTTCATAACGAACTAACTGACATAGGACAGTGCATTTTCCAACACTGCAAATAATGCGAGCATTCTATCTGTTCCAATCACATGAAAAAAGGAAATGTCATTTTTACTCAACCAAATAGTTATAAAATTTGAAAGTGGACTTCATTAAATTTTTGGAGCTTATAAAATAAAAAACTTTTCATGATGAAATAAATGATAGGTCACAGTGTGTTTTCTAACACTGCAAACAATGCAAGCATTTTATTTGTTTCGATCATGGGGAAAAATTAAATATGCCATTTTCACTCTAGCAAAGAGTTTTTCTAAAATTTGAAAGTGGACTTCAATTCATTTTTGGAATGTGGGAAATAAAAAAATTTCATAAGGAAATAACTGACAGGGGACAGTGTGTTTTCCAACACTACAAACAATGCAAGCATTTTATTTGTTCTAGTCACATGAAAAAAGGAAATATGCCATTTCCACTCTACCAAATAGTTATAAAAATTGAAAGTGGACTTCATTTCATTTTGGGAGTGTACAAAATAAAAACTTTTCATAAGGAAATAACTACCAGGGGACAGTGTGTTTTCCAACACTACAAACAATGCAAGCATTTTATTTGTTCCAATCACATGAAAAAAGGAAATATGCCATCTCCACTCTACCAAATAGTTGTTCTAAAAATTGAAAGTGGTCTTAATTACATTCTTGGTCGTAATGAAACAAATATTTTTCATAAGGAAATAACTAGCAGAGGACAATGTGTTCTCCAACACTACAAACAATGCTAGCATTTAATTTGTTCCAATCACATGAAAAAAGGGAATATGCCATTTTCACTCTATGAAATACTTGTTCTAAAAATTGAAAGTGGACTTCATTACATTCTTGGTCATAACGAAACAATTACTTTTCATAAGGAAATAACTAACATGGGACAATGTATTTTCCAACACTGCAGACAATGTGAGCATTTTATCTCTTCCAATCAAATGGAAAAAGGGAAATGTCATTTTTAGTGTACCAAATAGTTCTAAAAATTGAAAGTGGACTTCATTACATTTGTGGTTGTAACCAAACAAAACTTTTCATAAGGAAATGATAGACAAGGGATATGTGTTTTCCAACACTGCAAACAATTTGACCATTTTATCTCTTCCATTTAGATGGAAAAAGGGAAATGCCATTTTTACTGTACAAGATAGTTGTTCTAAAATTTGAAAGCGGACTTCATTAAATTGTTGGTCATAAGGAAACAATAACTTTTCATAACAAAATAACTGATAGGGGCAAGTGTGTTTTCCAACAATGCAAATATTTGCCCACGTAGGTACATACATATACATACACATAACATTTATTGCTATACTCTATTCAGTACCATGTATGCAATTACTGTATTGAATACCATTGACTGTAATATTCAAAAAAATTGAGGTCAAACGATTTACATGTCAACTTATCTTTTTCACTTATAAGCAAGCTACCGTAAACAGTAACACTTCAGCTAGAATTGCCTACCATTATTTCACATTGTTCATAATGTAATTATAGAGGGCCATGAAAAGTCTGATATCAAATGTATAACAACATAGTGTTCAAACATATGAAAAAAGTATATCTCTACACCATAATTGTTCAATAATCAAATAATTATAGAGGGCCATGGAAAGTCTGATATCAAATGTATAACAACATAGTGTTCAAACATATGAAAATGGTGCATCTCTACACCATAATTGTTCAATAATCAAATAATGAAACCCACAATGCACAATGAGTATTGTGAGCCTGTCTCATCATATCCTATGTTGTCTATTCTTTGCAATTGAGTTCATGCTTGCGTAATATAGGGCACGTTTCTTTGGGTTGTGTATTTTGGGAGGGGTGATTCCAATTCCATGAACCCTCACAGATGATGAGCGTGAAACAATAGATTTTTGGAGAGGTTGTGCTTTATCTTTGGCACTTTGAATGCCTTTAGCCTATAACAAACAATTTGAACAATTAGTGTATGGATGGAAACAAATATAAGGTAGTATGATATATACAACAACATATCATTTACATGTACCTCTGGAAGAGAATGCTTCAACTCAGAGAGCTTCCATACCACGAAGCCACCCACACACTCTTTGACGGTCTCTATGCCATGATGTGGAAAAGGATCTACACAATCACCAACAATGGCCTCAACAATGTTGACTCTCACACAATTTTTTGGGTGCATAAAGCCATGGGTTTTACCATTTCTTTTGACATGTACAATGCCTTTGGCAGCCAGTTTACGCTGCCTCCAAAGATCAACATGATCATCGATCTTAAAAGTGATGCCCTTGAAATCTTTCATCTGTTCATCAACAGGACTTGGCTGCAATGGAAACATCATTGACGTCAATCATAATTCAAGACATATTAAAGGATTCATAAAGAAATTAGAGTAGAAGCATGGAAGTGTGTTGTGATTGTTACCAATATAGATGGCACTCGCTACTCTCCCAGTCCCCATGTCCATCTTGATTTCCATCTCCTGCTTACAGGCCAGTGCTCTCCTCGTCCTCATGTCCATATTTATTGCCATCCCCCCTTGTAGGCCAACACTCTCCTCGTCTCCATTTCCATCTTTATTACCCTCTTCCATTTGCAAGCTAGTGCTCTCCCCGTCCCCATGTCCATCTCTATTACCCTATCCCACTTGCAGGTTAGTGCTCTCCCCATCCCCATGCCCATCTTTATTTCCCTACCCCACTTGCAGGCTAGTGCTCTCCCCATCTGCATTTCCATATTTATTTCCCTATCCCACTTGCAGGCCAGTGCTCTCCCCATCTACATGTCCATCTCTATTAGCCTCTTCCATTTCAATTGCAACCACATGGACAATAAGGTCAAGGCCAACACTACATTTTTCATCCTTGCCATGTAATAGTAGGAATTCAAACATCACATCAAATTCAGATGCATGCAACCAATTCATTGAAATAATCAAAACAAACATTCAATAGAAGATTTGGAATTCATTGTTTCTTCTAGTTTCTCCATGTCCAGGCACCTTGAAACTTTTGACCATGTACACTCCTGCTTCTTCTTCTCAATGTTAGATGGTGGGTTGGGAGGAACAACATCATCTTGTTCTTTAATGGGCACTGCTTCGTCTTACAAATCAACAATATCTTGTTCGAGGGCAGCACTTTGTTGTTCATCGTTGCCCTGTAATAGCAGCAATTGAAATGTCACATCAAATTCATATGCATGCAACCAATTCATTGAAATAATCAAAACAAACATTAAATAGAATATTTCAAAATAACTATTTATTTTCATTTCTTATTGAGAGGGCGAGAGGAAACCTTTGACCATGTATGCTCCTTCTCAATGTTAGACGATGGGTTGGGAGGAACAACATCATCTTGTTCTTCCATGGGCATTGCTTCATCTTCCAAATCAACAGTACCTTATTCGAGGGCAACACTTTGTTGTTCATCATTGACCTATAATAGGAGGAATTGAAATGTCACATCAAATTCAGATGCATGCAACCAATTCATTAAAATAATTAAAACAAACATTAAATAGAAGATTTTGAAATCACCGTTTGTTCTCGTTCCTTTTTGTGAGGGTGAGAGGAAACTTTACACCGTATACGCTCCTTCTTCTTCTCAATGTTAGACAACGGGTTCAGAGAAACAACATCATCTTGTGCTTTCATGGGCACTGCTTCATCTTCCAAATCAACAATAACCTGCTCAAGGGCAGCACTTCGTTGTTCATCCTTGTCTTGTAATAGCAAGAATTGAAACGTCACATCAAATTCAGATGCATGCAACCAATTCAATCAAATAATCAAAACAGTTTGAGATCATCATTTGTTCTCGTTTCTTCTTGTGAGGGTTCCTTGAAACTTTTGATCGTGTCTAATGCTTCTTCTAAATGTTAGACACTAGGTTGGAAGGAACAACATCATCTTGGGATTTCATGGGCACAACTTCCTCTACCGAATGAACATTACTTTGTTGGACGACAAGAACCGCTTCTCAACCATCACCCTGTCATATCATGTAAGATAACGTTAAGTGAACATTGTATGCATCAAAACAAAAAATATGAATCAACCAAAATTCAGATTTAAGAGTTCAATTTGAAATTACCATTTTGTCCTTTCTCTTTGTCTCCTACAATTTTAATATTGTTTGCCTTCTTTGCTCCTTGTTTTCCTCACTATTGTATAACGCCATTAGCTTCTTCACCTCTTCCTTTCCTTCCTTGGGAAGTAGACGAAAGCTATGTTTTCCATACTTTGTACAAGCCCTTTGAATAACATGCTTCTACTGAAGATCTATCATAGATTCAGTTGGTACTCCATATTCTCCACCTTCTTTTGAAGGTACTTTTTCAATTTGTCAGGGGGAGGAGGGGGCGTTTTGGCTCCCCCCCTCCGATGCACTTCGGCCATGCTTTGGTTCCACAACAATAGGAAGGTGGTGATGTTGAATTCTATGCATGTTGAACAATCTCCAATCATGATATTTTCTCATACATTCTTCTACAATACAGTAATATACATATCTAGCATTCTCCACTTCTCTTATGTATTCAGTAGCAACTTGCACAACAAATTCAAAAGAGAAAATCACTTAATATATTTGATATTAAAAAAATTTGAATGTACAACATATACACAGCCAAACGATGCAATAATTGAGTTATTATATGTACCTTCCCATCCTCCACATCACCATGTGCTTCATTGGGCCCCTCCCCATCCTTAGGGTCTCCCTCTACACGCTCTTCCTCTTTTTCGTGGACTATGGAAAGAGTGTGATGGTCTCCCTAATTATCGTCCTGAATCGAAGGAACAATATACTGTCAAAATCAACATATTTATAATAGACATGATATTTTCTAACTAAAATTGTAAAGCATTCTGATTGACGCAAAGGAAATAAAGGGCAATTGGAAGTTCACAATCAATTACCGAACACGTCGTTGGCTCAGCTTTTAGCATTTTCCTCAAATGAGGGTATTGCCTCTATACCACGTTGTTGCCTCCTGATTAAAAAATTCCCTTTTTCCAGTCAACATTGTAACCACTTATGAGAGATTAAAATTATACATTTGGTTGCATCTTGTAATTACTGGATCTTACCTACACGTTTGTGGAACATGACCATCTCGAAGAAGATGCACCACTACACACCCTCTCAGGTGTGCTGACAATCTCAACAACATTCATCGTTGTGTGAAGCACTTTCCCTTTTACTGCACGCATCCTTGGTTTGCTATAAAATGTAAAACAGTTGCAAGGATAGTTAAAGTACCAAAATTTATTGCACCATCTATAGGAAGCAAGCATATATTTTTTCAATCATAAGAGGAATTTGAAATGCATATTTTACTCTACCTAAGACTTGTGATAAATTTTGAAGGTGACTTTCAATACATTCTTTCTGTCTAAATAAAAAAATGTTTTCAATACATTCCTACTGTCAGCAAAATTGCAAGTTGGAAAAGAGATGGTGTTATGAAACCTATAACCCACATAGTGTTGCAAAACGCTATACATGTAACCCACTATGTTTTCCAACTTGTAATTATTTTGTACATTTATTTTTTTCAATCACATGAAGATACTTAATTGCAATTTATACCATAACTAACAGTTATAAATTTTGGAGGTGTCTTTCATTACATTTGTACTATCTAAATAACAAAATCTTTTCAAGACATTCAAACTATTATGTGAATTTTCAGGTTGGAAAACACTGGGTGTTATAAATCCTGCAACCCACATATTGTTCTAAAACCCTTTACAAGTAACAACCCAATTGGTTACTCGCCCCTCACCTCAATTTGGTATGTTTTTTGATTGTCTTGAGAACCTTTCTCTTTCGAGATAGCAATAATGTAATGAAATTGGAAAACCCGGGGTGTTAAGAAACCTGCAACCAAATGTATTATGCACCTGCAAGGCCTCCCCATCCTCTCAAGTGTTTAGATTTAAACATGTAGAATGAAACAACTGACAACCCACATTGTGTTTTCCAATTTTCCATTATTTTGTGCATTTCTTTGTTTCAATCATACGAAGAAATTCAAATACAATTTATATTATAACTAAGAGTTATTATATATTTTGAAGGTGAGCTTCATTACATTATTACTATGTATGAAACAAAAGGCTTCCAAGACATTCATACTGTCAATATAATTGTAGTTGGAGGATACATATAACTATCCAAATTCACGTGAGGTGTGACCAACCACTTGGGTTCTTACTATGTAAGTAACCAAAATTTTGTCATTACAATCATATTGTCTATGTGTGTTGACCTTGTTGTTGCATGAAAATGTCGACCTCTTAATGCCCGATACAAGCATCAGATAAGATGCATGGTAGGCAGTTAAACCATCTCGCGAATCACATAGACAACATTGACTGAGGGGTGGAAGCGCCAAGCTTCCAACAATCTCCCCTACCAGCGAGACCATAGGATTAGAACTCGCTACCCGGCTCTAATACCAATTATAGTAAAACTCGTCATCAAAACTGACAGTGTCGTTGAATTTCAACACAACAAGCAACCATTCCTCTACAAGACCCATACGATAACTAATTCAAGATTACCCCTTGAGAAATCTCATAAATTTCATGCTCAGCTCCTTGGGAAGATTGTGCTTCTTGATTATTACCGTTGGTTTACTAGATACCTTCCAAATTCATCCAACTAGGAAAAGGTCTCGCATCTCTCGATAAAAATGAATTGGTCAATCACATAAATTTATAGTATTTATTTGTAGATTGTGATATTCAACGTCCATGCTAATTTTTACCCATACACCAAAGATGCAGTCAACGAAACAAGCATAATTATGTTATTTGACATCACTGCACTTTGGCCCATTTCTATCATTTCTCCTTAACATATTTTCCCACAACCTGTATGAGAGACTCAATTCCTCTATCCAAGCGAGGACATTGCATGGAAGATACGGGTGTTAGTTGGTCAACCAAGTACAAACACATGCTTCAGCATTACGTGACATCTTGCATAACTACATCAAAGAAATTATTAGCTTTCACATATTCGCCATACAAAGCAAAATTAAATAACATATAACCCACTGTGTTTTCCACCCTGCCAATATGTGGTGATTTTTATTTTTTACATCAACATCTGTAGATGATACCACTGGAAAGCTCTCAGAAAACCCACATCAAATATGCAACCTATTTTCTCCTTCAACCTCTGGAAGTAACCTCTACAAAAACATGACAACATTTCATGACAACTAGGCAACTTTGAACCATACCTTTCTCATTTCCATAATATGCACTTCTCTCCATCATACATCAATGACACCTTTCGACATCATGGACCTCAGTGGATCAGATTGTGGAAGAGGTGGTGACGTGTGCTAAAGAGAAGAGCTTGTTATGCAAATATTGCAAAGTTGCTCCAAAGATGCCCAGTTGTCATGAAATGTTGTCATGTTTTTATAGAGGTCTTATCTAATGCTTGTATCAGGCATTGACAGGTTGACCTTTTCCTACAATGACAAGGCCAACAATGTGTAATTGCAGGTTGGAAAACACTGGGTGTTATTAAACCTACAAACCAAATATCATTTTGAAACCCTTGACAAGTAAAATCCCAATTTGTTACTCACCCCTCAGTTGAATTTGGATGCTTTTATATATCCCACACCTGCAACTCCACCCCATCTTCTCAAGCCTTCATCTTCCAACGTGCAGAATGAAAGAACTCACAACACAGTTTTTTCCAACCTCCAGTTAATTTCCGCAATACGTTGTCCCATCATGTGGTGTATGTATTTTTGTATTCTTTAATGCTTTTTTGTATGTTATGATGCCTCAGACATGCATTCTTCTAGGGAGAATAGCCACATCCAATTGAAGGGAAGAAGCTAATCTGCCTACAAAATATAATAAAATCAAGCTATTATCCCTGAAAAAACATGTCTTTGACATGATAACATAATCAGACATGTCTTATCCCTAAAGAAGGGCAATACGTTATCATGTGGAAGCCATGCAGTTTTGCAAGGAGATCACCTTTTACAATTGGGACGAGGTTATTCTCCCTACAAAAATGCATGTCACATGCATCATAGCAGTCATCATGTTTTAAAAATCATATTTTGGAATGGACAAAAAGCCCAAAATGTGGCATTCAAAACCATTATTTGCAAATAGAAAAAAGCCTAGACGAGGTCCCATTTTCGCTGTCATTTTCCACACTGACATTTTGCAGGTTGTTGGAGAGCAATGGGAAGGAGTTGCAGGCGTTCAAAGGCCAAGGAAGTGTGGCCACCCTCCATACAAAAAATGCATTTGATAGGCACAGGTAGCTAGCTAGCTAGCAAGTATGTTTATCCACCAGCAATATATGCCATTTTGCCATTCTACCTAGGAACTCTAAAGAAATGAACGACTATTCGTTGCGAAGATGGGTTTTCATTGACAGGAAAACAAAGGGTTTTCCTTGGGAAAAGGGGTTTTCATTTGAAATGCAAAGTTGTTTATGTGTTTTTGTGTTGAGGGTTTTTTAATTTTGGTTTCCTCCTGTCTGTTGGTTTTGAAATTTTGTGATTGCCAAATGAAATAATTGACAACCCATTATGGAAATATGAGTGAAATAACTGAATAATGTTTAGAGAAATCAGAAACCATGTAGAATATATAAGATTTTTGTTTTGTTATGCTCCAAGAATGTAATGAAGTCCACTTTCAAATTTTTGAGCAACTCTTTGCTACATCCAAATGTCATTTCACTTTCTTCATTGGATTGGAACAAAATGCCCCGACAGAAAAGAAGGTCGAACGGACAAATCACACCGACACAAAGACTTGACGGTCGGGTGTAACTCTGACATGTCGTGGCCTATCCCATTGCTGAGAAAATGTGTTAGCGTTGGCAGGTTTTCAAAATCAGATTTCGAAATGGACAAAAACCCAAAAAAATGAGGCATTCAAAACCATTATTTGCAAATAGCAAAATGATATCCCAAGAATGTAATTAATTTGGAAAATAGTAGGCATTGTGAAACCTGCAATCCATAGTGTTGTTATACATTGTTTGTAGTGTTGGAAAACACAATGTCCCATGTTAGTTAGTTTGTTATGAAGAGTTTTGTTTCATTATGCTCCAAGAATGTAATGAAGTCCACTTTCAAATTTTTGAACAACTCTTTGCTATAGTCCAAATGTCATTTCACTTTCTTCATCTGATTGGAACAAATAAAATGTTTGCATTATTTGTAATGCTGGAAAACACACTATCTCCTCTCAGTTGTAGAGGGTTTTACAACACTATATGGGTTACTTATTTCTTAACACCTAGGGTTTTCCAACATGAATTTTTACAAAACAGAATGAATGTCTTGAAAATCTTTTGTAATTTAGACAGTGTGAATGTATTGAAAGGCCCTTTCAAAATTTATAAGGACTTTTAATTTGAGTAAAAATTGTATTTAAATTTCGCATCATTGAAAAAAAAAGTGCACAAAATATTTGTAATTTGGAAAACACAATGTGGGTTTTCAGTTATTTGAACGTCCTTGTTTAAATGTAAAGGGTTGTCTCACAGTGGGTTGTTTGCTTCTTAACACCTACGATTTTGCAACATGGAATGTTACAAAATAGTATGAATGTCTTCAAAATCATACCTTCCATTGTTGTGTTTAAATTTCGGATGATTGAAAAAAAGTGCACAAAATAGTTGTATTTTGGAAAACACAATTTGGGTTTTCAGTTATTTGAATCTCCTTGTTTAAATGTAAGGGGTTTTCTCACAGTGGATTGTTTGCTTCTTAACACATACGATTTTGCAACATGGAATGTTACAAAATAGTATGAATGTCTTTGAAATCACACCTTCCATTGTTGTGTTTAAATTTCAAGTATATAACAAATTGCATGCTTCATAACATTGCATTTATCAACCTCCACATCACAACATACCCAAGCCATTCTGGTTTTTAAACCCGTATATGTAGGTGTGCATTACAAATAGCAAGAACACCAATTTCTTGTTGTTATTGGCAATAATGAATAAACTTGTTGAAAGTGGTGAACGTTGTGTAGTGAAGGTTGGCAAACACAATGTGTTTTGAACCCTGCCTTTACTTACACCCAAGCTTTGTCTTGAAATGCAGATATACAAACGTATAGATGGGGTTCTATTTTATCAAATAATACATTTCTCATTTAAGGGGGACTCTATTAACCGTCAATACATAGAGTACTTCATAGTATGCACTTCATTTTTTTTTTCTAAAACTTCATGTTGGAAAACCTTAGGTGTTAAGAAACAAGCAACCCAAATAGTGTTGTAAAACTCTCTACAACACTATTGGTTAGTACCCCTCACCTCGATTTAGTCGGTTTTCTCCTCCAACTCCTCCACGTGCACTCCAACCTTCAGTTTTCAACGTGCAGACTGGAAACTCATCGTGTTTTCACTCTTCTTTATCCAAACCAAAAACACACACATCAGTTCGGGTCCAATTTTCCCACGCTAGAAAAAAGCTTTGAAAGCGAAACTTTAGTGGCACTCCATGAGACCCAATTTTATTAACCGGCGGGAGGCGGGAAAATTGACCTGACGGCGTCGTTAACTCCTACCTACCATTTCCCAGACGTTTGGTCTCATCTGCCAGTTTCGTCACTTTTAACCCTCATCTGATTCGCCCCGCACTACGTTGTCTCATCATGTTATGTATTTTCCATGTATGTTGTTATGTATGTTTTTATGTATGGTTTTCCATGTTTTTGTATGTACATAGGTGCATCTTTTTGGCATAAGCGTCTACACAATTCACAACACATTGTGTTTCTAAACCTCCAAAATGGGCAACAAGGAAAACTCATATTTGTGAAGAAGCTTCTACATTACAAAACACATTGTGTTTACAGAACTTTTGCATTGTGTTACAAAACAACAATTCCATTACAAAATTTGGGAAGCCTAATGGCCATTTATGTGTTATTATGGCATCACCTTTGCAGTTTCTATGGTATATTATACTCAGTAAAAATAATTACAATAACAATGTTCCTTATTCACAACCTTATGAAACCCAACTATGCAACGAGGCTTCACAACTAAACAAAGGTAAATGATTTAAAAGGAGAAATACTCTAATGTAAAATCATAAATATTATGTTATTTTCCAAATGTAAGGGAGGGGGACCAACCATGTCAAGGCCCCAGGTCACAGAGGGTAGAGAGCAGCAAGCTGCCCTAACTTACTTCAGCTTAAGGGAGTGTTAGGAGATGCGGGATGAGAATGATGAGGACTATAAGATCCTTCGATCACTCTACAAACCTGAGATTTGGAAGGGGGCTAGGAAAGTTGGCTTTTGGATTCAACATTATGTTTCAAATAACTCTCTATCAAAGGACAAAAGCGCGGTTCTAGGATGACAGTGCGACGCGCTGGCATCTCTCAGGTGCACTAGTGTTCGTACGACTAGAGGACCAAAAAGACAAGGTTGGATTCGAAAGAACGGACTAACAACTTAGTTAACTACGTTCAAAAGGCCAAAATAATGCTAAGACATGAATAAAGTAGGTACAAATATGATAAAGTAAGTAGATCAATGCTAGGGTGACAAGAATGATCTCACCGAAAAGCTTGTTTGCCAGCTAGCTCCACGAAGCACATCCACCTATACACAATAAGAAGGAAAATTGTTGGGGGGCTGTATTGGGGTCTGCCTCAATCAAACCCTCGTTTTGGTGTTTCCACCTCCATGGACAACCAAGTTTGCAACGATAGAGAAATAATGTGATAAAGAAGGAACAAAGCAAAGAACACTAAAACACTACAAAACAGTAATGTGCTTACTCAACCAAATAATAGAGGAGAGGAGTAGAAAACTTACCACCTCCACCAAGAGCACTCAACGCTAATGGGGGAGAAAATGAGAGGAATCAAGCCTTTGCTGCAATAGTGTTGTTCTACACTTGCTCTACTGAGTTGATGGAGTGATGAAATTGCTGCTATGGAGTGTAAAAATGTTGCTTGAATGCTTGAAGTGAATGCTTGAATCTGGAGAAGAGATTGTGGAAGAAGATCGTAGAGTCCTCAAATGGATGAATGAATAGTGAATTTGAAGGAAAGAGTGAAGAAAACGACCATATTTGGATCGGTCAGCCGAAAGGGGCGCTACAAATCGACTTCCAATGGGAAGTGTAACGCCTCTACAGGTTCCAATCGTAGGAATTTACCAGGGACGTAAGAGTGCCACACGGACGTCCATGCGCCGTACGGGCGTCCCCGACAATTATCCCTCTACCGACGCTCAAATTAGGCAACAAGTGGAACGAAGGCAATGGGCTTATGTGGAATTCTGCCTTCGGATTTGGTTTTCTAAAGTGAGGAAGGGTAAAAGGGGAATTCGCATAAGGGGTGCAAATTCGCTCCTATACATTTTTCCCCCACTTTAGCGAGCACGAATACTAATGAGTGCTTCAGTAAAGTAGATCGAAGAAGTAGTAGGGTTAGAAACATATACCTGAACCGTCGAGGAAGAAGACCGTGATCTGGCGAACCCGAGAGTGCAGGGCAGGCAAAGGGCTTCACAACTCCACAGAATCATGAAGCTGAAGAAAGAAAGAGCCTTCCAGGCCCGCAAACCTGCAAGGAAGGTATCTTCCAAGAACTCTCACATGAAGGAAATCGAAGAAAGTGCCTTACAGACCCGTAGACCTGCAGGGAAGGTATCCTCCAAGAACTCTCACATGAAGGAAACCAAGAAAAGTGGACTCTGCATAGTCAAAAAACGGCTTCACAAGTGCACCCATGAAGTGACATGTTTACCCATAGATAGAACATGTCAAGAAGCGGCCACATAGGCAAGTAAGAGGACAGTCATGCAAACTACCGATAGGTTGGAAGACTTTCAAAGGGGTCCCTCGGGAACCCTTCAAAAGGAAGAGGGTCCACTCAAGGGACGCATTGTTTGAAAAGCGAGGTCTACTTAGGTTGCCCCCAAGCTAGACGCAAAGATGTGAAGCAGGTCTAGTCGGGTTTCCCCCAAGCTAGACGCAAAGATGTGAAGTAGGTTCTTGTCGAGTTGCCCCCGAGCTAGATACAAAGATAGGAATCAAGTCTAGTCAAGCTGCCCCCGAGCTAGATGCCAAGAACTTACAAAGGACTCCCTCTAGAACCCAGCATGAAAGATCCGCTCAAGGGACGCGTTGTTCAAAAGTTGGTGTCTTCTTTCTCGAATTGATTCATCATCAAGGAATCCTTTTGAAAGATGTTCACTTCATCAAGGAATTTAAAAAGAAGAATATGCCCCCATGTGAGGGGAAGATCAAATTTGTTCCCGCTTTGGAGGAAGGTTCCCAAGTTCTTTCTTTATGAACCCATGATGAAGGAAACATGTTTCCTTAGGGTTTCAAGTTGAGAATGCAATTTTAACAAAGGAGTGTATGAAGATGCTTGAGAAAAGATTCGTTGACAACGAATGTATTTTATAAAGACCAAGACGATGTAGAAGCGACATTGTCACACATGAGAGGGACAACTCAAGCAAAGAAGAGAGAAAGATAAAGGAAAAGCAAGAAAAAAGGAGAGAGAACACGAAAAAAGGGCATATGGGTAGCCTGATATTTCAGGGTCATAACTGCTCATAAATATATATAAGTATAATAATAGTATATAAATGAACTATCATCAACCCCCTACTATATCAGGCCATATGAGGAATGCATGAGAAGATAAAGTAAAAATAAAAAATTGGGTCAACATGGAAGGAAGCCTAAATACCCCTGATGCTTTGCATCGTCCCCAATTTGCCAAAAGTCAATCACAAACATGGAAGAATGATGATACAAATAGAAGAAGGTTTACAACACAAACACCACACCTATATCCAAGCACCAACAGGGGTGAAGAGGGTCATCCAGGCACATATAGCACAATTATGGGGCAAAACACATTATGACACACATATCTAATCTAAAGATAAAGAAGAGGTTTCCCCTTAACACTGATCAACCAAGAGGTTGTCATCTTCCCACTCTAGATCATCATAGGGGGAGGAGAACGAACATGTAGTGGTGGAATGTTAAGGGGAGGAGCTTCCAACCCTCCCGCAACAAGGGCTAAGGAAGAAGGACCTATAAGGTCTCAGTCGCTCGACTCTTGTGGGTCTAAGGTCAACCACTTCGCGAAGATCGTTGACAAGGTCATAACTTCATCCACCAAGTTAAACATGCACTTAAAGGGAGTGCCATGTTTCACCTCGACGGAAGGAGGAAATTGCACCCGAGGTTCACCACTAAGCTCATCGAGCGACTCGAGAACAGTGACGAACTCAGGGGAAGTCAGGACTGGTTCCATTACTAGGACAGAACAAGTCAACATGGGGCCACCTTTCAAAGAAGGTGGGCTCCTCTTACGTCCTTCATTGCTGGAGGGACCACTCTCTAACTTCTTCTTCGTCGAAGGAGGTGAACTCCCCATAGATGATGCAAGAAGGACAAGAGAAGGGGAGGAAAGAACCGCAACAGATACGACTGCAGTGTTAATCATGTCTATGGGATTTTGGAAAGGTCGAACATCCAAAATGGATGTCAACAAGGGCGGATCCACTGAAGGAGCGATGAACACCTGCATCTTTCTAAGCGCATTTGTACTCACAGCGGAAGCCCAAAGTGATACAGAGCTGGTTTGAACAAGAATAAAGGGGAGATAGGACGCAACAGAAGGCCCTAATACAGGGTTGTTCATCTCCTCTTCCTTCCTCTGTCAGGTGGCCTGCTCAGCCAAGAGAGTCTTTCGTCAGCGCTTGCGTTCGCATGCAAGGCAATTCCTGCGGCTCTTAAAACTAGAGGCCAGAGGTTGTGAAGGAGTGGAAGGCTCCTACTCAACCATGGGAGTGTCCTCCATAGTTGTTTCCAACGGAGGGACAAACTCTTATACGGGAGCAAGAGGGACAAGTTCAGAGATAGCAGGGGGAAGTCAGCACTAACGCTTCGACAATGGGCCTCTTCTTGTTCACTACTTTAGAAGTAGGGGCGATAGGAGGCCGTGGACGCCGGGAGACAGAGGCCTGCTGTACCGAACGGGCCGAGGCTCCATGGGTAGGACAGGAAGCTCGAACGTGAGACGCTTGGACCTTCGCCAAGTGGGCACCATAGGATTCTCTTAAATATGCAAGGCAAAAGCAGATGGTACCACAGCAGAGCGAGAGTAAGCGTCAGGTTGAACAACAGAAGAGGAAGAAGGAGGATCTTGGGACTACTTCTCTTCTTCTCTTCTACGTGCCTTGGCGATATCATTGTGAGCTTTTAGGCAAAGCCTATGTGAAATAGCATAAGGCGAAGGAGGGTATCTTACTTTCGGCCTAGAACGCCCTTTTTTGTAATTTTGATATGTGTGATATAAGAGGTCCTTCTTGGGCGAGAGAGGACCAACAGGTGTATGCCTAAAGTAATCTAAAGAGTAACTATTGCGAGCAACCGGTGGTCTGTAGCCGATGTCATGGATCACATGCACAGAACCCTCATGAGTGAATTTCAAAAACTTATGCACAACCAAAGGAACTACATTCTTAGCTACCAACCAAGGGATACCCAGCTTCACTCTGAAGAGTTTAGAATCTAGGATAATGTCAAACATAAGGTTTACGGACTTAGGTCCGACGAGAATCGATAGGGCAATACTACCTATAGGAGGTACGAAAATTTTGTCATCCATGCAGATGGTACTCATAGCTCCATCGTATCCATCCTTATGCACGAAGTTGATTAACATGATCTCCTTAGTTATAATATTCCCTTGAGATTTCGGATTAATGAGAACACCTACTACAGTATTTCCATTTATCCTCACAAGAATGTAGAGAGGAGATGGTTCTCTGTTAAAGCCCATTAGTAGGTCCCATGAAGTGAAGGTTATACCAGTACCACTACTCAGGCTATAGAGAGGGAATAGGTTGATATAAGAAAGAGGTCATACGCACACTAAACAACACTTCCACAGAGCCTCCTAAAGGTTACAGGATAAGGTAGTGACCCAATTCAGGTTTCGTTACGCAACACTTTTTGAACCTTCCAACTACACCTACTAGGGGTCATAGGTTGGGTTGCAAGGCGAAAGCCTCACAACACTCACACCTACAATGCTCCTAGGATATGAGGAAAGGAGCTTTTAGTATTGCAAAACAAAACCAAAATGGTTCACGTCAGGTTCACCAAAAATGTAGAGGGGGACCAACCACGTCAAGGCCCCAGGTCACAGAGGGTCGAGAGCAACAAGCTGCCCTGACTTACCTCAGCTTAAGGGAGTGTTAGGAGATGTGGGATGAGAATGATGAGGACTATAAGATCCTTCAATCACTCTGCAGACTTGAGATTTGGAAGGGGACTAGGCAAGTCGGCTTTCAGATTCAACACTGTGTCTCAGATAGCTCTAGAGGACAAAAGCGTAGTTCTAGGACAATAGTGTGATGCGCTGGCATCCGTACAACCAAAGGACCAGAAAGACAAGGTTGGATTCGAAAGAACAAACTAACAGCCTACCTAACTACGTTTGAAAGGCCAAAATAATGCTAAGACATGAATAAAGTACATACAAATATGATAAAGTAAGTAGATCAATGCTAGGGTGACAAGAATGATCTCACCAAAAAGCTTGTTCGCCAGCTAGCTCCACGAAGCACGTCCACCTACACACAATAAGGAGGAAAATTGTTGGGGGACTGTATAGGGGTTTGCCTCAGTCAGACCCCCGGTTTGGTGTTTCCACCTCCACAGACAACCAAGTTTGCAAGGATAGAGAAATAATGTGATAAAGAAGGAATAAAGCAAAGAACACTAAAACACTACAAAATATTAATGTGCTTACTCAACCAAATAATAGAGGAGAGGAGTAGAAAAATTATCACCTCAACCAAGAGTGCTCAAAGCTAATGGGGGAGAAAATGAGAGGACTCACGCCTCTACTGCAATGGTGTTGTTCTACACTTGCTCTACTAAGTTGATGGAGTGTAAAAATGTTGCTTGAATGCTTGAAGTGAATTCTTGAATCTGTAGAAGAGATTGTGGAAGATCATAGAGTCCTCAAATGGATGAATGAATAGTGAATTTGAAGGAAAGAGTGAAGAAAACGGCCATATTCAGGTTAGTCAACCGAAAGGGGCATTACAAATCAACTTCCAATGGGAAGTGTAACGCCTCCGTAGGCTCCAACCGCATGAATCTGCCAAGGATGTAAGCGTGTTGTGCGGACATCTACACGTCACGCGGGTGTCCTCGACAATTATTCCTCTATCAACGCTCAAAACAAGCACCAAGTGGAACAAAGGCAGCAAGCTTATGTGGAATTTAGCCTTCGGATTTGGTTTTCTAAAGTGAGGAAGGGTAAAAGGGGAATTTGCGTAAGGGGTGCAAATTCACTCCTATACACCAAATACATCTGATATAATTACCAAGGATCCAAAGGTTCATGTTCTATTTTGGGAGATAAATGATATCGATGTACTATTGCAAAAATCATCCTAAAATTAACACAATTCAATTATGAGAAGGATAATTAAAAGGATGCAGTATCATCCTTCACTGATGCTTTAAGCATTTCCCGTGCAACACTCACACTTCAACGAGGAAACATGATTGATGTAAAATTTTGGGATATAAAACACACACAATAATGTAACATTTATTTTATTTAAATTAAACTGCAAATTATTTGCATTCCCCACACTAAGCATCTCATCTATATATAAATCAAAACTTTAAATGCAAAATAAATTTTGGAAATTTAACTATCTAGTACCCTTGCAATTCAAGCTATGACACTAGAATCACATGTATTTAGTGTAGAAGCTTCATGTCTCCTGAAGTGTCCTTCTCAATCCACTTGCCCTTGTTTTGTTCAAATTTGTTTCCTCGCCTATATCAAACACTTGGAAGAAAGACAAGTGTTAGCTATAGATTATATTGGCAAATTTAAGACATTTGGTGATACAAACAATTCACTTCATTTCAAACTTCACCGATATTGGATTATATGTTGTGTTGACTACAACATGCCAGCTTGTACAGACAATAAACAAACATATTAATCTATACAATGGGAATTTAATTTCCAATTCAACCTATCGCTAACACTAGTAATATATATCAGCAATTATATCTACCATTTTGTCATTCTGCTGGAACTGTGAAGCACTGAACATTCATTCGTATATATCTCAAACTCATCTCTCCTAGCATATGAAAAAGGCCATAACTTGCATAATAAATAAGGGCAGACAAGACAAACAAGAAAGATACCAAGCACCACTGTCAAACTTATGTTTATATCATTACTTGTACAAATAACCAAAAAAATACAAAATATTGCAAGACACATCGGTTGCAAAGAACATTGTGCATTGGCTATTCAAGAACAAAGATTAAGAAGTCAATGAAAACCTTGGTGATCACCTTGAATGACCGAAAAATGGCAAGTGATCGCATTGGTTAAATGTGATAATGCACAAAATAATTACATGTTGGATAACACTCTATGTTTCAATCTCCATGTTCAAACCGAAAGGGTGAAGAGCACAAGGAGAAGTTGCACGTGGGGAAACCACAAAAACTTGCCAAATTGAGGTGAGGGTGACTAAGCAATTGGGTTGCTACTTTTAAAGGGTTTTAGAACAATATGTGGGTTGCAGCTTTTATACCACCCAACATTTTCCAACTAGGAATTTTAGAAAACAGTAAGAATGTATTCAAAACCTTTTGTGACCAATGCAGTAACAACCCAATTGGTTTGTCACCCCTCGGCTCGATTTCATTACACACCCAGTGTTTTCCAACATGCAGTTATATATAGGCAGTAAGAACGTAATGAAAAAGTTTTACAAAGTAAGAATGTAATGGGACGTAACTAATCACTACACAAAACGCACCTATGTACATACAAAAATGCATGAAACCATACATAGAAACATACATAACATGATGAGACGGCGTAGTGGGGGGCCCACCACACGAGGGATAAAAGTGACGAAACCGGCATATGAGAGCAAACATTAGGGAAACAGTAGCGAGGAGACGACACTGTCAGGTCGATTTTCTCACCTCCTATCAGCCAATAAAACTAGGCCTCGTGGCTTGCGCAAGCAAAGGGAGGAGTTGCAGGTGGGGAATACAAAAAACATACCAAATTGAGGTGAGGGGTGACTAAGCAATTGGGTTACTACTTGTAATGGGTTTTAGAACGGTATGTAGGTTGTAGGTTTTATAACACCCACTGTTTTCCACCCTGGAATTTTAGAAAACAGTAAGAATGTAATCAAAATCTTTTCTAATTAACACAATAACAACCCAATTGGTTTGTCACCCCTCGCCTCAATTTTATTACACACCCACTCTTTTCCAACATGTAGCTATACATAGACTGTATGAACGTAATGAAAAAAAAATTAGTTCACAATAAGAATGTAATGAAGATCACCTTCGAAACGTATGCATACCACATTTAATGAGATAGATAAAAGAATGTATTGAGTGAAGAGATTCTCACTGCTTTTTCAGAAGTTGAGGAAGGTGCATGTGCAGTATGCACAATCAGCAAATGGCAATGGAGAACTTGACCAGCAAGTAGTAGAAAGTATGTAATCGAACAGGTATCTTCTTTAAAAACACTTGAAAAGAAGCAAACCAAAGTGAATGAGATAGATAATGTATTGAGTGAAGAGATTGTTCATCCTCTTCAGAAGTTGAAGAAGGAGCATGTGCACTATGTGAAGTGGGAAAATGGCAATGCAAAATCGGAGGCAACAACTACTAGAATGCATGGAATGAAAAAGGATTCTTCTCTAAAAACACTTGAAAAGAAGCAGAGCAGTATGAGTGAGATACCTAATGTATTGACTGAAAAGATCCTCCATGCTCTTGAGAAGTCAATGAAGGTGCATGTGCAGTATAAGCAAAGGGCACATGGCAATGCACAAGTGGACAAACTGAAGAGGTTTCGTATTGCACGAAATTTTTTGCAAGCAAAGAAATTGAGAGATGCTGCTATGGATGGAGTTGAACAAGTAAATTCTATCATGAATAACTTCTACAACATAGTATATTTTCCATTATGAACTGTAATAACTATTTTATTTATTAGTTCTAAAGCTTCATAAGTGTCACTTGCCAGACTAATAACTTGTAATTTTCCCGCGACACATTGCATGAAATTGTCTTGTCCATCAAAACTTTTTCTCCAACTTCCCTAACTTATTGTCCTTTCCAAAAACAACACATAGGAATTTGAATATTCCTGCTCTTCAAGCCACTTTTAATGCATTCAACTCAATTATGAACACACCTTACATAACTTCGCTTTCCTAATTTCGATTTAATGAGATAAAATAGGAGTTGCACAAACTGTGGTCAACATTGATTGAAAGTGCATTAAAAGTTGTGCTTCAAGAGGAAGATTATTCAAATTAATTTTGTATTCTCTCTAAAAAGGACAATAATGTAAGGGAAATTCTTGAAAAAGATTTCATGGACAACTTAGGTGCTCTATGTCCCAGGAAAATTACAAGTTATTAGTTTCACAGAATTAAATGTAGACAACATGAGTAATGAAAACCTTTAGTTTTGTAGACAGTAGGAATGTAGTGAAGTCCATTGACCTTCACACTTTAAAGCAACTCTTACACAAAAAAATTGGATTTCAATTTCCTCATATGATTTAAAGATAAATGCAAAATATAATTTAGAACAAATAAAATTCTCACACTAAACTAACTAACATGGGACAGTGTGTTTTCCAGCAATATATATATATATATATATATATATATGTTGCCAACAAATGAAATGCTCGAACAATGTGTTTTCCAACACTGCAAATGATGCAAGCATTTTATTTGTTCTCATTCGATGAAAAAAGGGAAATGCCATATTTACATCACCAAAAAATTGTTCTAAAAGATTAAGGTGGACTTCATTACATTTTTTGAGCATACAAAACCAGCACTTTTCATGAGGGAATAACTGAGAGGAGACGGTGTGTTTTCCAACACTGCAAACAATGTGAGCATTTTATTTCTGTTCATTTTTTCTCTTCTGACTGGTACAGTCAAAATGGCATTTCACTTTCCTCATCTAATTCGACCAAATAAAATGCTCCATTGTTGTGAAAAATTGCATGTTGATGCCATTTGGAAAACACAACAATGTAAGGTGTGATTTTGAAGACATTCATATTATTTTGTAACATTCCATGTTGCAAAACCATAGATGTTAAGAAGCAAGCAATCCACTGTGAGACAACCTTTTACAATTTAAACAAGGAGATTCAAATAACTGAAAACCCACATTGTGTTTTCCAAATTACAAATATTTTGTGCACTTTCTTTTTCAATCATGCGAAATTTAAATGCAATTTTCACTCAAATTAAAAATCTTTATAAATTTTGAAAGGGTCTTTCAATACATTCACTGTGTTTAAATTACAAAAGTTTTTCAAGACATTCATTCTGTTTTGTAAAAATTCATGTTGGAAAACCCTACGTGTTAAGAAACAAGGAACCCATATAGTGTTGTAAAACCCTCTGCAATTGAGAGGAGACTGTGTTTTCCAACACTACAAATAATGTGAGCATTTTATTTGTTCCAATCAAATGAAAAAAGTGAAATGACATTTAAACTGTAGCAAAGAGTTGTTCAAAAATTTGAAAGTGGACTTCATTATATTCTTAGAGCATAACGAAACAAAACCCTTCATAACGAACTAACTGGCATGGGACAATATGTTTTCCAATACTGCAAACAATGTATAACAACATTGTGCATTGCAAGTTTCATAATACCTACTGTTTTCCAATTTCATTACATTCTTGGGACCTTGTTTTGCTATTTACAAATAATGGTTTTGAATGCCATGTTTTTTTGGGTTTTTGTCAATTCTGAAATATGATTTTGGAAACCCATCGGCACTAACACGTTTTCTTGACAACAAGACATGCTACGGTAGGTCAGAGTTAACGTTCGACCGTCAAGTCTTTCCGTTGGTGCGATTTGTTCGTCCGACATTTTTCATTGAAACGTTTTGTTCCAATCAGATGAAGAAAGTGAAATGACATTTGGACTATAACAAAGAGTTGTTCAAAAATTTGAAAGTGGACTTCATTACATTCTTGGAGCATAACGAAACAAAACTCTTCATAACAAACTAACTGACATGGGACAGTGTGTTTTCCAACACTGTAAACAATGTATAACAACACTATGCCTTGCAGGTTTCATAATACCTACTATTTTCCAATTTCATTACATTCTTACTATCTAATTCACAAAAGGTTGTCAAGACAATCACAAAACATACCAAATTGAGGTCAAGGGTGAGTAACTAGTTGGGTTGTTACTAATAAAAGGTTTTAGAACAATAAGGGTTTTAGGAGACAAGTGTGTTTTCCAAAACATATGTGAAAAATGGCGACGAAAATGGGACCTCGTCTAGACTTTGTGTTATTTGCAAATTATGATTTTGAATGCCACATTTTGAGTTTTTTGTCCATTTCGAATAAAAATGTGAACAATGGTGGCATTCTAAGCTTTATATGCTTTTCAAAATATATTTCATTGCAAAACCAACGTTGCGTTTTCCAACCTTGTAATATATTACACATGGTTTTTGGTTTCTATAAGTGTTATTCAATTATTTCACTCATATTTCCACAATGGGTTGTCGTTTATTTCTTTCGACAATCACAAAATTCCAAGACCAACATACGGGAGGAAACCAAAATTAAAAAACCCTCAACAAAATTTTTTTTTAAAAAAAAATTAAAAATTAAAAAAACATTAATAGCTTTACATTTCAAATAAAAATCCCTTTTCCCAATGAAAACACTGCAACTTTCAAAATAAGAATGTGAACAATGGCGACGTTTTGGGCTTTATGTGGTTTTCAAAATATATCATTTCATTCTAGAACCCACATTGTGTTTTCCACTGTTGTAATATATTCCGCATGATTTATAGTTTCTATAATCGTTATTCAGTTATTTCATTCATATTTTCACAATGGCTTGTCAGTTATTTCATTCAGCAAGCGCAAAATTTCAAAACCAACAGACGAGAGGAAACGAAAATTAAAAAACCCTCAACACAAAAACACAAACTTTGCATTTCAAATGAAAACCCCATTTCCCAAGGAGAACTTTGTTTTCACGTCAATGAAAACCTATCTTCGCAACAAATAGTAGTTCATTTCTTCTCAATTCCTAGGCAAAATGGCAAAATGGCATATATTTCTAGCGAATATACATACCTACTAGCTAGCTAGGTGCTCACGCCTATCAAATGCATTGTTGTATGGAGGGTGGTCGCACTGTCGTTGCTTTGCAACAACCTGCAAAACGTCACCGTGGAAAATTGCGGCGAAAATGGGACCTCGTTTTGCTATTTGCAAATAATGGTTTCGAATGTCACGTTTTTTTTGGTTTTTGTCCATTCTGAAAACCCGTCGATGCTGACACGTTTTCCCGACGAATTGACAGGCGACAGCAGGTCAGAGTTAACATCCAACCATCAAGTCTTTCCATCGGTGTGATTTGTTCGTCTGGCCTCATTTTTTGTCAGGGCATTTTGTCCAACGCGTGTGATGGGGGATGGTGGTTATGATGTAATGTTACATACATAGGTGTGTTTTGTCTACACTTTAGCTTTCTCCTCAATGAGTTATGGATGTAATTATATTATAATTTATTTGCAATAGATGCAAGAAAGGACTGCAAATAACGTGTGGCGCCAGAATTAGAAACAATTCACTCAAACAACATAAAGAAGATAACATTTTGAAAAAATCTTGAATATTTATGTCCAAGAGTACATAGAATTATGACTAGCCCGTGAATCACCATTCTGAATCTAAAATTTGTGTTAAAAGAAAATCAATATGAAAGAAACTTCTAAAAATTACATATATTACAAGATTCAAGTTTGGGCTTCACAGTTATGAAGTAAAAGCAGAGACGAGCTTTTGGCTGTACATAAATTTAAATACATTATCTATACATTCTTAACTACTCGAAACCTAATCAAATTTATTTGCTTATAAATTAACTGTGTTGCCGATTACTCAACCTTTGGCAATGCCCATAATCATAGGAATTTTACAGCGTTCTGAGCTTTTGTTGGAGCAATCATCTCAAACTTTATATTTGCCATTTAGTACATATTATATAAATTAACAAGGAACTAAAATAGTTCAACCATGCAAGGAGGGTAGAGTCCAGATTCAGCTGAAACTTGAGAAACAACAAGCAACTCCTTCTGTACTTTTCTCCGTTCATAGAATACAGGGCAATCAAGGGAAATACATTTGATTCCCTTTTTACCAACCAAATCAGCCCCCCCACAGTGCCTGCATATCTGAATCATGGAGAATAATTGTCATTATTCAATTTCTCATAGATATCATAAATTAACACAAATCTAATACACATGTAAGATATGCCCAGAAGCATCTAATGGCAAATAAACAAATGCATTAATAAGATCATCTCACATCAAATGTTCTACGTAGTATCGTGTTTCAAGTAACTCAATCTGACCCAACCTGAGTTAAAACAAGGTACTGTTCATTTAACTACAATTGTGGTCTTCTTATATTAGTATAAGTGAAATTTCGACATCATCCTATGCCTATGTCTGCAAAAGGTTAGCACCAAGGCAAAGCTGTACACAGTATAATCAAACCTGCTTAACAGCTCTGAAACAAAAATCTAGAGAATGAAGTAAAGAAATTCCTGCGAGCAGAAAACAAATACTGTTTATGGTCAGTCATCAGGCAGCATGACCAAAGAGTGATCATTTGTACTGTTGTAATCATTGAAAAGTGATCACTATAAATCAAAATTGCACTCCATTGGCATGCAACTTTGTATTTCTATATAGTTATCATCAAACCAGAAACAGAAAATTAGCCACTTGCCCCTCCTTTGGGACTATGGAAAGGATTTGTATGGTGCTTCGGGTTCTGATCCTCCATTACAGTGTGCACTTCTTCTAGTCAGGGCAGCAGGAACAGACATTGGCCTGGTGAAGATGGGTTCCAGTCCCCCTCAAACTGTTGCATCACTAACTTTCTGGTTGAACAGCTAGTCTTTTACTAAGGGAAGCTTTGTTGCATGACTTTGGCAAGTATTTTCCTCTCTCCACGGTAAGAACTTGCTCGATATTCTGCTTATGAGGTACTTGAAATTGTGACTCTACAGTAGACACTCTGTTTGATGTTGCAAGCATTCTTGCTTAGCATTAATGGATTCTTTCTGTTGCCGAATGCTGTTCACCATCAGAACATGGAATATTTCCATGAAAGGATGTCAATACCTTTTTCATCTGATTTCTCATCCACATTTTGGATGCTGAATGTGATGATTTCAAGAGCAATAATCAATGCATAACTTTCTTTGCTCTCCTCAGTAACCTTTTCTCAGTAAATATAAGTCTTAATTGGATTAAAAGAAGCCTACTGCGGAGGGGAGGGAGCTCAAAAGAAGAAGAGGCATTCCAGAAACTTCATGTGGAAGAAGAGGAAGCATGATGTCCTCTCTGAGGAGCATTTAAATTTATTCCAGCATAACTCAGGGAATAATTAACTATTGGAAACAGAATGCAGATTAAAGGCAGGGTGCCTTTATGCAGGGAAACCGCATTAGTCGGTAGTGGAGAAGAATTGGGTGAATTGAGAAGGCCTAAGGTGCAAAAAAAGGCATCCATGTCTATGAAAATTAAATGCTGAGGGGGTGAGTGTTGAGATGTTAAATATCTTGATGTTGGACAGGTACCTCTGGAAATCACTGTGCTCACATGGTCATCATCGGTTCTGATGGGCTGATAATCTCTAGAGGATAAATTGGTCCTAGGCTCCATCCTCTGAATAACAAACTGACGCATGGCTTTTTGCTTCTTTTTGACCCGATTCTATCTTTTCTGCCTCTTAGAGATTTTCCCAGGGTTATGAGGAGTACACATGTATATTTGCAATTGGAGTCCCTTTTATAGATTTTTCAGATACCCTAGGATTCATATTCTTATGCAAAGACATTACTATTGCAGTACTCATTGAATGAAGATTGGACTGAACAGTGCTTAGAAAATAATTACAGCTCCTACATATATATCTTTGTGATTTGTGACCCTACAAAGCCATCAAATAAGCATGAAGCTAACGATACCTAGATCTTTAAGGTACCCTGAACAGGGTTGTGAATCTTTAACAGCACAACATAAAAAGCAGTGTTCCATGGGGACACATCCCCCCCTAAAAACCCCGTGTTTCTGAGATGTCCCCGTCTTGGAGACTTGGGATCGACATCCCCCATCGGCCCCCACCAGCACCGCCATCCCACCACCAATGTCGTCATCTCCAAGATGTTGCTAGGACTTTGAGGACGTCGAGGTGTCCTCGAGACATCCAAGGGACTCGTGGGAGTCTCCAGACCGTCTCAAAGACACCCAGGCGTCTCTTGCGGCCAAACAACCAAAAAACAAATCTTTTTTAAAAAAAAAAAAAATTGTGCCCAAGGCCAAACCCTAATGGCCTATGGGCCCCACCCAAACCCCACAAACTCTATAAAACTTCCTCCTATCCTCATTTCAATTCACAAAACTAAATCAGCAAGAAGCTAACAGTGTGAGAGTGAGTATGAGAGTGAAATCTGCGAGTGTAAGGTGAATGAGTGAGAATGAAATGCAATAGGGTTGAAGAAGAGCAAGAAGAGGAGTGATGCCAAGTTAATGTTCACTTCAAAATTCAAATGTTTAAAACTAGTTTGACAAAGATTCATTTAAAATTCTTATACATCTTTTTTATAACTGTTTTTTCAAAGTACTATATGTATTTCAGTGTTGCGGCCCCACCACCACCCTGCCACCGTCCCCCTGCCGTCCCCAAACTTAGGCCCTTGGTCCCCCATCCCCGAAACCTGTCCCCAGGTCCCCTCGTCAAGAAACTTTGTGGAACTATGATAAAAAGGCTTGGAATTTTGCTTTGAGGGATGCTGCTGAACATGGATTTATCATTTCATAGATAAGGTCATTGGCATTTCTGTCAACCTTTGTCCAATGAGAAATCCCAGTACAGTCCCCTGGGATTCTGTTTGAGGACTTTTTATTATATAAATCACAGAGCAATGAAATCTCCAGATTATATGCATTTTGAAGTAGCTGTGATTAAAGAAAGACAATAGTAGAGGCATTCCATATTTCACGCACTGGATTGAATGATTTGATACAATGTATGGTTTGTGTGAGATTAAGGAAGAACAAAATTGATGCACATATGCCGTTGGCACAAGAAGGTATTAAGGAAGACAAGTATAAAAGAAAGCCAGCTCTATAAAATAAAGAAGGGGAGGCACACGCATGAGATTGAGAAGAAAAGTTAATTGGATAGCAAGGGTCACATGGATCATGAATAATCATTGTGTTTGTTGGTCGATTGAAAAGGAAGCTGAAAATTTAGCATAGCTTTTGAATTATGTGATCTCATTAATATTAGGTAAAAACTAAAAGGTATGAAGGGGCAATAGACTAGAAATTAGAATAAATAATAAAGCGGTTTGGTATTACTATGAGGTGGTCCACAAATATCAAGGTGTTAACATTAACACCAAATCTTCAAAAATTTATTTTTGATTTATATAATGAAATTTGGTGATGTTTAAGTCTTCTTTTCAACTGGATCCTCCGTATCCTCAGTTGTTTGCCATACCCCCCTTGTTTGATTTTCATCTTTCAATCTTTTCAAAATGTAAGATGTGGATCACCACCATAGAATGATAACTAGCAATGGCAGTTTGTGACTTGATTCCCCAAGTTGAAAACAAGAAATGGCAATTTGGGGATGTTTTTGCTTGGTCAAAAACTGGAAATGACAACCTTGCAGAGTGTTGGTTTACAAACCCCTCAGGTAATCTAGTCAACAAGTACTTTGCAAATCAGAAAATTGTATACTTTCATGAAGAACGTGTTCATGGGCCCAGATAATGGGCATGATAAGAAACTTCTTCAATTGATTGGCATGGAAGATTTCTTGGCTTTTTTGTGAAGAGTACATTTGAACGAGATGAGTGCTTCATCAGCTTGAAATAAACTTGAAGTTGTGACAATAATAGACTTTAATTATATTAATCAACATATTAATTATCGAGAAGAAAATTAATGTGAATGATAGTATAATCTTGTCTTGAGCTAAAACATGCTACAAAGATTTCTGCAATGTTATAGCATTCAATATCTTCTGGTGTCATGGCTGATTATGCAAGACAGCTTTAAATTGAAAACTATCCTCTTCCTTGGTGCAATCTTAAAATTAAATCACAGTTACCTTCATAAGAATTAAGAACAATGCCACAATATTTGATTATTGTATGTGTCAAAATATGCTTAGGTATATTGGCCCTTGTATAATCCATAATTATAAGTGATGGTAAATATCTATTATTCCTGTTATGTTTGAGTCACAAGCAGAGGCCGTTCTCTTCATAATTGACGGAAGGTAAGATAAAAAAGTTCATTTTTCAATTTAATTGTCTCTCCACTACCTGTGCACATGAGAAGACAAATAGCACGAGGCGCATGAAGAGTTTCAATTAAATGCATGTTAGACCAGGCCATTACACTGCATTCTCTCTTATCAAAATATTGCATGAAAAGGAAAGACTTGCTCCTGAAATAGCCAAAAGATATAATTCAAGTTTCATGGGAACTGCATAGCATCAATGGTGAGAAGAGAAAGATGTTGCAGCAATGTACCACTGCAATTTCCTCATACAATGCACATATAGATGTTGCTGGTTTTAAATGAGTGTGTGGAGGCACCGTTCTAGGCAGTTCATGGGATTGCTTTGTTCATTGAAATGGCTGCCATGGGAAGGCTTAGCCACTGTTTGCAGAGAGGGCAGCGAGGGACGTCAAACGTAAAGCATAACAATCTTAATATGAGAACTTTAAAACACATCCCTCAAGGTTCAAGTATTTATTATGTTGCCAGTATGGGTGAAGTGGTTCACTAGTTCTTTTTTCCTTTGGCCATACTATATAAATAATAACTTTTCAAACATCCCTCCAAGCTCAAGTATCTACTTTCTTTCTAGTTTCAATTAGGGTTCAACAATACACCACTTCTTTTCTTCTTCCCCAATTTTGAAATACAAACGCACATATAAATTTGAAAACTAACATTAAATTATCAATTATCTACTGTTTCCTGTATTTAATTTCCTACATTTTGTGCAAATAATATATATTTCTATATATGTTTAATATTACATTGTAATTAATTATTACACCTTATATTAAATTTATTTTAGTTCATTTAATTTACTTAGGTAAATTTAGTTTATCACTTAGGATAGGATAATGAGTGCATGCAATTCCCTTGTTTTCTGAGATTCTGCCAATCCTTGCCCTCTTTGGATTTGGAAACTTAAAAGGGCTATATATTATAACTCTTTCCTTTCATTTACAAGCATCTAACTGAATACAAATATTGGAATAATATATTTCTTGTCTCTCTGATTGCTCTTGAATTTATGTTATCTTGCTGTTATTTTTCTTAGGATGAATTATTATTGCAAATTTATTATTAAATCTAACATGGTAGCAGAGCAAGCCAAATTAAGTGGCATTTAATTTTAGCTTCGGCAATAGTTTCTCTGTTCCTTTTTCTAGGTTTATATTCTAGTATGTGAATTTTTTTTATCACCTGTTGTAGGAGACCTCTGAGAAAAAATGAATTGTTCCATTGCACTCAAAAGGGTTAGATCAATTATGTTTGGTTTTCATTCCGTCCAAATCGTACATTGTGAAGTCAAGTAACAAAAATTTTGCTTAAATTTGGAATAAAATGGATAGTGTCATAATGTCTAGAGTGGAAAAAAAAACCATAGATCAACTGTCAAATTGCAAAATTGAAGTCGATGCAATTGAAGGAAAAATATTTTCCCTTTGCACTAACTCAAGGTTGTACAACATGCTAGGCATGCAAGTATTGGTCTATATATATATACTCAAATAAAGTGCCAAAAATTTGTAATTACTGGGGGGCTTTAAGCATTGAGTTATTTTGTATTTCCATAAACTAATTGGGGGCAGGAGGGTGTGATTTTGTGCATTGCTTTTGATGGTTTGGTCTTTGCTCGATTAATTTGAGAAGTTAATCATGGTTATCAAAAAGCAACTTGCTATTATCAAATTGGATAGATGGAACCATAAGTCCTAGTGAAATAGTACCTGAAGCATTTCAATTGATTCCTGAACCCACTTCTTTTTGGTGGAAAATTGTATGGAGGGGTCATAATGAACATGTATTGGGATTAATTATGTGTAATATAAATATTGACACCATGATGGCCATCACGCATATTGAGTGTTATAGAGATCCAAATAAACCTCCATTCCTAGAGAATCCTTCTATGCATTGTTTTATACCTCTTGATGTTTTTCAACCATATGATCCCGATATAGCTACATCAACTGCTATCTAAGAATATTTTGAACGTCCTAATGGCATAGATAACTCTCCTAATACTTCTCCACATACTGCGTTGGAATTTTCAATTTCAGACTCCCACTGTAGATTTAAAGGGTTCATCTTCTTTATCTCCAAGTTAGCATCTTGAGGTTGAGGACTCTTCTATTCCAACATTTGTAGATTTATTTGTTGTTGATAGTCAGCCATCTAGTGTGGACAAAACATCGATTTGGAAGAGTAGTGTAGTCTAATTAAATGCATTGAGACTTCACCATTGTCTCTTGCCTTCATTGAGTATAGTGTTGCTTCCAATGAGGCCTCTAACAATTCAATTCAACAAGAACATATATGCTTTCCAAAGATAATTCGTTGCAATAACTACATATATTTTGAAAATCTATTTTGTGAGTCCTACCTTGCAGATCTAGAGGGCACTTTTGTGGCTTTGAATTTCCTCTTTGATTATAACTATTGTAGTTGTTATCCCTTCATCTTCAATTCCTATTCTATAGTTGCTTCCACAACGCTTTAAGATGCCAACATCTTTAGTTAGGCCTAAGACACTTGATCTGCTCTTGGCACCTACCAACACCAGCCTAGAGAATGCAGTACAATTACCAGGGATATTCATATTGTATTTTCTTCCCTTTTTTGGATTGGAAAGAGCTTTGACATGCACCATTAAGTTTACATCGTCCTAAGGGAAAGAATGTGGTTTTGTGCATATGGATCTCCTACAACTTGTTGTATCATCCTTCCATGTCCAATGCATGCGACATCACTTTAATGGGGAGGGGATGAGGGGGCTCCCAAGTATCTCTCTTTGGAGGTTTTATCATTGTACATGGATATCTAAAGCATAGTTGGAGAACTCGCCAAAAACTCGTGAGTTTTTTTAGGAAACGAGTATTTGCTGCAAGAACTCGCGAGTTTTTTTTGAAAAACTCGCCGAGTTTTTGGCGAGTTGTTCAGAAAAACTCGGCTGCTCAACAAAAAGACCCCCGCGGCCAAAATAAAGGCAATTTTGATTCATTTTTTGCCTCCACCAGTTGCTCTTCCTTAGCAAAACCACTCTCCCATGAAGGTTTGTGTGGTTTTGGAGGTCTTAATTTGGGCTTGGTGGTGAGGGCTCCGCCCCTCGACCCCACCCTATAGCGCGACAGACAGCATGCCCAGGGCGCTGCCTCAGGACCCCGTGAGGGGTGCTATCCCTCAACCCCACTAGGGGCGTTGCCCCCAGACCCCCACAAGGGGTGTTGCGCCTCAACCCACTAGGGGCATTTCCCCTCAACCTTGTTTGGGGCATTGCCCCCAGACCCCCACGAGTGGCGCTGCCCCTCAACCCCACTAGGGGCGTTGCCCCTCAACCTCGCTGGGGGCATTGCCCCCAGACCCCCACGAGGGGCGCTGTCCCTCAACCCCGCTGGGGTTGTTGCCCCCAGACCCCCACGAGGGGTGCTGCCCCTTGACCCCATTATGGGCATTTCTCTCAAACTCAAATTGAATTCATTTGGTTTTCTAGGTACTCTCCAAGTCCAAGTTTCCAAGTTTGCCTACAAGTCTTCATCTATAATCTACCTCTCCCCTAATTTTCACTAGACATGGGAAGAGGAAGATATAAATTTGTAAAATATATTAATATAGTATTTACTTTCAGTTTTACAAAAACAATTTGCTATTTTCATTTTGTTTCAGACTATCAGTATGAGCGCATTCCACATGAGGATGCCATTTTGTATCCAATTTTCTTTCAAATCAATCAAATACAACTAGACTCAACTTGAAGTTCTATGTACTCATTTATTGACTCATTGGATGCATCTTATCATTGAATTTTGCAAAAAAAAAATGCATTTTTTATGAAGTTTATGCAATTTTTTAAGTTGCCGAGTTTTTGTGGAGTTTTTGCCGAGTTTTTCAAGCTTGCCGAGTACTTGCAATTGGCGAGTTTTCCAACTATGATCTAAAGAGTTCCTCTTCCTAATGATTGATCATAGAGTGTGATCCGTAAGGTTGATTCAAAAAAAGATCACACAATTTTTTCTAGAAGCTCTTCAATGTATAATAAAATGGATTGTGGAAATTCAATGACTCTAAATGTTTGGTTTTGTTATGACCCATTTCACATTTCTCCTAAGTTGCACTTAAGGGGAGGTGTTAGTGTAATTAACTCTTACACTTTATACTAAGTTCACTTAAGTAGTTTATTTCATTTACTCGGGTAAATTTAGTTTATTACTTTGATAGGATAGAACAATGAGTACATCATTCCCTTGTTTATTTGGATTTTGTCTTATCCTTATCCTCTTTGAATTTGGAAACTTAGAGGCTATATATAGTAGCTCTTTCCTTTCATTTACATATTTTGAATTGAATACAAATATTGACATACTATAATTCTTGTCTCTTTCATTGCCCTTGAATTTATGTCATCTTGCTGCTATTGTTTTGAGGATTGATATATTATTCCAAGTTCATTATTAAATCTAACAATTTTTAATATCAAACTTAATACATTATATGAATGTTTAAACTTAATTGTAATGTCATGTATAGCTAAACTTGTAAAAATTTGACTTTCCATATATTGCTTGGTAAGTACTGCCATGGGGGCAGCTCCCTTTCTATTAATATAAAACAAAGATTACATTTAATTTGCGAATGGCCCACACTTCTGGCTTCGCATTTGCATTACATATATCATGCCTTCAGAAAAGGCCACTATTCTTTCAATCTGAGCGGGAGAAAAGATCTCCATTCTGGCTGATATAGTAGTTGAAGGTTTGAAGATTTTTGTTCTCCAGACCTTCCTTGAAGAGCACCAAAGCTTGAGTGGTCAACTTACTCTTCCTTGCAGCATTTACATCGAAGATCCCAGCTAGCATTCCCACCTCAGGTTTTTTGTTAATTGAGGAGATGCCAGCGATGACAGCCTCTAAATTCTCCTGCACAATCAGACTGTTCACAACGACCTTTCCCCATGTTTTGGATCCTATCACCTGCACCACATTTGTTATGAACAGCTCATACACCCTGCCATCGTGAATATGCTCGTTCACCCACTTCTCCAGGCCTACAATCTTTGATTATAGCTGCCTTTGTCTTCTCCAATTCGAGCTAGAGAGAAAATATCTCCATTTTGGTTGATATAGTGGCTGATATAGAAGAGCTCTGTCATGTCTCAGACCTTGATGCTACCTGAATTTACTTTATGTGGAACTGATTTATGAATAGTTGTGTGCGGTAGAATAAATATTATGTTATTTTGAAAGATGAAATAAGTAAATTATTAATTTATTTTGGAAAAGATGAAATGTAATGAATATTATTCTATTTCGAAATGATGCAATATAGAAAATATTATTTTGGAATGATAAATTATATTGCTTCGATTTATTTTTGGACACTAATCTCTTGCACTTCTAGGTTTTTCACCCAAAAGGAGAAAGATCTTCCTATCCACAAAAAACTTGGAATTCAAAGCTTTGACACCACTGAAATGGGCCTTGCTGATTTAGAGTCAAATCCCCTTGAATTTCTGCCTTGGGAATTTTGTCAAACTCTTTGAGTGCAACCTTGTTTTTGCTGATTCTGAGTTTCAGTTTGCTTTGGTTTTGGTTTATGTGATTGCAATGATGAATAAATACTAGCAAATAGCTTCTAAGATGTCTATTCAATCTTCTACAATGCAAATGCAGCTATTTTTGTATTTTCGAATGCAAATTCACGCTCTACTTATGCCAAACATACACCTACAGCAACTACACATTTTAACAAACACTTGGCATACATCTATAACCAAGTACAAGATAGCAAATGAATGCAATGCAACTCCTCCTTATCATTGAACTGAAATGCATCAATGTTTACAATATCTTGCCAAGACTCTTGGCATATAAAATCTTATATGCAGCTGGGATAAACTTCTAATGGAAGCTCTATAACTTCTGATATAAACTCATTACAATCTGATATAGATGATTTCAATGCATGAACCTATGGTGAATGCTTTGCTTAACAATGCAGACCCTAAAACTGAGATGTAAAGCTACTACAATGATCAAACTATGCAGATCGATGGAACCTGGAAGTGATGGCAGCTTTCACAAAATGGTTCGATTCTTCCAACTGATGAAGAGAATGCTCCCAGAACTGCTGCGCCTATCTTCATATACCTCCAACAATGCCACTTGAATTTTATTAGGATTTATTGCTGCCTCTTTCCATGAAATCACCCTCCTAGCATGGGCCGCCCCTGTTTAAGCTTCAAACCATGTTTAGGAATGAACATAGCCACAAATCGTCCCTTGCAAGCATCAAAGATTATCACCAAAACCCTAAGAGTAGGGCGCCACAACCTCCACCAAGAATTGATGTCTATGTGGGCTGATAAGAATGAAATCGTTCCACCATCAATGGCTGCCAGATGACTGTAAACAAAAATCAGAACTTTCTCTCCAATTCTTACCAATCCCAAAATTGGCCTTTGGCCACTAATTTTGCTCAATGAAGAGACTGCGATATCTCTCCTCACAAGTCTAGCTAGGTTTGGTGTTTCACAAACGAAACTAGATGAAGCATTTAGTTATGTCAAGCCCTCAGCTATCCAACAATCAGAAAGTGTATTCAATTCAAGGTGTTGGAAATGAACCTATGCAACTCCTTTTAAATGCTTCACAAAATAACTCCTTCACACTTTTAGCCAATGTGGGATAAATAAAAGTTTTCCCCTTTTTCCTTTTGAAGTATTTAATTTATTAAGTGACTTTATGATATATTTTGTAAATTAGTCGCTTTAATATTAAATTAATTAAATACAAGGTTACTTTTTAATATTTATTTATTTAATAACCTATAAATAATTAATTTAATAAATTCTCCTTATTGCTCCCAATTGGGGACATGACAGTATTATCTAGTGACCGTTTTTCTGAGAGGTTGATCTGCGAATATATATATATGTAAACTTTTGTATAATTGCAGTATATACTGCTGTTTTAAAATGATATATTTCTGAATATGTAATTACTGTTGTTTTAAAATGATATATTTCTGAATATGTAATTACTTCTGTTTGTAAAATGATATATTTCGAAATATGTAATATATGTGTGTGTGTGTGTGTGAGCGCAAGATTTATTTTCTGAAATGAAGATATTTATATCTGATTTAGAAAGTGCTCCTTTTGAATATAAATCTGTATTTTTAGATAGAACCATTTTAATTTGGGAATGGTTTATACAGAATAAATTATTAGAACTTGTGTGCACAAATAGAAGGATATATTTATAAATATATTTGCAATTTTCACTTAGAATGTAGGTAAATTGATTGAATTGAGTTAATTGTTGGATGCAAAATTAAATATAAACAACTTATTTATCTTATGGATTATTTCATTTCGTTGGATTGGTAATATAGATGGACATGCAAACCAATATAACGAACTTTGGGGTAAAAATATGTTTTCAAAAGAACTCATTGATTAGTGAATGCTTGATGCTTAAACAAACGTATGAGTAGCTATATTATTTATTCTTTCTTTTTATTTATTCTTTATTATTGCTTGGCCAAGCTACTAAACCAGTAGATAGATGGTTTTTCAGAGCCTAGATTATATGTTATATATGTCTCTGCCACATCCTGTATGCAAGTATTATGTTATTCTAGTTTAGGAATGCATATAGGCATCAGGCACACATCGAGGGATTCCCTCCTGCTTATACCGTTCCAGGTTGCTAGGCTCCTCGTGCAGGGTTGGTGCTTTCTTCGTGTTAGGAAGAAACCCGAGGAAGTTTAGTACTTCGTGGTTGGGCGGAAAAAGCGCCTTAACCTCACTCTTGGTCTCAGCTTGCAGAAGACCTTAGAGTCATAGCGGTTGAGGACAAAGATTCTTATACTATATGATTCATTATGGATAAACTTTGTAATATTCTTGTATTGCTTGCTTAGCCAATCTATGAATTGTATAATTAACTTCATGGATGTAATAGTTGTATAGATGCAAAATCCTCTACTTGTAACATTGAAACAAATGTAATTTAACACCCCTTTGGTGTATGTAATTGAAACGTAACACTCTTAGAGTATGATATTTGTACTTCATTATTGGAGACTTCTTGTTGTGCAATTATAGATATTTTATTTAATATATGCTTTACTTTCCTTATTTGGAATAAGCATTGCTTTTTGGAATATTATTTTTAGTATGTGAGTTTTCCACGCCTTACAAGCTCAAACCTATTCTTTGACGAATCTCTTTTTCCTTTTGAATTCCTTTGTGATTTCCCATATGTCCCTTCCAACTATGTGCCAACAACTCTAATAGAAAATTGTCGAGAAACCATCAAACCTTGGTGCCTTGTCGAGATAAAGCTAAAAAGCAACCTATCTGATTTCCCCTTTAGTGAATGGTTATGTAACCTTTCTGTTATCATTATCACTTATGATCTTTGGGATACAGCTAGTTATCTTTGTGTTAGATAGTATATCCACCCCCCCTTCTAGAGCCAAAATGGACAAGAAGAATTCTATTGCAGTGTTCTCTATGTCCCCCCTCTTTCACAACTTCTTACCATCATTGTCTTGAATATCACAGATCCTATTTTGATCCTTCTGGATTTAACCGAGTTGTGAAAGAACTTCATATTGCGATCCCCTTCTGCCAACCAAGTTTCCCTCACTTTATCTTTCCAAAATAGTTCTTCCCTCACTAGCAATTCTGAGTGTTCTACCCGCAAAATTTTCTCCTTCTGAAAATCTTTTTGGAACATCCCATGCTTTATGATTTTCTCATTTCATTCTTCCATTTCAATCTCCAATCTTTCCTTTTCTCTAAAAATATTTTTCAAGGATTGTGCATTCCATTCTTTTAGCTTCCTCTTTATATATGCCATCTTTTGTGTGAAAACAAAGCTCTTTGTACTAGCCATTTTGGGGGCTTCCGACCACCATTTAACGATAAGATCAATTAGATCCGGTCTCCTCATCCACAATCTTTCAAATTTGGAGTAGCTTATCCCTAAGTGGAGAGTGTCCACTTATTTCTAAATTGATCAAGAAGTAGTCAAAAATAGCTATTGGTTGTATCTTGTAGACTCCAATCTAACAGATGTATTAAGCTAGTCCCCAAACACTAAGAACCAGTCAAGCTTTATGATATATTGGTGAACCCTACTCTTCTATTTGTCCAAGTATATATCCCATTCCTAGGCGGAATGTCCCCAAGCCTATTTATTTCTACAAAGTGCCTAAAATATTTGATTACTATGTTTTCAAATCTCAACCCCCCTACTTTTTTCTTCCAATTTCAAAATCGCATTAAAGTCTCCTCCCAATATAAATTTGCTATCTAGTGTTTCTATTTTAGATGAAAGTGTGTCCCATAATTTCATTTTCTCATCTATTTTGATCAGGCCATACACATAAAAAGTAAAAAAATTGTAAGTCTGACGAAAAATACCTTACCTCTGCTATGATCCAACTACAATTTTTCTTGATCTCCTTTACTCCTAGTGTAGTTGGATTCCACAATATACTTAAACCCCCCGCCGTGCCTATTGGTTCACTAAAGATCCCATTCCAGATTTTGCAATGTTTAAGTATGATGCCTCACTCCTGATTTGGTTTCTTGTAGAAGCACCAGGTCAACCAACATTTTTTTCCAAATAGCGCTTGGTCATACGCCTTTTGTTAGGGACATTTAAGCCTCTAACATTCCACGTTATGATCTTCATTGCTCTCCAAGGGAGGTATTTCTCAGCATGTATTCCTTAATGTTGGATAGTCCTTTTTCAATTATGATTTCTTCTCGCTTTTGTTTGTTGGTCTTTCTTCATTTCTTCCTTACTCTTGATTTTGAAGGTTATGAATTTGATTATGGATGTCTAGGAAAGACAACTTGCTTGTGGATTAATCATGATCTAAATGAGTTGCCTCAATTGCTAATCTTTCCTTGAGTTTTGCTTGAGTTTGAGATTTGTATTGTGAAAGATTACTTTTCTGAGTTCAAAGACAAATTTGCTAGGCTTTGCACTATCACTATTGTTGCATTGCTGCGGAATGTCCTAAGAAATCGTGCTAGGAGTTGTATATATTTTTGCCCTCTGAGTCTTGTCTGTTCGAATTTTTGTCCTATTAGAGTAGGTTTTCCTTTTCGTTTTTGCTTAGCTTGGTCTGCTTTGCTTTCCTTAGTTTAGTTGTTGCTTAGTTTAGTTGAAAATAAAGGGATCCCATTTGTGATGGGGTGTTGTGTCATTCAAGAAGCGCTTTAGAATCAGAGATTGTTCTTTCGAGTTTTATCATTTGGTTAGGATTTGTACTTGACTCGGAAGGGAATCATCTATTGTGTCTCGACACCAAGCCTCACGATTACTATATTTTACAGACATAATTGATTGCCCTAAGTCATTGAGGTTTCTTGGGAGAAATCGTGGCAGGTGAAAAATCTTAAATCCTACTTAATCACCCCTGTAATTCTCAAACCCATTGGTAGCTTCACTGCTTACCAGCCAATTGTGGAATTGACAAAAAAAAAAAGGAAAAGAAAAAACAAAATGTGCTAAAAAAGATATATCTGAAAACGGAGCAATAAAAGAAATATTAAAGTATTTGGCTTTGGGAATTTACGAATAACTCCATCGGGGCTATGGACGCCTAGCTGGCAATGGAGCAATATTTGTGAGAATTACATGATGCTTTTAAAGTTAGGATCATTATGTAGCTCGTCACGATGGATTCTAGGAACTTCAGTGGCCTTTTAAGTTGGAATAAACACACATACACACACTTGTAATCGAAAGATGAGGTGCCTTGATCCAATTTAGGATTCCTCTTCCCTTTTAAGTGTGTCCCCTAGTCAGTTGATAGGTTGGAAAGAGTTATCCAAGGGTTTTGAGTATGGAATGGGTTTTGTCTTTGAAATGTTCAGGAACATTTATTTGAAGTGGCGCTAATGTTGTGACCTTTTCACACATCACCCCATTCCAGATGGGGACCCCCTAATTTTTGCTCAATTTTGGTCTTTTGGTTTTATTTTTTGGGTCATTTTGCGTCTCTCTCTGCTCTTTCTGTCCTTTCAAGGATGTCCCTATCCTTGACCTATTGGAAATTTTGGCCAAGTCTGAAGCGTGTTTTGATGAATTAGGGTTTTCATTCTTCAGGCTTGTTTGAGGTCAAATTGAGTTGGCAAATTGAAATCTGAGCTTGGTACTACAATCAGGAGGCTTCAGGCAGGATCCCACTAAATTTTCACTGAATTCTGACAACTTACTATTTTTAGTAAGTGCTTAATTTGGGGTCTTTTCCCTCAAGATTTTGGAATTCCAACTGCTCCACCACATCCAGGACACTTCAAAGAGCTTGCATGCAAAATTTGAGCACATTCGGACAACTTTCTATTTTTAGCAATTTTGGCTTCAAAGGCAATTTTTAGGGTTTGCATGTGTGATTTTTCAATGCATGTCAGGATATTCTTTTTGGGTTTCTCGAGAGCTTCGCAGTGATATGACATGCAAGTCAAACTGATGACTTGCTATTTTTAGCAAGTGCTCGCATATGGACCAGTTTTCTGGGTTTTTTGAGATCTCTCGGACAGTACGACATGCAAATACATCTAACGGTTGGTTGATCACTTTTCAAACACTAACTATTTTTAGCAGGTTCACTCCAGGCAATCTCGACACTTCAGTTTCACAAACAGAACAACATGCAATAGGAATCAAGTCAAACGAAGGTCATTTGAGGCACATGCAAGTCAAATTAGGGTTTCCTACTTTGGTGCCTAAAAGGAGGGGCAAAACTCGAGAAAAATGAAAAACTGATGTATCCCATCACAATTAGCATCCTTCAAGCAATCTACTAGTAAAATTCGAGTGCAATCCGAGCACTTACTATTTATAGTAAGTCACTTCCAGAACAGAGCTATAAATAGCAGGTCAGCACGAGGGGTAGGTGTGAACAGGTTCACCAGGCGATGAGGACCACGTGGTGAAAATTTCAAGTCAAACAAAACTGCCGAGGTCAAGAAGTCAAGGGTTTACTAAAAATAGCAAGTGGGCTAAAAATAACAGGCAAGCATGGACGACAGGTATAAACAGGTGAAAACCCTTGAAAAATCATACGTCTCCAAGAGTTACTAAAAATAGAGGGCTCATGTAAGTCAGCTCGGGACATCAAAAATCTTCTAAGGCAAGCAAAACAAAAGCATGAGGGGTCAAATGCGCCCAAGAGAGATGATGCCTTGAAAAAAATGTTGAGGCATGGAAATTAAAAGCAGCCCCCCCTAAATGCGCCCTTGAAGGAAATAAAGAGGCAAAAATATTCTAAGTCCTCAAAAACAAAAGCATAGGGGGTCAAATGCACCCATGAAGCAAGAGGTTGTTTGATGAAAAATTTCTAAGGCAAAAATAAAAGGAGACCCCCTAAAATGCGCCCAAGCTGAAGAGGAGGTGAGAAAATCTTGAAGTATAAGAAAAATGAAAGTTGCACCCTCCAAATGCGCCCAAGATGAGAAGGTGAAGCATAAAAGTTTCTAAGGCATAAATGGAATGCCACTAGGGAAAATGCGCCCAAGGTGGTAGAGGAGTTGAAAAATATTTTAAGGCAAGTTGAAATAAAAGCTCACCCTCTAGAATGCGCCCTCAAGAAGGTAGAGACTTGAGAAAGTTTCTAAGTCAAAATGAAAGCACAAGGGTAGAAACGCGCCCAAGGTGGCTAGGCAAACTAGAGATAGGAAAATTTGCTAAGGCATGGGAAACAAAAGCAGCCCCATTCATATGTGCCCTTGAGAGATGATGGCATGAAAGTTGAGTTGAAAATTTTCTAAGTGTCGTAAATTGAGAACACTACCCCTCTTATGCACCCAGCAATCAAATGGAGCTGAGAATTTATTCTAAGGCACAACATGAAAGCACATGGGCTGAAATGCACCCTTAAGCAAGAAGTATGAAGTAAAAAAATTTCTAAGTAAAGAAAAATGAAAGTGGCACCCTTGAATGCGCCCACCTTGTGATGAAGCAAGTAAAAGTTTCTAAGGCATGGGAAATAAAAATAGAAGACCTCAAATGCGCCCAAGGAAGAGGGTGGCATCAAGAAATTTTCTAAGTCATTGAAAATGAAAGCGCAAGGGGCAAAATGCGCCCAAGTTGATAAGAAGGAGGAAGTGACTTAAGAAATTTCCTAAGGCATTGGGAATCAAACATCAAGGGGTCATAGGCGCCCAAGCTATGAGTAAGATTGGATAAAGGTTTTTAAGGTATTAAAATGGAAGCATCACCTAGTAAATGTGCCCTCAAGAAGAAGTTGTTTGCAAGGAAATTTTCTAAGTAAGAATGTTAAAAAGATTTGTCATTGATGTCAAAATATTATTAGAAGAAAGATCTGAGACAAACAAGTTTTGAGCTAAAGAAATAATAATGGAACGAATGAGTTTGAAGAAATTTATTCAGACCTGAGACAAACAAGTATGGGCAAGGTTGAGATAAAAAGAGGTTGAAGAAACAATGTGTATAATATAATGAATTCAAGAAAAAGCCAGATGTTACATACAATAATATTAAATGCAAAGAACAGTTAGAAAAAAGAGAGGTTGTAACGCATCCAAGCTACGGAGACTTGAGCATTACCACATAAGACAATGTGTTCGATGCAAGTGAAAATGTTAAGAGGATCGTTGTCACTCATTAAAGATACTTTGAATGGTGTTTTTCGCTTATGAGGGAAGCACTAATATTATCTAAGGATTAAATACAACTACTCCGTGTTACCTCACATCGCCGCCATGTGGTATAAGTCGAGCCTTGTTCTTCATGCGTAATGTTCATGCTAAGGGTATGAGTCGGGCCTTGTTCTTTATGCGTAATGAGACGGAATGTTTATGATATCTACCGTTAAAAACAATCAAGGGAATAATATACTCGTGGATGATATATGCTTGATGATTCGAGGGAAAGGTGCCGTCACAGTAAGCCAAGATAAATATATTATAATTTGAAACAGTCGGAAATGATTAAAGACGTGTTGTCTAAACTCAAAATTGATCATCTTCAGATTTGAAGCGACTAATTAAATCTGATCATTTAAAATGTGATTTGTCAAGATGAAAAATGATAAATGTTAAGATATTAAACTAAACTGCCGATCAATGGAGAGATGCGACTAATTTGAAGGACGTGTCTTTTCTTCTAGTACACGAGTAAAAGGGCGTGTTCCTTAAGAATTAAAAGATCTAAGCATACGCTTTTTTAAAAGAAACATATGGTTATCTTAAAAAGTGCAATTAAACTAAAGATTATAAAAGGTGTTGAGAACAGCAAGTAAAAAGAAAAAAAAAACGATTAATATGATCCCTCAAAACAAGCAATCAATTAGTTAATGTGAGTTAGTCTCAAGTGAACTGACTCATGGCTTTTTATATGGATATCTCTTTTAAAGAGATGTATCCTTTTATTTAAACATGAAGATATAAAAGGAGAAAGAATTATAAAAACTTTGTGGTTGTTGTGTAAGAGAGCATTGTAAGTCTGAAGTCCCATCTCCTTGTGTGGGCTAAGTGTGAGATCATTCATCACCAAAGGCAGATTGGAGGATTGGGATAGCGCAGGTCAGATTGAAGGCATCATCTTGCAACCATCAAGTCAAGGTTGGTGCCTTGCATTAGGGGCTGGTGCTCCTTGTAGGTAGGTGCCTACTAAAGTTATAAAGGTTTGGATGTTCCTTGTAGGTTGTGTCCTACTAAATCATCTTATTATAAATCTGTAGGTTGGTACCTACTTTGTAAAAATCAGTTCAATAAAAGTTGTGTTAACTTGTATAAATTGGTTCATATCAAATAGTGGATGTATGTTTAAGTTTGAAGTTAAGTAAGAGAATAAAAGTTTGTTGATATACTGATTCACCCCCCCCCCTCTCAGTATATCCTTGTGCTCTTCAAAGAAAACATGAAGTCCACCCTTCCAAAGGTGCCCAAGGTTGGAAAAGATAAAATAAACATTGGTGGAGAATATTTTCAAGGGCGAGAAAAATTAAATGTACCCCTTCGTGTACACCATGAATAATAAAGTTGTAAAAAAATATTTTCTAAGAGGGAAATGTTTTCTTTCAGGGTCGGAGGATCTTGAAATATTTTCTAAGGGGAATAAAAGGAGAAAATAAAATGCCTTGGCTTATGATTTTTAATGCAGTTGATGAAATTTCTAAGATAGAGAAAATTGTCTAAGGCTCAAATGAAAAGGGATTCTAAGGCATGGAAATTCTCCAAGTCTCTAAATGCGCCCAAAAAGCAAGATTTGCTGGAGAAAAGTTATAAATTTCATCATATCTAGAGATCAAGCAGACCTTGGAAATCAGAACATGGAAATTAGGTAAGTGAAGTAAATTTATATTATAAGTGTTTTGATGCTCTTCTTTTTGTGTGTTTTGCAAGATGAACAGCGGGGCCAAAGCATGATGACTTGAGGTGATGGAGCAGGACAACGTTATAACCTTAGAAGGGGATAAAGCGGCTAACTGTTGGAATTTCTCCACAAGGACCTTATATGCACCCAACTCAAGAAGGCACGCGACAAGGTAAAGATGAAGAAGTTAGGTGAAAAAGTTTCCAAGGCAAAGGGAAAGGGCAGTGAAAATTTGTCTAAGGCATTAAGAACGTGATGCAAAAGAGGCTAAATGCGCCCAAGGCAGTGGGCTAGAGAAATGTGAAAGTTACAAGAGAGAAATGCGTCCAAAAATTAAAACAACAGGAGGGCTGAACGGGAGAAATCTTTGCTCCACCACTTTTGTATCATCCATATGCTTGACTCCTCCTAACGCAACAGAATTGGCAGGTAGAACGGAGGAAAATCATCATCAAATGGGAGAAAGAGGTCGCAGTCTTGGAGTTTTAGATTGAGAACATGCTTGCCATATCAGTTCAAGAAGTAGAAGCTATGATGATCAGATTGATCAAGTTTGCAGTCAAAGAGAAGAATAGTGGGAACGCATTTCTGGACGAGAACCTTCTAAGATGGTGGGCATTAATTGCTCATTGTGGTTTATGCAGAGTAGTGGAGAATCTATTATTCATTTATTGCCCCACTCCTCTCTGTGTCAGTTTTTAGGGCAAAACCTTGACTAGGGCTTAAGTGGCTCAATCTGAGCCCTTCATTGTAATTGAATTTGAGCCGCCCACAGCATTTGACCAACTATAAAAGGAGCATCCCCCCTCATTTGTAATTATTAGAATTAAGGATTAGACACTAGAGATTGGAATAGAGAGTAGAGAGAATAGCATAGAAGTTAGAATAGCATAGATTGAAGAGGGAAGAAAGTTTTCCATTTGAAGGCTTTGTAAGAAGTTGTTGTGAAAACTCTCATAATACAAAGAGTTATCATTGCTTTATGGTTCTATCTTTTGTTGTGGGTAGCTAGCAAGGCTTCTTCGTCTTTCCAATTCACTTAGAATCGTAAAGTAGATTAAAGTAAAGTAGATTTTATTTCATGCAAGTAGTTGGTAGTTGTGGAATGAGGTGTTTGATTTGAGCAAGCTTTATTTATCCATACCACTAGCGGGCTCACTGACGGTGGGTTCGCCTTGCGTGGTCGACTGGAATACTTTGAACTTAACTTCAATTATGGCTCATATGTTGGTATGCATCGTTGTGGTGGTATTTGCATGTTGAGTCGTGGTTTGAACATCTCTCATTATCCCTTTGAAGATTGCACCGGCTCTGTAGAAGTTGTCTGAAGTGAGGCGAAGCAGAACTTGGTTTGAGCTTGCAAGAATTGATCTCCGCATCCTGCATTTAGAGTAGACAGTAGAATCTCTCGTCCCCATCCTTTTAATTTCAGTATTTCCCCGATTAGTTTAGGAAACCCGAGCATCATCGATAAATCATTCATGTCCTACAAGTTCTTCTCTTTCGATCGAACAATTGTGTAAGTCCCCTTGAAATATCTAGCAAATCACATCAAGCCAACTGAGACTATCCACTACATGAAGGAACCTTGGAGTTGAATGCATGATCTTTCTAGGAATCTTAGCATGCAGAATACTTTGTTCAAGAGAGGATAGAATAACCGTTGGGAAACTTTATTCAGTGTTGGTGTGGTCATAAAACACTCGTCAACATGTCCCACACTCATTGCCTGCTCCATACTGCCTTCACTAAGCCATGATAGCACGGACTCCATGTATCTGGCAAAAGCTCCCATGTTGGAGTTTATGACCCCAGTTCTGTATACTTCCCACCCGTTTTCCATGAAGTTTCTCCTTGCTTCTAGCTGTTGCCTATAGACTTCCTCCTCATACAGCTCTCCCTCCCCCTCTTCGGCCTCCAAATCAACATTATTGAAAAGGAATCTGAGATGGCTTACCAACCCATCACCTGCGAGTGCTAATGTCACGTCTGCCACCGCTTGCGCATTGACCGCTGCCACGAATCCCACAAACAACTCCACCATACGCTCCCGAGAGCTAAGAACGTCTACCAGCGACCTGATTACCACTTCATAGATCCTTTCATTGCACCAATGGCTTTCCGCTAGGAGTACTCTCTGCACCACATTCATGATCTTGTTCAACACCTATTTCCTTGGGATCGGAAAGAGCCTCCTACACTGTTCCAGGAGAGTCTCGTTGGCGCATAAGCAGCTTAAGCCGAAGGCGTGCACCATTCTGGCCTTCAATTCCTACCTTCAACTTTGTTTTTCTGTATGCATAGGCAGCCCGACCTAGCGTGCCTAAAATAGCATGTGAGAGGTAGGATTCGCTAGGACCGTCCATTGTGCAGATTGCTTTCACAGATCGAATCACTGACCAAATTTGCTTTCCGCGTCCAACAACTGCCACATTACGCCTCACAGTTCTCAAAGCACCTTCATGGGTCCTCAAAAGGCCAGACTTGTCACCTCACGGACCCGCACAATCCTGCTCTAGAATAGCCTATAGCCTCGACCACCTTTTCGTGGATGGCTCGATGAACACCGGATTGTCTTGGGATACTACAAAGTTAGCCAATAGGTCAGTGGCTCTATTTGCCTCCCTATATACATGCCCGATGGAAAAGTCACTTAGTTTTCCGAGGAGGATTTTGATCTGCCCAATCCAATTGTCCTATTTCCAACTTGGCGCTTTCCCACGAGAGATTGCTTGGATACAAATTTGTGAGTCTCCTATTTCCACCGTATCTATTCCTTTTTGAATGCATACCTCCAAGCCTAATGCCAAAGCCTCCATCTCAGCCATGTTGTTAAACCTCATTCCCAACCACTTTGAGGCAGCCCATACGCATTTACCATTATGCAGCCTGCCCCTGCTCGCCCGGGGTTGCCTTTGGCAGCCCCGTCAAAATTTAGTTTCCATTTTAGTCTTACCGATTGCAGCCAGCGAATTTCCTTTCTATTAACCTTAGGTGTTCCTGACGTTGGAGACCTGGGCGTTTTTAGATCCGGCCATACCTTCTGAATTTCCTCATCCCAACTTGTGAACCTTGCCTTGGTACCAACATCATTTCTATTATTTGTGGTTTCAATGATGGCAGCCTGAATCTTTACAATCAAGCTTTCACTGCCCATGAATTGCTCTTTGAAGATGCGTCTATTTCTCTCTTTCCACAAATGCCAAACTACCAGTGATGGGGCTGCCAACCAAATTCCATGCCAATAACCATTCTTATTCACAACCGGCCAACAATTCAAAAACTCTCGGAGCTTCTCTTGCCTTGGTCCTTGGAATCTCAGAGATCCTTGTAGCCATTCCCAGCATGTGGCAGCCATAGGGCAATTGAGAAAAAGGTGGTCCACTCCTTCCTCCTCTTGCTCGCACAAGACACAGCGCGACAGGCTTGCAATCCCAAATCTTTAGTCTTTCGCCTGTTAGACACCTCTGGTGTATAGCCACCCATAGAAACGCCCCAACCTTCAGCAACACCTCCTTTTTCCAACAGAGTGTAGCCATCCATGATTTTTCTTCACTATTGGCTAGTTGGATACAGTAACCGAGTTTAGCCAAGTATTCTCCAGACGTCGCCCCGCACCAAATGATTGTGTCTTCCCTCGTGCTCAGTTTTACTGGCCTACTAGAGAGTTCACGAGCCACTGCCACCTTAACTTCTTGTGGTAGCAGCAAGCCTGCAGTATCTTTCCACCTTTGTTGGTCTTCAACCACGTTTTCCTCTTGACAAACGTAATCCGCCACTTTGCATCTGTGTGCCTCTTGTAGCCTATCCACATATTGACCTAGGTCAAACATTTCTGTCAAACTTTTATTCCTGTCACAAGAGTCTGTCTAGAAAGAAGCTTTTCTGCCATTACCAATTCGCCAAGAGAGATGGTTGGTGATTAAAGACCTGCAATTTGATATGTATTTCCACACTGTCGAGCCACCCTCGATATTTGCAGCTGTTAAGATTCTAGAAGGCTCCCCATAGTCCAAGTATTTGTTTTGTAGTATCTGACACCGCAGCTTTTCCAGACATTTGTACATTTTCCAGATCAATTTGGCTCCCAGGGCAGTATTTTGTAGCCTAATCTTACGCAGTCCAGCCCCACCATCCTTCTTTGCTTTGCATGTTGTGTCCCACCCAATGAGCAAAATTCTTCTTTCGTTCTTGGAGCCTTCCCAAAGAAACTTCTTCAGGACCTTTTCTATGTCTTCCTCAATCTTCACCAGTGCTTCCAAACACGACATAGTATATATCGGGATTGCAGACAGAACAACCATTGTTATTCTCCTTGCCAATGTTAGTCAATTATTCTTCCATGCCATTGCTTTGTTCCTACACTTTCCAATCACTTCGTCCCAATGCTTTGCTTTGCACGCATCGTCAAAAATTTTAACCCCTAAGAATTTTGCTGGCAGTTTCCCTTCTTGAAAGCACAATGTTCCACATATGGCCTGTTGAAGTGAGAGTCGCGTACTGAAGAAAAATATGCATGACTTCTCTTTATTCATTTTTTGTCCTGACTGTTTTTCATATTCATCCAAAACCCCTTTGATCGCTCTAGCCTCCCTTAAATTTTTCGCACCTAGCAGGGTAGTGTCATCCGCAAATTGTGTGTGGGTGATTGGTTCCACATTTGGGGCCACTCTCACTCCTCTCCAATCCAACCGCTGGCTACTTTTTTTGATGGCACAACTCAAGGATTCGGCCATTATTACGAATAGAAACGATGATATAGGGTCGCCCTGTCTAAGACCATTGGTGGCCTGAAAGAAACCATGAAGTGTCCCATTTACTACAACAAAGAATCGAACTAAGGATATGCAGTAGTTTATAAGTTCACACCAATGGGTATCGAACCCTATCTTCATCATCACTTTCATTAGGAACCTCCAGACCACTTTATGATAAGCCTTGCATACATCCAGCTTAATCACCATTCCTGCCTCTTTGTTAGTTTTGAGTGTATGTACTGCCTCAGAAAGAAGCAGGATGCAATCGGTGATTTCTCGTCCTGGGACGAACCCGTTTTGCTCTTTGGCCACAACGTTTCCTAGCACCAGTTTAAGTCTGTTGGCCAAAACTTTTGCTATCACCTTGTAGACCGTATTACACAGCGATATCGGCCTGTACTCTCCAAATGACTTGCATTCTGGTTTCTTTGGAATCAATGCTATCACCGAATTGTTCAAATCCTTCACGAACTTCTTGGACTTGCGAAAATCTTCCACCACCTTCCACAGGTCATTTTCCACAAAGCTCCAACAATTCTGGAAAAAATTTGCAGTGAACCCGTCAGGCCCAGGCGCCTTATCTGAGTGTAGCTGGAACAGGGATTCCTTAACTTCTTCTTTGGTTATCATTCTGCAGAGCAGTACATTATCTGCTTCGCTCACCCTTTTTTCTATTGAGTCCAGAATGCTTCCCTCCACAGTCAGGACTTTGTTGTCGCCAAGAAGGTTTTTATAGAATTCAACTGCCGCCATCCCTACTTCTGCCAAACCGTGCGCAGTTTTGCCTTCCATGGTCTGTATTTCCTCTATCTTGTTTGCAGCCCACCTGGCAAGCACAGATGCATGGAAGAATTTTGAATTGGAATCACCCTCCCTAAGCCATACCTCCCTTGACTTGTCCCTCCAGTAAATTCCCTCTCTCTTAAGGAGTGCAGCCAACTTTGCATTTAAATCTCTCTTTGTAGAAATCATCATTCCTCATGCCTTCCTTAATTACTTTCTCATTCAAGGCTTCCAGCTCAATTTCCACCTTCGCTTTTTCTACAAAAATGTTTTGGAACGACTTCAACTTTTGTTTTATCAGTTGTAGCTTCTTAACTATTCTAAAACTGATTGAGCCTCCAACCCGGGCTTCCTTCCACCATTTTTCTAGAAGGCCAGTTAGGTTCTTATCCCGCCACCATATATTCTGGAATTTGAAGCTTGTCCTCAGCACTTCCGGCCTCCCACTGATCTCGAGCTCTACCGAGAAATGATCCGAGATCGATACAGGCAAAATGTTGGCATAGATTTGTATGCCAGTTTCAATCCAGCACAAAGATACCAAGAACCTATCCAGCCTTTCTGCGATCGCGGTGAAATCCTTTCGCCTGTTAGTCCATGTGTAGACTCCATTTTCAGTAGGGCAGTCGACTAATCCCGCTTCAATCACAAAGCTTTTGAAATCATTGGTGACCTGAGTTACACTCCGCACTCCTCCACTCTTCTCTAATAAATCCAAGATAGCGTTGAAATCTCCACCAATAATCAATTTGTCTCTTAAGAATGGACACGCCATTTCAAGAACCCATCTCCACAATGCAGCCTTTTCCTCAGTTCTTATCGGGCCATAGACATTGATGATCACAAAGTGGTAGTTGAGACTCAAGTTATACATCTTTGCAACCATCCAATTTGTGGATGCTCCAATAATTTCCACATAAACCGAGAGGCTTCTTTCCACATTAATCCTAAACCTCCTGCATTGCCCACTGAATCCTGAAAAAAACCATTCCATTGCCGATAGTATTTCAGAAATTTCATCCCTTCTTCTCCGGATAACTTGGTTTCTTGTAGCAAAATAATGTTGTTTGAGCTTTTTTGTAGATGACGCCTAACCAGACGTCGCTTGTCAAGGGCCTTTAGGCCCCTGACATTCCAAGTTGTTATCTTCATTGTTTCCCAAGGGAGGGCCTTCCTCCCTTGGTACTTAGGAATTTGGTGATGCTGGGGAATTTTTTTGCAGCTGCCTCTTCTTCCCTTAGTTGTTTGAAGGATTTCCTACCCCGAGTATTCCCTGCTTTGCCAATTTTGCCCACACCCAAATGTTTTGCTGTTGTTTGTGATATGCATCTATCTTCTATAATGTCTAGTGCATCATCTGGATCAATATTGAGTCCAAATCTTCGCTTACCAAGGAATCCAACTCTACTGCCTCATTTTGTTCCCGAACTTGGCTCCTATCCTGTTGAGGGGGCAGTGGTTGAGCGTCTTCCAAATCCTTCTCTTCCCTCCATGACTCTGGTGGATTTTCATCATGCTCCTTTCTGCCTTTTAATGCATCACCCAACTTGGCTTTTTCCTTACCTATGACGCCTGGATCGTGATTGGAAATCATTAGGGGCAAGTCAGCTTGTTGCGTCTTCCCCATTTTTTCTCTAGTGCAATCTACCTCCCTGTGATCCCGACCACCACAAGTGAAGCAAAAGCTTTTTCTTTTCTCAATTTCTATCTCCTGAACCCAACGAGCCCCAGCCACCAGAAGACAAAGCTTCTTAGGTATAGTATCAATTGCTGCTACTTTCATTCTTGCATATTTGTATAAATCGCCTTCCATGATGTTCATATTGATTTCCATTAGGGAGCCCAACGATCTGCCAATTTTTTCCAGACAATCTCCAGTCCAATATTCCATTGGGAGATTGTAGAGTCTTATCCATACCGGTTGATCATATGGCTTCATTTTTACCGGGTTGAAATTTGGACACCATCGCTGCATGTATAAGGGGTGCTCCTTCATGAACCACATTTCATTTTTCGTTACCTAAAGCTTGGCCTCTTCATTTGCGAACACTACCAAGACGAATCCTTTTGGCAAGAATCTTATTAGGACTTCTGTCTTCCATTGTTCCTTGATCCATTCCTTTATCGAGGCCCTATCAGGCAAAATTCCGATGAATCGGCATATGAATGCATATTCCCTAAAAATGACTCCATCCGACTTGGTTTCCTCCGATAACTCAATTTCCAACAATTCTTTTGTGGCGCTTGCTTGAGATTCGCAATCTGCCGAGGCCCGACTTTCTTCTAACCCCTTCGCAGTCTTTACTTTCCTTTTCCAACGATTTTTGGTTATTTTTGTTGATTTGAGTGCTTCTTCCATGCCTCGCTCCTTATTGGCCTCTGCGATTGGGGTGAATATGGCAAATCAAATGCATTTTGTCTCTTTCGAGTCCCCCCCTTGCCATCCACCAGGGTCATTGATTTAGGGGTATTGTGTCGCTTGCGCACTAACGCACCTCCTTCCTCATCCCTTATTTCCTTCTGCCGGTAGAACGGATGGCATTTGTCCACCCAATGCCCATCCGAAAAAACCCATTATGGCTAGTAATCATGTTGTGTGCCCTTCGCATATGCTCTAGCCACTTCGTCCCCCCAACTTCGCTTTGGTCCTTCCTCATTCCTCTGGCACTCCTCAACCTTCTTTTGAGTTTCGCCATCCTTTTTTATTTTGCTGGTTTTCGCTCCACCACCACCCTGTGCGCCTACTCTATTTCGCTCCATTTTTTGTTCAACAATTGTAAAAGTTTAAACAAAAAGAGATATTAAGGTTTGGGCCTTGGTTGTTGGCACTACAGGCAAGAAGCCCCACCAGTTCACCAAGGAGCCTCCCCTTAACACCAAGGTAAGCAAACTCCATTATTGATGCGGTAGAGAGCGACCCCGAGAGGTTTGAACCTTGGTTGTTGGCTCTACAAGCAAGAAGCCCCACCATTTCACCAAAGGGTCACCCCCATATATATATATTTCTGATATACTTGTTTGTTGTGTTGGATTAAACGGGTCCCTTTGATCAGTCATGCTCTCGTCTCTTCCTCTTTCCCTGATGTATATCTTTCTGGCAATCGATGTATCTTTCTAAGATTCGAACTGTTCTTAACACTCAAAAGATATCGTTAGTGTAGATCAAACGAACAAGAATCTATTGTCCATAATTATATTAAAGCATCATAATTACTTATAAGGCTCAATAATTGCTGCAAGCATTATTATTGCATAATTATATAATTGTATATATATATACAACTTACTTCCCTTATTGATTTACCATTTATCTTCATTTATCTATTCTTGAACCAATTCCTCCTTCCCACATATTTCTTCTGCCAAATCCACGTATATCATATTCTGCTGCTACACTCAGGAAATACTCTTCCTATCTTTATTTGTTGCTCCCTCCATCTCTGCTTAAATCTCCTCTTGTTTCTGCTCCTTACTTTCTTTTCTATCTACTCTTATTTGCATAATAATCCTTCCTGAATATCCTCCCTCTAGTCTTCGATTTTCTGTCTTTTGTACTCAGTTATGTTTCTGCTAAGGATCCATATGATGGGGACACATCTCTTTGAAAAGAGATGTCCTTTTGTTAAGGATCAAACTAATCGCTGCTGCCTTTGGAAGATTATTTATTGCTATCTTTAATGCCTACATTTAATCACTATTTTATAGTCTAAGACTGTCTGCTGTTCCCTTTCAAATACTAACCGTTGCAACCCTTTATTAATTGGTTGCTACTTTTAATGATAATGGTCGCTGCATTATAAGGTGTTGAAATATGATAGCTTTGGTCAAATATAGAAATCGATGATCACTTGTATATCTGATCGAAACTACTATTCCAAGTATATTATCGATCTGCATTTAGAGGTTATTACTTGTAGATTATTGGTTTTTCATGTTTCATATAGGATCCCGATCAAGCATTATTACCGGTGATCATTTCCAGATTGGATATTATTTATCTGTGCAAGATAAATACAGATCGAACTTAGTAAGCATTTATGTTTATTAAGTAACAAACCCCAATTAAAGATCGGGTGTTTAGTTAAGGTGAAAAGGCACATCCCATGAACAGACATGCCTCCACTTTGTGGAGACATGTCCGCTCATGGGACGTGTCTCCCTCTTATATATTTAAAACAGATCCGATCCACAAGTGAAGATATTGGAATCAATAAATGTTCTGCTCTTGTGGATCGAATATCATTAAAGAAAATTCAGACGTGTGAATTAATGATCAGTATCTTCAATATCGATTTGGCATCAACTTCAGATTTATCAAGTTCAAGATTAGAATTATAATCTGAAAGAAATTTAATCATTTTCAACATAAGAGTATTATATTTCTTAGTTGTTTTCTTCACTTAATCGCTGCTACTTATATATTTTATACCAACGTTTATTTTAATATTTATTTTAATATTTTCTTTATATATATTTATTTCTAATATTTATTATATTATAATCATAATTATAATAATAATATCAAGTTGTTAATATTTATATTTATATCTTTCATATTTATATTGTTATTTATTTTATTTATTTATGTGTATTTCAATGCTTTGTATTTTAGTGGTGTAATTTCAGGGTCATGACAGTCCACACGGCCCAAGATTGCTTGTCCTCGAGCAATCACAACTAAGATTTGTACTTAAATGTTGCTCCTTTGTGTAATGATGTCAGCTTCAGTTGTGATACTTGGCAGGAAATGGAAATTCTAAACCAAGGGATGGTTCTTTTGATTATATTTGACTCTATGCCCATGGAGAGTAGCGATTAGTATACTTGCTAACAATGTTGATACCGTCCTCCCAATTTATTGTCTTATGTACTACTGTTCCCCAATAACTCTCAGCCACAAAACCAAGAGTTGGAAATTGGTACAATCTGTTATTTAAGACAAGTTTTCTCTCATCTTATTACTACAAGTATCCTTTGTTGAGATCAACGATAGAAAAAATGTTTGCGACCTTCATCATGATAGATTTTGGAGTGTTGTGAATAACGGGATCCTTTGTGCTAAATCACTTTTGCATTTATGTAAAGGACCTAGATGTTTGAATGATAACTTCCCTTAGGTAGATTATGTTTCATTTTGGTAGACATTCAAACAACTCTTGAAGCAAATTTGTTTTAATGAGAAGCTTAATAGTGTTTTAGTCAAGTATTTGTCGCTCCATACTTAAATATAAATTTTATGTGGTTGAAAACAGTTCAGCTTTAAATTTATAGTTTTACCTTATTATCCAATTCCATATTCCATCTTTTAATTCAATTGGAGGCTAGCATCTTTCTTCTATGTTATGTACTAAGTACTAACTATCTGGGAAGTGTATTTGATTTATTGAATCATACTAATTTACTTCAAGGTTGAATGGTGATGAATGATCTCCTCAAGATGTTAAATATAGAAGTGAATACACCAATTTGTAGGTTACATGCATTGCCATTTAATTACATAATAAAATTGAAGTAGTGTAAGAATGAAAATAAGTGCAACAAGGTAAAATTAAATGAAATAGGTGTTCACTAAGTCTGAAGTCTTATTCACTTAAATAAATCAAACCACTCAAAGCTGACATGGCTTAGCGGATTTTGCATTTGACTTTTCAACTGCTGACACCATGCTAATTTGGCACATACGCTGACAAGGAGACAAGCCAACCATTGAAGCAAGCAAACAAGTACGTGAAGTAGACAAGCAGGCACCTCAACCACATAGGCAAGTAGCTCCACCATACAAGCGATAGCTCAAGTAGGCAAGCAGGTAGCTCAAGTGCGCAAGCAACCAACTCAAGCAACCAGCTCAAGCAAGTAGGCAAGTAGCTCAAGCATGCACGCAATCAGCTCAAACAAGTAGGCAAGTAGCTCAAGCACACAAGCAAATAACTCAAGCAAGCAACCAAGTAGCTCAAACAAGTAGGCAAGTAGCTCAAGCAAGCAACCAACCAACTCAAGCAAGTAGGCAAGTAGCTTAAGCACGCAACCAAGTAGCTCAAGCACGGAGGCAAGTAACTCAAGCGTGGAGGCAACCAACTCAAGCAAGTAGGCAAGTAGCTCAAGCACGCAACCAAGTAGCTCAAGCACGTAACCAAGTAGCTTCAGCAACTTGACATACAACATTTTAACATTTTCATAGTTTTTAAGCATAAAGTAATTATACGAACACATCTTGTTTGAAGATACATGAAGTAACACATTGATATATGTGATACATAAAGTATAAATATGAGGCACGAATACACGTAATGCATAGAGTATACACAAGAAGCATGAAGCATATATGCGAATAATACATAAAGTATACACACAAGTACACTAAGACACAAAGCATACATATGAATAAATGTAACTCGTAAAGTATACACTTAAATACATAAGTCGCATGAATGCACGTATACACATGAGTGCACGCAAGTCACAAAGCATGTAGTTTGCAAAGCATAACTTGAATACACGTAAGTCACAAAGTATACACCTAAATACACTTGAATACACATAAGCCACAAAGTATGCACTTGAATACACACAAGTCACATGTTATACACTTGAATACACTTGAATACACTCGAATACACGTAAGCCACAAGGTATACACTTGAATACACATAAGCCACAAGGTATACCCTTGAATACACATGAATACACATAAGTCACAAGGTATACACTTGAATACACATAAGTCACAGAGTATACACATAGATCACAAGGTATACACTTGAATACACTCAAATACTACACATAAGTCACAGAGTATACACATAGGTCACAAGGTATACACTTGAATACACTCGAATACTACACATAAGTCACAAGGTATACACTTGAATACACTCGAATACACATAAGTCACAAGGTATACACTTGAATACACATAAGTCGCAAGGTATACACTTGAATACACTTGAATATACATACGCTGCAAGGTATACACTTGAATACACATACATCACAAGGTATAAACTTGAATACACATAAGTCACAAGGTATACACTTGAATACACTTGAATATTCATACACCACAAGGTATACACTTGAATACACATACACCGGAAGCATGAAGCATACACATAATACATGAAGCAGACACGGGATGGCAGGAAAGATGCTCTGATACCACTATAATGTCCCCTGTCCTGATTTGCCCTAAAATTCGTCTATTGATCACAAATTCCACGAACTAGGGTTAAGGCTTTCACCTTACCAAATGAATTTAACTCTTTAATGATGTAATCCTAGATTGAAACCTGCATTCACCACATGAACAACATTCTCCAATATGGTATATCTATTTGTCAACATTGGACAATTACATCACATTTATAGACATTTAAGAAAGCAACAAATGATAAACTAGGAGGGACATGGAGGATCTGCCCGAAGTCATATGCCAAGCCTAAGAGGTTGTATACCACACCTCTCCCTGTTAGTGACTTGTACTTGCTTTCCCCATTCATGCCACAACCTCGGAAGACACATGCCAACTTGTGGGAATGGGCAGAGCTTGTGAGCGGCTCTCAACACCTACCACTCCTCAAGCCCATCCTCATCATGGGACTGGGCGGAGATCTTGAGTGGGATCTTTAGGCCCTTCCCCCGAGTTGGGTTTTCAGATAAATCAATACATTTATCATCAACAACTATACATGAAACACATTTAATTATCCATGGAAAAATGCATACACATGTAAACAATGATTGGCAAAAATACACTTAAATATATGCTTATATTTGATTCACTCCTATATATATATATCTGATATACTTGTTTGCTGTGTTGGATTAAACAGATCCCTTTGATCGGTCGTGCTTTCGTCTCTTCCTCTTTCCCTGATGTATATCTTTCTAGCAATCGATGATGTATCTTTCTAAGATTCAAACTGTTCTTAACACTCAAAGGATATTGTTAGTGTAGATCAAATGAATAAGAATCTATTGTCCATAATTATATTAAAGCATCATAATTACTTATAAGGCTCAATAATTGCTGCAAGCATTATTATTACACATATATATATTAATTCCAGTAATCACTTTATATGAATTTATATATTTTTATATATATATAATTATATTCAACTTACTTCCCTTATTGATTTATCATTTATCTGTTCTTGAACCAACTCCTCCTTCCCACATATTTCTTCTGCCAAATCCACATATATTATATTCTGCTGCTACACTCAGGAAATACTCTTCCTATCTTTATTTGTTGTTCCCTCCATCTCTGCTTAAGTCTCCTCTTATTTCTGCTCCTTACCTTCTTTTCTGTCTACTCTTATTTGCATAATAATCCTTCCTGAATATCCTCCCTCTAGTCTTTGATTTTCTGTCTTTTGTACTCAGTTATGTTTCTGCTAAGGATCCATATGATGGGACACATCTCTTTTCTTTCTGTTAAGGATCAAACTAATAGCTGCTGCCTTTTGAAGATTATTTATTGCTATCTTTAATAGCTTCATTTAATCGCTATTTTATAGTCTAAGACTGTCTGCTGTTCCCTTTCAAATACTAACCGTTGCAACCCTTTATTAATTGGCTGCTGCTTTTAATGATAATGGTCGCTGCATTATAAGGGTATTATATTTCTTGGTTGTTTTTTTCACTTAATCACTGCTCATTTGACATAGTAATTACTTCTCATAAAATCGCTGCTACTTATATATTTTATACCAATGTTATTTTAATATTTTCTTTACATATATTTATTTATAATATATATTATATAATCATAATTATAATAATAATATCAAGTTGTTAATATTTATATTTATATCTTTAACATTTATATTGTTATTTATGTTATTTATTTATGTGTATTTCAATACTTTGTATTTTAGTGGTGTAATTTCGGGGTCATGACATTAAAGATAAACAAAATGGTTTATATTAATGTAATTGCACTTGGAAAATCATTACAAACCATTACTATTTTCTTGTCATTGAGAGCATCAATATTATCAGATGGTTTTATTGGAACCACAAGCATTGCCAATGCCAATGCCACTCCCACTAGCTGCACTATGCACATGATGTAGTTACAGATTGGTATCAATAGTAGAAAGAAAGATGTTGCAGCAGTGTGAATGGCAGTGAGTTGCTGCAATTTCCTTATATAAAGCACATATAAATGTTACTGGTTTTAAATGAGTGTGTGGAGGCACCGTTCTAGACAGTTCATGGGATTGCTTTAATCATTGAAATCGCTGGCAGACAGCATTGATGCCATGGTAAGGTTTGGCCACTATTTGCAGAGAGGGCAAAGAGGTAGGCTGAATGTAAAGCATTACAATCTTCATATAATCAATTTTCAAGCATCCCCCTAAGTTATGGTGCTAGTTTGGGTTTGAGTTTGACCGTTCATCAATTCGTTTTTCTTTTTTTTTGGTTCAGCCATACCATATATATATCAGAACACAGCTGATAGTTGATAATTCAATGTCAATTGTCAAATGTTAAAGATGGTTTATATCAGTCAACCGCACATAGAAAACCAATACAAATCATTATATTGCTCTTCATTGAGAGCATCAATATCATCAGCTGGTCTGTTGGAAGTGGAACCAAAAGCATCACCAGTTCCACTCCCACTAGCTTTCATATGCAAGTTATGTGGCAGCAACATTTAAATGTATAGAGTATTTAAAAGAAGGTAGCCTAGTCATTGAAGGAGGCAACACCCTGTTCATTGAAGTGACATCGCGGGCACCACTTAAAAGAGGCACTTGCTATATTTGATGCAAAGATCTCTGTGCAAGAGGGGAAAGCAGCACCTAAAAGGACTGTCTTTGCACAGAAGCTTAATGGTTTATTCCATAGTTGCAACACTCGCCAAAAACTCACGAGTTTTTTTGGACGGCGAGTTTTTGAGCCAATTGTACGCCGAAAAAACTCGCCATACTTTCTGGAAAAACTCACCATACTTTGGCGAGTTTTTCCAGAAAGTACGGCGAGTGTTTTGGAAAAACTTGCGCCATTGCTGGGGAGAGGTGTTAAAGGTTGGAAAATACAGTGAGTTAAGTTAGGACCAATGCGTTAGGATGAAAGCTCGCGCAACTGCTAGCCTTGCCCGATGATTAGTCCTAATTTACGTTGTTTAAATCATATAGATGCATTGTTAGAATTTGTAGGTAGATTTTAGAAAAAAATCATTTATGTATCAACACCAGTTGTTGTGAGTAAATTAATAGAAAGAAGCAATTTTGAAGAAACAACATAAAAACAATAAAAGTATTGCATTTTCAAAGCAATTTAAACACATCACTTTTCGAGGAAAAATGCTTCAAAAATGAAGAATTTGAAGGCCATGCAAGAAGAAAAATGTGCTTGGCGGCGGGGGCTACCTCGGGACCCCGCAAGGGGCATTGCCCCTTGACCCCACTAGGGGTTGCCGCCCCCAAACCCCCGCTTTCAAATTTTAAAAAAAAAAGAACTTGGTGGGGGAATCGCGCTGACAAAAAGTGATATTTTTATACCCCCTTTACATAAAGAATGCAACTTAGAATATATTGATCTTTCACCACCATTGTCACATGCATCTACAAATCTTATTCCTATAGATGACCAAGAACATATCATAGATGAATTTTTAGGACAATGGATTTTTGAAATTGATGCGATTTTGTATCTAATTTTCTTTCAAATCGATCAAATATAACTAGACTCAGATTGTTTCTTCTATGTACTCATTTTATTGGCTCATTGGATGCATCTTATCATTGAATTTTGCAAAAAAAATGTGTTTTTAATGAAGCTTAACCAATTTTTTAAGTTGCTGAGTTTTTTCCGTACCGTATTTTCCAAGCTTCGCGAGTTTTTCAACTATGGTTTATTCATTTGGGTGGCGCTCAAGTCTATGATAAGAAAGGCATGTGGTAGAATATGAAAGAACATAAGTCATGAATGTAAGAGAGCCAAAATGGGTCTCAATTATTGTAATTACACTAAAGAAGAATATTGTAATTACACTAAAGAAGAATGATTTTAAGAGCTCAATAACAACAAATTCTGAAAGAACATTTCCCAATATATAATGATCTGAAACCAGTGGTGTTAAGAGATTCTAAAGATGGTAAGGATTGGCTGATGAAGGACTCGGGAATGTGAAAAATGAATAAAGCTACTTTTCTTTTCATTAATAATACTTTATTCAGGGGACTTGATGGATCTTCTTCCAGAAGACTTGGGAACCCTTCCCCTAGGTAGCAGAAATTTGTTAACAACAAGAAACTTAGCAGTTACAAATATATTTCAGCAACCCACCAACCCTTTCCACTTAACACTCAGGCTAAACATAAGGCATTGAAAAGTGTGTTCAAAGACCCTGCTAACCTCGGTGACATCAAAAAAGATGGCTTGAAGAGGATATTTGAGATTGTAGTAGAATAACACTACCCCTCAAAATTGTTGGTGCTCAATTACATAGGCAGGGAGATTGAGTAAACAGGCATACTGACTTATTGGAAGCTTCAGAAAAAGGAGATACAATCAAAGACAAAAAGCTGAGCTAATGTCTTATTGATTTTGTGTATGGTGAGTTGGAAGAGTACACTCATAAAACCTTTCTGGACATATGATCTTCTTTAACAATTGGAAGTGTCAAGCTAACTGTTGATGTGTGTTTTATGACACACCAAACACTCTAGAATAAAGAATCCAAAGACGCTTTATCCTCTCTTGAAAAACTACCTCCTGTGCTAAGATTGCAAGACAGGTCACACGGTAATTCCAATGTTTTGTAAGTTGGGGTGTGGATTAGCTCTGTGGTCATTGTGATTTTGCCGGTAACCCAAAGGGATTTACTCTAGTAAGTTACTTGAAAGCAAGGACTCGAATGCAGTGTTATATTTTTTTGGACTTTTCTGATTTTAGATTAAAAAAAAGGTGAAAAAGGAGTAAGGGTTTAGAAATTCTATACTATTTCTACAAAATCAAGAGACGGCAAGGATTGAGTGAAACTTAAAAAAAAACCATACTTTGTTTTGCCATGCTAAACAACAACTACACAAAGCAAGTGCAATCTTCTGGGATTTGCGCTTAAAATTTTTTTACGACAAATAACACCATCAATAGAACAACATTATTTGAAGTAAACATTGAAGCATCCACATCGAAGCTCAGTCTAACTTTACGCATCGAATGAAAAGCATCCATCCGAAGAAAGTATGAGCCAAGTTTCACTAATTTTTACTATCAATCTATCATTCCACTAACATACATTTAAATAAAATTCTAATCTGAATCCATTCTATGAGAAAGAGAAATATGCAACCATGCAACTATTTGACAATGAAAGGATTCAAAGCATCTCATGCATTATGAACTTTATTATCAGAATAGTTTTCAGCAACAATTTCATAAAAACTCTCTCTTATTTCTACTATCTATGCTCTACAATCTCTTCTATCTCTCTACTCTCTTATCTCTATTCTATCTTCTAATCTCTAATTTATAATCCTTATCAAATGAGAGAGTGGAGGTATTTATAGTGTTTAAGAATACAATGAATGGCCAAGATCAATTCAAGATTAACGGCCCAGATTTGAAACAACATAACCCTAATTAGGGTTGCCCAAATATCAGTCAGTTAACAAACAGATGAGTCATCCACTGAGAGTTGCGTCCTTATCTGCTTCCGTAGCACTCCGTTCGATGAATCTGGACACAATGGCGCCGACGTCTTCGATGGTGATGTCCGGCAACATGTTGACTTTGTATTCCAGCAAGTCCAGATTGTTAACACATTCTGCAAAGGCGATCCATCCATTCTGATTCTTGCTACAGGAAGGTGTTTCAGACGGTCAGGAAGTTAAATGCCTTAGCCAAATTCTCTTTCAAGATTGGCCCGGTGGAGAAAATCCTTTAAACTTCATTCTTCATATTGCCCGGCTGCATGTCATTTTTGTATCCTCTCAGTCTCTTGTCATGGCAAGCGTACTTCTTTATTACTTGCCTTACTACAACTTCTGAATCACCATAAACATGCAAGATTTTGACCTTTTTCCGAATTGAGTGTAGCAATCCGTGGATTAAGGACTCATATTCTGTTACATTGTTAGTACATGGGAATTGTAACCTTAGAGCAGCTAGGTAAGTTTCACCTAACGGACTGATCAACGCATAACCAGCTCCATTGCCCTTCTTGGACTTTGAACCATCAAACCTCAAGGTCCAAACTTGCTCACGATCTGGCAACTGCTTGGGACTGGGTATTTCTACAATTGGATTCTCGTTCCGGATGATTTCTTCATTTTGTGAAAGTTCTCTGTCAGAGTCACTACTTTCATCTTGCATTGTTAGATTAAAACATTCATCTTCTGGAAGTTTGGAAATCCTTGCACGCACTTGGTCTAAAGCCACCTTGCACATCGCGCAAGAGAACTCAGAATGAAAAGCATTATGAATCCGGCACCAGTTAGGCAACAATAAGTCTTGCACGAAACCATGACTTCCCAATTCTTTTTCCTGTCTTGCACTTTTGAGCACAAATCTTCTAAAATTTTCGAACATGCTTTCACCTTCATCTGGCAATAGCTCATCATCTGCTTCAACAAAAACTTCTGAAATTTTCAGTGAATCTTCTCGATTATCTGAGCAGTGTAGCATCAAGACTTCTGGTGTCTTTGGTCTATATTGACCCAAATCTGTCTCACAAAACAAGATTTCATTGTTTTCTCCATTCTCAGTAATCATCATCTTGAGTCTTGGTGTACTTTCAATTCTAATTTGATTGGGAATACCCTTCCATGGTAACCACAGGTGTGAGAAATCAGTGGCGAAATAACCATTTAATCTGCGGGTCCAATCTCGTCCTAAAACCATCCCATATCCATCTGGAATATCGACTACAGATATGTCGATGAAATGTTGAATCTTGGGGTTGGACGATAGCTGCATATGAATGTTGTTTAATTCTCCTACGACCGGAATTTCTGTTTTATCCAACTGTGTTACTTTCTTGTTTGTCCTTGTAAGTGTCAAACCCAATCTATGACACACAGCTAGAGGCATTACATTACTGGATGCTCCCAAGTTGTGTAGGAGTTTATTGAAAATTCGAAGTGAGACGAGGAAAGGAGCCGGCTCATCTTTGCCTTGACAAAATATTACAGGGCTTCTTTTCTGCGCACTAGCTTCGATCTCTTTTGCTCTTGCCTTATTATTCTTCTCTATCGGTGGGGCTTCCGCATCTTTTGTTGATTGTTCATTTTTGGTTATTTTTTGACATGGCATCTCTATGCCTTCTTTTACTTCAAACATACCTCGAGTTGGTTTGGAACCCCAAGATCCTTGAACAATATTTACTATCTGAGGTGATTCTTGGAACTGTTCATCTTGAACACAATTTACATTATTGCTGGAACTTGTTGCCTTCTAAATTGTGTTAGCTGAATCTTGTGTCGTGTCCTTCAAGCTATCAAGGAATGTGTTTCTTATCTCCAGCACTTTCATCAGCTCGAACAATGACACACTCACTTTGATCTTCTTGACCTTGTTGGTTACGTACTAACTTAGCCTTTTCAATTCATCTTTACAAGGAGAACTACTGGTAGAACTATTAACATTACTGCTTTGCCTATATTGAGGCGCATCTCTTGGAAGAGACGGGTTATTGCTGGCGTTCGGATGCAGTGGTGTTTGGAAGTTGTGTGGAGGAACGGACGAGGTTAAAGGCTCCTGATTCTTTCTGTAATAAACCTTTGGCAGATTGTTCCCTATCTGCTGGAACACTTGAACTTCTTTTATGCCTTCGACCAACACGTTGTTCAATGGTGGGAAGTAATAATTGGTTGCGTCTTCAACAGGTCCATCAGCAACTATATATGAGTATATGGCAGGTGGCAACTCCACTGGCCCATTAGCCGTTGTTGGTGGAAATCTTCCAAACTGGTCGGGTTCTTGATACTGTTCAAACTGCGATGGAAGTGTGAAGTCCTCCAGAACTAGAGCTTGATCATATTTTACGACCGGAACTATGGCAGTAGATGGATTTTTTGGAGTCTCCTTTTGTATTTCTCTCTAAAAAATATCAGCTCCTAATTGAAATTCTCTACACTGTGTCTCGGAATGTTGATTAGTGTTGTGCAATCAACACCATCCAGACAAGGTTGATTCTGTGAGGAGTATACTTTCCGTTGGTCAGTTTTCTCGAGCTGTCGGATTGTCGAGTGGTGACTGCACATTTCCATTGTCCGGTCTCGTATTCCATACTCTTCTGATATCCTTCATTATTATTACGGTAACCTTGAGTATTCCTCGATTGACCTTGGTAATTTTGATAATTACCTTGGTATCCTTGGGAATTTATTTGCATGCTATGAAGTTGATTGTTTTGATTTCTTAGATAAGTTACTTCAGTGGACAATTTCTTCACTTGCTCAATCAACTCTCTCATTTCTTCTTTTTCTTCCTGTGTCTTGGTGGACGTTGTTGTACTTTGCAAATATACCGGTTGCGAAGGTTGTGCTTGAGAAATAGGACCTCCTGGGTGGATTACCAGCTGATTATTGGGAGGTGGAACAGGATTCATTACTGGCGTGTGATGGGCTAGTGCTTGATTGATTCCTGTAATCTGATTTGGCATAGCGGCATACCCCAGGTGATTCAGTGGTCCCGCAACGTTCATGCCTAAATCAGAATTGACTTTGATTGCTTCTGCATATGCTACCTTGAGATCAATTGGAACTAGGTTGGCTCTCCTTACGAACATAGACGTAAGACTATCCAAGGCGGCATACTAAATTGGTAATGTTGTGGCATCATCCAGTTCATAGGGATCACGTAGCCTTGTATATGCCTCGTGAAATCTGTTGTTGAAGGTGTTGATTGGTTCATGCTCTTGTCTTTTCACTTCAACAAATTGTCTGTAAAGTTCAGCTGGTGTGGTTGGCAATCTGAATTTTGCCAAAAAGATGTCCTTCGACCCTTGCCAAGTTCGGCTTGAATTCACTGGTAGGTTCACATACCAATAATATGCGTCTTCTCCCAAAGAGCATGGGAATAATCGGCAAGCTACGTCTTCATGTTGGATGTCTCAGTTCTGGAGAGTATCTTCAAAAACTTTAATATGTTCATCAGTCATCCGGTTCACATTGCCGACATAGAACTTGGAGCAAAAATGCTCTGGATTCTTGGGCATGTCATGATAATTGGCGAATGTGGTAAGAGGTGATGCGTTATGTGGACGCCAAGCATTTGGCTAAGCCATTTGAATCGGTTGAATTGGTTGAATCGGTAGATGAACAGTGCGTGGGATTGGAATCTGCGGTCGTGGTGTCTGAAATAACCTGACAAGATCCTCCACACTTTGCACTTCCGCACTGGGTGAATCTAATTCTTCACTTATCGCTTCTTCTCGTGACACTTTTGTATGCTTCCTTGGCTTGTTTCTACGAGGTGATAACTCCACAAATTCCTTAGAAGAACTTGGAGTGGATCTGGTAATTCGTTGAAATATATTTGGAGAGAAGGAGCCAATTCGATCCAGTGTGCCTTTAATTTTGTTGAGGGCGCGCGAGAGCTGGTTGCTTCGCTTGTTGAGGAACTTGTCGATCTGCTAGACGATTATGTTGTCGTTGTTGGGCTTTAAATCTTTCAACAAGTTGATCTCTTTGGATAGCAAGGTCAATGTGTTGGGTTGTCTCTTCTTCTCCTTCAAGGATGAAGCGCATACGCATCCAGTCAAGAGCGTTTCTTCTTACTTTCCATGCAAGACTGAACAATCCGGAGATGATATCTTCTTGTTCGTCGTTGAAGGCCAAGTTTGGTTGCAATACCGGCTGGAGATCTTGTCTCGGATTAGGAACGTTGCCCGGGAGCACCATTCTTCATTCTACTAGCAGAGCTTGGATTGGATGATGAGCTAGAGGTGAATGATCGTTCTATCTCGTCAAAAGCTATTTTCAAACGGTCAATCTTTTGTCTGATCAAATGCCTTTGGATTGCTTTTTCAATCTGTTTACCCTTTTCTTCTTCTCTAGCCAGAACACGACTGGTTTGTTTGAATTGCACGTGATCTGTTTGTGACTGCCAGGCTAGCAAGTACAATTGATCAAGAATATCAACATGTGCTTGTTCGGGTTGCTCAACAGGTATATCAAACGGAAATTCGTGCGCCAACACCATACTGCATCCTGTTTACTTTGAAAGTAAATTACTGCCGTTGGTAGTGGGCCCTCCTTCTAGCACCAATTCTATGTTGATGTGTGTTTTATAACACACCAAACACTCTAGAATAAAGAATCCAGAGACGCTTTATCCTCTCTTGAAAAACTACCTCTTGTGCTAAGATTGCAAGAAAGGTCACACAATAATTCCAATGTTTCGTAAGTTGGGGTGTGGATAAGCTCTGTGGTTGTTGTGATTTTGTCGGTAACCCAAAGGGATTTACTCTAGTAAGTTAATTGAAAGCAAGGACTCGAATGCAATGTTATATTTTTTTGGACTTTTCTGATTTTAGATAAAAAAAAGGAGAAAAAGGAGTAAGGGTTTAGAAATTCTATACTATTTCTACAAAATCAAGAGACGGCAAGGATTGAGTGAAACTCAAAAAAAACCATACTTTGTTTTGCCACGCTAAACGACAACTACACAAAGCAAGTGCAATCTTCTAGGATTTGTGCTTAATATTTTTTTACTACAAATAACACCATCAATAGAACAACATTATTCGAAGTAAACATTGAAGCATCCACATCAAAGCTCAATCTAACTTTACGCATCGAATGAAAAGCATCCATCCGAAGAAAGTATGAGCCAAGTTTCACTAATCTTTACTATCAATCTATCATTCCACTAACATACATTTAAATAAAATTCTAATTTGAATCCATTCTATGAGAAAGAGAAATAGCAACCATGCAACTATTTGACAATGAAAGGATTCAAAGCATCTCATGCATTATGAACTTTATTATCAGAATAGTTTTCAGCAACAATTTCATAAAAACTCTCTTATTTCTACTATCTATGCTCTACAATCTCTTCTATCTCTTCTATCTCTCTACTCTCTTATCTCTATTCTATCTTCTAATCTCTAATTTATAATCCTTATCAAATGAGAGAGTGGAGGTATTTATAGAGTTTAAGAATACAATGAATGGCCAAGATCAATTCAAGATTAACGGCCCAGATTTGAAACAACATAACCCTAATTAGGGTTGCCCAAATATTAGTCAATTAACAAATAGATGAGTCATCCACTAAGAGTTGCGTCCTTATCTGCTTCCATAGCACTCCGTTCAATGAATCTGGACACAATGGCGCCGACTTCTTCAATGGTGATGTCCGGCAACGTGTTGACTTGTATTCCAGCAAGTCCAGACTGTCGACACATTCTGCAAAGGCGATCATCCATTTTGATTCTTGTTGCAGGAAGGTGTTTCGGACGGTCAGGAAGTTAAATGCCTTAGCCAAATTCTCTTTCAGGATAGGCCCACTGGAGAAAATCCTTTGAACTTCATTCTTCATATTGCCCGACAGCAAGTCATTTTCTCGGACAATGTCCTTGTCAAACACATCCACAGCCATGTGGAAAATTTTATTTTGGATTCCTTTCACCTGTTTTTCAATTTTAGCACTTTCTGCTCTCACTATCTCCAAGACTTCTCCACGTGAAACCAGTGCACAATACCAGTTGCTGAAATCATATGCCGCTCCTGTTGCAATGATCTCATCAATCAATCTCTGCTTAGGAATTCCCTTTATCTCTCGAAGACATGGAATGATTTTGCTTTGAATGTCTTGGAGGTTGTCCCATGCTTCTGCCAAGTTTACAACTTGCGAGAGTAGAGAAGAAGTTTGCCCATAAACATATGCCAACTTTTCTGAAAATGCCATTGCTTCTTCTTTTTTCCCTGCCATCCATTCTTTGGTTTCCTTGGCGATAGTCAACTCTTCAAAATTTCTTACTGGTTCTTGTGATGAGTTTGGAAGTGGAGGGGCTGATTGGTTACCTTGATTGAGCGGCTTTGTTAAAAGCTGAGTGTATTCCCTTAGGCGCTCGATCTCCATTTTGTACTCTCTTTTCTTCAAAGTTTCTTTTTCTAGCCTGGATTTAATGGTGGAAACAGAGTTATCCAGGTCCTCAACTTCCTATCCTTTTGTTGTCAGACCAATATCAATGATTGTGATGGCATATTCACTTGGAGCAATTTCATCTCACTGTTTCTCAACTGTAGGCACTGCAATTTGTACAGTACGGTTACCAGCTTCATCTCTCTGTATTGTAGAGAATTTCTTGGCTGGATTCTTTATAGCAGCTTGTTCTAGCCTTGCCAAGAAGTCCGCAGCATCATCTTCTTTTGGTATCTCCGTTGGTGCCTTGATTTTAAGTCTTTCTTTCAACCAATCTGGGATTGTTGACTGTTCAACTCCATCTTCTTGATCATCTAGAATGTCTAGTATGTCTCGAATTTCCTGCACAAATGGATCTTCTTGAATTCCTTTGAGGGCGGAAATCATCCCCTCTTGGAAGTCGCCTCCCATGACATCTACATCCTCATCTGACTCATAAATCTTCGTGCCTGTAGGGGAATGATGATAATCATCTTCCAGCTGCATTGGCTCCACATCCCTTTCTAGAACTGGTGAGGGAATTTTAAATTGTCCCCATGACTCTTCCTCCATGATCAGTATCTCCTCCACATTTTTGGATGTGGTTGAATGAAGGGGCTTGGATTTCTGCATCTTCTAGATTGGTCCCTCGTCTACTATCCTTTCCTTACCTTTTCTCTTTTTGGGTTGGCAGCCTCAATTAGTTCACCTCCCTGAGATGCACAGGCATTAGAAGAACAATACTCTGCCTCACCCATCAAGTCATATGTGAATGGCACATTCCGTTGTCACAAAATTTGCACTTGCTGGTCTACCCACCATTGCGAGTACTTAAAGACAGGCCTCATAAAAGTTGTTAAGTCACCAAGTTCAGGCTCAGACCATCTTACAGGAGGAAGCGGCTGCTTTTCATCGAAGCCTGGTTGCACGTACAATTCATCATCATCAAGTTGATCAAGCACACGGAAGAGTTTTGTTGTCCTGATCATATCCAATGGCAGTCTTGACCATAGTCTTTTCCTTACTTCATGCTCATCAGCAACATTTTCCCAAAAGTCTTCAAGGTCGACTCTGTGTTTGTATTTCCTCCTGTCCACAGCTCCAATATGGTTAAGTGGATCAAAGTCATTCTTGGACTTGTAGGAAGTGAACGGGTACCATTGTATTTCCAATTGGGCACTCTCTGTTGCTTGCGCCGATGGACAAGATTCTAACATGTTACCAATAAAGAGTGGAAACGTGACGGTTGCTTTCTGTTTTGGCCTTTGAATATTTTGATATGTCTCTAACTGCCTTAGAACCTCTAGCAGAATCATTTTGTTAGTGGGATAAATTGGCAACCTATAAGGGGAACCTGTGATTCCTTGGATTCGAACATAGGTGAATCTGGGAAATTGGATAAACCAGGATCCATATCTGCTGATTAAACTTTTTGCCTCACGGGTGAGCCTTTGATGCGTTCCTCCTTGGAATATCCGGGTGATATACATGAGAAAGGCGTTGTGCACCCATCTAAAGTGTGATTTCTCGCTCAACTGCAACTGAGGATAGCAATTGTAAACTTTGAATTCTCTTTCGCCATTACCGACTACACCCTTGCAAATTAGGCCAGCATATCTGTAGGTTCTAGCAAGCAAATATACAACATAGGAACTCATGTGGAAGGTTTTGGTCTTCTCCAAGTTGATCAATTGCTCGTGGAGACTATCACTGATCATTCTCGACCAGTTAATCATTTTCAGTCCAGAAGTTACTTCATCGATGAAGTAATACATCCAAGTTTCAAAGGGTGCACCCTGAGGATTACCCACTATTCTATTTAGCAACAAAACCATATCTCCGTAATCTTCTTTAAAATCAGGTCTGAGCAACTTCTTAGGCATCTTTTTGGCTGAAGGTCTAGGCTTTACCAACCATGACTTGTTCATATTTGTTGCACAAAGGTTTTGTTTATCTCCATAAAGATTTCATGCATCATCCTTTGTCCGGTAAGATGTTATGTGGTAGGTTGGCTTCTTGTATAGCCAGCTCTCCCAAGTATGCCAGTACCCTACCGTCAGGCGCTTCAATCTACCTTTCTTCTACATTATAGTGCAATGCACATTCCACCATGAGTTTCGGACATTCTACTGCTAGCAGAAATCCTACAGCCTGAACTATGCCATTCCGCATCATATTTTGTGCAATTGGCGTAGGCAAGAATTCATCACTTCCATACATCCTCTTTCTGAAATCATCAAAATCTACATGGCCGAGGTTGGTATCCACGATGTTTTTCCATTTGGAGACGATCTTGGACTCTGGCTGCGAACCCTTATTGGCGAATTTCATTTGTATTTTCTTCAAAGGTTCTCCTTTGTCTGGCATAAATCTGCAAAAAAGCATGAAGAAAATATTAAAATTCAGAATTTTAAATTCAAATTATTTAAGCCATTATTTCGAAAAAACATATTCTAGCCAGCTGATTAATTAAATCTTGAAAATGATCATTGCTAGAAATGGAAGAATTTATCCAATCGATGAGTGAATCATTCGCCAAAATAAAGAAGAGAATGTAAATCTGCTTGGTATTCTGACAATAAAATTGTGTTGTTGCTGGATAAGTTTGCCTTCAGCTTCAAACTTTTCTCCAAAAATCACTTTCTTCACAAAAAAACCTTTTCTTGCCTTAGACAAAACTTCTTCTCACAACTTCGTTTTCGAAAGAATGATTTAAGAAATGAGAAGCAAAGCCAATTTAAAGATGAAAATTCGACCCATTTAGCAAAATTTTCTTATTTCCATTTAATCTAGTTTGAACTTGGCTTGCACTTCTCTCTCGAATGGCAATTTTGATCTTCAACATCAATTTCAAAGAAAGTTTCTAAATCTGGTGCCAGTTGAGTGAAGTCTTTCTTCTTTTTTCCTTTTCAAAAATTTAGCCTAGAGAAAATTCGAATTTTCTCACTTAAGTGTTTTGGAAAATAAAATATTAAAATAATATTTCATGTATAATTTCCCAACCCATTTGTTTTAATTATTCAAATCATGGCATTTTATTTATATCCTAAGGCAAATTTTATTTTATTGTTCTAAGTTATTTCATGCCTCTGCCTAAGGCGAATTTTTTCTCCTGTCAACTTTGCCATAATTTCTCATAACCTCCCAAGTCCTCGGCGAATTTTTTTCAGCTTCTAGCATTGCCATTTAATATTTTAATTCTCCAATGTCTAGACTTAGGAAAAACTTTAATTTTTTCCATTTCATCAAGTATGGCGAACTTGTCAAGGTGTTAGGCATGTTGTTTTAAAGTCTAGGCGGACTTGCTAGGTGTTCATGCCATTTTGTGTAGGGGCGGACTTCACCTTGGATTGAGCCAACTTCTTGATATGTTGGGCGGACTTCACTTGTTTCCATGCCACCTCTTCATGGGCGGACTTCACTTAGTCTTGAGCCATCAAACTTGGGGCGGACTTCATCATGTGTTGTGCCATCTTTCACTTGAGCTGGGCGGACTTGCCTTAGACTCATGCCAATTTCTTAAGGGCGGATTTGCCTAGGTTTTGTGCCATCCTCTCTTCATGATGGGCGGACTTTACCTTATGTCATGCCATCACCTTGGGGTGGACTTGTCCATGTGCCAAGCCATTTTCTTACCTTCCATGGCAGACTTGCTCATTGTCCATGCCATCTTCCTTCTTCTTGCTTGGGCGGACTTGTCCATTAACTCATGCCATGCCCATTCTTCCTATGGCGGATTTGCTCATTGCCCATGCCATGTTCAACACTTAAGCAATTTTCTGATTTTTATTTTCTGATTTTTTCAAAGTTTCTCACTTATTTCCATTTTGGGATCTCCTGAAGTTGATGTTGATGAAACCATGACCTGTACACTTTCCAAAGATGGAAACCCTGCCAAAAATAGAAAATTTTCCAAAAATAGTAAGTCCAAAATAGGCCAAAAGTGCCAAAAATAAAGTCCCTAAAAAATAGGGGGCCAGAGTGAAAAACCCTAAAATTTAGGAGGTGTCAGAATTGACTGAAATGACAGTCGATCTTCGTCCCCCAGGCCTTCTAAGAATTTTGATGATGTTTGTGCACTGATTTGGGCTCAAATTCATTACTTGGCTCGGGTGACCCTTCAAAAACTCAAACTCTAAACTCCCAAACAAAACTGAAGCGCAACGGCAAAGCTCAAAAAAGCAAAAAACCAAGGTCCCCATTTACAATGGGGCGATGTGTTGAAAGGTCACAACACTAAGTATATTGTGGGAGATATGGAAGTTAAAATCCTTTCTTGAGGTAGCATTGATTATATCAATTACTAAAGATAGCTACACCAAGACCATGGTCCTCCCTAAGAAGGAATTAATTGTTCACAATATCATTAGAAAAAAAGGTGAAGCTTGGCAATTGGCAATAGAATCATAGGCATATGGCTTGAACAAACAAAGGCTCAACCAAGTCAAAGGCATCTGGCTTATTAAGGATAAGTAAATAGCTTAAGAAGGGCATGTAAATTTAATGAGAAAATCATTCGGAGTTCTTTCCTTGAGAATGAGTGGAGTAAGCCAGAAAACAGAGAGCAATTAAGATTTCTTTGAATAGGTGGTAGCGTTCCTCACTTCTCAGTGAAGTTGGAAATAGATTATAAATTTGGCTGTCAAATTACTAGTATAGGTTATTGCAATTAACAGAATCTGACTCCGAATATATCTTAGGATTGCCTTATTTTAAGTATGCTCAAATATTCAACCATTTTTCTTCTTCCATAGATTCTAAATGACAAAACACAGTGCCCTTTTCTTATGCACACATGTTAGAACTACCATCTTAGTTTTAAGCTCAAACCACTAGTTCAACATTTCTGCAAGGAAGTGTCTTTTTACAAAATTGTCATGATGATCCCCAGAAACATATACAATTGAATATCATTTTCGTATCCTTAAATATGCTTTTGTATCCAGATAACCCACTTAACTGACTCATTTCCATATATTTCATATAAATATTGTCCTGAAGCGATTGTTTGTTTTATATTAGAATTATTGTAGATAAACTGATTGCTGGCTAAGTAGGAAAAGGTAAATAAAATATACTAATGATCTGAGGTGGATATGATTAAGTGATTCTGTACTGTTGCATTTGCGAGCTTCTAAAGGTTGAAATGGAAATTCAAGTTAAATACAGGATCAAGTGACCAGCAACACAAGGTTGAGATGTTGTGCAAGGTACTCTCTCACTTGGACAAGGTATACTTTTGCTATTGTCTTGCAAGTAATTGTCTTTGCTGTGCAAGACAATTCCTTTGTTCACTACCTAACACCTTTGTTGCATAAGTATCTCCTTTGCTATTTAAGGCATTCTTTAGTTGAGCTCGGCATTTGTACTTTATTTTGCAAATAAATGCATATGCTATGCAAGGTGATTCAATCATTATATAAGATTTGCTGAGCTGTCTGGATTTCATATGCTGCACAAGACAGTTCTTTTGTTTTGAAAGACAATAACTAACAAGATTGTTGATCTGTCCAAAACTGATTTGTTGATGATGAGTGAATGTGGCAACAACAACTATAACATGTTCATCATAACAACTCCAAATGGGCACACTCTGCAAGGAAATTTAGTTTGCTTCACAACAACTAAGCAATCATTGGAAAATCTGTTGGACAGCTGCTCAAAGAAACCACCTGGGCTGAAGATAGACTAGAACAAGTTTGTTTTAAAATTAGTTAAAATTGTTTAGGAATAAGCTAGGTGGCAATCTTTTCTAAGACTTGTCAAAACAAGATACCACCACTCATATCTATATATATTATAAACAGAAATATTGTTGAACAAAAAGCATTCTCTAGATTTTAAATTTGTATCTCTACAAACACTTCGCAATTCATTCATCCAAAAAGACTTATTTATATTATTATCAAAGCATTGGATGGATACACTTTCTAAGTTGTCTTTTTTGCTAAATTAGTTTATCCCACATACTTGGGAAGTAATAGTTATGTTTAGTAGAATTAGTATAAATAGAGAGTTTTGAGAGTACACTAGGTATTCATGAATTATATCATAAAGAGCATTGCTCAAGGAGGTTGCCCCCTCAAAGAGCCTGCGATTTACTGTAATACAATTCTCATATTTGAATGCAATATATCTTTTGTGTTTACTGTTCTAGCATATTATTTTCTATATATTGTGTTTGGTTAATCTGTTGTAGGAGGTTCCTCTCAATTTGTGTACGTGATCATCTATGTAATCTTGTAATATGTTTCCACGGCTAACAAAGGAGTTGTTTCCACTACCCATGAGATGTCCTGCTTCCTAGATTAACAATGCTTAAACTTGGATCATTAAGTTTAAACAACGTTGTCACAGGCAATCAGGTATATTGAAATGAAACATAAAAAAGAATAAAGAAATTATAAACAGATATTAACTTTTCCTTATCCACCTTGGCTTGCCCAATATAAAATGAAATTTAAATAATTTTCTTTAACTTATTCAAAGATTGATAGCTATTTTTACCTGTAAGTTTATCTTCCTTTCTATACACACATATAAAATGGAATCTTGAGGTAACTTAGGAGGAAACAGTTTCTGTGATTGAAATTCACTTTTTAATCATGCTAAAATTTTGAGACTCAAATGACCTGTTTGAGAAGCCTTACCGCGTCAAGATGTTGAATCTCTTTCTCCAGTCTAGAAGTCCTTCCTGTCATGGTTAGAGCAGAAATGCACTGATTCACAGAGCAGTGATCACATAAAAATGTTGAAGCTCTAATCAGGTCCCCACATACCACACAGTGCTGAGAAAGATAGTAGTGATCTATTGTCCATCTGTTTGAAGTTCCTTTCTGATATTTCTTGGAATCACGTGTTTCTTCACTGTTTCTACTCTTTGATGGTGATGCATTGGGACAACGTTTAGCTAACATTGGCCTTACTGGACGCGGCATTTCTGAAAACCATAATTTTAAGTCCACACCAACAAGGCCAAATACTCTTTGCACTGCAGGAATTATCTGTTTGGTTATGTAATAAATATCATGTAGCCTATGTGGTGTATTGATATCTAGAAGTTCTAATGGATCAACAACCATATCCACAAGGCGTGCACCAGGTTCCCCATGAACAACCACATATCGTACACGCTCTCCATAATGAGGCTCTGCTCGGGGATCAACTCTCATGGCTTTAGTTGAAACAATGGCTGCTGGAGGAAGAGATGAAGCTTTCACACTGTATGTGCCCAGGCGGACCTCCTTTGAAAAGATAAAATCCTGAAGTGATACCCTACCACTTAAGATTTTACTCCACTGGCGATAAAGATATGCCTTGACCTGTACAGAAAAATGAAATGCAGGATTGCTTTCAAAAAACAATGAACAAAATTTTATGATGCAACTAAAATTCATTTAGAATTCACTGTCTTTCCATTCATCATATTTGCACTACTAGAAATGTATATCAAACTGCAACCAAGGTTGTAGTACTTACTTCTGAAAGGTTGTGAGATTCAAAGAGTATTCTAAGAGAGCGCTCTAAGATCTTGGCAACTGCAGGACAGTTATCTCGTCGCACAGTTTCAATGCCTTTAGCATCAAATATGGGCTTGGACTGTGCAGAGCTCTCATAACTGTAACCAACATATCTCTTCTTGGTAAGCAAAACACATGGATGATAGACTTTCTCCATTTTCAATGTGACAGGCTTAGGATTTAATGCTGTTATTGCAGATGCAATCTGTTGACCAATTCTGAATGCCTCTTCTCGTGTACGCCCTTTAAGTAGTACAAACATGCTGCATAATGAATTACTCAGCCTAAAATTAAAATATTTGTCAAATTTCTTTTAAAAAATATGTAAATGACTAAATTAAATGTATACCTATCAGTATCTCCATAGACAACTCGTGCATTCCATTCACTATTTGAATTAACAAAATTAATTGCATTTTCAAGCGTTCTCCGGCCACACTGCACGATGCTATCTGCAATCTCTGCACAAGGCATGCGGCCACTAAATCCAGCAGCTGTGTAACCATAAGTTACATTTGCTATCAGCTTGAGTGCAAGCTGCCTAGCATTAAGCACCTGCACAGGTGATGTGAAACATAAGTATCCAGAATCAGATATATACAAAAATATGTCAGAAAGCAATACACTAAGTTCTAAAACTGAAATATTATCTTTGCATGCTCTGCTTGTGCTTTGCATGCTTTATGAGATCTTCCATGTGACTTACATGCTTATTGAATTGTCCACTTATGCTTTGCATGCTTTAAAGGATCTTCCATTTGTGACTTACATACTTATTGAATTATGCATGTCTTATGTACAAATCTAAATAATGAGAACCCATGCTTTCATTATAGTCATCCTGTATTCATGTGGTGTAGCATATACCCCCAGGGATTATTCGACTATTGGCCAATTCGGATACTATTGGCATCCATAGTTATTTGTGTGTGCTACTAATCTATATGTTCTTTTATCATGTGCTTTCTAATTTAGTAACAGTGTACGTAACTTCTACAATTTAAAAGCAGTAATCTCTTCACTGAACTCAAGAGGCCATGGCATATACTGCTAGAAAACATAGTTTATAATTTTGTTTTACTCGAGACAGAATAATTCATATGCACTTGAAAGACTTGTTCAAAAAACCAAGAAAGGAAGGTAAAAAGAAGCCCAAAATGACTATTAGTTTGATGCTTCTAGCAATGATGCTTACACTGAGCAACTATGGTTTCATATAGTAACAAAAACAATACTTAAGAGAATAAATATATATCACTGTATTATCAAAAGAAGTAAATTCTATTCAATGCATAGATAAGTGAAATGCTTCAGATTGTAACTCATTCCCCTTGATAAATTCAACACAACACCTTTCGAAATCCAAAGCAAATAGCTAACAGATATGGATGTGGAATGAAATACCCGCTGTAAGACTCTTTGTGTTGGCTTCAATTTCTTCATTGCATTCTTAACCATGATTCGTGTTGATAATATTTCTTGTAGCAATCTGGGTAGTACACCTGGACGGACCTAGAAAACCAAACATGTCACCTGTTAGATATATTAGACAATTTGCAAGGAACCCCCTCTTGTCAATCACTATAATAAGGAAGATGGCAAAGGCTAGAAAGGTTTGATTATGATACAATACAGTGCTAATGCAACCAAAGAGATTGTACCATCAAAAAGAGTTCAATGAACAAGGAAGGTTGTAATCTATAATAAAGAGGAAAATAAGTGTCAAGAAATAATGCTAGTATATTGCATTCAAGTAAATTGCAATCTTGCTATAACCTACAATAATGCAAATACATTGAGTCCATTCAAAGGATAATGTAGAAACCCTTGTTTCCCCTGTTTCTCGAATCTGACTGTTTTTGTTTGTTTTGGTGTATTTTGATTTTTTTTATGTTTTTGCATAAATATTGAAAGTGGCGATTTTGCAATAAAATAATATAAAATCTAAATAAATTCTTACAACTCCGGAAATAACAGAATCTATTGCAAATAAGGATGCCAGACTATTTATAAATCTTTTGAGATGATTACAATAAAGATCCAGTTACATGCAATCAAAAGGGCAACACTTTATTTGATAAAAACCTGGTTTTTCTGCAGCAATAAATGATCTTCTTGCAATGGTACGGCTGAGATGAATGAGCCCTTTCTCCTACGCCAGAAGGAAGAAACAACTGCTAATGATATATGCGCCTCTAACTGTGAAGTTTGTCTGCCAAGAATGAAGGCGATTTACTTCGAGACAAAAGTACGCCTCTTTCACCAATGGTACGGCCTGGTACAGAAATGTACGGCCTGGTACACAGCAGCAATAAATGAAATAGTACGGCTCCCTTAAGACTCTCCAGATATCAATGAAAATGATGCCTCAAGTTAAAAAGCCTTCTGGAATAGATATAGACTGGAAACCCTGAAGATGAAATCAACTGTGAAGCTCTGTAACTTCTTCTGAATGAAGAAATCCCTCTGCCTGGCAATAAATCGAAAGATATTTCACAACCTCTGAATTGCTTTCACTGGAGATGGCTCGTTCCCCAATGCTCTGAGACTGAAACCCTTGACTTCCGTGCTCTGGTCAAGACTTGATCAATTTTCAATTCACAAATGACATAATGGCTCGAATTCCAATGAAAATGCCTTATACTCATGAAAAGTGTGAATTCCTTAAAGATAGGGATCATTAAAATAATTCGAACTTTTCTTTTTATTAATTCCATAGTCTCCGATGAAATTTTAATTATAAAATATAATCTCAAATGGCCCCTTCCCATGTTGGGCGACCCCTTCAGCCAAAATCACTTAAGTTATAATATTTGAAATATTATAACTTTATATTATAAGCTCCAATAATTAATATTTAATTAAATCAATTAAATATTAATATCTCTCTCAATATTTACCTGATGCACGAACCGTCTGAAGCTGATGACTAAGGAAGTGATTCTGCACGTGATCAATCCATACTGCTAAAAATAGCAGGGGTCCCTCGCTGAGTGCCAGATACTGCTAAAAATAGCAACTCAGGCTAAAAGTGTCCGAATGAGCCCGAACGAAAGCCAACTGATCAAATACTGACAACTGAAGCTGAGCCACGCTCCATCAAGACCCTCTATCCATCCTATCAGCCTACGAGGGTCGCATAATAGGCTAATCATGTGCTCTGAGAGATGTCAACTAGAAGGGGACATGACAGATAACTTGTCACAAATGTGTTCAGAGTAGTTGTAAGAAAATCACTTCATGGAAAACAATTCAAAATGTTACAAAAACTGAGAAGATTTTCTTTCTTATGCTGAGTTTTCAAGGTACAACAATCATTATTCATCTGCATGTTTCTCATTTCATGGATGTAATTTGTCTTAACTTGCTATAGATGCTCCACCTGAACTCTTTTCCACCACTGTAAACCATAATCATGGTGAACAAAAAAAGCCTCTTTGGGCATAAAACTAATTATTTAGTCCAATAAATTAGTTCTATCTTTTACCAGATCATAACAGACATTTTGTAACAAAGAACCTTGCTTCTTAGCAAAAATAGGTATTGTCAATCAGAAAATGATTACTTTGATAAACAAATGTTGTAGTGAAAATTCCATCTTCTTACTTTTAAATATAGAAACCAAGATAAACTGAAAAACCACGATCATTTTGGAAATAGAAATGATCATCTTCCCCAATGTCTTCACTGAGCTGCACTATGACCAGAAAAGATTTACTTTTCTCTTTATTACCTTCTAGGTTTTATTTAAAGCCATTTCTCATTCGACTTCTTTTTTGCGATAATATGATAGTTATTCATTTTATTTACCATCATTAAGCCTCGTCTTTAAACCTTCAAGAATTGTGTCTTAAGGCTTCGCTATTTCTTGCTCTTTTGGGGGCAATGCAAATTTACTCACATTTTCTATATTCTTTATGGCATTTTTTTAACAGATTGTAAAGAAGAATATGGTATTGTTGCAAAATAAGTTATTTTATATACTGCTCTTGTTATTTTTTAAATGGTAAAATGTAAGCATAGTGGGTGAGAGAGGTAAAGTAGGAGAAGCTCTAAAAGGGGAAGACAAAAAGTCATCCTCCATTTGAAATCACTCCTTACTCATTTTCTTTGTTCTTGGTCCCCTGTGTGTTATTTATTAATCTTTGTTTGGACTTTGGTTGTATCTTTGCCTTTTCCCACTAGTTGTGTTTGTATTCTTTCAATTCTTACTTGCTACCTGGTTGGAAATGTTTAGAGAGGGCAAGGAGGAAGCGAATGATGGAAAAGACTCTACTAAACCAAAAATAAGTGTGTTTTTGGAAGGTGGAAATAGATCTTTTAAAGAAGCCCTTAACAGTGAATGCAGGACAAAATTTTCAAGCATAGCCCAATTTTTGGTTGTAGGTAGCCACCTAGGACCCTTGCAAGCACTCCGCAAAGGAGGAGTTGAACAAGGTGACATCACTTATGTTCTCTACCTTTGCCCCTATGATGCTATGAATGGTGTGTTTACTCACAAAGCTACTTGACCGATTATACAAAGTAAATGGAAATGTAAAACATCGATATTCGAGCAAATTATTTACAAATAATGCACAAAATATGTGTGTTGTATTCTCATTCATCAGATAGGCAACAAGTACATTATATAGCAACATGTGACATCTCCGACTACAAATGAAACATCAAATATATAATCGGCCGATGTTGGTTGAGAACACCAACCGTCAGCAACTATCCCGTACAACTACCCAACCATTGAGGACTAATTCCCGGTTATGACATATTTTAATTACATTTTTGTTGCTTACAAAAGTATGTATTTATTTATTTATTGCTAACTACATCAGCCACCCCCAAAAAAAAATAAAAAAATCATCTTCTAGACAACTAGAAACAAAATTGGGAACTGACACCCGAACTACATTTACTAAGATGGAGGGTGAGAGGATATCTCTGGATGGACGGATTATTTCGGTGTAGATGTCGACAAGTGTAGCTCTCATAGCTTGTTAACCTCCTATGTACGCATCCTCAACTGGTGCTTTGCCATGATCTCCCTCTCCCTTTCTGCCTTGACCATCTGTGTAGCCTCCATCACTTGTCGTTTTGCATGGTCAGCTTCTCTTGCCTTCTTTGCCAACTTGGTCTCCATGGTCATTACTCTTTGCGCTGTCTCCTTCTCCCTCTTTGTCATCTTGGCCTCTATGGTTGATACTCTCGCTCGCTCATTGGCGGTGAGCTATGTCTACTGAGCTAGTTGTTCTTGGAATTTATGTGTACGTTTAACTAACTCCTCTCGTACCTTCTGCATCAATTGTAGAGCCTCAATCCTCTCCTGTACAACATCATTGGTGGATGTCATTTGTCATTTCAGCCTATAGAATACATCCTGGAAGGAAGCCTCTATGTCGAACAGGGATGAAATCAGACGACCATCTCTCCCTCCTATTGAAAGCCTCGCTAGATGCCAAGCCATCAGCATTGTCAGAGTCTCAACTCCAAGCCACCAATGGGGATTGACTTATGTCCAACTGCTTAGATATGTCTCTTACGTTTTGCATCACTGCTGCCATCGCCTAAAGTTCCTGAATGTACCTCTGAATTGTCCCCAAAGGGTTTGACTCATCTGGTTTGGCTATCTCAATGATCAACCCTTCAAATCCACTCAACTCATCCTCCTAATCTACACCCGATGGGTTGGGCGATGCTAACTCCTCTACAGCCAAAGGTGGCTCTTGCATCAGAGATGGTCCCTCACCCTCCTGTGCGTGCATAACGCCAAGTGGGTGTGCCAATGAAGAGTGTGGTTCAGTCACCATGGTTGCCAAATCCTACTCTAGTCCCTCGGCCAAAACTTCTAGCAGGCTTCGTGAGGGTAATGGTGGAACCTGTAATGGTTCGTCGACCATGTATAACCATCATTCTATTTGTGTAACATTTGTAGGTATGGGAATATCTCCTAATAGTACAGAAACTATACCCGATGGCATCGACAATCCCACTGGCAATGTTGTGGTTGTGTCTAGTGTTGTGTGGTCTCACAACACACCCCAAATGTGGACCCCCTTTTTTTTGTGTTTCGTGGCTTCTTGCTTGCGCTGGTTGTGTCTTTCGAAGGGAATGGTAAAAGGAAGGCCTTGCTCTGAAATGCCCGACTCTCGGTTGTATTAGTGGTCTCACTAACTTGGAATTTCACAAATCCTAAGTCCCTTAAAGTTTTATCTCTTATTTGGATTCTCGAGTTTTTGAGTGTCGAGTGTTGGTGGTCTAAGTGTATTCCAAATCATGCAATATTCAAGTTTTACTCGGCAGATCTTTACACCCGGTGAGTTTTCACCTGCCTGTTTTTATCTGGGGAGGTTTTCCTCAATCGGCTAAACCCGTTTGTCGAGTTCTCTTTTTCTTCGGCATCGGAGACCGAAAGTTTATTAAACTAAGTTTGCAAAAGTTGTAGCAGTCCCCTTTTTTGCCTACACCCGGGTCCTCCTTGCACCTAAGTCCCATTTCACCCGATAAGTGAAAACCTGACCCATCTTTTTCGTAGAGTCGGATGTCGAGTGTTTCATCCTCAAGTGAAAGTTAGTTTCTTAGTTTGAGAGCCAGGCGCTCACTCAATCACTCTTGTTCAACATGGACAAATGTGACATGCCAGTGTGCCACGCCAACTTCATTCGCCACCTTCTTTTCGAAGGTGGGCCATGGCGTGAAAATTGGAAGCTCCGTGATGTGAACCCTAACCTGCCAAGATTGTACTTTTCTTCAAGATAATTAATGCACAGTTGTTAAGGAATTTCAAGAAGGTGGTGAAACACACGTACTTGGCACCACCTCGGCACCACCTTGAGCATGCAATTGCTTCTGTAAAACATAACTGCACACAAGGTAACATATTCATATTGCAAGAAAGAAACATCAAGTATGTAGACTGAAGAAAGCTCTATATGGCCTAAAGAAGGCAACCAAGGCATGGTACATCAAAATTGACAAATATTTGGTTGAACAAGGATTTCAGCAAAGTCCTTTGATCCAAAATTGTATGTTAAAAGTGTAGGCAATAAGATCATTCTACTGGTCATTTATGTAGAACATTTGACATGACTGATCTAAGCCCTCTACATTACTGCATAGGTGTAGAAGTTTGAAAAACAGGTGATGGTATTTTTATTTCTCAATCCAAATATGTCAAGATTTTGCTCGACAAGTTCAAAATGATAGATTGCAAAATCTTGTCTACACCTACGAAGAAAGGGTCGAAGCTTTCAACCAAAACAAACTCAAAGGTAATAAATGAGTCAACATTCGAGCAACTAGTGGGCAACCTTATATATCTTACAACCACTAGACTTGATTTGAGCTTTGTTATAAGTTTCATCTCTAGATTCATGACAACCTCAAAAGTAGAACATTGGGTTGCCACAAAGAGGGTGTTGAGATATGTGAAAAGGACACTTGACTTTGGCATTCTATATAGCAGAATCAAAGATCCTAGGCTGGTTGGGTTGACAGATTTAAATTGAGCGAGTTTATTTGATGACATAAAATTCACTTTTGAATATCTTTTCAACTTTGGCACAAGTGTAGTCACATGGACCAACAAAAAACATGTAGTAGCTCTTTCCTCGGCAAAAGCAAAATATCGAGGAACAGTAAAAGCAGCGTGTGAAGTAGTATGGCTCAGAAGAATGCTTTCAAACATGAAGGTGCCTCAAGCAAGGCCTTCACCCTTGTTTTGTGCCTACTAAAGCTTGCCAAGAATCCAATCTTCCACAAGCCTACCAAACATGTAGAGTTTCATTGTCATTTCATCAAGCAAATTGTAGAAGATGGATCGATGATGCTGCAGTATTGTCCTTCTGAGGATCAAATTGCAGACATTCTTACCAAGTCTTTGGCTCCTAACAACTTTGTCAAATTTCAGGATAAACTTAGTGTAGTTAGTAGGTTGACCATTAAGGAAGGGTCTTAAATTATTATTGTAACATTTAGTATATAGTGGTCAATTAGTCTTTAGAATAGACTTTAGGAGGACTCTTTATTATTTTAGTTAAGTTCTTTATCCTTTTTCTCTGTTAGTTGCCACTCTTATCTGTTAGTTTTTAGGATCAGAAATGCAAACAAGCAGAAAATGCAAACACATAGACAATGAACACAGTGATTACCCTAGGAAAACCCTCCTACTCGAGGGAGAAAACCCAGCAAAGAATATTCTCTTATATATCAGAATAATAAGTGCAGAAACTGCATACAAAATCAGGCCCTACACAAGGCCGAGACTAATACAATGAATAGAGACACTTCTCCTTGAAGCAAAATACAAAAATGACACTTCTTCTTAGAATTGAATCTGCTGCTAGGAGGCGAACTGCTGCTGCTGCTGAAGATGCGAATTGGAGAGTGAATGATTGATCATAAAAATGAGAGGACCCCATCCTCTATAAATACCAAACTAGGTGGCCTTCTCTCTAGGGCCGACCTAGAGCAAATATATTTTATTTATAAAAGATGAAGGCCGACCTGCCTTGAGCAAGATATAATTAAGGAAAAATATCTCCTGAAGCTACCAAACACTAACATTATCCGTTCTAGATAAAGCATTTGTAACTCTTATTTAAGTATGCTTTCACTCTTTTGTAATTATCGAATATTTTGGTAATCATTATGTGTTGATTTATGTTATGAGCTGATGTCTTTGATGTTCAATGATGAGAGATTCCTCAATGGCCTACAACTTTGAAGGCTAATGATATTTTGTCTTAGCAAGTCAAGAATTTTTATCTGCTTTAGGAGGCAATCTTGTAATAAGAGTTGATTATTCATTCTTGGATGTAGTTAACCAAAAGAGAAGCAAATTTTGGATATATTTGTTCTCCTTTTGATTTTCCTCCAATTGTCCTTGCAAGGATTTGTCTATGTCTGCTAGGGCAATATGTACCAAAGAATCTTTGCTTTTGGAGAGTTTTGCACTAGCTCTTGAGGAAGGCAATGGAATAATAAGACGGTTAGGGCTGATTGGATCACCCACTGCCTTATTGGCCAATGGACTCTTGAGGGGATTGTCATTAATTGCACAGTTAGAGGAGTTTATCCATAGAAAACAGGAGACCTAATTGTGCTGGGAGGAAAAGAGAGTAGGGGTATTGTGAGGTCCCGTAAAGAGATCAGCAGACCATAGGACATGAATAAGAAAAGTAAGAGCCATAAAGCTTCTTGAGCAAAATACAACAAAAGCTGATTTGGCAAAGTGGTTTCCTACAATTTCCTGGAGAGGAAAAGAAGATGGAGTAGAAGTAGTTTTAAAGCTCACCTGCTTTGCCCAGAAATTTCATTTGTTTTCTGCTGATTTGCACAGAGAAGATCAGTCCTTTCTATTGCATAAGTCCTGGAAATTATAATTTTGCACCTTTTATAAGACTGAAGAAAGTTGTTGCTCAACACTTTGTATGGTGCTTTCTGCTTCCAAGTTAATCGAACAATTGAAGTCCTAGCAAATCTAAATTTGCACATTTTATAAGACTTCAGATGGTTGATACTCACATGTAACCACTTAAATGTACAGTAATGTATATCTGCTTTTATGGTTTTAGCTGTAATTTGTTGCTTCTTTTTGTCATACTTTTCATAGCTAACTAGGTGCCTTGTGAGAGGATATCAATGAGAAGATACTTTTAAAATTTACTACAGGATCCGTAAAAATAATTTCCAGTACATCCCAGTAGGTATGCCAGGAAGGTAGTAAATGTTGGTGTGAATAAGGTGTTATATTTAACGAGTTCACCTAGTAGGTCCTATTCACATGTTAAGTTTACTTAGGTCCTAAGAATCTTTCTAGAAGTCTTAGTTGTCTTGATGAGATCTTATCTTATCTTATGTCATTTACTTCTTGTGTCCTAGGTCATTTAATATTTGTTATGTTAGTTGTCTTGATGAGATCTTATCTTATCTTATGTCATTTACTTCTTGTGTCCTAGGTCATTTAATATTTGTTATGTTAGTTGTCTCATGTTATAGGATTAAGGCACTTGTCATGATCTTGTCTATTCCTCTCTCACCTTGCCTTTATAAGCAAGGCTCCTCTTGCATCTTGCAAGGCATATTGTAAGGTATCAAGACACATATTGTATCGTGTTGTATTCTTGTTTGCTGGAATAGCATCTTTTGTCATTGCTTCTCTCTTGTGTGTGTGGATGTTATTTGGTGTTGCAGATTGATGATCCTAGTTGCATCCTGGTTGCTCACTTCAACATGGTATCAAAGTGTGAGTGATTCCAACAGTAAATTCTACTTCGACTCCTAGTTTGAATTTTTATTTTAAGCTCCTAATGGGACTGTCTTGGAGAGAAGCACATGTATTTTGGGTGTTGTAACAGCAATGCTAGACTGTATAATTGTACAAGTCATCATTTCCAGGTTCAATTGGCTTTCATGCCAATGTAAAAATCATTTTACAACTGCTTTGAAGTTGATCCGCTTACATGTTCAATCCTCCTTAAGATTTGTATTTCCTTAAATCTACCTACTGATATGTAATATATTTTACATACTTTTTATATTTTGTTCAATAACCTTTATTTTGTTATATTTGTACTTTTAGGGATTTAACATTTAATTGTGTAGAATTATTTTCTAATGTTTCATTTGTTTTAATTTTTTCTTGTTTTTGTATGTTTTTTTAAACTATACACGAGGTACTGCTCCAGATGGCATGGCACCATATCCAAATGTAACAGATAGGGCCAAGATATTGGCCTGTATTTTAATAAGTCCAGCTACGTTTTTGTGTCATATATGGGTTAATCATATCTGTATGCGGTATCCAGTATATTGTGTATCTGGGTATGAGAAGGGAAGTATATAACACCTAAAGTTCTAACCAATGGCAGCTGTATCTAATTTAAACTAAAAAAAGCATACTTTCAATTTTATAAGCAAGCTTGACCCACTTCTGCAATACATGTAAGCAAAACTGTAAGCAAGAAGTTAGAACCATAAGAAATAATAGCTTTTTTCTTTGAGTAGATTACCAAAGGTTGAAAGCAGACAAAGGAGAAGTTATCTTTGCATGGTGCTTGTCTGGTACCTTCTTTATACAATCAATGAATAGATATATGACTAGTTATAGTTTCTTTAAAAGAAAGGAAAATTAAAAAAAATTAAGGATACTACAATGAATGACAAGAAAAATCAGTGACTATTTGTGGTTCGAATGAGTGCACAAATTCTATTAGCATTAAATTGTTACAAGGAAAACTCAACATAATTTACTCATTTCCAGAGAATTGTGATTGCTTGCTTTAACATACCTCTGGTGGCACATACATGACACCATTAGGAGTGATAAATAAGTGATCCTCCATTTCAGACAAAACATTAGTATCAAGAGTATATGAAGTAACCCCCAATATCTTTGTCTTTCCTGGAACAAGCTTCCCCAAGCAAGTCGAGTAACAGAGATTATAAGCTATGATCATAGATGGATAAAGAGATTGAAAGTCCAAAACAACCACTGGATCAGTGTAAAACTTGGACTCCGGTTCCATAACAAGTGGAAGGCATTCCATAGCTGGTTGTGAAGCAACCTGTAATGTTAAATTAGAGAAAATAGAAGTTAACACAAAAAGCATGGTACCTTAATTAGAAACGAGATACAGTATAACCAAATTGGCACTGTAATTGCAAAGATCTGGACAATAGTCTGATACTGAAGAGAATGAGATAATAGTTAAGTAAAGAAACCATGCAAGACCTTCACTAACACAGCAAAGCAAAACTCTGTGTAGGCCCCTAAACTAAAATAAGATTAGTGAAAGAAAGTGAAACAGAATGTGCTCAAACGAGAGTTTGCAAAAGGGGTTATAGGATTTGGATGGATGAATGGTCACAACCAAAGAAGGCTTTTTTAACACTTTTATTTCTGATAATGAAATGAATACAAAATATTATTTACAGAAATAAAAGCCTAATATAACAAATACGAAGTAGATGATTTCTTTTTACTACTTTTTTAAATAAATAGAGGCTACAGTTAGAGAATGCAACTATCAACTTCTCAAATCCAAAATGATTATATAAATAATGCAGCTTTTTCATAATTCAATGGAATTCTAGATGAAACACACTCAGCAATCAAAACCCAATATTACAAGCAAGTTTTGAGAAAAATTAACATGATAATATTTTCCAAACAATGTTTCTGGCAGGACTTAAATGGTCTATCATCTGACCTCCTTAATTTCTTGTCACCTTTTGACACTATCTTAGATGTCTTGTATACTCTATAAAATTATTTTGCATGGTGATCTCACATTCATTTGACCATTCTTGCAACATTAGTGAAAACTGCATTCTGTGTTATGTCAATTCATATCAAGTGAAGTCTTCAGTCAGACTGCATTTCTTCCAAGTAAATAACTGACAAAACCATCAAGTTACCAACAAACTATCATTATGGCCTTTATTGTACTAGGAAAATGCACATGTGAAGACTAGTATTTCAAAAAAATCAACAAGATTCAAGGATTCCAAAGAGATTTTTCACCTGATTACATTGAATTTGTTTCAAAAAAACTTAAGAGCTATCAAAACAAAAGTAACAGAAAGGAAAAACCTGCTGTTTGCTTGGGGACACAACAAGGAAATTTTGAGTATGCGCCAATCGCAGCATCATTGATTCAACTCGGTACTGTGATCCTCGTGAAAGCACAGAAAAAAATTCAATGCCAAATACACGTGCAAGCTCTGAAGTCCGATTTATCTGTCAGAACAATGTATAATTTTAGTTTTATAAGCATACCAAAAAAATAGGCTCTTTCCACTGATAAAGATGGGTATGGAAAGAGAGTTCTTATGCAATACCACAAAACAAAATGAGACACACTGGAAGAAACAATGGAAAAGCTGACTGTTGTAGAGAGCAATACATTTTCATTAAGGAGAAGATGTCTCCCATTTACAACAAAAAACTGATTAAAGTACCCGCACATGTGTCCAACTTCGCTAGCTTTAATTATCACATAGTGTGAGAAGCCGAGAATTTCAAATGAACAATAACAATCAAAAGAAGCTTGAAATATAGATGGTTTCTTTCACTTTCAAAGATTTTGATATCATTAGCAATCTTATCAAAATGTCTTCAGAAGGATCAAAAGTCTAGCAAAATGAACAAACATACATAAAAAATACATCCCACCTTTCTCCTTCAAAAATATACAATTCCTATTATACGTGGAACCAGAAATCAATGTTAGCTTTAAATCAATTACTAGAATGTTTCTATCATACACTATGTTACACAGGGATGCTACGCCACCTCTAAAATCCCTATCCCTATCCCCATCCCCACAAGTGTTTCTAGTATGTTGGGATGGCAGGGAACACCCCCTAGCTGTCCATAATCTGCAGAAATTTTGTGGAACATCCCCAAGATGCCATTCAAACAAGGGAAACACCATTGGACCATTTGGCCATCCCTGGGACAGCCAAGGACATCTACGACATCTCTCAACCATCTCAAGGATGTTAAGGAATCCCCCATGGCCAAAAATAACTGCTGTTGTTTTTTTCAAAAACACTTTGATTTTTGTACAAAGTTAGAAGTGGCATCAGGGCCACAAGCCCTCTATTTACTCACCGGGTAGTATTCAACGTACTATGGGAGTAAACGAGAATAATTCACAACATAATACATGTACTAGAATATGAATCACAAAACAATCGTAATAGTAATTGCACAGCACAATGGATTGATTTCATTCATGGAGTATATCATCAGTACATAGCAATTATCAGTCCTCGACTACATATGACAAGATACATATATAGATGGCCGAGGTTGGTTGAGATACCAACCATCGGCAACTCTTCCTAACTACCCACCTGACAACTAATCCAACTTTTACTTTAAACTGTGCATGTATTATTTAAACTATTATTATCTATTCCTAATATAGCCAACTACAACATTTATTTAATTAATATAATTATTTATTAACATGGTTGTTTACATCATCCCCCCACAAAGTAGTCGTCTTCTAGACGACTGAAAACCAAATATGCCAACTTGAGCTCCTGCTTAGTGGTAGCCCACTCGTCCTTTTCCTGTACTTGACTCTCCCTCTCTGCTGAAAGGTGTTGCGCATCGGCCACCCGGATATCCTTCTCTACCAATAGCCGATCCTTCTCTACCAACTAACTGTCACACTCACCCAATACTCTATCCCTCTCCGCCAACTTCTCCTCAAGAGCTACAACTCTTGTATGCTCGACTGCCAACTACTCTTGTAACTATACTCTGATAGTTGGTTGTATTGCAATTTGGCAATTCCAATAAATCTGATGGGGGTCTGGGGGCAACGCCCCCAGAGGGGGTTTGGAGGCAACGCCCCTTGCGGGGTCGAGGGGCAGCGCCCCTCGCAAGGGTTTGGGGGAAACGCCCCCAACAGGGTCAAGGGACAGCGCCCCTTGCGAGGGTCTAGAGATTGGTGGGAGCATTTTGACAAATACTATCGTCAACGGAGGATCAAGAGTCAATGTACTACTCGAAGATGCCAACGATTGTTTAGTACGGTACAGTTGTCTATAGTACTTGTCGTACGATGTTGGTTTCCGCCTCCAACCGTCAAGAGGTTCCTAGTTTCTCCAAAGGAATTTTGCTCTCCTTTGCCATCGCCAATTCCACTTTGGTTTTTGCTTGCGTTATCCTTTGTTTTTCCGTACATGGATCTGGATAGGTTGCCTTCTTCACTTGTGCTCTGGTGATTGCCAGTACCTCTTGTTCTTCCACTTCCAACATATGGATACCCTTTTGCTTGGGGCATTCATTATCTTCATGGTCACCTGGTCCACACCACTTACACAATCTACCTCCCGAACCTTGACCGTTCTGGCAGTCCCTGGCAAAGTGGCCCCATTCGCTGCACTTCCAACATTGTATCATGGGCCTTCCTTTGCCATCGTACTCTATCTTGTTTCTCGAACTTTTGTTGCTTCGATAACTTCCAGGGCATGCATTGATATTGTACTAGGGCTTCGATGGTGTGTTCGGCGGTGTTGACGATTCTCCTTGAGTGAAGAGTACTTGTGTACCCCTTCCTCTCAGATTGTATGGGCATTCCTTAATGGAATGTCCCATTACTTGGCAGATATTGCAAAACAACTTCTTTGGACAATTTGCGTTCGTGTGACCTTCCCCATTGCAGTCCGTACACCACAGTTCTCTGGCTTCCCTTGTGCTCTCCTTGTCGGCCTTTAACTCTTTCATCATTCTCATCATGTCCTTTCTCAGTGCTTGTACGGTCTTGGACTCACCGTCGCTGTCGTATGTACTCTCCTCGTCGTTCGTCTTCTTTCTCCCTTGGGAGGATGTTTTGTTTTCGCTTTCTATATCCATCGCCTGCTTGTACGCTTCAGCGTACGACGACGGAGGCAGGACTTTCATCTTCTTCCTCAGCGACAGAAGCAAGCCTTCGATAAACCATCGTTTCTTTAGCCCGTCGACCGACTGAACTTCCAGTTTTCCCAACAAGTCTTTGAGTCGCCAATCGTATGTGTGCATATTCTCGTGCTTCCCTTGCTTCGTATTGTAGATTTCTACTACAATCTCAGTATCATCCTTCAGGAGTTTGAATTCATCCTAAAAGGCCTTCTTGACTAATCTCCATGATGCCCTCTATACTTGGTCCAATTCTGAGTACCAGTCAATGGCACTATCTCTCAGTGTTGCTGGAAATGCTTACAGCAAATGATCTGGATCGTCTTATTCGTTGGCTATCCAAATTGTTTCGCATGTTTTACAATGGCGTACAAGATCTTCTGACCCATTCCCCGTAAACTTTGGCAATTTCAGCCGCTCGCCAGGCAAAGTCACCATCTTGCCCCGATTCCCTCCTTGTGTATTGGACCTGTCTGGAGTGGTGTTCTCGCTACGTTCTGGTGCGTCACTTGCACTCTTGGCCACATACGAGTCTCTCCCACATCTTCCGTCAGCGTCCTCGACACCTTGAGTCTCCCGGGGTTCACTCTGGTACTCCCTCGACCCTGGGGTCTTGGGCTCAGATCTTCCAATCCTCAGCCCTTCGTCACTGTTCGATATGGACAACTCCCGAATGCGTTGAATGCTGTTATCAAGTTCTTCACTTAATTCATTTTCATTTTCAATGATTTTGTACCTTTCTATGTACGGAGTGCTGAAGGGTCCTTCCTCCCTCCCTTCAACAAAATTTTGATTGCTTTATTGATGGATTGATCTATCTCCTCGAGATTCTCATGTGATCTTTTTATACTTTGGTTTATTTCAATTAGATCTTGTAGTGTTCCACCACTCTGCTGATTTGTTTTCATTGAGTTTGTAGGTCTGATTTTGTTTAGTTTAATTTCTTCCTTCTTATTGTTTCGAGTTTGTTTGTTAATAATGCTAAAATGGTACCACGAAGCATATGCATACAATGAAAACTTCAAATAAACTAAACTACTGAGATAACCTTGCATAAATTGCTCAGTTTAGTGGCGAAATATGATTTCTTCATTACATGATAAGTTACATACAATAGATAACTTACATCAGATTCGAAACTAAAAATATCATAAACCATACTTTAACTTACAGCCATACAGCACTGAGAATAGTAATTTGCTACAGTAGTAAACCCCAATGAAATGTCGATTGCTCTTGAAACCGGAACTTCTCCCACCCAAACCTCGTATGGCAAGCTTCCTCTATCTAGGGCGCCCCTTTTGGTGAAGTTGCAGCCTCTTAGAAGAGGGGTTTCTTTTTATTTGTTGATGAAACCCTCATGAAAAGGGACGACTGGCTGTAGCTGCAAATTTCAATCCCAAAACCCTTCAAAAAGCGAACAGCTCTCATGCAAATGTAAATGGAATCTATGGCTGCCAACCCTACTTAGAAATCAGCTCAAAACTTAAACCAACAGCTCCTAATGTCACCAAACTTTGCATCCAAAAACTGACCAGCAACCTTAAGGTGGTGTTTCACACCCTCGAGCAGCTCCAAACGAAAAACCAAGCCCCCTCCAGGCTTACCCATTGCAAGAAATCAGGAAACCCTAGCCTCCCTCTTCCTCCAAAGCCCAAACTCACAAGTCAAGAAGCAAAATGATCAATGCATGAAGAGGGTCGAACTTTTCCTCTTGATATTTATAATTTAACATTCAAACACTATTCATTAAAATGAGCACTATTCACTTAAGTTATAACTTTTTTTCACTTTATGAATGAATAGTAACTGAAAAATATAAAGTGACCCCTTCATTTTAAAGACACCTGGTCCCTAGGCCAAGGATGGTGAAAATAAAGGTAAGCATCATTAATTTAAGCACAAGTATCATGCCAAATGCAACAATTCACCCTGCCACCATACTCCGGAGATCAACACTGCAATTTGACGACCAAGTGCCCGTCCAAGTGACCCTCTATCCAGAACCATTAGCCTACGAGGGTCGACATGATAGGCTAATCCACTACCGTATGAGTGTCTAATTAGAAGGGGACATCACAGATCTTAATTAAATTCTTTCTCAACTTGCCTTACTCTTCGTCGTTGGTTTTCTTGCTCCTGTAGTCTAAGTGATCGCCGAACCCTCTCCTCCTCAGCTTCGTGCCCGATTGGTATTTGGTTCTTGTCTTTGTTTGGTCCTACGGGCATTACAGGTTGTTCACGCAATCATTGTTAGTTGCCAGGAGTATGTCTCTAGCTGGTATCTCGTTCCTCCTCTTCCCGCTTGGTTCTCTCGCATCGATGTAGTATTTGTTGCCTCCAGCGTTCCTGATCCCTCTCGGCCCGGAGATCCTATAAGATAATGTAGTGGCACGCTATCAATCTCGGCAATTTGGTAAGGAGATGGTCAACCTCTTGGTTGTCGTGCAATTTGTCCCAAATGACCGACTAAGGGATCTCTCGCCTGATAGCCTCCCTCTGTAGGTGGTCCTTTAACAAGATTTCCCACAAGCTGCAGAGGTCTTCCGTCAGAGCCTCTTCACGATCCTCGTTTGCTTGTACCGACCCTTCGATCGGCTGCCCCATCACAACGCCATTCCTCGTCTGGATGTTGACCAGATTCACTTAGGCAACAGTGCCAAATGTTTACTCACTGGGTAGTATTCAACGTACTACGAGAGTAAACGAGAATAATTCACAACATAATGCATGTAGTAGAATATGAATCACAAAACAATCATAATAGTAATTGCATAGCACAATGGATTGATTTCATTCATGGGGTATATCAACAATACATAGCAATTATCGGTCCCCGACTACAAATTACAAGATACATATATAGATGGCCAAGGTTGGTTGAGATACCAACCGCCGGCAACTCTTCCTAACTACCCACCCGACAACTAATCCAACTTTTACTTTAAAATGTGCATGTATTATTTAAACTATTATTATCTATTCCTAGTGCGGTCGACTACAACATTTATTTAATTAATATAATTATTTATTAACATGGCCGTCTACACCCCCCCACACCACTGGTGCAATCCTAAATCCATCAAAACATAAAGAAGAGAAAGGAAAGAAGGGCAAAGATGGAAAGAGGAAAAAGCTTTGCAAACACTCTCCATGTTGAAGGTCATTTTCATTAATTGCAATGTAAGGTATGCCACAATCACCATGGCTGTTTTTTAGTTTGCTTTCCTTTTCCGTTTTTTTAATCAAAAAACATAGGGAGTGTTTTAAAGTTTTTGCTCTTTTTTTCCCTTCAATTTGCTCTTTGTTGTCAATCGCACAAAACCAGTGTCCCACAGCAGCCTATCACATTTCTTTGCAAGTAAAAACGAGTAATAGTGATAAGTGTGAGATGGAGAATGAATAAGTGAATGCCAACATAAATCAAAGGCAAAATGAAGTTGAAAGGAGCGGTATAAGGTTCGCGTTCTTCTAAAAACATAAATGTTGTTGCAACAAACCATTTCCAATGCCCTTCACCACTCTCAAGGATTTTGCAAAAGGTCTCTTCGACCCCAAAAAGCCCTTGATGCACTTTGTCACCATTTTGGACAATAATCAGTCTAGAAATATAAAGGGCAGCAAGCAATGGTTGTATCGTGTTTGCAATACTGATTTTCATGGGAGCTATAGTGGGATTGGGCACCATTTTTAGGTGAGAGAGGACATGGGGTTAGTGTTCGTGCAGAAATAGAGTTGCAACATAGGATTGAAATGGCAAAGTTGGTTGGGACAAGTAACAAAAAAACTAGTAGATGTGCATCCATGCCATCTATTCAAGAGTAATCCAATGTATCAAAAATTGCTAGTAGGGAAGAGGATTATGATGAAGGAAGAGGAAGACCATTTCTCTATTACAAGTGGCAAAAAAACAGTGGCAAGGTTGATGAATTTGCAACAATGCAAGGATGTTGTTGATTCAACAGCCAAATTCATTTATGTCCATGCCATCCCATTTCGTGTGACACAATATCCTTATTTCAAAGAACTGTAGAAAAAAACAAACATAATTGGACCCTTTTATGTAGTCCCAAATGAACATAGATTGCACATCACCCTCTTCAACAAACAATATTCAAAGGTGACCATATTCATGGAAGACATGAGACAGCATGGATTAGGAAAAGTCATTCCTTTGTCAAGGATGGGTGGACTAATATTCAACATCGACCACTCATTAATATTATTGTTACATGTCCTATTGGTTCATACATTCCTAGAGATGTCAATTTCTCTAGGAAACATAAGGATGTTGATTACCAATTTGGCCTTTTAAAGGAGGCCCTAGAGAAGGTTGGACCTTGCAATGTTGTGCAAGTTGTGATAAGATTCAACTTGTTCTTGTAAATTAGCTAGTTTGACAGTTGAGAGTGCTTACAAACACATTTTTTCATCTACATGTTGTGTACATGTTTTGAACGATGCTTTGAAAGACATTGGAAAAATAGATTGGTTGAAAATAATGGTAGATGAAGCTAGAGGCATATAAATGTTTGTATGTAACCACCACACATCACTTGTACTATTCCAATCATTTTCAAAGAAAGAATTACTCAAACCCAATGAGACTATATATGTTACTTATTTCACTTTGCTAGATAAGATGTAAGAGATGCAAGGAGGCTCTGCAATCCAAGGTGATTTGTGGAGAGCAAAAGAAGCAAGCAAAATCAAAGCCAAAAGAAGGGAAGATGGTGAGATAAGAATGCTTGATGAGGTTTGGTGGTCCGATATCAAGTAAAAAAAATTTATTTTATATGTTTTTTTTTAATTTAGTATTTTACCATTATTTTCTATTTTTGAAAAAAATTAGCATTCAATTTTATTTTTAAATTGTTTAATTTTGTTTTCAATTTTTTTATTTGTAATTGTTTTTTTTTAATGTTGCTTCTATATACATATTTGCCCTATCATATCACCTACTACGGGGGTTATCAAGTGTGCCTATACAAACTCTCCTCGCCTAGGAGATATTTATGAGACTTTTGACAGCATGCTTGATCAAATGAAACAAGCAATTCATTGCAAAGATCTAAAATTAAAATTTTAAGATGTGCATATCAAATCAATTGTGACAGAAAGGTGGAACACAATGAACACCCATTTCCATATGGTTGCCTATGCTCTTAATCCCAAGTGGTATGCATTTAGACATGGTAGAGCTCCTCCTAATGATGATGAGATAAAGAAGATTTTTATGAAGGCCCTTGGGAAGATGTATAGCATTGAAGATGGAATCAAACTTCAAAAGTAGTGGATTCAATTTGTCATCTTCAAGGTTGTACATTTAGCAAAGTAAAATTTAGGGCAGATAGGATCACTCTTGCATAAAAAAGACCCTATTGGATGGTGGACATGGCAAGGAAATGTTAGACTGGAGTTGAGGCAACTTGCCATTGACCTACTCTCATGTTTCTAATTCCTTTGCTGCAAAGAGGAATTAATCCACCTATAGCTTCATCCACTTAAACATGAGGAATCAGCTTACCTCTAGCAAATAGTGAAGCTAATTGCAATTCACAATGTCTTGAAACTTAAACATCAATAGACTCCTAGGTATCAACACACTCCAGCCACATGTTGGCATGTCAATTGTAATGTCCCCATTTTAGCCATTTGCTCTTCGGTGACTGATAGCCTATTTCCGAAAGCCCATAGGCTTGTCAGAGGTAAAATTAGGGTTTCTTATCTTATTGGGGTTCTAAGGAATTTTTGAAGGTTTGCATGTATGATTTTCTGATGCATATCTGGTGGAGTTTTTTGGGTTTTTGGAGAGCTTCAGAATGGTGTAACATGCATCTCCATCTGACAACCTTTACGGAACTTGCTATTTTTAGCCTGTACGTTGGAGCTTCGAGATTTGGATTGTGAATTCTTTCTAGGTTTTCAAAAAGCTTCGTAGTGATATGACATGCAGATTCATTGGGCAACTTTTCAAAATTTACTATTTTTAGTAAGTTCTATTTCTGGCATTGCCATCTTGGGTAGTAGCATCAACAGTCAGCTCAGTTTCCATTTCGGGCAGTGCAGTTTGGAGCATAATTGGCTTTCAGCATTTTGAGGCTCATTTTGGTGAAAAAATTCATTTTAAGTCATTAATGTTTTAAAATTCATTTTAGGCCCCATGGCCTAGATTAATGACTTCATGATGTTTTAAAAAGGGGCCATTAAGGGAGGACGCCTCATGAAGGAATTAAACAAATTAAACATTTAAATGTTTAATATTTCCCCAAGGAAACTTGGATGCCAAAATGAAGAGGAGAAAAAGGTGAATTAAATGTTTTAAAAATTAAATTATTGCAAAAGTAAAATGGGCATCCCTTTTGGAGGAAGATGGAAAGCCAATAGTCATCATCAATTCTATAAAAGAAGGCCTTTGCTCTCTCATTTGCATCTTTGGAAAATTATATCGAAATGCTGCTGATTTGTTTTCAAAACCCGGCTAAGGGGGAGCTTAGTTTTTCTACACCATTCTTCGGGTCTGAAACTATGGTCCCCTAGATGGTCAATTAGGAGTGTGCTTCATTCAGAAGTACATATTGAGCTTCATCGTTGGAAGATTTTGAAGATTTTGGTAATAATTTCCAGTTTTGTACTTGCTAGTTCAAGCATGGCTGAAACGAGTTTTCATTTACAGCTTTTGAAGTGATTTTAATTTGGCTGTGGGTATTTGACTAAACATTTTCTATGCTTGTGGCGACCCTTTGGGTGAAGTTTCAGATTTTATACTTGAGTCTCCAATATTTAAGAGAGGTCGCCCTCTTCCTAGGGTCGTACCATCTCCATAGCTGTATTGGGATTCAAGCTCTTTCATTTGTGGCTGCTTTGCGTTGCTTAATTCATGTTGTTTGGTCGCCTTGCCTTTAGGAAGCATTGTGTTTCAGTTTTGGAGAGTTTTGTGGGAGTTTGTGACAGAAGTAAGCATATTGGTGGTTGTAATGCTTTTTGGTCTATACTTTGGTTCACTAGAAATTTATATCAGACTTAGCACTTTCCAAGTTTTGCTATATTTCATGGGTGTTTGTGCTTCTAGTTTCATGTGCACTCAATTTGGAGGTGATTGGAGCATTTTGGATGAAGATATGAGCAAATTGGTGAAAGTATTCTTGCTGATCTTAGCATTTAACTTGCTGGTTCAGCTAATCAGGTCTGGTTATTCCCTTTCATGCTACGTTTCTTTAGTAATTCTATTCATGCTTGTAATTGGAGATATAGTGTGAACTTTGCAGTAAGTTTGGAACAGATTCCCTTGAGAAATCATTGTAATAAACACTTGTAATTTGCAGACAATATGTATTGTAAGGCTGAGAATTAGTAGTACTATTCCAGTCAATCATGTTCTGCATTTACTTTGTGATTTTAATGCACACATTGTAACCCCTGGGTGGTTTACCGCCAATGTGGAGGAAATTACTTGTATTTTCATTTATCACCCACTGTTAAGTGGAGAATTACCACTGTTGAGTGGATGCCCGCCGCAGCGGATGAATTAGTTTTGAATTGTAATGTTTTTCCCCCCACTAATAAGTGGTAGCGTGGAAATCTCTAATGGCTGGTTCACCGCCTCTTTCTGTTTTCAGTTGTATTTACTTCCAGTCATAATTCAGTTCCTCTACCATATGTTAGCACCTCACCCACATCGGGTCTTGTGTGCACATTCTTGGCGTTGAGTGTTTTTCAGTTGATTCTCTTTTGAGGCTAACGCTAATCAATTGGCATAGTGCTGGTTTGTGTTGTGAAAGTTTAAAGAAAAAATTGGTGGCACATTTCATCAATCCTATAGATGTTTGCTAAATTGACAAGGAGGGGAAGCAATCAAGATTAGTTGGCATTCCACTAGATGAACCACTATTAGTTATACAAAGTGACCCAGATTTAGAAAGCTTTTTCGATATTGATAACCCAAATGAAACATAGTTGCACTTAGTACAATATTTTTTTATATTGCAATGTTTATCGAAAATTCAGTTTGAACAATGAAATCAGAAATTTCTATTTTAGATATTTATTGCTGCTGCTATATTGCTATGGCCATGTCATCTTTGATTTAATTTTAATATTGTATTTGATACATTTTATGAATGTCTAAACTTCAATTTTGATGTCATGTACAGTTAAACCTGTAAAAATTGAGTTATATATATACTGCTAAACCCCAACCATCCCCAAAAAATACTCCCTTGAACATTCATCTTTACAACATGTCAGCCATCCCCTGCCACCACCGTCCTCAAAACGCCACAGAACATAGGTCATATAACACTCATAACAGAATGCTTAAGTAATGAACTCATTACCTGAGATAAAACTTTAACTACAACATATATGAATCAGTATGGCAAGAACACTAGGACTATCGCAAAAATAAATAGTCCATTTCAATCCCAATTTACAATCCTTTCCAATGCTCTTCTGTAGCAGCAAAAATTGGCATCAGATTTAGGGAAGTCATGTTGAACATTGTAATGAAAGATTGTCTGAGACTGAATAAAAAACTATAGTTTGTATTAATCATGTCAATTGTTATATCTATATTTTTCCTTGGTAATTTGCTCCAAATAATTTTATCTTTAAGTTTAACTTTTATATATTTAAAAAAATTATTATATCCAACACCATTCCCTCTGCTCCCTTGAGACAACTTAGATAAATTTGTGTCTCCTTAAAACAAAGGCCTATAACAAGAATATCTAGGGTTTTAAACAAAAACTCAGATTTTAGCTCCTAGGGTTATACAAAATTTCAATCTCGGGCTTGGTTTACCTCATCTGATAAGAAATGGATATTTGTGCAACTTCAAGAATCAGAATAAAATTTAAATCAAAAAAAAAAATCACTAATCCTAGAAAAGATCCACCCATAACTCAACATTCAAAGACATCAAGTATATTCTTTCCTTCCATTGGTTTATCTAAACAAATATAAAGAAAAACAAATTAGAAAATATAGTAACACAGCCATTAAAAATTCCAGAATTTACCATATCCATCTGATCCATTATTGCCAAACTCAATTGTGCCCTATCGATGATGTACTCGATACATCGAAATCTTCCTCTACCAGGTCCACTTGCAAACCAACTTTTTAGCGTGCACCATGGAATGTTGGGAATTTTTCTTCTCAATACTGCCTCGGCAACAGATTCAAGAGAGTAGACTCTAAGATTCAGCTCCCCACGCATAATTCGCCAAAGGTTGAGAACTATTCTCCCACTAACGTGTATCCCACTTCCATGAGTTCGGCCCCATTCATCCTCAATTATTGTCCCATGCAGATCTAAAGCCTCAGCAGGAAATTCCTCAAGGACTGATTCTTTTAAGTCATCCCTTCTAACATCTGAATGTAATTTCTCTAGCTTAGATTCAGACAATGGTGTCCGAGAAATCTTCTTCAAGAGACCTATTCCAACATATGCTGCCCTCTCAGCTAAAAATCCAACTGACCCCCCTTGTATTTCCCAGCCCATTAGAATATCTGGATCATACAAGCGAACTAGCTGTATGAACAAATAAAACAATGTCTTCTCATCTTTCACAGCAAATATCTCACAACCCAATAGTCCATCAATATTTCTGCATTATAAACCACAATGAAAGAATCAATGGTGATCTTGGACAAGAATAGAGTAATACATGAATCTACCATGCATATCTTTGACTATCATCTAGAAAGAGATTTTAATTGAAATGTAAACAATACAACTTAAAGACCAAAAGTTGTCTCCATGTAAGAAAACAACACCCAGATCAAGAAATTGAAGATCTTAATTTTGTAACCATGTGCGTGCAATATATGTTTGAGAATAATCGTAATGAAAATACGGTATGCATCACAATGTTCATTTAAGAACCCAAATTAAACAATCTATAGCAGTATTAAGTTATTAACATTGACAGTTGTTACTCATTAATATGAGGCTATTTGGTTATACGTTGTTTCTAATGTCAGTGGCAAACTGTCTGGGATGTGAAATCTACTAGAGATATACAGTTCAGATTGTTGAATGCATAGGCCATTCGGTATAAGTGCAAAGATTGTTTATGATCCAAGTTGCAACTCAAAATACAGCAAGGGGAATGAAGGATTTTCATGTTCATATTTCCATATCTATTCCACATTCAGTACACAACTACCATGCAACAGCTACATAAACATTGCAATGCACCATAATTACCAGACTCACTGGTTACCCAGCTAGTCTGCTGAGTTGAGATGCCGGCAGGTCTAAATAAGGCCAGCCTGGCATTTTGATAAACCCAGCAAGTCTATCCCAGACACGTGAATCCGGCAAACTTGTTGGTTCTTGAAGGACTCCAAATTCCCAAAACCCACACTTGGCTGGCAAAAAATAAACAGATAAAAAAGAAAAAAACCCTAATATTACTTGAAGAACTATAAACCTAGACCTAAAACAATCAACAAAAGAAACAATGGTGACAAAACATATGCTCCAAACAAATAAGTGATTTTACAGCAGCAGCACACAACAAAAACAGAAAAGCACATTCAGTAAATTTGGGGCAGCCCACAGCATATTTGGAGCAGCAAATTTGGACAAGTTTGTCTTTTTTTTCCTTTTTCTCCCATTTACCAGTCCATTTTAGATATTTTTCTCTCTCCATTATGGAACAAGAAAAATAAAGAGAGAATACTGAAACAAAGAACTTATTGGCTATTGCTCTTGATGCCATGGATATCCTATCCATGATTTTTGTACAACAAAAACACTCGAGAACATTTATATATTTATAAAAGTCTTGTTTCCTTCGGCTCATACCCACTTTATTTATACTTGTGTACATGAGCCAATTGTAGCAATTCTATATTGCCTTGCCTATTCACAAGCTCCAAATTAGTCTGTGAAATCTGAAAGTCAGCAGCCCACATTTCTTGAGTACTTTTGTTTGTCAAAGGAATGGTCGTTTCTTCAATGGTGTGCCCTTCCTTATCTTTTCTAAGCCTTGTTTACTTCTTAATATTCTTTGTTTTTTCTTTTTCAATTAGAGTAGACACAACACTCAAAATGAGGGGTTGTGCAACAACTCCTCACCTCTTTCTTACCAAGGATGCTTGTACCCACTCAGTAGCCTTCTCAATAGGTTTCACAAATTGTTCATCCATGGTTGCTACCTCTTCCCAAACTGATCTAGTAGAAAAGAACGGAAAGGAGATTAGAAGCTGAAGGAATATCTTCCAGTTGAATAAAACTTGGTAATGGATGAATAGGTGCTTCTATAAGAGACCATAAAAGCAACCATCTATATATGTGAAAGAGGCTTCAACTTCTTCTTTGCAACCATTAATTCGTTGGGCCTAGGAATCTCATCAACCTCATCTAAAGTTTTCAATTTCCTCTTAACATCTTCACCAATACCTACATTTTTCTCACCAATGATTTGCACTAGAAACTACTCTTTCCTAAAAAGCACTTAGACTCTTATCTTGAAGTCTTCACATCTTCCCTCTAGAAATTGTCATTATATGTTCTTCTAGTTTTCTTTCTAGAAATCCTTTTGCTCTTTCCATTATGAATTTGTTCATGCAATCTTTAAAAGTTTCATCTCTAATTGCTCAATTGATTGATGGAAAAGGCTTCAAATCCATCTTTGCTTGAACAAAATGGGGAAACAAAATGTCTTCTCCTAAACCTATCAAACCCTGTGATACTGGTTTTGAGGTGAAGGATCTCAATTGCTCCAAGGTCGTATGGCTATGTTCCCTTCTTCAAGCTTCATAGTAATTGGCATAGTTGCCTTAAAAATCTCCAATATCAAGCACACAAGCATATCTCACTCCATGTCTCTCAACCATTATATCCTTTGAATCAAAAGGCCTACTTTTATGGTGGAACTTAAGAATGGAAAGTTGCACACCCCTATTTTTAGCATCTAAGGCATTAGAATACCTAGTCAAGCCAATTTGTATAGGAAAACTTGCTCCTAACTCATGTCTCTTCCTACAAAAATCATGAGAAACTGCCAATTGCCTAGAATACTCCATCAAGAGAACTTGATCAATTGGATACCAAGATAGCTTATATGGATATGAATCAAAACTGCAAACCATGATATTGGTGAAAGTAGGAAATAGGATAAACCAATCAGCCCATTCTGAAATGACTATCCTAGCATACTTTGAAATGTGAACATGGTTTTCATTTTCTAAATCTTTGACTATTAACATTAGGAAGACATCATTGACCCTTTTGAAGTGCTTCATGCTATACTTGTATTCCAAGTACAAGCACTACCTAAAAAAGCTACCTCTTGGTTGAATTTTATCCAACCCTATCAAAGACCTGCCTTCAATCAATGAGTAGATCAAATAGGACACCATGTGAAAGGATTTGGTCTAAGAGAGATTCATAAATTGGATATGAAATTTTTTGCTAAAGAGAAGTCCTCAATCAATGTATCTCTTCCCTTCATAGATGAGATTGACAATATAGAACATCTAACTCTTGAATATTCAAGCTTTATCACTGTATTCAATATACTAATCATCAAAACAAGCTCCTCTTTGAAATCATTCCGATACAATATCTTCAGCAACCGATTAGGTCTCTTTGATTTGAGCAGACCACTTGCATGTAAGATCCTTCTAACACAACAAATTATTGTTCCATTGCACTCACAATCTTCAAGGTCAACAAGTTGGGCATCCTCAAAGGGCTGCAAACCTTAGGTTAAATCCAATGCTTCCACATCCAACTTGCATCCCACCCAATTGTTCAAAGATCTGATTTGTCTAGATCTTGAAGCAGCTTGAATCAAACTAGTTTCCATCAACTTGGTAGCTAAATGGCTTCCCGTTTTGATCCCTTCACCAATCTTCAAGTCTAAGATGTTCATGTGACCAAGTAGAATGTCCTCCACATGTAAATCATTTGACAACACCATTTTATGCTTGATTACATGCTTGTGCAACTCCATTGCTTGAAAGTTATTTTTTCTTCATCATCCCAAGGTTTTAAGCTAGGTTACCGAATCGTCCCTCTGTAGGCAGCGTTTCCAGAAAGGAATCATTTCGGAAACGGATTCGGATACGAATCGTCCAGGAATCGATCAGGAATCGATATTCCACCAGTGGGTTTGATTCAAACTTCACGTAAGCAATTCCGAACGTTTTTCCCCATGACGTGGCGGTTCAATGACGTTTTTTTGACCTTTTTCCATCTGTGTTTGACTTTTTCATTTGTTTCGTGATTTATTTCGCTTTGGCCTTCACCGCCCGTGACTGCAAAAACAATAACCTCAAGCCCGCGATTGGAGGAGCTCACACAACACACAGGCGGCAAGAAAAACGTGAGGACACAGAGAAACCATGACCTCACACATGTGACATAGAAACGCAGGGGAGATAAAACAGCGCGCGAGCAGGCCTAACGGAGCTGAGATCTGTCTTTCCTGTCCGTCGGAAGTTTGCCAAGGAGGAATGAAGTGGGAAACAAAATAAAATATTTCCGCAACTTTAACAATATTTTATCTTTTTTAATTCATAAGAAGTTTATTAAATTTAATATGATTTTAAGTTTTATTAATATTGTTTATATTAAATTATACTAATTATTATATATATTCTTCTAGATTGTATAATAAATTAATAAATTAATAATTATATATATTATAAACTATTATTTATATTAATGTTATAGATTATAGAAAAATAGACTTTATAATAATATATAATATTATTAATAGACTAATAGTATATAAATTATAATTTGTATAAATAATGATATTATAGATTCTAATAATATAGATATTATTTATTGTTATATTATAGATTTATCATAATAATAATAATATTATTATTATTTTATTTTAGATTGTATAATAAATTAATAATAATATATATTATTAATATTAATATTATAGATTAATATATATATATATATACATTTTCGTACGGACGTACCCATACCCAACCCTCCCAAAAGAATTGCCGTACCCACGTACCCGTACCCGTGCACGTACCTAATTCGGCAACTTAGGTTTTAAGGTGTGAAAATTGATAAACCAGCCTGCTAAAAGTGGAAACCAGCCACCAGAAGTGTGAAAACTTGATCTAAAACCTTGTAGCAGCAAACATATACTTTGGTCCAAAGGCAGAAATTGGTGAAAATACTATTGATATCTCCTTCAACACTTGTGCATCTCAAAAATCCCTGCACAAAGAAGCTCCAAATACTTGCAGACCTACAAAAATATGAAAGGAAGGTTTTGCTTTTTATGTGAGCACCAAAGAATGAATTCTTTGAGCATGGTTCACAAACTCAGACTTGGCAAAATCTCAACAGTCCCATATTTGACTCGGACTCAGCAACTTGGCAAAAACCTGACAACTTAAAAACACACTTAAATTCCTTGAAAAAACATAACCTCAGTCCCAGCTGAATGCTGACCATATGCACAAAAGTATCTCTAATCACCATGTAGAAACCCTTGGTGCCGGAACATAGAAGAAACTCAGCAACATGGTTCATTTGAGAAAAAATGCAATAAGACCAAAAATCCATGTATTTTCAGTGTTTTTTGTTTTGTGTCATTTTACTTGTTTTGTTTCCACATTTCAGTCATTCTGCGTCGATTTATAGTCATCACATGTAACAGTGTATAGGGGTTGATTTAATTAGCAAAAAGAACATAAAAACAAAAAAGACAATTTCACGAGTTCCCATGCAAGCCAAGTGTAAGTTCTTGCTCAAGTAAATTGTTTTTGTCTTTTGCATCCAAATGTGATGCAATCTCACAAAGCTTGCATAAATAAGTGTTTAGTTTTAGGCTCTTACTTGCTTTGATCTGTTGTTTGTTTTAATGGCCAACTGTAACTTAGGCACCACCTTTTACTATGAATTGGGGCAACTTGGTGGGATGGCATGCCTCGTGGAGATTTCCACCTGCTGCCTAAACATAGGCAGAGTTTGCAAGCATATTTGCCCACTTTAATAATCTGGGCAAATTTTAGTGATGGTAGAACCCTTGACATTATGCACTGGCAGAAATTTATGTTGGTTCAACCAGGCTAGGCACACAACTCCAACACATTAACCTCATTCAAGACTTTGATGGAATTATTGAATGGTTCAACCAATGCAAAAAATGCATTGGGCAGAGTTGTAGATTACTGAAGCCACTTTTTTGTTGAGTTTTTTTAGTTTGGATAGAAACTTCTGCACAGGTTCAGCATGAACGCGAGGGGAAAAGTTCAAATGGTTCAAGTTAGTCTATTTTGTATTTCACTTTAGCAATTAAAGTGAAAAAAAAATTATTTCGTTAATTAAGTCTAATAAAGTGCCAATAAGCACGAATGATTTGGACTTATCTTCCAAGTCGTCTCCTGTGTGAGATAAGATTGTTATTTTGGAAGATTAGATTTTTAAATAAATTAGCATAAAGATAGGAGCAAGATAGAACACTGTAGGCATTTCATTCAGATTGTCTTTCTAAGGAAGATAGAAGTTGGTTTCCGTACAACTGTGAATCATATCAGTTGTGGAGATTTCCTTGTACATTCTTCGAAGGAATGAAAAAACAAGTTATGAGGAATAATTATCTGTGTATGCTTCCATTTTCGTTTCCACAGTTTGAATTTCAATGGTTTGTGTAATAATTCATTTTTTTCAAAGCATTGGGTAATTAGTCATCATGATTGGAATTTTTAACAGGTTGACCAAAGATGTTTGCTGGTTCAACCAGCATAGGTGAATGCCAAAGTAACTTAAACTATATTCATATGCCGCGAAGAAAAACATAATGGTTGAGCCAAAGGAAAATTATGCCCAGTCAGAATTTGTCTTCAATGTTGCCACTTTTCCTTGTGGCAGAATTTTAGATCACCCTCATTCTATGCATCATGGATCTGTTTCATTTCAGTGCAAAGGTCCTTCTAGCCCCCTAAGTCACACTGAAGGTCATGGGGGTAGATACACATTTCAGTTTTCTTCTATGCCATCCATTCTTCACATAACACTTGGCATTAAGGAGATTCCAGGGGAGTAACATGTTTCATCTGGCCCCATCACCCCTAGACATGCTGTGGCATTATCAGGTCTTGCATCGGTTGTTCTTGTAGTATATGCTTTACTATAAACATGTAATGTTGTAGCCTTCCATTCACAATCTCCCATTCTAATCTTAAACCACCTCATGCCTCATCAAGGGGTTCTTCCCTCAAATGGCTATTTCAACTTGTACTTAGAACTTATGGTTCCAGATTTATAAAGTTTTGGTTTACCCTCTCATGCTTTGCCTTTTAGCTTTATATCTTAAAATTTAGTTAAAATAATAATCTATCGTATCTAGTGTAATTGAATGCATTTTCATTCCTATACATTAAATATTTCTTTTTGTATATGTAGTGCCATGCCCTTAATATAAATACATAGGATGCTTGAAATAAAGTGTTCCTCAATCATCACTTTTGGTGGAAGGCAGAACTTGGAACAGCAATGAGAATTTCTGGAATTCAGATCTCAATTTCTAGAAACCTGGGTACAGAACCCGCTAAGTTGGATCTTGGGCATCTTGATACTCAACCTTATAAAACCAAAAAACTTTGGACTCCAATGTCAAAGGTTGAAATTTCCATGCTCATGTTTTCTGCAATGAGTATTCAACAAGTTTCTGTGTTAGAATCAAGTCTACTTCTGTCTAGTAATTCTGAAAATCAGGACAATGTCAGGATGAATTGAAAATTCAGGAAACAATTTCCGAAGATTCAGATAATTTACTTCAGTCTGTTCATTCTGAAAATTTGGGGAATTTCAGAGAACTGCAGAGGCAAATTTTCCTCGGAGTATCTGAGACTGTTTAACTTCACTCACAAAGAGCCTTTTAAACCACAAAAAAATGGCCACAATTTTCACGAGTCATTGTAGTCTGTAGAGCCATCATTCTGAAGCTTTGACCAACAACAATATGAAGGTTCTCTTTCTACCTCTCAAAAAGAAATAAGTACATTAATGTTGACACAAGATCGAAATAGGTCAATGGGTATAAAAGTACGACCAGAATTTAATGCAAAACTTATAAATATTGTATCTCCCCATGAATCCATAGATGATGTTATCTGTTCCTTTAAATCAATAAGCTTAAACAATAGATATACCATCAAGAATATGCATTTGATACCAGTCATACATTTTCCTTAAATTCAATGAAAGAAATCCTTCTACAAAGAAAATAGAATATGTATTGAAAACCTGCTGTATAAATTGGCATTTTCATCCCTCATGAGAACTAAAACTTCCTTTGCCTGATTGAAATCTTCCTGAATTACAGCAACAATTATGTTGACCGCATCATATCGAGGATCAGGTCGCAGGTCTCCTCTTGATTCTGCATGAATCTGGTCAACAGAAGATTTAATTAGCCACCTGATTTTATTCTGATGCAATAACCTCATCTACTTTTAATATTCAAATTTATTTTGGATTCACAAAAGAACCATTAACACCAAATAAGAAAAGAGAAGAGAAGGTAGAACAGTGAACAGAGCCATACATTTCTCCAACTCAGTGAACAGGTTAGTGGCCATTACTACATTTGAGCTCAACACTTAGTTTGAACTTCGAGCATTATTCTAAATTGCTTTTCAAAGTTAATGCAAAACAGTGTTCCACGGGGACACGCCCCCCCAAAAAAACCTCAAGTTTCCTAGACGGGGATGTCTCGGAGACTTGGGGACTTGGGGGGGACGTCACCCCACCAGCCCACCACTAGCGCCACCATCCCACCACTAGTGTCACTGTCTCCAAGACGCTGCTAGGACTTTGAGGATGCTGGGGTGTCCTCAAGACTTCTAGGGGACTCCTAGTTGTCTCCAAGATGTATAATTCTTATACTTGTACATCTTTTTATAACTATTTTTTCAAGTACTATATGTATTTTAGCACGCTGCCGGCCCCCCGCCGCCGTCCCCCCACTGTCCCCAAACTTAGACCCCCCGTCCCCGCATCCCCGAAACACGTCCCCTCGTCCCTATCCCCGAAACCCCGTCGAACACTGATGCAAAACCATATAAGCATTGCTTCTATCTATCTATCTACATGCATTGATGTTTTCTGTTTTCAACAGAAAATTCTTTGAAAATAAATGAGATCATAAATACAAAGACTGGACAGGGAACAGATCTGTCATTCTTTATTGGTTCACACTTCACAATTTTAAGCAAACATGTAACACTTAGTGCAACTTCAAAATCACAAGTCTCATAGTGTTGAGTATGGAAAAAAGAACTTAGTAATCACAGAAAACCTTGTTAATGTACATGAACAAATAACTTAATAAGTAATATGAAAAAGTAAGAAGAATAAGTTGAATTTAGGTATCATGTCCCTCATTTCGTCCTTGAGATATTGTTTTGGTTTTATCTTAGGATTATTTTATAAATAAGGTATGTAGTTGTGTTCCATCTTGGAATAATTTTACAGATCGGCTAAGTAGTAGCTTAGCACTTGGATATCTTTTATAAACATGTACACACACATATATTCAAACACAACACACACACAAATGCTCTATGTACAAATATATATAGCTTCTAGATATATGTCTTGCTCACTTCATTTCACTTGACACACACACACATATAAAACATAGAGCATTTGTGCTTGTATGAGAGATTTTTATATACATGTTAAGTGAAATGAAGTGTGAAAGGCATATATATCTAGAAGCTATATATATGAGTACATAGTGCATTTGAATGTGGGTGTGCAAGTTATGATTTATATTGTTAAAGACCATCTTCTTTTGCATTCTACAAGCAAAGACGGCAAGCGCAGATTGTAAAGCAAGAAAATCTAGATGGTCTTAAACAATATAAATCTACTAACTATAGTGTTTACTAACTCCGAGAAGTATGATAGTGCATGTTGACATATTGCAAAAGCATGTTTTTGAAAGGTTAATTTTGGTAATACTCTACCCAAAACCATTAATTCATTTGTAAATGGGTAAGCCCATGAAAACAGTGAATTATTCCATGTTGACTCATTAACAAGAGAACAAGTCGGGGAATCATTTGATTTTCAAGCACCGATTGTATTATGAGATCAAAGGGAAGTAAAATTACCTATTCAAAGCAAGGTAACCTCTCAATTTTGTCCTATTAACCCTCGTTCCTTTAGGATGGTGTGACACTTCAATGGCAAGCACTACAAGTGTCTCCCTTGCCTACTTGACTACATCAATCTCATACTCTATCCCATTTGGCTAGGGAGAAAAATGTATTGCAACCTTCTCTTAACATCAACAATAACAATAGAAGACTAATGTAAACTACAAGCAAGTCAAATGAACAACCAGCTAACAGTTTCCTAAAGTTACACAATGGAATTCCTAAATAAGGAAGAACAACAAAGACCCAACTAATCTTTGCTACCCGACCAACAAAATTCAACCTCCTTTCACAAACTCTATATTACAATCCATCACTTTGTTGTAAGCCCAATTATGCCTATGACCAAAACTACTACTTTCACCACCAAATTTAGGCAGCCTTTTGTAATATCCCAAACTGAAATCTTTGACCCTAGTGACACATTTTTCTCTATGCAATTTTGTGAGGGTTTATACTAGTGTAACAGGACTCACCCAAACTTGGCAAGTCCGAAGACGAGTAGGTTGAAACAAGGCCAGGGAACTTGTGACACAAGTACTTGGCAAGTCTAGTCCAGGTGGGTAAACTCAGCCAATTCTACAAAAACCAAGAAAAAAAAAAGCATAAAAATTTGAAAATGCTTAAACATAAAAGCATGAAAGTCAAGAGTTTTATGAAGGGTTTGGAGGACTTTTGTAGGATGCTTAAAAGTGATAAAATTATGAAACATGACATGCACCATGATGCTTTATGTGGTCTCAAAGGCTTTAATGAAGGGTTTGGAGGACTTTTGTAGGACGCTTAAAAGTGGTCTCAAAGTCAAGAGTTTTATGAAGGGTTTGGAGGACTTTTGTAGGATGCTTAAAAGTGATAAAATTATGAAACATGACATGCACCATGATGCTTTATGTGGTCTCAAAGGCTTTAATTTGGGCTACCCCTACACCTTGCAAGGGGCACGGGCACTGTCCCTAGACCCCGTTGAGGGCATTACCCCCAGACCTGCACAAAGGGCGTTGCCCCTTGACCCCACTAGGGGCACTACTCCCAAATCCCTTCTCTAATTTTAAAAAACAAAAAAGTGAATCTTTTTGGAGCATGTTGGATGGAAGAGCTGTTAGTTTTAGGATCAGATTTGCAATAAGCAAAAATCACAACACATGAACAATGAACACAACAATTTACACCGGGAAAACCATCCTACTCGAGGGAGAAAAACCCAACAACAAATATATCTCATATATATCATATAAAAGTGCAGAATACTGCTTTACAACCAGACCCTTCTCAAGGGCGGATTGATACAATGAATTAATAGCATCTATCCTTTGATGCAAAGATAAATATGTTTCTTCTTGAAGTCGATCTGCTGCTACAAGATGGTCTGCTGCTCCTTCTTGAAAGAATGTGGAAAATAAGAATGGCTTGATTGATGATCAAATGAAATGAACATCACCTTCTATATATACAATGTAAGGTGCCTCTTCACAAGCAAGGTGACTCTTCACAAGGCTCGGCCTCATTCAAGAACCAAGGCGACTTTTCATCCTGAGTCGACCTTATAAATTTAAAATAATATTTATATATAGCAAGTCCGACTTACCTTGGAATTATTTACTCATCATTTATTATTTTGATTTTGAGAGAAAATTATCTCCCACAGCTATAACATCAACACTCCCTCTTAGCTAGGGAGGTATCCTTCCAGATATCCATGTCATGGAGTCTCTCAGCATGACATCCAGAATGGCTACACCCATTTGTGAAAAAGAGTTCATCACAGAGTCACTCAACAGGATATCGTCATGGAGTCACTCAGCATGACACCCACCATGGCTACTCCCATGTGTGGAAAGGAACATGTGCACAAGTGCCCATCACGGAGTCACTCAACGTGATGTCGTCATGGAGTCTCTCAACATGACGTCCACCATGGCTACTCCCATGTGTGGAAAAACATAAGTACAAAGGATTCATCACGGAGTCTCTCAACGTGATCTCGTCATGGAGTCTCAACATGACGTCTCATCTCAATCTCAGAGATGAACAAGGGCTCGCACCTCATATTTCTCCGTCTCAAAGAAATATACACTACAAGGGCTTTCACCTCATATTTCTCCATCTCGGAGAAATATACACTAACAAGGGCTTTCACCTCATACTTCTCTGTCACAGAGAAATATACACTAACAAGGGCTTTCACCTCATACTTCTCCGTCACAGAGAAATATACACTAACAAGGGCTTTCACCTCATACTTCTTCGTCATAGAGAAATATACATTACAACAAATCTTCAAAATGATGTGACTCCCTCTGAAGCTCCAAGTACTTGCATCAACCTCCTGACCTCTTTGTCCAAGGTTGCCTCTGTTGGTTTGTCAGACTCCCTTTGAATGTTATTTCCTCCTCTTCGAAGAAACTGATCGCAATGACAATCTGTATGAGTTTTTCCTCTTTGAGAGATGTCTCCAGCCACCAAATTAGTCCCATGGCTGCAAGTTGTGTCTCCATTCTTCAACCTACGTGACTTCCTCACAAGATGCATCATGCTCTTCTTCTCTTAAATGCAATCTCTTATGCTTCTCGATCCGTCCTAAAAGCATTTTAGAGAATTTAATAATGGGTCATAGAACTCAACTATCCGAAGAGAAATACCAATGCTAGAAGCATACATGATTCACTATCCCAATGTTATAGCATGTATTAATAACTATATAAAACTTCATGAACATTATTCAAACATGAAATACTTATCTCGTTGAAATCGGAATCTCCTTAAGTGCTGCACTTAAACACTTTTCAGGTCTGCACTTATCTTTCCGAACCTAGCGAACCCTCACCAAAGATGAATTGAAATGCTCGATACAGTATGAGCCAAGTCCCCGACTATGGCGAATGTGAGTTAACTTTTGTAACCGCGCAATTACTATCACTTCCCTTTGTCCACGGTTCCTCTTAAGATCTCCCTTGAAGACTTCTAACCTTTCCATAGCAGCTCGATTCCCACAATGAATCGCAATTACGCCAAGCTCAACAATGGCTCCTTCCTTTGTCAATTGCTCTCGCTACCTCCGATGGTGTCATCTGCTTCTTGCTAAAGATCTTGAATGCTCACTATTGCCCGATCTAGAGGTGTTAGCTGCCGGACCATGAACTTGGGATCTGGAGACGCGGCCAACCTTTACTTTAATCGCCTCCTCTCAATGATATCGACTACCTCACAGTATAACTCAAATTCATATCTGCTTAATTTGATCAAGCCTTTTCTAAACCCGCTCTGATACCATGTTAGTTTTAGGATCAGATTTGCAATAAGCAGAAATCACAACACATGAACAATGAACACAACAGTTCGCCCTGGGAAAACCATCCTACTCGAGGGAGAAAAACCCAACAACAAATATATCTCATATATATCATATAAAAGTGCAGAATACTACTTTACAACCAGACCCTTCTCAAGGGCGGATTGATACAATGAATTAATAGCATCTATCCTTTGATGCAAAGATAAATATGCTTCTTCTTGAAGTCGATCTGCTGCTACAAGATGGTTTGCTGCTCCTTCTTGAAAGAATGTGGAAAATAAGAATGACTTGATTGATGATCAAATGAAATGAACATCACCTTCTATATATACAATGTAAGGTGCCTCTTCACAAGCAAGGCGACTCTTTACAAGGCTCGGCCTCATTCAAGAACCAAGGCGACTTTTCATCTTGTGTCGGCCTTATAAATTTAAAATAATATTTATATATAGCCAGTCCGACTTGCCTTGGAATTATTTATTCATCATTTATTATTTTGATTTTAAGAGAAGGATATCTCCCACAGCTATAACATCAACAAGAGCAACATTTTTTTATTTTTTCGACTTTTACCCAAATAAACACCTAGTAATTAAATTATATTTATACTTCTAGTTTGGTAAGTCAACCCTATCTTAATTAATGCTCCTAAGGCTGTAGTAGCATTTGCAAGCTTGTCTAAGATACAAGGGCATGACTCCACATAGAGCTAGTAATATTGGGGTAAGGGATACAAGCTCCTTTCTACCATAGTTCATGACTCCATATTGTGATTTTTGTTTTTGATGCCATGGATATCATAATCCATGATTTTTGTACACCTTAAACATTTGATAATGTTTATATGTCTAAAAATGTTGTTTCCTTTAGCTACAATTAAGTTTTATAATCATCTGATCAATGTATAATTGTGCATGTGATGTAGCTTCTATTTGATCAATTTATTGTGTCTTTGAAGTTTTATTTATTGAAGAGTGCATGATACAAGTTTTAAATCCTTTAAAATATCAATATTTCACGGTTTTTTCAATTCACCAAGTCTGTGCATCGAGTCAAGCAGAGGTCAAAAATTTGCTTGCCAAGTATGTGCCAAGTCTGAGTCTTGTAACTATGGTTTATACTCTGTTTTTCAAAAGGAAAGAGTCTGCCACAACTTCTGTGCTCATGCAGCACAAATGAATCAGCTATTAGTCTTTGTGTTATAGTAGTAGATTCTTCAAACTCCCAAACATACACAAAACTACATACCAAAACACTCAATGCACACTTCACAAACTCAAAAGAAAGAAAGCTCTCTATGTGCTAAGCAAAATATGTAATGTCCCTACCAAGAATTTTCAACAAATTTGCAAATTCTCCAACTTTCAGTTCACAGGCATTTTGTCAAGCAGTTGGCAGAACATTGAATCCTTAAATATTTCTGGGTCTTAGTGTTTAAAAACAGCTGTTACTAATGTTTAGTTGCATAGGAATTTTCACAAATACTTTACATTCAAAAAGAAATACATAGGCATTTTGTCAAACAATTGGCAAAGACTAGGAAATTTATAATTTGATGACTACACAGGAAAGTTATTCCATACCACTGAACTGCTTACAGGCACTCAACCATACATTGTAAATTTCAGAAAATTGCTCTCAGACCTGTCCAGAATTGCTATATGCCGCTATTGAAATACTAATACTGAAGTGTGGTATAAGATGAGTGTAAACTCTAAGTGCTTAAGTTAAGGAAAAGCCTAAATAGTCCCAAATAACTGTCAGCTACTCAAATTTGTTGAAGAACACACACGAATTTTGTTGAATATCACTGCAACCAGATATATTTAAGTCTGCCCGTATCTTTTATACCTTTACTTTCTTCTTAATGCTGCTACAGTCACTTTTAGAACTGCTGTTATGACATCTGCAGTCTGAGATAATACTAAATCTGCTCCAGATTACTCTAAACTCTTGACCAAACAGCTGTTGTAGTTAAATAGTTCCAAAATAAGTTTGAAGAGGAGATATGGCTGAGTATTAGAAGAAATCTCAGTATTAAAATAATCACTAAACTTCACAAAAGCCAAGTGATTCCTTCTTACTCTCACACACCCCTTTGTATGAACTTGTACGGAAGCTTAAAACTTGAATATGCATCCTTTACTTTGTACGGCAATCTCCCTATTTGGTACAGCTACAAATTTGTCTCTTTTCTGACCCTTTTGTCTTTTTCAGCAGCCCACAACTTTCCAAAGGCTGTGATTCCTTGGAAAGAAGCAGCAAACATAAATATTTTCTGGGTAAAATATTATGCCCAACATACAACTCCTTCACCAATATAACAATATTAATATTTGCTAGCAAATGACTTATTCGATAAACTCTTAACCTTCAGTATGGAAACCAAAACTGCAAATCAAGAAATGAAATCTCAAAACCCAAAACACTACAGAATCAAATGGCAAAAACATTCAGCACAACAATGAACTGAAACTCCATATGAACCCACTCAATCAGCTAGGTGGGTTTCCATCCACAAAACTAATGGCTAAAAGGATTTTTGTCCTTTGGCTGAAGAATGAACCTAGTTTAATCTCCCAAATAATCTAGGGTTTCATAAAATATTAGAATGAGCTTTCTCTCCTCAAGACCTCTCCCCCGCCACCCCACTCCCCCTCCCTGCTTTTATAAGCACTTTTCGGAATAAAAAAATATTATTATTTGTGTCCTCTTATTTTTCTTCCAAAATGTGACTTCAAACTCCTTTTCAATAATTAAATATTAAGTGTCTTTTAATTTTTACATTTCCGACAACTTAACATTTTAACCATTTAATTATTTTTCACACATCCACCCAAAGTTATAGAGAATATTAAAATGAACCAAATATGAATTTCGCTCATGCCAAAAATATTCTTAAGCTCTCAGGATCTTGAACTTAATAAAAATTGGTGCTTTCTAAAAATAGCAAACATCTCCAAGAGGTGTGGAGAGCTCCCAAAATGTTGAAACTACATCTGAAAAATACCATTGCACTCATCTTGATTGCCTGAATTCATTGTCAATGTCAGAATTCATTTCCAATAAAGTTGGCATTCTCCAAGAATTTTGAAATTTTCCAAGAATATTGGAATGGACCAAAAAAGGACATTACAAAAAATTTCAAACCCTAGGATGCTCCTACATCAAAGACCATTCAAGCAATGCACAATCAACATTCTAAGGCTAGCCCACATTTTGGCAAAGTGACAACTAGTTGTTTTTGTACTTATCCCAAGTCTCATAGCCTATCCTTGGATATTAAAAATTTAAAACAATGCTAAACATGCTTTTACCTCCTAAGGTAGCTAAACCAACTTAAATCAACCCATACCACAAGCCTAACACCATTATCAAACTTTTATGTGCGCAAAATTTCTATAAGAAAGTGGATACAAAATCATAGGATAAACTACGGTTCACCATCAAGATGAATTATAAGAAACTAGATCAAAAATCCTTAAATAGAAGCCAGTTACAATGTAAGACACCCACACAAAATTATTTGCAAAACAACAAGAAACAATAATGCAAGATTGCTCTAATCTCAGATTTTCCTTATAACAGCATAAGGAAAAATTACACCAGCAGATAATTATTGATATTGACAACCACGCTTATTCACATACAGCAACACAATGTTTAACCAGATAAATAACAATCAGAATCTGATGACAACTGCCAATCGGGGTGAGCTTATAGAGACTAGTTCGAGACTTAATCCAAGCAATAATTAATGACTCATGGATTTGTTCCAAAGGCAGGAGTACACTGTATGAGTTTCAATGGACGGAGATTACATGGATGTCGTCTCCAATTCTGACAGCATTAAGACATATTCGCCCCACCACCCAAAGAACACAGATATAAACCAGTTCCCCGGGTAAATGGTAGTTGTTGTGGCTAGCCCTTAGATACCGGCAAAGTATCGAGCAATGATGTAGCGCTGGAGAGATGCGATCCACGGGTCTGATAGTGTGGCAATGATGATTGACATGCCCGATAGTGAGAACTATGCGAATTGTCACAATGGCAGGCGCCCTTTCAATGGCCCCTTTCGTCCAACACTCTCGACACCCACTATGCAATCGGCTCCCACTGATGATGAATTGCGATGATAATGAATATAGGATGATAGCCAATACACAACCAAACTCCAAAATCAGATGATGCCTGGAAATGATAACTTGATAGAATTGCTCTTGACCACAATGCACCAAAGAAGCTATACGCATAAATATCTCTGCGAATTTATGGTTTGATCATGACTGGCTGCTATGACTCATGAGTACCCGATGTGCTGCAAGGATGACCTGTTGATTGAATGACAGTGTGAATAGTAACTGTGAATGCTCTGATTGGTATCGCAATGGAGACAAGTGGCGGAAGGGACGCGTTTGTTGATGGCGATAGATGATGTGAGTTGGCGCCCTTAACAGTGGCGCCACACTGGAAGGAATCCTCTAACCTCTTGGCGAAATGGATGTGTTGCCTCTTGTTTTGTGCACTCCACCACGACCTCCTAAGTCACTTTGTTCCCTGTCGCCAATACTCAGTCGCTGTAGCAATGCAAGTACATGGAATTAGAAATGGATAAGGCTAATCGCAGAAGGAAAGAGATACAAACACAAGGTGAGGATTTCGTCCCACCTTGTGGCAAATTCGTGGAGGTTTGCATCCCCACTAATCTAGATTCTATCTCTCCAATTCCCAAATGATCAATTTCGAACAAGGACTCCAGAATGAATATGCCATCAAGAGAGCCTTCCAAATGGTTGGACAGAATTAATAAATTTAAATGTTATTATTAATAATTTAAATTTATTTTATTTATTATTATTTAAAACAATAGTTAATATTATTATTTAAAAAAATAGTTAATATTAATATTTAATTATTATTTAAAAAATTAAATTCAGATGTAGTGTTTAAAAACACTATTTTTCCTACCTTGATTTGAAATTAGTTTCCAAGCGAAAATGGAGACATGACATACAATGAAGAGTAGAGATCATTAATTGGTTATTATCCCCAAAATCTAAAGCCGACATCCAATAATTAGAACCATACTTGAACGCTTGACTAATTAATTGCACCTTTCGTGTGTTTTGAGCATATGAATGATGGGTCTTCACAAAGTAGTGAGTTCCACACAATCATCCTTGTTGAGATTGCTAGGATGCTTGCAAATCTCAAAAGACTCATGATTTTCCTTTTCATTTGTGTTCATTCTTAGCCAAAGTTATTGCTTTATTAAGCAAAAAAATGGCCACACACACTATGTAAAAACTGATTGGATAATCAACATTGTCAGGAGCTTTGGAGATGACCTACATGAAAAGGAAAATAAGAGAGGCTATTGTGATTTTCAAACATCCTAACAGTGTCAACCGAAATGATGGCCTAGAAGTTAGTGCTTGATGGAGACTCGTCATTCATGTGCTCAAAACATATAAAGATGGGGATTCATTCATTAATTAATTAACCAAGCATTCAAATATGTTTTTAATGAAATTCCTTTTTCATTTATTTAATATTGTATAAGGTATTGATTATTAGATAATGGTATTAACGTTAGGGGTTTGTAACTGATCTTCATCATAATTGAGTTTTTTACGTAAGGAGCCTTGATCTTCTTTTTCATTATTCATCTTGCTGATGAACTACAATGTGTGGTTGGAAACATCAATCATCCAATCATTTTATACACAACTTTTTCAGAAACTTTTGTTCTTAATATTGTGGATTGTGCAAGCTTTAAGTCTTTGATTATCATACTTGGTATTGGTGACCATATAATGATTGATAAATCTTAAAGGTTCCCTTTTAGTTACAAACTCTTGGTACTATGGATGCCAAGAGATCTCACTTCTTGTTCATCTTTTTTTTGATAGGTGAAAAGGGGATTTTCTATTTGAGACCTTCACCTATTGAGACAAATTAGAAAATATGTGGTGGAACATTGTGGCTGGGTATATCCAAGGAGAACATTATCCAATATGCTCAAGATTCAGCAAGAACTGAAATGCCATTGCCATCAGATTGAGAGCATTCCAGATCAAAGCTAAACCTTGGACAACTTCTAAAATCTTTCCCATGTTGGATGCTTGTCTGTGTTGGAGATCACTCCCTCATCAGAAAAACTTCTAATAATTTTGATAGAACTCAAAACCCTGTTTCAAGCTCCCAAATTGGCAAAAGCTGGAACAATACTAAGAAAATGTATTGCATTTTCTTAAAATTCTCGAAGCTAAATTTGGGCATATGTAGCAATAAATGAAGGCTTTAAAAAAAAAATCAGAGCCTTGTCGAGAACACCTGTCTAAGCATAACCAGGTAACATTCCCTGAGTTCACACTAGTTGTGGCATTTTATCAAACAAAATACTTGTCTTTTATGTGCATTTGGCATGTGTCTAGTAGGGAAAACATAAGCCTCACAGATATTGTTATTGGTGGATCTCCAAATGCTGCTACAAGCTCTCATTTTGCAATTTGTTGAGAAGATTCAGGCAGAGGTAATTGAGACTGGCCATAACCAATTAAGTCCTCTTTATCTCCTCCTAAGAGGGTCCTGTTAAAATGGCAGAAATAAAAAAGCTCCAGTTTTAGGTATGGATTTCAAATATATAATGATGACCAATCCCTCACTTCTTGTTCAACTTAGGTGCTGTTTACTAAGACAATAATACTGTTTATTATGACAATTACTATATACTCTTGTAAACTCTACAAATTTTCAGATTTAAATTTTCTTTCTAACCCGCATTTATTTATTTCCTTCTTTAATCTATTTGCAATTAGCATAGTTACAAAACATGATGGCTCTGCCCCACTACGTCAATAACATGACAAGAATAGTTGTTTCTAGTTCATACTGATTCTCAGTATCACAACTGTTTCTCATGAAACTAGTTGTTTCTTGCCATTATTTCTCAGGTTGTTCCTGGCCTGCAAAAATAACAATATGTTCATTTTAGAACACTTATAAAAAAAATGGAGCCCCATCTAAAAGCATTTCTAACCCTAAATGCCCCATGGTATAAGGCATTTTAGATATCATCTCCCTTCACACCTGCTACGCCCTTAATATTAGAGTACATCAGGTTATGAATAGTCAGCTTGTGGCTATCTTAACTCTTAATTAAGTCATATTATCATGAAATGTTCCCCTTGATTTTTTCCGGATTTTCAACACAATAAACCAGCATATAAACACTGATAAGCATTAGATACAAATCCAAATCAGTTCATGAAGCAACCCTCACCAAGAATGTTCACCAGGATCCCAATATGGGCAAGGTGATAGCATATGGTTTGGGGATTGTTAGGAAAAATCAAAACTGAAAGTACAATTCATCTGCTGAGCAGGCATCCACAAGCGGTGGGAAAACTCCACTTATTCAGTGGGTGAGATTATTACAAAATTATTAAGGTGGCAAGCCAGCCATATAACCACACTTCCACTTAAACTGTGGGGGGTATACAATCCTCACAACCACTTATTTCGTGGGGGGAATACAACAAATAAGAAAGATGCTTTATTAAACTCAACCACTCAATCGTGGGAGTGTAAAATAAACTAAATTGCAGCAAAGAAAAACAACAGCTGTTAGTACTACTAATCAGCTTACAAACAAATGACATACAGCTGCAATTATATCAAAGATAAGCTTCCAAAAACAATCAATGGTTAGAGTATCACTTCCTCTAACTCTTACAACATGAATAGATAAAGAATTGAAGCTCATATCAGCATAATAGCAAAAAATAACTAATCTGATCAGAAACAGAAGGTACAGAAAATCAGACCAGCAAGTTGTGAATTCACCAAAATGTTCATAACTCCACCAAACGGAGTCCGTTTGACGTGAAACTGAAAGCGGATGAATCCTAGAGCAAAGGCATCCAAAACACAGCAACTAGACACCTTCAAACTTCGCACCTGTCAGTGGCACGAATCCCAATGCAGATAGGCAAGAAGGTACGGCCTCCAAAAAGGGTTGACCTTCTCTCAAAAATCACAATCTTCACAGAAAAATCTGCAAAATTGCAGAAAGAGTCGCCCTCCACAGTAGAACAGCTTGGGCTAGTACCCAGAACGATAGAAAAATCAGTGGCGAAGCAGTGATCAGAAATTTGCTTCAGCCATGGACCAATCAGCAACTCAATAACAGATTATACAGCAGCAACCTGTTAAATAACATTAGAAATAAAGCTCTATCTGCACTCCTGTGTGAAGTACAGTCTCAAAGACCCACCTAGGAAGCCATAGTTTTAGGCCCGAAGGATGGATTGCAAAATGCTAAGCTTCCCCTTAGCCAAGTTTTGGATTTCAAACCAACAACATAGCTTTACTTTCAAAATTCAAAGATAAGAATGAATGAGCAAGGCACCAATATATAAGCTTCAATTGGTAAATGAAGCAATCTAAAACTCCCAACAAGAAATTGTTTCAATTCCTCCAAGGGACGCCATCTCCTAACAGTCACTTTATTTTGAATTTAATGACATATTATTCATCTCCCTTTTTGGTGTCCAACTTAAGTTGCACAATAAATATTTAAAATAAACATCAAATGCTCAAATAGATGACCCCATTATGTCCCCTCTTTTAAAACAACTTGAAGTCATCAAGCCTAAGCGTGGGGTACAACTTCAAGACATGAAAATTGACTAAGTCTGGAACACAGCCCAAGGAGAGATAGAAGCCAAAAACCAAAACCAATCGCTCCAACTAATTTTGCGAGAAATAGAATTATGGCCTAAGCAGAACTACTGATGATGCCACTACTAAAAATAAACTTACTAAAAATAGATAATACCATAAATAGTAAGTTAACTTCAAACTCTTCAAAAAGCCAAACTAAACAGCCACATGGCCCAAAATAGAGATGTGAACTGCAGAAGATTGAACTGCTGCTAGAATGATACTGCTATGAATAGACTTACTAAAAATAGAAACTGCTATAAATAGTAAGTTTGCAAAACATCATCTGAACGACAACCGAGCAGTAAACATGACTTACTATAAATAGTAAGTGTTTCCAAACGCCTTTTGAGCATGAATCGGGAAGCCAACATGACTTACTATAAATAGTAAGTACCTGGAAAAGTTGTCAAATGGAGATGCATGATACACCATTCCGAAGCTCTCTGAAAACCCTGAAAACTCCACGTGATGTGCATCAAAAGCTCACGCATACAAGCCCTCAAAACTGCATCTGAAACCTCCTAAAAAATAGGAAACCCTAATTTTCAATTCTGCTTATCCTAAGAGTTTTCGGAAATAGGTTAAATCCTCAAGAAGAGCATAGGGCTAAAATGGGGACATTACATATCATTATTATATTGTTATTTAGTTAATTAGGTCAGCCTAGGGCTTATATAAGGTTACCTAAGTTGGCCTAGGTGATATCCAAGGCATAAGTAAGGTATATATTAGAGGTTGCGAGTCTTATTTCATCATCATATTGTGAATTGTGTTCTCATAAGTGATATTTGGAGGTTTGCCCCCTTGAAGTGGCTTGTTATTCTCAGTTATTATCAAGTATTTGCAGCATATTTTCTATCATATTCTTCTATTATGCAAGTTATTTCATGACAACACCCTAGAAGAATGCAACACTGAAGTCATAGAATGAGTGTAAATAAATAGGTTACCATAGCAAGTACTCGTCTTGGGAAGAACTTGGGTACACCTGCAAAGAAAAACATTGAAATTTAAATTTGATCACATACAACACTTTTCCTTAGCATGAAGTCCAAAAGGCTTGCATTATATCCTCGTCGCCTTCAGATAGAGCTAACATTGCAAATAGTGAACATGCAACATATAGTGCAATTTCCCAAGAAACTAGGTGTTTCATGCCATTACTTTTTGAGGTCATTCCTGGCCTACGAGAAATAACGATATAGACATTTTTTAAAATATACAAGAAATGGGAGGCCCACCCAAAAAAAATTCTAACCCTAAACATCCCAGCTACTAATTCATAATTATGGAGTAACCCCATGGCACAAGGCATTTTATATATCATATGCCTTCAAATCCTAGAAGAATACAATGCTCAAATCAAGGAGAATGAGCATATATACACAGATATTACCACAGAAAGTGTCCATCTTGGAAAGAGCTCAGATACACCTACAAAGAAACATATTGAAATTTAAATTTGATAACATAGAGCACTTTCCTCTAGTATGAAGTCAAAAAGGCTTGCATTGTATCCTTGATTCCTTCAAATAGAGCTAATGTCATGAATTGTGAAAAGGCAACATATAGAGCAATTTCTCAAGAAACAAATTGTTCTTGGCTTGTGAGAAATAACAATATAGACATTTTAGAACACATACAAAAAATGGGAGACCCACCTAAAAGCATTTCTAACCCTGAATGTCCCAACTACTAATTCATAATTGTGGAAGAGTAAAACCCATGGTTTAAGGCATTTTAATATCATCTATGTTCAAACCTAGAAGAATGGAATGTCCAAGTCATGAAGGATGGGTGTATATAAACTATACTACTGCAGCAATTGCCTATCTTGGAGAGAACTTGGGTATACCTGGAACGAAACATATTGAAATTTAAATTTAATCACATATAACACTTTTGCTTAGCATGAAGTCTTAAAGGCTTGCATTGTACTCTCATTGCCTTCAAATTGAACCAATGTCATGAATAGTGAAAAGGCAACATGAATCATTGTGCTATACTTTGTGTGATATGCCCTAATCTGGTAGATGACACAATAAGACTTTCAAGATTTCTAAAATTCTTTGTAATACTCAAAATATTGATTCATTTATATTATCAAGATTAAAGAATGTGACATTTTTGCCAAGGCATTCTGGTGCAATGGTAACGTGGGACACTCATATGAGCATGACAATTGACACAAGTTCAAATCCATTCATCTCAATAAGGCATCCCATAACTCTAGTGGGCACAAGGGGAGATTTTGGTGTAGTATGCATACATTCGAGTGTGACCTGTGTCGAAAAATCTTAAGGCAACCCTCAGCTTATTTAACAAGAAAAAAGAAAGTGACTTCAGATATTATGAACAGATTGCATGATTTATTATAGGTAATAATCTATTATTAAAATAGTTTGCATGCACAATCAATAGATCTTATATAGAATGGAATGAACAAACAAAATAGAATTTTCTAGAATATATATACAAATTACCACAAGCAAGAGTAAAAATACATTTAAAATAATAATCTTTTATTGAAAATTTATAAGATAATCATAAAAAGGAATATATCTAAAAAATCTTATGTCTAAAACTATATGAAAAAAATAGATCAATTATCCATATTAGACTTTTCAAGGTCTCTGAATAAAAAATGCCTAAGCAGTGAGCACTCAATCTCCCTATAAGCAATAAATTCAAACAATTTTAAATAAATATGATTGTGCCTTTATTGATTTCTAATGATTCCCACTAGAAAAGCAACAATTGAAGAAGAAATTAAGCAACAAGTGATAGTCCCCCTCTAAAAATATTGTTTCTGTAGATTTTGAAAATATTGTTAACATTCTTGAATTTAATTGCAAAAATTTCAATAAATTTTAATCTTTTTTTTTAATTCTTGCATATGAATAAGATGAAAACAGTTAAAAAAAAATTATCCCGAAAACATTGGACCCCTATTTCCCTGTTTAAATGTCATTTGTTGATCTTTTCCCATTTCCGTTTCTGGTAAAACAGGTGTGTGGTGCTTTATACACCTACTACTACTATCCTTGCTGGCTGTGTTTTTGTTGAACTGACCTAGTCTGACCACTCATGCAAATTAGTACAAATTTATTTCAATTCTATACCAAGAGTAGACCAGTTTGGCATATATCAAAAAGAGACAGCGGGACCTTTATTATTTTAAGAGAAAACCAAAAACCTTGTCCATGTCCACGTCCATTCTCCATTCCATAGATCTGATGAGTTGGTATAAAAAGCAATGAATGTGAGAAACCAACATAACTGCATATTACTTCTATTTACGACCATAAAGAAGCCATACAGAAGGGTGAGAATCCAAGTTTAAATAAGTCATGGGACCAGACTCTCTAATGTTCAACCCATTAAGAGCTCTAATAAGTCATAAAGCTCAGTTAGATCTCATAACCATTAACAGAAATAATGTCCATGTTCTCAGAATGAGTTCAGGCATCATGATTCAGGTACAAGCAGCATCAAGATAAACTCAATTCATCTCATGTACACCAAGAAAGAGTCATTTAGCATCCATCAAAAAGGAGAATATTGTGTAAAATTACCATTACAGCATGGGTTGTGATGTACCACATTTACATCAAAGATTCAAAGGTCATTGTCAAAAAGAACCAGGACACAAAGTATTGGTTTATGAAAGCAGAGGAAATTGAAAAAACCCAAACAACTTGAATAGGATTGATGGATTGAGTTTTCAATCTAAAGAAGCCTGTCATTCAAAGATGTAGAAATGGATCAAAATTAGATTTGTAATTATATTAGTTAATTAATTTTTGTCTTTTGTTTACACAATCTAAAAGGGAATTCATACAAGGTTTTCTATCTATTTGGGTTGGGCATTGATTGGGAGTAATTGGTTAACTACTTTTTCTGTTAAGATTATGGTCCTCCAAACCTCATATTCTTCTAAAGATTCCCCTATATAAGAAGCTCCAATGTGCAGTCCATATTCATTTCTCATCCTAACAATGGACTCCTTGGTGTGACCCAAAATCAAAATCTCTGAACAATTATGGATTTTGGAAGCTTAAAATCTCTAAAAACTAAATTCACATTTATTTAGTTTAATTAAGTTCTCTTTCTATTTTTTTAATTTTTAATTATTTAAACTTTTCTAATACTTGCATTTTTCAATTAGAAAACAATATCCATAACATAGTCAGAGACCCACTTCAGTTTTTATAAAATACAAAATTCTTTAAAACCTTTTGCCAGTCTGCACAATCATGGACTTCGTAAGCTTAAAGTCTCTAAAATTAAATTCAAATTTTCTGTTTAATTAATTTCCCTTTTTACTTTTTCAAGTTTGAATTGTTCAAACTTTTCTAATACTTGCATTTTCCAAATAGTACACAAGATCCATAATAATGTCAAAGACATTTATCTGTTCTATAAAATACAACATTATTCAAAACCCCTTTGCTAGTCTTGATCTATAAATCCCTGGTACGTATTTTTCATATAAGCCATGAAAAATGATTAGTTTGTGAATATATTCCTCCATGGTGACTATTGTAATTGGTTCCTAGCATGTAGCATGGGCAGCAAGATCACACATGGTTGACAAAGAGTACACTTCACCAAAAACATTCCAACAAGCTTGGTCAACAAGAAATCTCTGCATAGAGGCACTACTCATTCAGTCACTCCAAGCTAACATGATATGTTTCTCTTAAATTTTCATTAATGTTTGTAAAACACGATCGATATCTCTGCAAATCACTCACATGTAAGATGCAAGAAGGAAAATTGTTAACACATGCACGTTAATCTTTGAAAATTGCAAGCACTAAGATGTAAGGAAGAGGGCAAAGAATAACCCACAACAATTGATGGAGAATCTATTTATATATTTTGGTGTTTGAACTTAATTGATTATTCCAACTTTATTTGCAGAATCAGAAAAAAAAATTGTGGCCCCTTCAAGTCTTCTGATTTCATTTCTGGTGTTAAATATGCCCAACCTGGCAATCTAGAATAGGTCTGATGAAAATCTTCAAGAAGCAAAGAATGCATGAAAGAGGACAAACATAGGATGAATTGCTTATTATTTTCTCCTATTTGTTGCAAAGAACCCATTCAGAAAAACAAGGAAGCAGACTTTAAGAAGTCCTTGTATCATGTACTCAAATGTGTAATCCACAGGAGTTCAAGAAAGTCATGGGACCCAAATATTTAATCCTTTGGCATTCAAAGAATGTAAGGGCATGGGGTCAATGATCCACAAAATTGCCACCGCAGACATTTCTATGAGAGCTTGGCAGTTGCAACTTACAACTATAGAACAAATCCCCCAATTAGAACTAAATAATTAGTTGCTAGACTAAGTTACCGGGTTCGCCCCTAGGAAGCCTGGGTTCGCCCCTAGGAAGCCTGGGTTCGATACGGGTACGGAATTCGGGTCCAGTTCGACCAAATTCGCTATGGGTTCGGAAAAACACTTGTGGGTCTGGCCAGGGTTCAGAACCCTGACTGTGGGTCCGACCAGCATTCAAATTTTTCAATTCCGGGCAGAATTTTGTGCCCAGGCGGACTTTCAAACGCCTTTTTGCATTTTTTTATTATTTTTTTGAGTCTTTGTTGACTTTTAAAGAGTTTTTTGTTCCTTCTAACCCTAATATGTGCCTCTAACACATGAAATAGGTAAAGTGATACTCATTTACCAATTTGTGAATGAAAAAAAAAGGACTTTTTGCCTCCATTGCTAAACTTTCTCTTATGCTTGCACAAGCTTGAATAGACTTGAAGGTTGATCGAAGATTGTTCGAAGTTGGTTGTTGTGCTATTCCTAAGCACTTGCAAGTGCTCGTTCGTTGCCAAAGAGTTCATAAAGAAAGATTTCTTCAAAAGTGGTAGGTGTTTTTAAGTTTTTTGAATTTTTTTTAACAGATAAACTTCAACTCTTATGTTTTGTTTTTTAGTTTTTGTTTTGCTTTACTTTTCATTCCTCTAAATGTCTATAACACATGTTCAATTTTTTCATTTTTTTGAAATTAATTAAGTCTTTTAGTTTCAAATTCAATGAATCAATACCGAAATTTCAATATGTTGTGCCTTAGGTATTTCGTATTACAATGGCAACCGGTACCTCCTCAAGCTCAATCCAATCTCGTTTCAAAACAAACCCAAACTCTTCCCTTTGGAAATATGTAGAAATGGTTCAGCAACTTCCAGGTGGTGGAGGATATGTTTGGAATTGTAGTCATTTCCATGTTCAATATTCAAGCTCATACAGTCGAGTGAAAGGGCACTTGTGCGGGATCCCTGAAACAGGCATCAAAAATTGTCCAAGTGAAAACAACAAAGGCATTCCAAAAGATATAGTGCTGAAATATATTGCTGAGCAAGAAAAGGCAGACCAAAAAGCAACCAGTGGTAAAACAAGCCATCCTTTGAAGAAAGGATCTTGATCCATGAAACCCTCTACACCGCCTTCTTATTTTCCACCTACAGAAAGCCATCCATTTATGGACATCCCTCAAGAGCAAACCATGCCCTCTTCAAAAAAAAGATCTAAGGGACTGTTGGAAGCTTCATTTCAGAATGAGGCAAGAGAGATTGTTGATCAAGACATAGCAAGATGTGTCTATGCCAATGGATTGGCATTCAATGTTGTTCGTTCACCATATTGGCAAAAAATGGTGAAATCTATTAATGAGGCTCCAAAGGGGTATAAGGGGCCCAGGTTTTGAGAAGGTGCGTTGCACCTTATTGGAGAAAGAGGTGAAACATGTGGCAGACTCTTTGAAGCCCATAAGGGATTCGTGGATCGAAATAGAGGTGACCATCGTTTCTGATGGATGGAAAGATGCAAAAAATCGCCCATTGATCAATGTTATTGTCGTGTCCCCTAAAGGGGCAATGTTTTTGAGAGCAGTGGATTGTGAAGGATAGGTAAAGGATGGTCCATTTATTGCTAACATCCTTTGCCAAGCTATTGAAGAAGTGGGCCATCAAAATGTTGTGCAAGTTGTAACCGACAATGCCAAAAATTGTAGGGCTGTTGGGTTATTGGTTGAGGAGAAGTATCCACACAATTTTTGGACACTTTGTGTTGTCCACTCCCTCAATCTAATGCTACAAAAAATTGGATCCAAAATTGAGTGGATCAAATAGGTGTATGCTAAGGGCAAAGACATCCAAATGTTTGTCACCAACCACCATATGACACAAGGAATATTTAGACAATTCTCAAAATTGGAGTTGTTGAAGGTAAGTTAATTCTCAATATTTTTAAATTTTTGAATTTTCTTTTAATTTTAAATTTTGATTTTGTAAATTTAAATTATATTTTAATTTTAATTTTGATTTTCAAACAAGTTGTCGAGACCCGTTTTGCCTCCAACACAATTGTGTTGAGATGACTTATAAAGGTTCGTGAGGCACTCTGTGCCATGGTAATCAGCCCTAATTGGGCCGTATGGAGGCAATCTAGCAATGAAAGGGCGAATAGGGTCAAGCAAAGGATCCTAGATGATAGTTGGTGGGATCGTGTTGAGTATCTCATCAGTTTCATTGAGCCCATATTGAGCATGATCCGTTACACTAACATGGATAGACCTTGTTTGGGCGAAGTATATGATGCTATCGACTCAATGATTGAGAAGATGAAATCCATCATCAATGCAAAAGAGGAAGATCTTGAAGAAAAGTTCTTCAAAGAGCACTACAGGAAATCATGGTTGATAGATGGAACAAAATGACCACTCTGTTGCATCTTCTCGCTTTTGCATTGAGTCCCAAATATTATAGTCCTGAGATACTTTATGCTTCATCAAGAGTTGCTCCATATAGGGATGTTGAAGTGGCTCAAGGGTACAAGGCAGCACTTCGTAGACTCTTCACTAATCGTGACCAACGTGATCGAGTGAAGGTTGAGTTCATGGCTTTTGCATGCTCTGGTAGTGTTTATCAGAATCTTGATGCACTTTGAGACAAGGTCAAGGTGGATGCTCATAGCTGGTGGTACTTCCATGGGCAAGAATACAGGCACCTCCAACCTATTGCAATAAAAAATTTATCCCAAGTTTTATATTTTGTAATTTTAAGTTTAATTTATATTAATTAATAATTTTGTTTAGTTAAATTTTGTAACTCTTAACTATTTAATTTGGTCTTAATAGGTTGCTAGTTCATCCTCTTCTGAGAGGAATTGTTGGAGCACATACTCCTTCATCCACTCAATAAAATGCAATAGGCTACATTCAAAAAAGGCAAAGGACTTGGTGTATGTGCATTCAAACTTGCGCCTCCTTACACACAAGCATGGTTCCTACAAAGAAGGAGACACAAGGAGGTAGGATATTGAACCAGAGCAACTTGACTTGGATGTTTCCACAAGTTACTTAGCTGCACTTGATATTGATGATGACTATCAACCTGAAGCATCTACTGAGCATGAGAGTGGCAGTGCTTGTGCGAGTGCCACTAATGCTATTTGTGGTTCTACACAAAATGTAGCATCTAATGATGCTGCTTTTTTTTATGATCCATATGATTCAGATTGATCAATGATCAATAATATTATAATTATTAATGGCTGATTGTAAACACTTGACATTTTTATGTTTGAAGTTTGAACTTTAATTTATAATTCTATATCATGACATTTGAGTATAAAGAGGTGGTGTATTTTTGCTATGTTATTTGACTATTAATATGGTGGTGTATTCTGAACTTAATTACTGCTGCAAATATGTATATATTTTTGATTCTTATATGTTTTTGTATTACCGAACCCAACCTCAAAACCAAAGCGGTAACTTAGTTGCTAGACATAAAAATGACAAATTACAGCCAATACTAAACATAACATAAAACATATAACATCCATCTTAACCAATTTCTAGCCAAACTACTCCTTACTGCAAAATAGTGTGCAAAAATCCTTTCAACTGGAGGGACTGTCTTTTGATGGTTTTCAACGAGAAACTGTCACCGATCTAGAATTTGTGACTAATCAAACCCTACCACAATCACTTAAACAGCAGTCATGGCCTAGATATTATTTGCTACCATCCATGAGGTGATTTATTCTCCAGCTTCAGACCATTCAAACTATTAAGCATGCACAAGGCTTTGTCCAGTCTTACTGCATCAAACTCGTGATTTCTCATGTCGAGTGCCAACTCCAAGATAGCACCAACTGTTTCAGAGTATGTTGAGAGGCTTCCATTACTGCTGTCAATTAGGATCTACACTGTATGAAAGAGCTCTACCGCAGTCTACGTTAGCATTAGAAAGTTCTCTTTGCATGAAAACATCAACCAATAAAGGTCAAAAATGTTCACCTAATTCAGAATATAATGTTTCCCTCCAAATCTGCACCATATCTTAAGGTCATGGAGGTTTACCCTCTACAATGGAGCTCTTATTTATATTTCTTACAAGAATCAATTTTCTTAGTTTCCATTGATCCGAAGCTCCTTTTTTTTTTTATCATTAAAAATTTGGGCTTCTCTAACACAAATCCAAGCTTTTCTATTAAATTTATTTGAGAAGTTTCTTAAGCAACCAATGATTGTAACATAAGAGACAAAAATATTCCCGTACAATAGCTAGTGGTGTGTGACAACCATGCCTATGAACTGTCAAAATATTTAGCCCTTACTATTTATACTTTCTAAGGTCTAATGCCATTCAAATATTTATTGTGTGATATGTAATTCTTCAGATCAATAAATTTGTACTTTACAGCTAAATTTGAAGGGTGGAAGGGTGGCCATCAAAACCACACCAAAAATAACAGCAGCTTTAACATATTTTTTATTTTATCTTCATAAGTTTCCCTACTTATCTCCATTCTTAGATAAGTTATGAACTTTCATTTTGCTTCTTAAGTTCCCATAAGAAATAACCATGTCAGTTCATGCTAATTGTATTTTCTTCTCAAACTGCTGATAGTGAGTTGGTAACTTATTCTTTCTAAATAATCACTGTTTAGTAACTTGAAATTGCAATTTCCACTTAAATTCGCTGTAGCTATGTACTGTAAAAAGGGAACAAGAAACCTTTTGCCTCTTAAAATGCCTAAAAGAGACTATTGTATAGAAGAACATTGATGCTAAACAGATCAAATTCTTTTAGAATGCAGAAGAGGGACTTGCTTTTGTAGTTTGGTTACTTGGTAACAATAGCAGCCCTTTGAAGCCAATGGCACTTCTCACCATCAAGCCCAATAATTCAGAAGCATTTCACTAGTTCAGTCTTTGAATAGCAAAAGCCAATGAAAAGTTGCTTAGTATCACATTTCAAAGCAAACTTTCTAATTCTCCTTACTCCAGTTTTTTCCTTCCAATATGTTCAATGCTTTAGCATGTTTTCTGCCAGAACTATAATTCATAGCAATTATTTCTGTGAAAACATCAGTAATTGCTAGTTTGGAATGCAAAACCCATGATTTATATTTGATCGATGCTTTTAAATTTACAAGTCACGTAAGCAATTTACAATTACATTACTCCCGTTATGTTTTATTTTCCTTTTGTATCAACTCATTACAGTTTTAAACTGTGTACTTCTCCCTGACATATTAAAGAAAGGAATTCATGAGAACTAGAATAAAAATTGGAAAATAAAGAGGGGTATAGCATATGGTTACCTCAATGCTCATTAGAGTTAACTGTTGACCTGCACCAACACTTGCAGGATCACGGAAGCCAGTTTGACTAATAGGAGTCTGCTTGGCTCCTCCTGGAGAAGGAGCTGAAATCTGAGAAATATCTCTCCAAATTTTGGGACTCTTTTCATGGATTGCTTCCTTTTGAAAGTTTCTATCTGGCAACTTTTCACTTGGACTGCTGACAGGAATGTTTCCAACTCCAAATTGGAGTTTCATTGAAATGTGATGAGCTCCAAGCTGCTCAGAAGATTCAGATAGCCTATCTGCACACTGCATATGGTTTATGCAAGGCTTTGTTATGTTATCTTGATCTAATGAATTAAGCTTTTCACTTTGATTTAATTTTGCAGAAAAAGATTCATGTGTTTGAAAATACATTTCTGCACATTGGGAGGAATTATCTGATCCGATTATAGATGCACCAGTCTCATCAAGCTTTGGAGAAGCAAGCTTATCACTATCATAACAACTTGGAACACCAGCACTATGTTTGCCATTCATTTCCATTTTAGTCACTTTGGTGTTTTGAGAAGTATGGGTATTCTTATTATCTACTTGAGAATTTGGAAGGCTACCCATGCTATCACCTTGTTTCTCAGATGCACCACTCACACTTTCACTTTTCACCTGTGACAACCACTTTGCCACAGCAGATCTGGATGGTGGTAACTGTGGAGGAGACAAAAGATATAATACAGAGCCATTATTTTCATAATGCATTGGAATACCCATTATAGTATCGGAACCATGGCAAATACCCTCAGTATTTCTACCCATACCATTCCTCTCATTCAGGCTCCTCCCTTGGTCTGTTTCCATAAAAAATGGATGAAGATATTTGGCTTCTCCAGATTTCACTGCATGGAACATATTTTTCTTAGTCTTAATAATCTGTATCCTTGAAAAATGGATACAACAGAAAAGCTAGATAAATAATTTTAAAAATGTAAAAGTATCCTAACATACATATAGCAGTAACCATTGACCATGTCAGAGAAATGCAAGCAGAAGAGAAGGAAACAAAGTACTTATCTAACATTCTGTAGAAAGGAAGGTGAACATTCAAGAAACACTACAATGTCCCAAGTACTATTTATCATAGCTCATATTAAAATTGATATTGATTGACATTTGGGTTTGAATATGGTCATTGTCGAAGATCCACCAAATGCTAAGAAAGGTGAAGAATATACATATTTTAAAAAGCCCGCACTTTGAAAACAGGGAAGGATCTAGTGTAGATGAAATTGACATGGATGACTAGCCAATTAGTTTGGGAGTTTGTGAATCTTGGGAATAATACCCTTATGAGGGTCATGAGACAACTTGATGGAGCACTGTGGATGTAGCTCAACAATGATGGTTGTCCAATAATTTAGGAGATTCATAATTCTGGAGATTTGTAAGACTTTTATAAGGTTATGAGGTAGCTTGATGAAGTCCTAACAAGTCCAAGAATTGTTCTTAAGACAAGTTTCTAAAACATTATATGGTTATGTTTGGTTCAGATATTTTTAATTTTCAATCAATGTGTTAGTATGTTTTTCTTTTAGTACAATAAGCCTTAAAAGGGGGTATGAGAATATACTTTTGCAATAAAGTCACCATAGTGACTTAGTGATGTGTTATTATTAATATTTATAATCTTGGACAAGTGTGACATTTATTTACTGTCAGTTACATCTCTCAAACTCCTATATATGGAGCTGAACCTCTTTGTAATAGACACTCCAATATTCAATAATAATAAATATCATATTGTGTTATCACCTCAACCTGTATACCTTGTTTGTGCTTATTGCTCTCTTTTTTTTATAACTTACATGTGATTTATGGAAACACAAATTTCATTGAGTTCGGCCATAGCCAAACAGTAGTTTAAAAGACATAATTCATACCTTCAAAACTGGAACCAGCTACCACTACAGACACATCAGGAAGATCCTCCAAATTCCCATAGTAGACTCCACCATGCTCTACAGATGTAAGGTTACCATTCCCAAAGTCTAGTTTTATCTGCTCCTTGGTTGGTGGCTTCTTATGAAATCCCAAGGGGAATAATTTACCTTCTAAACAATCTTTCTGACTGTCTAAATATAACTCTATGTCTTCTGGTATAATAGAATGACTATCATCTGCCACAAAACGTTGGAGCTGCTCTCCAGAAAAATGTAACAAGTTCTCACTTTCACTTTCAAGCCTCTTTTCTTTACAACTTGCTTGACATTCATTAACAGGCTTCTCCAATGTGCCTAGCAAACCTCTTTTCTCAATTGAAGGTACCTTAGTATCATTGATAAGACCATCACTGCAGCACTGTCTTTCCTTGCTTGCAGTAGATCTAATTTGCTGCTGCCAACCATACTCACTTTCCCAGCTACTACTATGAGAATCACATTGAGAAACCTGATCACTTTCATTTGAAGTATCTGTCACCTGTATCCTTAAAGTAGATTTTCTCTGACACGAGTCTTCACTATCACTGGCATATAGCAAACAAGTCTGCAGTTCTGGGCATGCCGCTTCTGCTTTTTCTTCAATTTCCTTGCATTGTGCAACGCCTCCACAAGTTCTCCTTTGCGAAACTGATTCCTTCAGCATGAGAAGACCTGATCCCACACTGCACTCTTCACTCAGCAATTTTTTAAGATCTCCAGGCCCAATGCCAATGCAATTAAGCTTTATGTCAGATTTGTCCTGAAATATCTCCCTCGGACACTCTCTCTGACTATGGCAATTGTCAGCCTCAGCCTGCTTCTGTTTGTTATTTACCAAATCCTCACCTGGAGCTGCTGTCCCTGATTTCAGAGAGAATGGAGCTTCTTCATTACAAATATCCCTTCCATCTTCATTATGTTGTTCCCCACAAGCTTCCACAGTATGTTCAACAGCCTTCAGCATCACCAATGGCAGTGGCCCATATCGAAAAACTTTGTCATCCACCACCTTATTACCATATTTTCCAGAGCATTCTTTTAAGTCAAAAGACTGTATAAAGGCACCATCCTTTGGAACCATGGATAAATGGCATTGTTCATAAGCACCACCATTCAAATATTCATGTGAGTTTCTGGTCCTCCGGCATTCCTTCTCCGAAATGTCCATACTGTGTTTACATTTAGCACCATGCTGAGTTTCCCTATCCTTAGACAGCATCTCCAAATCATTACAATGCTCCAATTCCACTGTTCCAGTCCTGCTCTTTCGCTTTTTTCTCATTAGGTCCCTCAAGGACATCTCCTTTGCCTCATCTACATTTTCCATATTTACTGAACATTTCTCCTCCCGCAGATTAGTCACAGAAACATCAACATTTTGCTGAAAGCCAGTTTTATTTGTTGAACTACTAACACCATTATGTTCCTTTAATGTTGAATTATAGATTAAAGGCACACTGTTGCTAGTGGACAAATCTTTGAAAACTCCTTCATTGCTAGACAAAGGCAATGAACCCCACACTACTCGATTTACAACCGACTCGTCTGCAGATGATGATGAAGTAGTTACACCCCTGGAAATATTATCAGAGGTCTTTGAAATAGGCTTTATCTTCTTCCTTCTATTCCTTTTATCCAACAAAGAAGCAGTTTTGGAACTTTCGACCAGATCATCCCACCCACCATCCACTTGTGGAATTATATTTTGAGGTGGAGAAACATTATGCAAACATTCAGGAACTCCTTGTCCACTTACATGACCTAAATGATCACTTTTGTCCTTAGTGTAATCTTCAACATCTAAAATTGAACTAAGAATCTCTTCACACTCTTTCTGTGATGCATCCTCAAAATTTGTATGAGCCATCTCCAGAACCCTCTCTATCGAGTCAGAATGCAATAACTGACTTAGAACTATTTCTTCATCTTCTCTATCCTCAGTATTAGCTTGAGAGGATGCTAACCATCTTAATAGTTCAATTGCTTCCTTATCTACATCCTGCAAAAATGAATCTTACCATTATCTTATAGAATCCTTAAATGCCCAATATATGAAAAAAAATAAGAAAAGTAAAACCATACAAAATATTGAGACCATCTAGACCAATACCTTCAAGTCACTACTTTGTGTCATTTGAGACCTTAGAAAATCCTCATCAACCAGTGCTTCAATTACAGTAAACCCTTTTCCATCTGGAACAAGCATTCTTGTATCAGCTGCTGCATCTAACAATCTAGTGGAAGAGGACACAGGGAGTTCAGGCATGAGATCTTTGTTATTTGCCGCTTGTGTATGCTTCATCAGTTGGTCACATATACCCATAGATCTCTGGCATGGAAAACACCCTTCACTTGAGTTTGAGCCATCAGTTTTTGCCTGCATTACTTGTCTATTTTGATCTGCTTGGTCATTTGCTTCGGACAACATGAGTGGGTAAGATTTTGTGAAATTTGTTTTCTGCTCATCCATATTAACAAGTTTTGACAATAAATTACGATATTCTTGTCCATGTGAAAGGGTTTTCAATACTCTTTCTGAAGATGGTTTCTGATCATCAGCCTTCTCTATAGTCATGTCCATACCTGTTCTCAAACACTCTTCCTAAAAAGAGAATAACAAAGCACTAATTTAGTAATTAGTTAACATACAAAGGGATGATTACAAAAACCAACGGTTCAAAATACGGCTACTGGTAAATTACAAGCATGCATAATTATACAAGAGATTTTGAGAAACAAACCTCCCAGATTTGTATTAATGACTGAACCATTTTCACCTCCAGTCCAGCTTGGGACATAGGAAAATACATTAGTTGATGCTGGTTCAAAATTTCTGCAGGACAGCATTAATAAGATATTGGAGTGTGCTTTTTCTCTCTGGATTCAATATCCATTCAAAAACGCATAATTACAATATCTCTGAAGTTTGTCTCTACCTTGTACACTCGTATCTCCCTCAAGATTGCAGGTGCTCTGCCGCTTATATGGTGGCCGCCTTCCTTGGCATGGAGAACCCCCCATGAAATCTGGCACACCCAATGACCAAACCCATTCACTGGGAATTTTTGATCTCAGCCATAGTTCGCATTGACTATTAACAGCCTTGGGAGTATTTCTTTTGTCCTCACCAGCTGAATTGCCAATACAATTCCTTACAGATGATTTTATATGTTCAAGTGAACTGGGGGTAACTGGTTCAACTTCATTTCCATAACAGGTTCCATCATCCCTTCTGGAAGATTTAGTATATTCAAGAGGACTAGGTGTAACAGGTTCAACTTCAGTTTGATAAGAGTCTTGCTCAGAATCTAATGAAACTAAATTATCATCAATAGACTGCCTGCCGACACTGAGCTTTAAAGCAACATCCCTAAACAGGCTAGAACTTTTTGGAATACCATCTGGCAAAGGATAGCGAAATTTCACTTTTGATAAATGTATGTGACCCATTCCATACAAATTATAGTCAATCTGTAAAATGCAAAAAAAATGATAATCCCTTTTATGTTGAATGCATAAGAGTTAACTAAATGAAATTTTAGAAACACTGGTTTAAAAAAAACAATGAATTAAAAGAAGATTTTTTAACACCCTTTTTGTATGGTAATAATGTTTCCATCAACCACAAAAACAGAAAAAAAAAATCCAAAAGATAGAACTCAAAAGCATCGAGAGACTTAATGTGCTTTTATATAGCTCAGACTAAAAATTATGTGACCCATTTCATACAAATTGTGATCAATCTGTAAAATGCATATAAAATGGCAACAGATAATAACCTTAGCATTCAAGTTCAACATAGATAATCAATTATTTTCCTTTTAGGTGGACTGCATAAGAATGAACTAAGTGAATTTAAAAACACCGGTTTAAAAATTAAAAAATAAACCACAATTGCAAAGACAGTTTTATAACAGACTTTACTTTGTTTGGTAGCGTATGCTTTCATTGACCAAAAGAACAGAACAAAAATCTAAGAGATAGAAATAAAGACAATAAAGAATTATTGTTCTTTAATATAGCAGAGACTGTAGAAGTATGTGACCTATTCCATGCGAATTGTGATCAATCTATAAAATGCATGCAAAATGGTAATTGATGATAAAACTTAGCATTCAAGTTCAATAAAGATAATTAATAACCATAGTTGCCAGGAAGCTGGAACTGGTACCGATACAGGAAATTAGTAACGGTAATGGTATGGCATTTTCTTTTTAAATAGGAGATGAGTACTTGGAGACATCATATGTAAAACTTGCTAAAAACAAAAAAAAATTAAATATATAATATAAATATTAAATAAACATCAAATTTAACTCTAAAACCACCATAATAAATTTAAAATATTAAAAACAAGTCTTAAAATTAAATTAGACACTTAAAATATAAAAATAAATTAATAAATATTAAAATTAATCAATTTAAATTTGAAATAACTTCAATTAAGAAATTAAAGTAGATTAATATATATTTAATATAATTATAAATTTATGGTTTCTACTTTCTATTAACAATTTAAGGTTTATAACTAAAATTTTAACTTAAACTTTTAAATAAAAGATATAAATATACAAATATTTAATATTAAATAACTAATTTTAATTTAGTTAAACTTTAAACTTCAATTTAAGTATTTGTTATTTAACTGTAAAATTTAAAAATCTAATTGTAACTTTTTTGTTGTTTACAAAGTAAAAGGCCCTTGCGCATAGACCAGTTGGTTGAGCCATTGAAAGACACAGACAACCAAAGCAGGTTTAAAACCCACTTCAACCAGCCACATCAAGTGTAGGGCATCCTCGGGTATTCATGCAGCCCAAAGGATTAGTCAAATTGCCCTTTGGGTGCTGAGTTGGTCACCTTTGAGATATCAAAAAAAAATCTTTCAAATTAAAACTTAATAAAAGTATCATACATAAAGGTTTATGGCTAAAATGTTAGGAAAAGAAAACAATATTCCAAGCAAGGGTTGGGATAGGGTTGAGCAAATGATTACAAGATTGATAAAGTAAGCCGACCCTGCAATCAACATTTGTTGACTTTGTTTGCAAGTTTTGCCACAATTCGTCAAGACTCTGCAACTTCTACAGCCAAAAAACAAATTTGTATGCTACTTTTGGAACTTCATTCACCATTTTGCACTCAAAGATCTATTGAATCACACTCAAAAGCTCTCGATGATGAATGGGTGTAATTTAAAATAGTCGAACATGGATTTTGGAAGACTTTTTAGGATTGTTTGTTTTTAGAGTTTTTTTAATTCATTTTTAAGGTTTTTTTAAACTGAAGGAGACGTGGTCGAGATGTCTCTTGTCTTGGAAACATCTCCATACACATCTCTGGTATGGGAAATATGTCCCAGACTCAAAGACGTGTCCCAGAGGGTGGAAGACACATCTCCCTACAACATTGTCAATTACTCTCCTTTTAGGTTGAATGCATAAGAACAAACCTAGTGAAAAAGTTTAAAACACTCATTTAAAAAACAAACCACCAATCCAAAGAAGATTTTATAGCAGACTCTAATTTGTGTAGTAATGTTTACATCAACCATAAAAACATAACAAAAATATAAACGAGACAAATCAAAAGCACCAACAAACATATCATGCTTTTATATAAGCTCAAACTATACAACACAAAGTTCTTAAAATTTGTTACCTACACCTTGAGCAAGCCACGTCCTTCATAGAAAAGGTCACGGGTTTGATTTCAGAGGTGATTAGGTTTGTACACCTAGTTGAATAAATATCAATAAATGGACAAGCAATACCCTTGTGAACTCCCACAAGAATCAGTCTCATTTACCAAAATGGTGTCTCAGTGTTAACTTAAAACCTACCATTAGATTTAGTTTCTTTACAAACCCCTATCTTGACCTCAAATCTTGATCTATTTAGTGTTTGACCAATAATATTATTGGCAGCTATATTTTCAGCTAGGGGAATGATACCTTCTCTTAATAGTTGGATAGTATGCACAGGAATTGGCAAAGTTCTACCCTGATCCTAAGGATTCGACCATGTCATCTCTCTATTTGATCAGGATGTTGATCTTTAGTTATTCTTGTCTACTTTTTGTCAGTCATATTTTACATTTCAGTATCATTTTACAGCTGAGATTGTCTAGGATATGCTTAAGGCATTCCTCTAGTCTTCTTTGTATATTTTCCCCCTTAAATTAATACTTGTACATGAGCTGCACTCTGCACGTTTATGTGGAACACATATTTCCTCATTTTCATGTAGTTTGAAGTTCAATGTTTTTGTAACTACCACTCTCTGCACTTGGTGCATGTGAAGAGATCAAGACTTGGGCAAAACTGTACAAAATCTAATCTAAAATTTAGTTTTACAAAAGTATATCAATAATTGTGTAGTGGTAACATAATTTCATATTTCTATTTGAAGGTTGAACCCTTGTATCATTTGGGGCATTTGTGTGTAGCACATGATGCAGAGCATTAGGAACTCATATGGGAGGCTCACTTCAGCAAAGGTCAAAGGTCATTTTGGAGTTAAATAAGACTGATTTGACTGATTGAATAAATATCTAATATTTCTTTTGCCTATATCTCATCGGAGACATAAATACATTGAATCTTGTACCCCATGTGCTATTGCCAAGTCGTCTAACAAGAAGAAAGGAATATACACTCCTCTGCTAGTACTAAACAAGACTTGTGAATTGATTTACATGGATTTCCTTTTAGGTTTACCTACTACTAAAAATAGTAATGATTGTGTCTATGTAGTAGTTGATAGATTCGCAAAGATGATAATTTGATCCGAAGTTAGTGAAAATAAACTACTTTATCACACTAATTTTAATTCCAAAAAAAAAAAAATCGCTTTTTTTAAACTATATTGAATTATTAAAATTCAATAAGAAATTTGAATAACCAAAATTAAGAAAAGAAAAAACAATAAAAAATAGACAATTACACAGCAGATGTTAACGAAGTTCACCCCTTTTTGGGCTACGTCATTGGGTCCACTTCAAACGACGAACCAATCCATTAAAAATGATGATAATTACATCAAAATGGCTTCTATCTGCAAAAATGTCTATGAAATTCTTCTAGGAAGGTTATAGTCATTTGACTATTTACAATATTCTCTTCCTGCAACAATTAACACTTCTGGTCTCTTTTCTCAACACTGAGTCATGACTATTCAAATATACTTTTTTGTCTTATATAGAGTTTATACAGCAGCTGGCGTGGTGGTTAAGGCATTAGAGTTTTACATGGAAGGTTGGGGTTCAAATCCCACTAATGCCACCCAGATAAGATGTGCTTTAAATAACATACAATCCTTAATACTATGTTTAGCATGTATGCGTAGTGGTAAAGTAGATAAGAAGTTTTGGAGAAGATCTTGGGGTCGAATCCCCCCAAATCTGCTCCACAAACATATCTGCCAGCAAACTTCCTTCACCTCATTGGTGCCACGTGGCAATATCTGATTGGTCCATGTGGCTACCTTGATTAGTCCATGTGGTGGCTGCAGGTTGGTCCATGTGGCAACCAGGGGTTGGGCACTTTAATTTTGCCAAGTGTCAATTTCTCACTTTGCCACGCATCATTTAGTACCACATCACATGTCATCTTCACCATGCCACGTGTCAACCTATGAGTGCCACATGTCAATGCACCCCTGTCTTGCCTTCAACTTTCGAAGGCCATTACTTTTGCATACAACGTCCGTTTGAGCCCATTCAAAATGCATTGGAAAGCTCTCGACGAGCCCTACAACATAATGGACTTTTCATGAACTTTTGAAACCATTATTTTTGACACCATCAATTTGAATCGATTGTGGGGAATCCTCCTAGATCATAATTCCTACACAATGTGAAAAGATTGTCTCATCTCTAAAAACAACTCAGCTATACTTTCAAAACACAAGGTTTCAATTTGGATAACCATTGACCATCAAATTTGAATGGGACCATTGCTTCTCATGGACATGAAACTAATCCTGTAGGATCTAACACTTCAAACAGCTTAGAATACGAAAGTAAAACTATGTGTCATATGTCATCTTCACCATGTAGGAGCTGAAAATTAGCTCACACCCTAGAATCACCTACAAAACAAAAGATAACCTTCCACAAGAGAGTATGGAAAAATAATAGCTTGCTTGATATGATGATACAAATGTACCAGAGCCTTGCTTAAATAGACAAGGTGAGGGATAGGATTAGACAAGATTGTGACATGTGGTTTAATCCTATAGCATGAAACAACTAAATCAACAAATATTAAATGACCTAGGACTCAAGAATTAAAAGCCAAAAGATAAGATAAGATCTAAATGATAACTAAGACTTCTAGAAAGATTCCAAGGACCTAAGTAAACTTAACATGTGAATAGGACCTACTAGTCAACTAGATAGGTAAAATACCATATTCAAGCCAACACACCACAAGTTTTATGACTCTCCCAAAAATATGTGGCCATATCATGAAGCTCTAACTCCTTGTTTATGCCACAAAACTCTGACATTGTTAGCCTTGTTCTACACAGTTGTTTTGCAGCATTACCGAAAAATTCTAAAACAAAGAATATGAATAGACAAAAGACAAACAATTGTATTTCTTGTAACTGTCGCGACTTCATCTTCTACACTAGCATGCTAATGTAACATAGCTATCCTTTAATGGAAGGCAATTCATGAAGCCATCATACATCCAACCTCTTAGATCTTTTATGAATAATTTGCATGCTACAATCTTACAAAATTTTTGTGCAAACATGATGTCACACGACTTGTGTGCTCTCTTTGTCTAAACCCTTTGATTTGATATTTGCACTCTACCATTCTTTAATTGCTTCTAGTCATAACACAACTGAATCTATTTTGATTGTGTTCCTTGGAGACACCTAGGCGCAAATCATAATATTATAATTGGGAAAACAAAATGGTGCAATTAAGACCGAGGTCCCTTACTAGGTAGCCCAATCTTGCAGCCGTGACACACAACGAAAGCACCAATTCATAAAATAACACATTTTCATTTCATTTATTCAAATATCCACTATCACAACAATCTAAATTTAAAATGTTTATTAGAGAACGAAAATCTGCTTCTTTTCCATCTTCTTAACGTCACGGTTTCCTTCAGCACATATCCCATTTCTAGTGCATTCCATTCCGAACCTCTCTTTCTTCAATCCTTGTATATGGAGACTTCTATATTTTTGGCAACTATATCTCTCCATTTCACTCTAAATATGCCAGTCATCTTCCTAGCCACAAGATTATTCCTCCTATGTTTTTCCCTCTCTCTTCAGCTTCCAAAGGCCCTCTCTGTTACACCCCCTTTCTGTCGTCCTCTAAAAAGACCTCTCGCAACATATTAATTTTTCCTTTTATACTTTCCCCCCCAAACAATTGAATTGTTTCATGTTTTCTCTTTCAGGATTTGAATCATCACAAGCATTTCAACCGTCGCTTCAAATTATCTCCTTTAACCTTCTCGCAGGTCCATGTGTCACCTCTTTCTTTGTCAGGGTTTTATCTTCCAATCGGAACCAAGAATCATCCACCCTTTACTAGAACTTCCAACCATATTATGCCACGTGTCAACATGTGAAAGGTCCACAAAATGCTAGTAAAGTCTTCGTCAAAGTTTTCCACCTCACTAGGAACTCTTGTTAATCTAAATTGGAGTCTCTTGTCACCCTTTACTTTCCTTTATCCTTGTTGGAGATTTCAAATCCAATGGGAACCGACACCTTTTGCTTTTCTTTACTCCTTATCAAAGTTTCAATCTCATTTATAACAAAGCACTTCTAGTCCTTTATTGAGGCTTCAGCCCTCATTAGAAACCCGAACGCCTATCCTTGTTAATCAAAGTTTTGGCCCTCATTATGAACCCGAACACCTATCCTTGTTTATCAAGGATTCAACCCTCTAAGGATCTTCATGCCAATTCCAATTGTCGAAATTTCAAACTCTGTTTAGAACCCATGTTCTTCTTGTTGGTGATTTCACAAAGGTTAGGAACTTGTTAGCACTTAAAGAGAGGATAGGGACCCATCGGAGCTAGCAAAAGTTCTGAGAACTCCCCTAAACCCCGATTTGTTCCCAAGGAGGTCCAAACCTCCGATTTGACATAACTTACTCAATTTTTGCCGTTTTTCCACCAAATTGAAACCATGGATACCCATTAAGGCCTTTAACAAGTTTACATCATCCTTTGCCCAAAATTTTACCTTGAAGATTGTCCCCTGAAGAAAACACCAAAACCAACTGAAAACGCACCTAAACCGAACCAAAGCTCAATAGGAACTACGAACAAAACTTGAAACGTTTTTGGCCAACACAAGATCCCCTATGGACCCAGATGTTCCGACATCAGAAAATCCTGCAAACAAAATTAAATGCATTTCAAATCTCACCTCAAAAAATAAATTAACTGGTCACCAAAATGGATTAGGATGAAAAACTCAAAGCCGCCATTAATTGATTGGCCATGCTGAAACAATTCTACCATTTCAGTTCTTTTAAGAGGTCAAATCTTCCTAGTCTTCTCATTTATAGATTTTCAATATAATGTTAGCAATACTAGTATTATCCTCAATATCTTGATCCTTAATTGCATTCTTGTGCATCCACGATAGTGATATTTATTCCAAGAACATCAAACATATCTCTATTAATTGTTTTACTTTAGAATGGTGCAGGATCTGCTTGATTAATTGTCAGAATTGACATTGTAATCATACCCATAGAAGCAAATATTGTTCTCGGGAATTTCTTGGCACCCCAAAAGATAAAATATACTTTCAATTTCTCATGATATTATAGAAAAAAAACCGAGAAAATATCAGGAACCCAAAAAATGTAGTGAATTCAAAAAGAGAGAAATGCCTGATTTTTCTACATTTAAGGCCATCCTAATTACATAGAGAGCAAGAGTGAAAGTAAACAAGAGTGTAAATCATGAATTAAATATGGATTTTTCTCATTAGTTTTGAGATTGCTGATTACAAATAATTGTAATATAAATGTCTCTAACAATGTTAATAAATAACTCTGTCAGAATGATAATGAACCTTTAATGAAATAAAATGCAGCTATGGTAAATACAACTCATTAGCCCTACCATTCTCCTAAACAATCAAGTCGAAAAGAATAAACTATACACAAAATGATAACTACAGTTGGCAACACAAGTCTCCCTAACCTCTTCAAATAACTCTACAACAATGGCAACATTCATGCCTGGCATTTTAGGACAGCAATGTCCTGTCTTAACAACATTTCATACTAATCACTTTGATCAGCAATATTTCCTATAATGTTGACAGCAGTATTGATGCCCATATTAATTGATCACAGTACTAATAAAGATGCTACTGAACACTATACTGATCAAGAATGTATAGATCACAGTTATGATAGAATGTTACTAATCAGTAATCATAAGAAGATAACTCATCACAAAAGGACTTATGTTAAAAGACAATAATGATGTCAACAATCTCAACAAGTACGACATCATTAACAGTTGATCTGTAACAATAAAAATTCCCAAACAATTACCTCAATCATGAGGATTTTACAAATGAAATAACAACAATATCCATTGATAAGTAGAAATGATAGCAAATCAATGACAACACTAACATTTGTGATGCAACAATAATGACAAGTCAAAGGAGAGCATAATCATTTGACAGTCTTGTCTAGTAATCACTATGGTCCCAGTCATGAATAATGACAGCAGTGAGTGTTGTTATCAAAGGCAACAGTCATATTCACTAATCACAATAATGATAGTCATGTTCCCTATTCACAAGGTTTTCAAACCCTATAATATCAGGTGTCTTGACAACTGTAGATAACCACATTCATTTTTGAAATAACAACAGCAATAATTGTCATTGCCAATTTGCAACAGATCTAATTGCTCTTCAATAATGGCAACTGGAAATCTTAATAGCTCCTTACACCTTTTAAGTTGTATAATCCATTTATAAACATTTTAGAAGAGAATGACCAAAAACTTGTATGTCTAATTTACTGTGATATTACCGATGACATATCACCAATAATTTATATTGGTGAAAATTTTGGTCAAAGATATTTTGAAAAACACAATATTTTCAAGAAAATGTCAGGAATCCTGCAAAGAAAAGATATATCACAAGATTTTAAAGATAGCTTCTATGAATTGCTACCTTCTAAGGCATTTACCTTCTCCCTAAACGGACTCTTTAGAAAGCAGCACTTATTTTCCTAAACCCAGTTTAACTCCTCAGGGATCATCAACCTCCATCATTCTTGATTTTAGCACTTCAGGGAGCTGCTTCCTATCCTTGAACTTACTCTTATGCCAGAGGTTCTTTTTCTACTTCTGTGTCCTTTTTATTCTTTTGGATTTCTTCAGTATTCAAATATTGCACAGTAAGATTTGTTCTTATCGTATCTAGTTGCTATGTGTACATATCCAAAACAATTTTTACAAGTGTTGTCTGAAGCAAGAACATTATCATCTCAAAATAGCCCAGCCAACCTTCACAAATGATTTTTTAAATATTGTAATATAAAAACCCCATACTGTATGCTTCACGATAAAACAGTGCCTGACCAATGACAATGGTCTCTAAACAGCACTAAACCTGAAGATATAAAAGTTTATGTATTTGTTAAACATACGTTTTCTACATACCATTCTAATTTTTGGAAAATCATTCACATGTTAAAATCATACAACTAGAGAATATAGAATAGATTTGCATCCACAATTATGTCATGTCCCCTTCCCAAGTGTAAGTCCAACGAAAACCCTTAGCCTATCTTTTCATTTCACATAGGCTAATGGGGTGGTGTAAGGGAAATGATTTGACTTAAGATGTCCAAAAAGTAACTTTAAGTTATATTTCAAAAAGCCAACTTATGTTTCATTATTAAAATAAAGGTCGTTTTAAAAGAGGTACCAAAAGTGATGCTACAAATAAAGTTTGGAGGGAAAAAGGAGAAAAAGATTATTATTATTTTTCCTCAGAAAGGTCTATATAAGGAGGAGTTGAGGAATGGAGACGATTACCATTTGAATATTCCAAATTCATTTCTCTTGTAAATGAACATTGTTCATCTTTTCTACCCAAGGAAGAAAACCCTTTGGTAAAGAATGGAATTGAGGATGAAAAACCTCCTATTCATTTGAATAATTCCATCCAACAATTGTTATTGTGTTGATAAGATGCAAAGTTCTTCCAGTTTTAGTTACTTGTTTTGTGTGGAATTTTCAATATACATATTTTAGTTTGGCGTGAAGTTTCCTATTTTGATCTGTGAGATGTTATTATGCTAACGATTTTTAAGTATATATGGTAGATTGATATATCAGGGATTAAAATTATTAATATTATATTTGTTTTGACTTTGCTGGTTGTTCCTAACCTAACCGTACCACTTAACTGATATTGTTGCAAATATGAGTATTTATTAAGCGTTGCCGTACTGTTTTTGGTGCCTGATTGCAGAATTTAGTGATTATTTAAAGAGGTCGTAACGTCACATTTCCTTGATCACACCTCTTTTAAGTCTCAAGGACTATTGCACAAATGATAATCAGCATAATATCATATTATGATTTTGCTTGCTGTTGTTTGGTGAATTAAGGGGATCGCAGCCTTATTTAGCTGCTGGGTAATTGTTGTGCCACCCACAGTACCATCACTCAAGGAGTTGTACCATCCAAGGTATGATTAATATTTCAGTCATGCAAGATATTATTATTTTGGGTAATTATACCAATGGTAATTCTGTATGAAATGTGCTAGACAATTTTTTCTTGGGATTTTCACAATCACAACCAGCACTAAGCCAACTGATTAGCGTTGGCTCCAATTTAATAAGCAAACTGAAAAACACTCAACACCAAGAATGTGCCCTAAAACCCGATGTGAGTGAGGGGCTAGCATATGGTGGAGGAAAATGCTCAATAACTGAAAGTAGTGAGGTGGTGAACCAGCCATGAACAATTTCCACACTTCCACTTATTCAGTGGGGGGAAAAAAGAAACAAAGCAAACTAATTCATCCGCTGCAGCAAGCATCCACTTGTGAGTGGGAATTCACCACTTTTCAGTGGGTACAAATGAGAAATTATTAAGTTCTTTTTCCACACTGGCGGTAAACCATCCAGGGGTTACAAATATGAGAAATTAAGCACAAGTAAGCAGTAAAGAGTGACTGAAACAGTACTATTGTTTTCAGTCTTACAATATAAAGAACTACTACAAATTACAAGTGATTACAATTAGAATTGAAGCACAAGAAATAGAAGATCTCCCTCTCTAGAATCTCTCAATTATTGAAGTAATGAACTAAAATCAAAGACTGAATGAAACTGATATAAAATCAGCAATCTGAAAGTTTGAATCAGCAAACATCAACTCACCAAAAATGTCAAATCTCTTACCACACTCCAAGGACTTCAACCAAACTGAAAGTGTCTCTCTTCTATAGCTAGGCAACCAAGAAACCATCACTTTCCAACCTTCAAACTCAGCAAAGACAACCAGCACACATTCCAAGGCAATAAATGAATGGTACGGCCCTAGGAGAGGGTCGACCTCACTTATAACATCAACCACTCCATATTAAATTTTGTCCTTGCACCAAAAGGGGCACCTCTAACATATAGATGGATAGAAACAATACCCACGAGCAAACAAAAATCACCCAAAGAGCTGTATGCAAATTCGACCTTCAGCCATGAGTGAACCAGCAACATCAAAATCTGATAAACTCCAAAATTCTTCAACTATTAAGCTCAATCTGCTAGTCTGGATGAGAAGCAGCCTGGAAAACCAACTAAGTGTTATCTTTCAAACACGAAATTGGATTAGAACTAGGAGGTAAGCATCCCTCGAAGTGAAAATCAAGTTGTCATTCCGACTGCATAACAATAGCATAAACATTGGATACCCAAATGCTGGAGCAAAGTCTTTCTTTTATAGAATTGGAGATGACCTTTCAAATTCCAAAACTCCCTCCAAGAAAGGGACGCCCATTCACCTTTTTGAAATATTTAAATTTAAAAAACACTTTATTCCATCTTATTTTGGCGTCCAAACTTCATGGCACAATAAACATTATAAAATATCAATTATTCCCTCCATGAGGCGTCCACCTTTTAACACAACTTCAAGTCATTACACTAGGCCAAGGGGTCAATTTAAAAATATAACATTAATGACTTGAATTAACTTATTTCTCCAATATTTCACCTCAGAAGTCAAAACCAAACATACTCAACTGCTCCAACTGAAATGGAGAACTTATTGAGATGCTGTCAACAGGACCACTGCCAAAATTAGAACTTACTAAAAATAGTAAATTCCGAGAAATGCCAAAAACCCCCAAACAATGGAAATCCTAATTTCACCTCAACGAGCCTACGGACTTCTGGAATAGGCTAATGAGCTATTAAAGAGCGAAAGGCTAAAATGGGGACATTACACTATAGATGAAAGTTAGTACCTCTAAATAGTAAATTAATCACTTTTATTGTAAAATTTATGAACAGGTTACTGCCAGAATTATTAGAGTTTAGAAATGGATTAATATATTATAAGTTTAGATGGCTATGCCACCATGACATAAATATTCGTTTTCATTTCTGGCATTTATATTTCTAATTATAATCTGTGCAGTTCTCCACCAAATTCAATAGTTGTATTCAATCTGGAAGGCTTGCTGCCAAAAAGTATTACATTTTTTCCACATTTTGTATTGGTGGCTATATCGAGTTGTGTAGTTTTCCGCCAACATGTTATTTTCTATAATAATCAATCTAACCTCTTTCACTACCTTGCCCACATGGGGATCTTGGTGATCAAAAGGTGTTGCAGTTTCATGCTTGATCACTGTTAAATTGCAAAATTTATAAAAAAATCAATTTAAGATATTACAAATTATTGTTGAATAATAGAAATAATCAATTTAGTCCATTTAGTCAATTTAGGGTTCATACTTGATCATTGTGAAATTGCAAAATTCAGGAAAAATCCAGTTAGGGTTATTCCAAATTATTGTTAAATAATAAAATATTCAATTTGTAACAGACATTTGTGATTTTTTTACATGTGACTCAGTTTTGACCGTAAAGGAAAAGAACCCCCCCTGCTTATCTTCATACCACATGTACTAATCTCTTTGCACATTCATGCACATCAGATTTATCAGAATTTCTATGATTTTGTATACAAATAAATTATGAGGCAAATGTTTTCTAAAATAAAAAATAGTTCAAATGCTTATAAAAATGATTTGTGATTATCAGTACAAATCCTGATTTTAACCTAAACTTTATATAAGAGCCATCCCATTATTATATGCTTTTTTATTAATTATGTAAATCCATTAAATTTCGGTGGCTCATGATTTCCAGACAACAAATATCCATTTAATTCTAAAATGAAGATACTCGAGAATCAAAATGCATATGGTCAATCTTAAATTCTAGACAATAATGAGACTTAGTCTAGCTGCAACCAAAGAAACATTCACAAGTCATTTCATAAAATAAGTGCCAAAATCTTACCAAGAATTGAAGAAGATAAGGTATATGTGATTCATGAGGCTGAAAAACATGATTCAGTATCCCACCACCCTGCATGACATCCATCATTTTAATTTTTTTAAATTAATGTAAATTTGAAGCAGATATTTGCAATAAAATTGACAACACATAATGAGAATCAAGACAAACTATGAATGAAAATAGTATAATTAGATAAGTAGGAGGTTTTTTCCATGGCATGTAAAATTATGATATTGCTATCAAGATTTTCAACCATGTAGTTTTTTGAGTCAAACTCACTGACCCATGTTTCATGAGTAGGGTTCACAAGAACCCATCTCTCATGATAATGAATGGTCCACTTCGCACTCATTGCATCTAGGTGATGCTCACAGAGGTGAAGCATTGGGCCTTCCCGGGAGGTCACCCATCCCAGTACTACTCCAACTCAAGCGTGCTTAACCATGGAGTTTTCCCCAAGGTTAAGCCCGCTTAGCTTGCAACCCCATTTACAAAACCTTCAGCACATGTTGTGTCTTATGAGCCATTCATTGTAGAGCCCCTTTAGCTCATCAATTGATAAGTAGGAGGTATTTTCCACAGCATGTCAAATTATGATATTGCTATCAGGATTCAACCGTGCAGTTTTTTGAGTCAAACTCATTCACCCATGTTTCATAAGTAGTTCAATGATCCACTATAGGGAAATTCTGTTAAATGAGAGACAAAAATCAATTAATCAACCTCTCTGTTTATAAGTTACAGATGTCCCATTGCTAGATTCTTATACAAAACTGGCCTCAGCAATGCATTCGATAAAGAAATTTATTGTATTAAGTTAAGAAGGATGATGCAAATCATGTAAAAATGTACAGAAGACATGAAGCTGCATGTAATAAGGTGCAGCCATTTATAATATGATAATATTATCCATAATACATATTATACAACTAATATATAACAAATGCAAGACATGGTCTCCAAGAAACACCTAAGGTAAATTATCAACCTAATGAAACACCTAATCTAAATTGCAAAGTTAACAAATCAGTGGTTTTTGATAAATTTATGAATGAACTATTTTATGACGGGTGACTTTAATAAGTGATGTAATTATGTGATGGGTTGTTGGTTAGCAGTTATTATAATACCAAAGACTATTTGGCTATGGGAATTTCAACCTATATGAGGCCCATGTTCAATCTTCCGTCCCTATGGCAAGAATTGCACAGCAGAGACCATAGGAGAGTTATCCACTTTGGGCACCATTTGTAACTAGTGATCACCTGCCATTGTGCGCTTATGTGACCATGACTCAGCAAATTTCTGTGACTCTCTTTACAGCCAACCCCACAGAGCTTGACTTGAGATACTATGCCCTCCATCTGTCAAGAAGGTATAGTGTGTCCATTATATCTGAAGCTTAATCTGGGATGATTGATCTCTTTACTTAGGTCAAGGGGGGAAGCAAATCTTTGTATAGCCCTGGATCTTGTTCATATGTTTCTTATTATGTAATATGACTCAAATTTTACTGGAAACAGAAAAATCTAAAAAACATATAAAGCTTATCTGAAATGATAGATCTCCATACTTAAGTCATAAGGGGAAGAAATTCTCAGATAGCCTTCGATCTTGTATACTCTGTTTACTGTGTAACATGACTCAAATTTTAAAGGATAAAAAAGGATATAAAAAATGATAGGGACAAACCACCTATCTTAAGTTGTTAATCAATGTGATAAGCAAAGGTACATATTAAACTGCGATTAAATAACATCAATAACTATTTGAGGAATGCAATTTTACATATGGCAAGAAAAAATTGGAATACCCTTGCATTAAATATTTTTGTATATATTTTAGTATTTAAAATTAAAAAATCCTCAACCACAATCATCAGCATGATGATAACACACAATTTTATTCTGATTGAGATAAAGCTAAAACAAATTTTGTCACCAAGGTTTATAAAAACTTACCAGAAGCAATGCAGCTACGCGATTTACCTCCTCTGGATAGTATCTTTCTTTGGCATTAAGGTCCAAAAACTAAGAACCTTTATGTGATAGCCAACAAAAGAGAAGTCTGATAATTTAAAAAAGAAAAAGCAAAAAGCAAAAAAAAAATACTTACACTGATGAAGCTGAAACAACACTCACCACCCAAAAGTATTAAATTTGCTAGAAAAATTAAAAAAATCCAACAAAATTATATCAAATATCCAGATGCTAAATAGCAGTATTTCAAAAAAATGTTCACTAGGAGTGATAAATAGACTTCCAAGGATGAGGATGAATGTTGGCTGGCTAAAGCCAAGCACAAGCCAAGTGTCCAATAACAGTGAAAATACAATCATGGCAATTAGTTCAGTTTACATGAGGTGAGAAAGAAAAACTCAAATGAATTGAACTAAGTGCCTGTGTAGATATATACAATGATAGATATTGACAAGTTTAGCGATCACCACATGGAGTGAGTCTCATCGATTACTTGTGACAAAAAGTTCAACAATGTACAGCAGCAAAAGTTGTAAAACATCATGACTACCACTAAGAGACAAATCGTAGTTAATTATTCTTCAATCAAATTATTTCTATCGCAAATATATTAAACATAAGTGTCTCTGAATAATGATGAGTAAATCTGTTTTGATATTATTTGTTTAACATATCTAACCAACATGGTAAAACTTTAGAGGATACAAAATGATTTTTATAAATAACTGATCATAAGAGTAATGACCATAAAATTTCTTGGCACGCACAAGACTGCAGCGATGAACATGCTGCCTTTTTGCACCAATACCACTGCTCAGCTGACAAGTTTTACAACATCAAGAAATGAGAACCAGAACAAAATTAAGTTCATCAGATCCTTGTAAGAATAAATGTGAAAGAACAAGTTCTAAAAATATAGGAGTGATGCACATTGCACAACTGAGTGGATTAGTTCTGCCAGGCAAGTAAAGTGCACCTTCATAGCTTTCTCAATAGCAGAGGCCAAGAGACGAACATAAGCATGACCTGATAAAACAATTGAGAACATTATTGAGACTCCTAAACACAGTTGCATTTTAAAATGTATAAAGGTATTGAAACTCCAAAACACAGTTGCATTTTAAAATGTATAAAAATCCATGGAATCATGACAAAAATTCAACATTGTAGGGAACAACAAATAATTTTCTTTTTGGATTATATAATTTATATTGAAACAGAAGTATTACATCTGCAGGAGTTTTTGTTCAAAAGACAAAGCAGAGGGTTGCAGATATCCACTTAAAAATCAGTAAACACAAATCATTTTCAAAGCAGTTTAAAAAATGGCCTTTGGTTTCCCAATGAAGAGGCAAGCACTGTTCATCAGCATCTACCCAACCTCAACAGAAACCCAATAACCCTTATAAAACAATAGAGTTCAAGTAGATGCTATTTAGCAGAATTTTCAAAGAAACTGCAGAATCTGCAACAGCACAACAATTTTTTGACGAAATGCCCTTCTGATGCCTAAAATACATACAGGCAATTGCAACAGGGATTAAATATGAGTGGGCAGCATTTGTGGCTCACAAAATTAATACACATTTGTTAAGGTGTAAGTCAAATATTACAAATGGGTTCACATGCTCTCTGTACACTCAAACATTAATTGATATATTAAATAACGAGCAGGAGGCTAAAATGTTACCCTCTATGTTCAAGCTGCGGATCTGGTTTAAAGGCCAGCTGAGTTGTATAAAGCATACAAAACTCAAATGAATAGGCAAGAAAATGCCTACTCAAAATGAAATACAGATGAAGTAGCTGACACTTCAATGGAGGCATTCATTATTAAGACATAAAGGACAGGAACAGGACATAAACACATACACATACATATGTATCTATGTATGTGTGTAGATATATTTATATATACATAACATATGTATACATATATATGGATGTCTATACATATATATACATACATACATACATACATATACATACATGTATATGTATATACATACATACATACATACATATATACACATACATATATATACATACGTGTGTGTGTATATATATATATATACATACGTACGTACATACATAGATGTAAATATGTATATGTGGTGGATCTTGCAAATAAACTCAAAATTTCATGCGATATAAATACCTTGCAATTGATTTGAGAAGACATATATAGCAGCAAATGAAAATAACCACTCAAAAAACAAAATAAAAATTATATTTATGTATGTATATACATACAAACATACATACATACATACATGCATATATATATGTAAACATGTATATGTGGTGGTTCTTGCAAATAAAGACATATATAGCAGCATAATGAAAATAACCACTCAAAAAACAAAATAAAAATTATATTTATATATGTATATACATACAAACATACATACATACATACATGCATATATATATGTAAACATGTATATGTGGTGGTTCTTGCAAATAACCTCAAAACTTCATGCAATATAAATACCTTGTAATTGATTTGAGAAGACTTATATTTAGCAGCATTATGAAAAAAATAACTCAAAAAACAAGAAGAAAATTATACGCATATGTATGTATGTAATAGTGAACGAGACTCGCCAGGACTCGGCGAGTCCTGAGCCGAGCACCCTTGGCCGAGTCCTGGCAGCCCGAACCCGGACCCGGACGCGGCCAAGTCCTACCGCGTCTTCGCCGGACTCGCCGGACGCATCACGTCCAGGAGAGTCTCGAGCCTTGGACACGGTCGGCGGCAACAAAGGCAAAAAAAACATATAAAGTAAAGTTTTTAGTTTTTTTTTTTTTACTTATATTATCTCCCCAACCCTAAAAGCAACCTCATTTCATTCATTTGGCAAAATAGGAGGAGAAGAGAGAGTTGTGATGAAAAAGAAGAGATCATTATAAGGCACCCAGCAAGCTGTTGAAGAGAAATCCAAGGTGTTAAATCATTTGGGAAGCTTCATACCAGCAAGGAGGTGCATTGAGAGCTCATTACCAGCAATTGGGAGGAGTTTGCATTGCATTCCAAGCTAGATTTAAGAGGTAAGTTTGATTTTAATTGGTTTTTTTGTGTTTTTTTAACAAATAATTCATTGTAATTTGTAAAATCATTGTTTTTTTGAGTTTGCATTTTATTTTTTACAAACCCTACTTGCAACTTAAATAATTTTAGAAACCCTACTTGTTATTGCAGCCACTTTCATTTGCAAATCAAACCATATTTTCACAATGTCTCAAACCCCAGGTAGAAAAGACCCTGCTTGAAAACATGCTGAAATATTTTCCGGAATGAAAAAAGAAGAGGCAAAATGTAAATATTGCAAAACAATATATCATGGAGGCATAAACAGATTGAAGTATCATATTGCACGCATACCCGTCCATGATGCAGTGGGCTGCACTGTAGCACCTCCTAAGGCTGTTCGTGAAGTGCAAGTGCAATTAGAAACATTTGAATTGCAAAAAGAAATGAAAAAGAGGCAAAGGCATGAGTTGGTGAGTGTTGGACAGGGACTTGGTGCTGTTGGAGATGCTTCTTTCATGCCTCCATACCATCCTAGTGCTAGTGCTTCTGCTACTGCACCAACTATGCGTACTACTACTACTACTACTCCTCCTAGTGTTGTTGGCGCTGCTACTGCTAGTGGTAGTGGGAGTGTTAGCATTGGCCCTAAAGTTCATAAATCTAGGGTGGACTCATATTTTGTACCACGCAGTACTTCTGATTCCCAACCGTCGCTTGAGAGCATGGGTTGGAACAAGGACGCACATGATGCAGCCAAGAAAACAATTGCAGACTTCTGGTACTATTGCACCATTCCCTTCCATCTAGCCAGGTAATTCTTTTTCGTTTAATTGTTTTAAAATTTATATTTAAATTTTAGAATCTAGATTCTAGATGTATCTCATTATCGAATTCAAATTTAAAGTTAAAAACTTAAAACTTTTCATTTTACAATACTTATCTAAGTAACTTATTAATTTATTTATGACATGTTTTAAGTCTCCTTTTTGGCAAAACATGGTTGATGCCATAACCATATGTGGGGCAGGGTTTAAAGCCCCTACTCTAGATGAATTAAAGGGCCCACTTTTGACTCAAAAAGTGGTTGATGTAAAAGCACAATTAGAGGAGCAATGCTTGCAGTGGAGGAAGTTGGGTTGCACCATCATGACTGATGGTTGGACCAATAGGAGAAATAGGACGCTGCTTAATTTTCTAGTTTCCTCTGGAGGTAATTGTACTTCCCTCAATGCATTGATTAATTTGAAATTTGAATTTGATTTAGTGATTAATAATTTAATATGGCTGATTTATGTTTTTTAATTTATGAATAATTGATTTTTCTTATTTTTTCAGGTGATACCGTCTTCATCAAGTCTATTGATGCTTCCGCCCAATTCAAAAATGCCACATACCTTTGTGAGGCTATAGAGGAGGTGATAGTTGAGGTGGGCGAAGAGAATGTAGTTCAAGTGGTGACAGATAATGCAACAAATTATGTTGCTGCTGGTAAATTATTGATGGAGAGGCACCCTACTATATTCTAGACTCCATGTGCCGCCCATTGCATTGACCTCATGTTGGAGGATCTTGGCAAGCTCCCATGGATCAACAAATGTGTGGATGCCACAAAAAACATTTGCAAATTTGTATACAATCACACATGGGTGATTAACCTTATGAGGCAATACACGGGGTTGAGGGAGTTGGCTCATCCTGGCATCACTAGGTTTGCAACAAATTTTATCACATTGCAATCCTTGATTCAGTCAAAGGCAGCTTTAAGGTGCATGTTTATTGGTGAGGAGTGGTCTTCCTCATCATATGCTACAAGCACTGCAGGGATTGTTGTGGCTGATTGCATTTTTGATGAACCAGGGTTTTGAACACCAACGGAGGAGATTCTGAAGGTAAAATTTAATTCTTCATTATGTTTTAATTTTTATTCATATTTTACTTTTATTTGTTTATTTTTTTCACACTTACTTAAGTTAATGTTTGCAATTTGCAGTTTACCGAGCCCTTAATAGTTCTCCTACGAGTTGTTGATGGGGAGAAGCCCGCAATGGGCTAAATGTATGAGGGCATGGATAGGGTCAAAGAGGCCATTAGATCCGTCTATGGTAGAGTTGAGGAGAAGTATCATCCCATTTGGGAGATCATTGATAGGAGATGGCAACACCAACTTCATAGGCCCATCCATGCAGCCGCATGTTTCTTAAATCCGGCCTTCCAATTCAAACGTGATTTTCGTGCAGATAGAGAGATTCTTAGTGGGCTCTACTCGACGATAAAGCAGATGTTGTTTGTTGTTACTACACAAATAGTGCACGAGATAGATGCCTTCACTAAGGCACAAGGAGACTTATTTGCACGTCATTTGTGCAAAGAGAGTAGGACGACATTACTACCAAGTAAAAATATATTTAAGGGCATAATTTTCATCTTTTTATATTATAATTTATTATTAACTGTTGAACTTGAAACTTGAAATGAGATTGATTTTGTTTCTTTTTCTCATCTCAGATAGTTGGTGGGAGATGTTTGGTTTTGATACACCAAACCTTCAAAATGTTGCCATTCGTATATTGAGCTAGTCATGCAATTCATCTGGTTGTGAGTGCAATTGGAGTATGTTTGAGCACATACACTCCAAGAAGTGCAATAGACTATCAGTGGAGAGGATGAATGATTTGGTATATGTTCATTACAACCTTCAGCTCAGATACAGGAAGTTTTTTGACCACGACAACACCTCGATCAGGCTAGAGGAGGTTGATCCATAGTCTGAGTGGATCACTGAGGCTACAGATACAGTCTTTAGTGACGAGGACCTTGATTGGGTGGACCAAGCAGAGAGAGAGGTTGAGGTTGTAGCCATGGCTAAGGAGGAGGCTAGAGCACGAGGAGACACAGCTGTTGTTGGTGAGAGTGGCATGGAGAGTCAAACAAAGGCAGAGACTATGGCTGCAGATGCTACATCATCGAGGACCCTTAGAAGCCTTCGTAGGAAGGATGTTGGCTCCACTAAGCCATAGACTTGTGGCTATTTTTTTGATATTTCATATTGATATGGAACATTTGATGTCATGGATTTCATATTCCATGAGTTTTGTATACATTTGACTATATTTATATATCTAAGTATGTTATTTCCTTCAACAGCTCGACTACAATTTGTGTTGTATACTTGTGTATGTGATCAAATTTGCTTCTATTTAATGATGTTATTGTGTCTTTAAGGTTTATTCAATAAAGGGTGCTTGAAACAAGTTTTAAATCCTTAAAAATCTCTAAATTTCTAGGGTTTTTTCAACTTTTTTCATTTTGTCGAGTTTGCGCCAAGTCCGGGCGCCGAGTCTGAGTCACCCTAGCCGAGTCTGAGCCGAGTCCAAGTCTCGTTACTGTGGTATGTATATATATACATATGTATGTATGTATGTATGTGTGTGTATATATGTGTGTGTGTGTATACATATGTGTATATAATAATATATGTATGTATGTATATATATGTATGTATGTATATAAGTATGTATATATATATGTATGTATGTATATGTATATATGTATGTATGTATGTATATGTATGAATGTAGATATGTATGTATGTATGTATGTATGTATGTATATGTATATGTATGTATATATATGTATATATATATACCCAAGATGTATTCATAACTCAATCATTGGATCTTGCAAAGAAACCCAAAAAGTCGAGCAATTAAATACCACATGAATGATTTGAGAAGATTCACACATAGCAACATACTACAAATAGTCACTCAAAAACAACAACAAAATTACAAAAGAATATATTTTATACATTTTCAATTGTATAATTAAACTCTTAAACATCATAAACATTTAAAGAGCTGAAAATCAAATAACAATATCTATAACATTGAATAATGACCATTGACATTTGAAAATTTAGATCCAAAATTGAGTAGAACTCGAAAATATGAATGTGAAATTGTAAATATAAATACTCACTTGTTGGATTATCAACAATCATGAAAATTAACGTTTGAAGATGGCCCCATTTGGTTTTGTTTTTAATTTCACAAATATCTTGATGTGGAGGACATCAAGATGTTCCTCAATGTCTTAGGGCATTTGGATGCCTCAAATCACCCTATAAGGCCCATCCATGTTTGAGTCTTGCCATGTCTTCATCTATTAGTGACACTTATGCTTTAGCGCATTTCAACACTTGATTGATAGATAGACTATATATGCTTGTATATGCATTAGATTATTGATGTGAGATGTCTATGATCATGTGTGTGCTAACCCATACGTTGTATTGATCATATGTTACATAATTATGTTCATGCATTGATATTATGCTTGAGATTATGCTTGAGGGACACGGTTGGCTTTATTGTGATGCCATCTTGCGTGTTTGTATGAATTTAATTACAGAGTCATTTAAGTGCTAATTATGAAGCTTATTGTGATTAGTGCATTATGTTGGACATAATGGTAATACATAGAAAATAGATGATATATTTAATTATCATGCTTTGTGATGTTATGTATACCTTGAGTTCCATGTACATGAACAGGTTGATATATTGGCTAACATGTTTTGGCTATGATTTTTTATTGGATTTGATGTGTGTATTGAGTGTGTAAGACTTGAAAAAATGATTGGCCAATGGGAGGCATGTGGAGTAAATTGTCATAGATCATTAATCTACCTCACTTCACCTTGGGGTGTAATGAGACCCCTACTCATGTCTAAATTGGCATTTTAGTCATTTTGGTCATTTTGGTCATATGAGACTCAATAATGATTGTGACTGTGTGATTGTGTATCCATAGTCATTTTGTCCTCTACATGAGTTTGTGTTGTTTTCCACACTTCTTCAAATGGAGTAAAATCATGAGTTAGTGTATAAATTCAATTTAATTGAATTTTAGAATTTAATTTCCTTTAATAAATTTAATTAATTTTAGTTATTACTAAATATGAATTATATATTCTATTTAATTTAATTAAATACTTGGACGTTTCTATTTGAAACAAATTGATTTGAGATATTTTGGAGGTGGAATCATTCTTACTCCACCTTGTTTAAACATGCCTCACATGCATGTTCACATGGCTTGTTTTGAGATATTTGTTCTATTATTATTTTATGAATCCACTTGTGAATTGGACTTTTCTTTTGAAGTTAATTCTAATTATCTTATTTATTTTGATTTATTTGTGAACTCTTTTTGGGGAATTGCATTTGTTGATTTTTTTTGGTCTTGAGCTCCCTTGAGTGGGAATTGACACACGTCAAGATGTGTGAACTTGAGGTTAAGTTTTATTTAGCTGCATGCTTGGCTCAAAGCATGAGCTTCTTTTTAGAAATCCATTATTCTTGTTTTTGGGGAATGGAGTTTCGGAGAGCATTAAGATTGAGTAGAGCTCTAACGGAGGTTTAATGGTTTTGAGAGCTTGGGAAGGCTATGGAATTTAACGCCTTTGTGGATTTTTGTTTGTTGCTTGTGGATACTCTCCCAATGGAAGGGTACACTTCCCACATTCTTGAAGATGTGAGTTTTGAGAGAGCAAGATTTCTCTTTGGTAGAGTTATGGAGGCTTTCCTCTTGTTTTAGATTTAAAGCTTAATAGAGCTTCTCATGGTGTCTTGGGGAAATTCTTAGAAGGTTCGAGAGCAATAGAAATTAACTTCTCTTCATGTCTATGGTCTTTGCTTGCAAAGGGAGTTATTCTTCTTTGTTTTAGTAATTTTAGTTGTTTTCTCTTCATTGATAAATATGAAATAAATAGAGGCTCCTATGTTGGTTCAATTTTAGCTAATATACCTTGTCTTATTTTATGCATTGAGATCTTGTAAAAATCCTTGCATCTTTTTGTTAATAGGAAAGTTTGTTTGGAGTTTTTTAAACTCTTTGGTTTGGTTTCAAATCCCTAGATGTCTTAAAATGGCTTTGGTCAGATTATTTAGCTTTCAAACTTTGTTGCTTTATAATAACCTTGTGAATTAAGCTATTGGATTTTGTGTAAAACCATATGTAGCCTTTGTGTGGCTTTGCATGAAAATGGGTGTTCTTGGTTGGAGGTAGAAGGCTCCATTAGTAGATCTTGTTATAGCTCCAAGTTGTATCAAACCTTCTCCTTTTCTTTTTTAGTTAAACCATGAGTGGTATTGATTATGAGTAATCCTTATGTATACCATATGTGTCTTGAGAGACCATTGATGTAGAATTTATGACTGTCTTGGGAAATCATTTGTGTGAACTTGTGTGTAAGTTTCTAGTGAGAGACCTTTGTGAGATCCTCTAATAAATATAAGTGTTGTGATCCATGACTCTTCTTCTTTGTAGCTCAAGGTTTGCCTAGAGTGGCAATGGACAGCCATAAGCACTCAATGATGGTAATACGGTAGGGTAATTAGTACTCTTCCATTGGTCCTTTTTGGTGGAATCTCTCTTAAAATTTGTTAATGGTATTTAAGGAAATTGTCTTTATCTACATTAACATGTATGTGTCTATAATCTATGGAAAGGTAGTTGAATTTGTCAACTCATTCATGATTACCATATATGGAGAAAATGTATGATAAATGAGTTAAAACCATTTGGGTGAATATGGTCATTTTTATGTAATTTTCATAAGTTTTTTAATAGTTTTTTAATTCTATTTCATGGATGTGCGATTTATTATCATTTAAACCTATTGGTAAGTCTTAGATGTTTTTGGATGAAAAGATACTAAGGATATGGTGACTTTAGGCCTATGTTGCCTTTGAAAAATGTAAAATAATTGTTAAACATTACATTTGGAGTTTCCTTCTATTTTACCATGCTAGACATGTAGGAGAGTATTACATGCTATTTTGATTTAGAGAGAAAAACCATATTTTATCACCTTGTGAGAAAATTTGTTAGAATTGCCATATTTGCATACTTGCTGGCCATCACAGAACCTGTTCACTGTTTTGGGCAGTAATTAATCTGCCGGAGTGAACACAAATTTACCAGGGTGAATGCCCTATTGAAAGGGGCAAACACACCCAAAAGAGTTGGAAATCTATCTCAGGGTTAATATATGCAAATGAAATTTGTTTCTGAGGACTGTTTGATACTTTTCCAATACTTGGGTTGCTAAACCATTGACATGTATGTATTCCTTGATGAATAATCATTACTTGTGTTCTTGTCTTCTTTAATTATCTTATAGGTTTTTATATCAATGTGTGTGTAATGAAATGATGGTTGTTGAATATGAGGATGAACCCATGCATGTGTGTATAGCTCCTCGTTCTATCTTGTTATTGTGTATACTCCTATGTATAGGCAAGAATCTAATTCAATCATATTTAGTAAAGGAAAGGATGACCTGATGTATGCTTACTCTCTTCAATGAAGAGATGCTAATGTAGATTACAGACTTAGTGATGCCGAAATGAAACAATGAGATCGATGGATGGATATGAGTGGTTAATTCTCTTATCCTTGTGTTGAGAAAGAAAGCATGCACTTTTATGTTAGGTAATCATTTTATGAGAACAAGTGTAGTTAATATCTTTCTAAATGCTTACTTATGTATGAGGTGGGAATTGAACCTCTTTATATGAGTGTGATCTTATTCTTCTCTTCTCTCTATGATTGTGTTTTAATGGTGAAACAGAAAGAGGTGTTACCAATTCAGCCCCTCAAGCCTACTAGTTCAAGTCCAGTCTGGCTTGGATATGGGTTCAGGTTCAATTCGCATTGGGGGCCATCCAAGGTGCCGCACCAACCTTGTGGGTCTGTCAGAGACAAACTTGGGCCAAAATTAACAGTTTTTCACACCCAGTCAGTCCTACCGAGGCAATTTTGGGCATTCTTTTAAGAAAAAAAAACTATTTTGGCATTTGACTTTGACCACATATCCCAAAACGCCCCCTAACCCTAAAACATGGATTCCAAGACATTTTGAAGGCAAAAACAAAGTCATTTCCCTTATTGTGAATGCACAACAAAAATATCATTCATCCTTGTTGAACTTTCATTCTTTCTTGTCATTGCACAAATAGAATTGAAGATTGATCCGTGAAGGTTCCAAAGTGGTTGGTTTGTTATTCCTACACATTTGCAAGAGCCCATTTGTTGCCAAGTAGATCATAGAGGAATATTTTTGCAAAAAGGATAGGTTTTTTTTCAAGTTTTTGGGTTTCTCTTTCTATATTTTTATTTTTACAAATGAACTCTCTTGTTTTGTTTCGAAATTCTTGTTTTTGTTTCCATTCTTCTATGAATCTATAACACATAATTTTTTTTCAATGAGTTAAGATATATATATATATATATATGTTTTCATTTCTTTCAATTCTTCAAATCTGTTGTTTATAGAACTTCTTGTCATAGGGAGTACAATGGCAACTAGTTCACCAAAATTCTCCCATTGGAAATATGTTGATATGATACAACAGCTTCCAAGTGATGGGGGTTATGTTTGGATTTTCCGTGAGTGTGATGTCAAGTATTCAAGCTCATACAATCAAGTGAAAGACCATTTGTAACACGTCCCTATACTAGGCATCAAAGCTTGCCCAAGAAAAATGGTGTACCTCTTCCAAAAGCACAAATCATTGCATATATTGATGAACAAAAAAAATTAGATCAAGCAATAGACCTCAAATCAAACCATCCTTTATTAAAGAAAGGATCTTGAGGAATGAAGCCCCCTGCACCACCTTATAATCTTCAACTTGTAGAGAGCCACCAATTTTCAGCCACACCTGAAGAAGCGCGGCCTTTACACATAAGAGATCAAAAGGACCATTGGAAATGGCATTTAAAAACGAGTCTCAAGAAATTGCCAATCAACACAAAGCAAGATGTCCCTATGCAAATGAATTGACTTTCAATGCTGTTCGCTCACCATATTGGCAACAAATGATGAAAACAATTAATGAGGCTCAAAAAGGGTACAAGGGCCTAGGTTTTGAGAAAGTGCATTGCCTTTTATTCGAAAAAGAGATGAAGTTCATAGAGGATTCATTGAAGCCCATAAAAGACTCCTAGGCAAAAATAGGGGTGTCTTACTCCCTACTTGGGAACCAAATCTATGGTAGCCAATGAAGTAATAGGAAAAGATGTCAACACTAAAGTTGTGAAATATCCATGTTGAAGTTGCAACAAAGCTGGCTCAAGATTGGGACCTATGTTGACTAAGGGATAAGAGATCAAAAGCACATGGAGTTCATCATCTATCTACTTAATCATAAATTGTCCCAAGCAAGACAGGTGGACTGGAAATGGAGAGGCAAGAATAGGCTCAATGTAGTGCTAATAGTTTTGTCCTACAAATATAACCACTAGAAGAGAAAGCAATATGGTGAGGTGTTGGTCAAAACACTTACTCATAAGTTGAAGCTAAAGTAGAATTGTACTCATCAAAACAATCACTATGGTCCATAGCACCAACCGTCTAAATAGTGCATAATGCCTCATGGTTAGGATGGCAAGTATCTAGTAGAGATGGTAATTAAGGAGAATCATCAATTTCAATGACAACTATAGGAAGGGAAGACAACATGCTTGGTTAAATAATTCAAAAAAAGTTGTTGTGTGGAATCCTTATGAAGATGTCATATTCATTAATCAATTGTTGCAACATGCTCATCATTTGGTGCATAAATTCAAGTTGAAATCCCTTTTGTTGTTGTTGATTTAGAATTTTTGTGCGAGGAGCTAGACCTTGTCAAGGTTTTGACTGGTGAATAAATGACTCTTGATACTACCAAAGAGATCCATGGTTCACCAATGTTTAAACTACAAACTTACATAGCAAAGAAACTCAAATATTTGATAGGTCTCTCCCTCTCATTCATCCTAGACTCTAATCACTTTGGCATTTTTATCAAGCCTAAGAGATTAGACAAGAAAGATATGTTGATAAGTTTTGACATAGTCTCACTTTCACTCAAACACTACATTACTGGTTCAGGTTCAGGTACAAAGATCTGGAAAATATATATTTAGGAGTTGGGTTCATTTTAAGTAAACATGTACAAAAAAATATATAAATCATAATAAGCACATATTTGCTGCCTGAAAACAGGATTTAAATTAAAAATAACACCTAACATGCATTTAACAAACAAAACCACCATCCCCCACTTATGGGGTTCAGCAGGTTAATCTGGCTTCTCATCCAAGAAAAGATATCAAGTAGTCTCCTCTGAAAGAAGCGTGGGTAAGGATAAATTTTGATAGGGCTTCGCGTGGAAACCCTGGAGAAGTTGGTGATGGGTGTGTTATAAGAAACTGGAATGGAAAAATATTATCGGTGGCAACAAAACAATTGGGGTGAGCAATGAATAACGAGGCAAAATTTCAAGCGGCCTTATTAGGTCTGGAGATGGGGAATTTTTTGAATTTTAAAAATGTACATTTAGAAAGGGACTCCCAAAACATTATTAATGCTATTCAGAAAAATCATTCACTAGATTGGAAACTAAGCAAGTGGTTGAGACAGATCGCCGAGCTATTAAAGAATTGCAATGACTTCAAGTTATCACATGTATACTGAGAAGGCAATGAGAGAGCGAACAAGGCTGCGAAGGTGGTAGTTGATATGGATCTAAGCAAAGTCGTGATGGATTCGACAAAGGAGTAGCACGTGTTCCACAATGCCAGGTGTGGGAAGATGTAGTAAATCGCAGATGTTTAAATGCGAAAGGACAGATGAAAATCATGAACGGTCAAGGCAAGAGTGTGGATGTATTCGAGCTCATTTGGAAATTATTGTGGCCTAGCTTTAGAGGAGGCGAAGGACGACATTTTCTCACATAATATCTTGAGCATCCACAAAGCAAGAATGGATACTACAGTGTGTGTAAAGGCCAAGAAAAGGCAAATGGCCTTTCTAGGAGAGATATCAAAGCGAAGGTTGATGGCGATTTTTAAGTCTAATGCTGGGGTGGTGCTACACACGATAAGGTTGGTTCTTGGTGATGTCTACACAAATGAGGTGACATGTTATCGAGTGAATACAGACATAGCTTCTATGTTCATGGCAATGTTGTTGGATGTGGGTGAAGAAACGAGGACAGGGGAGAAGATAATGGAGTGTCTAGTGTGGCTACGATGGCATTGGGGAATTAAAGAGATTTTTCGTCTTGCCTTGCCTAGGGTTGGCCTAGCGCTTGGAGGTGGGTTTTGGCTATGGATTGCAGAGCCACCGAATTCTGCTCAAGTGCCCTTTGTTCCTTGGGGGTTGGGGATGAATGTTAACCAACGATGACACCATGCTCACCTTGGCATCAATTTCCTCAAAACCCTTGTTGGGGAGAATTATGATGGTGTGGTCGACTAGTCTTTCACCCTGGTGAATCCACCAGCGATAGTGGAGATTGAAGATGGGGATGGTTAGATAGCAGGGGGTTTTGGGGAATGGTTGTAGCTTTTTTGTTTGTTGTCTTTTGGCATAGGTTAATACACGGTTGTGTAGGGTTGTGGCAAGGTTGTCGTGTCTAGGTAAGGGGAAGTAGGTATAAAGTCTGTTGTGTCTCAAGGCAACATATCCAAAAGCCATTTTGTGTGGTGGGCTTCATTTTGTATAGGGATTTTATGCAAAATTGTCATAGCTGCCCATAAAGGGGTATTAGATGTAATCTCTTTTTTATTGAAATCAATGAAAATGGTGTGGCCCTTCACAACCACTTTTACCAATCAAAAAAAAAAAAAACAAAACCACCATAAAAATAAAAAATACTACTTTAATGTCAATTTGTTAAACTCAAACACCATGATAGATATTCATTGTTCACTATTAAAATAATAAAATCAGCAATCAGCATCATATGGGTCTTCGTTCAAATCATAATTTTATCATCATTGATATTAGATGATGTAAGTAGAGTACAAGAACCACAAAGAGTGCCAATGGCACTCCCACTAAAAGTATGTTGGCTATCTAACTCTTCAAAAAATGAAGATTTTTGAACAGGGGAAGTATCCAAGTCAGCTTACTAAATTCCACAACTTTGTTGCCCTTCCTTGCAATCATTTTGTTTGTGTGAAAGAGGACACAAATTAGAATGCAAGAGGTCAATTATAGGGTACGGTTGATTTTTTAGGTTGAATAATCAACTTACAAGGTCAAGAAAGAAAAAGAAAATAAAAATTCATCTTGGCACTCAATTTTGCCTGGGTACTTCCATGCACACCCAAGTTCACCCAAGTACACTACAAAGAGTAACTGAACAAATTTGGGTTCACCCGGGTACACTACAAAGAGTAACTGGACGAACTTGGGTCTGTTTAGTAGGACCCTGGCCATACCCACAAGGGAATCAGACCAATACTCAAACTGGCTATTAACAAGACCCAAATCTAGGCAAAAATGTGAGAAAATTGGTACTAGAGCTAACAAACTAAGTATTGCCTATACTTAGGAGGAAGATTAATGATGAGACAGTAATCTAGAGAACATGTCATGTCATCTAGGTGGCAAAGCTATGTTACTGGGTTCTTCCAAAAAGAACCCCATGCCCGCTCCTAGAGCGTTTAGATCCTAGAGCGGCTTGGGGAGCACCTGGGAGTGCCCAAGGAGTGCCCAAGCAGCCCCAAGTTCCCTGTGGGTTTTGAAATCCTCTGCATCCTGTCTTTGTGGTCGCCTAATATTATCCTAATGCTTCGCTGCTACATCAAAGAATGCAACGTCAAACCTAAACATCAGTCCTACCCTAAGCCAAGCGATTAGCATTGATCCAATAAAACCTCCCTCTAGAATATACTCCCTCTCCTCTAGGGAAAATCCATATGGGTAATACTCATCTCCAATTGGGTCCACATATCACTTTATGAATCATACATCTTTATCTACATATTGTTTCTCTCTCCATTGATACAATTGTTCAATCCTATGACTAAGATGAAGGTCCTTGTGGACATATCAAAAATGAAGCCAACAAAATGAAATCTATAAAGAGTAATAAAGGGCAGAGTTTTGAATGTCCTAATCATGGGTTGCAAATGACTAAGGCACTGCTTCCCCTCATAGGACAAGAACAACAGAGAAAGGACCTGCAAGAAGTCACTACACTTTTTAATTCATATGGGCAAAAAGTTTAATGAAAGCTTGTACATGCGAGGAGAAGACACTTCTTGCAATAGACTCAAGTATACTATATCATACTATCAAATGTATTTACCATAGTTATCGGTAGAAGCAAGGTACTGGTACTGGTAAGGGGACAGGGGCGCCAATCAAATTAGGGTACGTGAGTTAAATGAATAAGGAGACGGCTATTTTATATGTAAATGATTCACCGGAAATTTTGGGTACGGAGATTGGTACGTTGTCTATGTTCCCATAATGGAGTTTCTCGACAACTATAGTATTTACAATTTTGTATATTTTTTATTTTTTTGCATATATTATACAACCGTACCCAAACGTACCGCACCCAAGGGAAAAAAATTGTTGTGCCGGCATACCCGTATTCCACACCCATACCAAAACCGGCAACTTAGTGGCAAAGTGTACCCAAGTGAACCTGATTGCACTTGGGAGGACCCTAGCCATACCCACAAGGGAATTAAAATAGTATCCCGACTGGGTAGAAAGCTGACCTATCTCCAGGCATAATGTGAGTGAATGGAAGCAAAGCTAAAGGGCTGATTGACAAAGTAATGTTGGTAGTTAGGGAAAAGGTTTATGACGAGTCATAGATATTGAGAACATTTCATGTCATCTGACTTGCAGCTTTAAGCAGAATGCTGAAAATACCCAAAATTTCAATTTTCAAATAGTTTCTATGTTTTCATATTTTGCATATTTGGTTCCCTCCCAATGTGATTTGGCAATGTGATAGTTCAACCATGCTTGTCCTATGTTCCAACACAAAATCATTAGTTTCTGACCTGAGCTTTCCAACATACATATATGAAGTATGAATTTTAGGTGAGCAGCTGAAAGATGACCCCAACAAGTAGGATACCAGATTAAATAACTCCAACAAACATTTTCAGTTTTTTATTGAGTTTATCGTCCAACTATCCATTTCAACTGCCAAGAAGGGCATGAATCACTGCCAAGTATGGAGATTCTTCAATTCTCACCAAGAACCCTAATTTACTATTTTTTGTGAGTTTTATATTTTTGTTGTAAAGCTATATAATAGCTGAATTTGAACCATGTCATCAAAGAAGACATTCATCCCTCCTACAAAGTTTCCCCAGTTTATATAAGCTCTCAGTTTAAATAAAAATCTACTTTGTTCAGCTATTTATTAGTTGTCAATCTTGTCTTGTTTGAATTTTGTTCAATTTCTGTTTATGATACATTGACTTCCCAAACTTGTGTATTGTCCGCTGAATTACCAACTTAATTCAGAATAGAAAGCCAAACAGGTAGATCTACATCTTAGGTCAAGTTTCCTTAGCTTTCATGGAAGTTTTCATGAACCAAAAGGTATGATCATGGGCCTGCCCCTCTCTCCTATAATCGTTAACCTCTCTATGGAGGATTTTGAAAAAAATACTCTAAACTCATTCCACTTTAAACCAAATTGGTGGAAAAGGCATGTAGATGGCATAGATATGAACAAGCCACATGGTATGAAAAATTTGATAAAAGCTTCCTTTGCAAATAACCATGAACATAAGGCAGATGGAATTGGGTTTGTCTCCCTTTTTTAGATGTCCTTAAGAGCCAAAAGGATGATTAACTACCTCTAAGTCTATAGAGAGGTTACATACGCTTATCTTCACACAACCACCTAGCTGAAAACACAGGGATCTTGAAGATTTGACAATGAATAACGATCACTTAGAGGGGGGTTTACGTTACTTGACAACCATCTAAAAGAAAAATGGTTATAATATTAAACAGATAAATAGATCCTTTTGTGAACAAGGGCTACATTGCACACGATCAAGAGAATTAGAATAACAATGAACTACCTCTACGTTTCTTCCTTACCTTGAAGGTGTGTCTAGAAAGATTGACAGAATCTTAGGCCATCAGAACATTAAAACCTCTCAATTCACCTAATAAGATTAGGCAACCTCTAAGTACCACAAGGGACATCATGATCCAAAACCAAACAGCTAGTTTTATCAAATTCAGTGCCCTTGTGGAAGCCGTATATAAGGGAAACAAGGAGATCTATCTTAAATAATATTAAAGAACATAATACAGACATCATAAACAATTCTTTCCAAAAGAGAATAAAAATTTTTATGTCCCTGCCACTAACAATGTTCTTAGATAACCCATGTAATTTGGAAACCTCTTTGAAGAATAAATCAGCAATTTGGGAAGCCTTGGAGTCGGAGGATATGGCATAAGAATGTGCATACTTGATGAGTCTGTCCACCACCATAAAGATGCAATCTTTGCCATTTATTTTGGGTGATCTAGTGATAAAGTCCATAGATATAATTTCCCATTTTTGCTCAGGAATGGGTAATGGCTAAAGTAGGCCTACAGGATAGACTTGTTCCACCTTGTTTTGCTAGCAAGATAAAAAATTCTTTAATGTGCTTGAGCACATCCCCTTTCATTCCTTTCCAACAATATCTCTCTCTAATCTGTTTGTATGTCTTAAAATACCTTGGATGCCCAGCCAATGGAGTATCATACCTGGCCCTTAAAATCTTTTCCTTCATCTTTGACTCTAGAATCAAATGTATCATCTCTTTATGTAGAATTAGATCTCCCATCACATTGAACCTGTCATCTTGTACTCCCCCATCCAATAGAGATGTTAGAAATGGAACATAGAGTGGGTCTCCAAGATAAAGCATCAGCAACTACATTATTCCTACCCTTCACATATTTAATATTAAAATCATGTGCCTAGAACTGGCTAAATACCTTCAGAAAATAAAAGACACTAGCAGCCCCAACAAAGGCAAAGGAATAATAAACAACAATAACCTTTTGGTGATAATCCACAAAGCTCTCATGGTGTGCTAAAGAATTAGAGTCAGAAGAAGTATCAAAAATAGTTTCCCAGCAAACCCTTGGTTTGATGAAGAGTGCAAGGCTGAAAGAAGAATGCTTAAAATTCAAGAAGGGAAAAAGAGTACAAAAAAGTATAGTTCCACGGAGTTTCGGGGACGGGGACGGGGACGGGGGGACAGCGGCAGCGGGGTGGCGCTGAAATACATATAGTACTTGAAAAATTAGTTATAAAAAGATGTATAACAATATAATTATATAACTATAGAAGCCTAATGAATAAGTAAAGTTCACACATTGAAACAAAACTTAAAAACTTAAAAGTTTAAACACAATAACACATTGCAATGATATATCATTTCATTGAACTAGTGAACCACTGAACATTGAAAATCAACATGAAAATATAGACATTGGAAAATGCAACAAGAACTAGATGTTTCATTATTTGAGTTTCATAATCATGATTCATGAATCAATCAAGTATCACTGTATCATCAATGTTCAAACTTCAAACTTCAAAAATAGAGTACGAAATGGTAAATACTAATAGTAAATGGCTTCAGGCTAATGGCCTGATGCCTTTGGAAGTCTCCCAAAAGTTTCCTTGGAGTCTCCCAGAAGTTTCCCTGGAGTTTCCTTGGGTGGAGGGGACATCTGGAAGTTTCCCAGAAGTCTCCTAGAAGTTTCCCTGGTGTCTCCCAGGAGGAGACTTCAGGGGGACGACGGGGAAACGGGGGACGTCATAGGGACGTTTCCTAGGCGTCTCCCCATCTCGGAAACGGGTGGTTTTTTCGAGGGGACGCGTCCCCGTGGAACACTGCAAAAAAGTGTATGAACAAATTGTGAGATCTAAAAAAAGAGTACATGAAAATAAGGAGGAAGGAGTTAATCTCTTTGGGCAAACATAATCCTACAAGTTTTTAGAGAGAATTGCAGCAAGTTAAATAAAAAATTGAAAATAATATCTCAAGCATCCAATGGCTTGGTTATGCTAAAGAGTTGTATGAAAGAGACCAAAAGAAGGATCCTCCCCCAATAATTAACACCAAGGCCAAACTCTTCTCTACTAAGGACATAAAGGAAGGCATTAAAAAGTTGGTTGGAGACAAAGCTCAAGACATAGATGGTTTACAAGCTGAATTCTTAAAGTGGGGCTTGGCAGCTCTTGCACCATACATCAAAAAAATATTTAATCAAGTCATTCAGGATGGCTTCCCATCAAATTGGACAACCACTATTGTCATCCCTCTCCTCAAAAGTGGTGATGTTGACAATCTGGAAAACTATTGCACTATAATGATCAATCCCCTTATTGGGAAACTCTTCGGAAGTATGGTGGAACACAGGATCAGCATCTAGGCTGAAAGGGAAGGGAAAAAGGCGAAAGGCCAAGTTGGTTTTAGGCCAAGGCACTCTACTATTGATCATTGCATCACTCTCAAGCATTTGATCGAAAAGGTTTGGGAAAAGTAGGGAGAAGAGGTTCTTTGCTGCTTCATCGATTTCAAAAAGGCATTTGATGCAGTGCCTAGAAGTAAACTTTGCCACAAAATGAAAGAGTTGGGAGTTCTAGAACAATATAGGGCAATAGTCCATAGATTGTGTGAGCAGGTTCAAGCAAATATCAGAACTAAAGATGCTTTATCAAAGTGCTTTGGGAGTGACATCGATGTCAAACAAGGGTGTCCGTTGTCCTCCACTTTGATTGGGCTTTACATAGACAAGTTAGAGGACTGGCTAGACAAGTCACATTGTAAAGGTGTGCATTTGACCACCTTTGTGATAAAATTAATGCTTTATGTTGATGGCCTCGTCCTATTGCCTAATTTGGCACATTGGCTACAACAACATCTAAGAGCCCTAGAGCTATTTTGTCAAGAGGTGGGAATGCAAGTGAACATTAGAAAAACCAAAGTCATGACCTTTACTTTGAGAAGAACCCCTTGCAAGTGGTAAACAAATAAAAATATTTGGGCCTTGATTTCCATAGCAACCTCAATTGGGAAGCTTGTAGAGAAAAAAGACTACAAGGAGGATGGAAAGCTTTATACATGCTTCAAAACGGATGCAGATCAGCTGAGCTATGGGATTGGAAGACAAAGAAGACATTATTTGGGCTGTTTGTTACACCATGGTGTTGTATGGTTGTGACGCATGGGGCAGCAGCATGTCATTATCAAGATAGAGGCAAATAGAAAGATTACAAAGATATCTCATCACAAACAATTTCAAAATTAAAGCCATGATTCCATACAAGATCATCCTAGTTGATGCTGGAGCCTTCCTAGTTGAAGCAATTGCAATGATCTGGTTGTTAAGATATTCAAAGAGAATAGAGAATATGGAAGGTCACTGCTGGTCCAAAATTGTTGTAGAGGAAAGGCTAAATAGAAGAGAAAAAACACTTGGACGAAACAAAATATCAAGTAGATGAATAAATGGGGGCTTAATATGCAGAAATACCCAAATGTGAACGCATAAATCAAAAGGTATGTGAGAGAGAAATTCAAAGCAGTGATGTGGACAAAGCATCTCAGGTGAAAAGGGGAATGCTATGTCAAACATTTCAATCCCACATGTGAACATGAGCAAGAACACTATATAGAGGTGGATATAAAATGGAAAGAAAAAATGCTAATAGCTAAGTTAAGAACCAGGTCACAACATCTTAGGTGCAAAATAGAGAGGTGGAAAACACCAAAAGAGGAATGGGCTGAAAGGGTTTGTTGTCTTTGCACTTCAAGGTCAGTGGAAACAAAATGGCATTACATCATGGAGTGTTCGGCCTATGAGGACACTCGGACCAAATGTGTTGATACTCTAAAAGTTGATTCTCTAACTACTTTGTTCAAGGAGGAACAAATTGCAAAGATGGCAGATTACCTGGTCAAAATCCATAGCAAAAGAACCATGATAAGCAAAGAAATAGAGGACACTTAGAAGTAGAGGCTGGGGTTTGTTGTTTGTGTCTCTTTAGGTCGCTGTGTTGTTTTCAATCCTAGGTCCCATAAACTGCCTGGTCTCGTGGACATCATTAAAAAAAAAATAATTTCATTTAGGTATTTCTGCTTTAGAAAGTATTTAAAACTATTGTGGTCAATCTTAACCACAAACTTGCAACACACTAAGTATTGTTTAAACTTTGTTAAGGCATGCATGATTGCTAACATCTCTTTGTCATACATAGAAAACTTATTTTCTGCCTCTGGTAGTTTCCTACTTTCAAAAGCACTGGGATGTTGTTGCATCAAAATAGCTCCACTACCTTCACTAGAAGCATCACATCCCAACACAAATGAAAGTGAGCAATTTGGGATAGTGAGCACCATTTATTGCCAAAAGCGCTAGGTATGTACCACATAGGACAATGTAAATTTTATGCAAAATATGATTAGAAAATGTATCAAATGGTTTGCATTTTGACCATAAATGAATAGCATTAATAATTGAAGCAAAATAACACATTTTTTAATACCCTTATTGGTATCCGAAGAAAACAAAAATGCAAATCATTATTTATTGAAATATCCTTAAGATACATTTTTTATTATTTTAAAATTTATTCATATATTTTTATTATTAAAATAAAAAATATATATATAGAAATAAAAAATAATATATTATATATAAAATAAACTTATATATTATAATATGTTCTATATAAAATAATATAATATATTTTATACAATATGAATATATAATTTATTTATATATGTTTATATTAATAATACAATAACTAATATATAAATAAAATATATTATATTAATATTATAAATAAATAAAACATGATATAAATAAATTATATTAAAGACATTAAAAAACATAATATATAATAAATAATATTAAGAACATATTAAAAATAATAAATACAAGAGCCCAATAGTTATCCAAGGTTAAGGAGCCATCAATGTTGAAGCAAAAGAGGAGGAAGTAAGAGAAGAAGATGGTGGTGCAGATGGAAAATGTTGATGTTGTAGCTTCAGGCTACATACTTCCGCCTTGCTTGTTGAACATAAATTTCATATAGCCTAACGGCTATTCATTTATTGCAGTGAAGAAGTGCTTCACTTATAACATTTAATTATTGTGAATTATTAAATGGGGCCAACTTCATTAAAGATATAATATTTATTTCTTTATTATTGCTATGAGGCCAACCTCATGAAGGGTCACATTGTTTTATATAAATACAAGGTGATGATCACCTCATTTGATCATCAAGTTCATTTCTTTCATATTCGCACTCCTAGAAGAAGTTCGCACTTGAGCAGCAGATCATCATACTGATGCAGCAGATTGATCTCAAGGCGAAACATGTTCATTTATGTATCTACGCATCTAGGAGAGGTGTTATTATTCATTGTATCAAATTCGGCCTTGTGTTGGGCCTGAGTTGTAAGCAAATTTCTGCACTTATTCCTGAATATATAAGCGATATATTTGTTGGGTTTTTCCCCTCAAGTTGGAGGGTTTTCCCAAGGTATCTTGTTGTGTTCATTGTCTTATGTGTTGCATTTTCTGATTGCTTTCATTTCTAATCCTAAAACTAACATGGTATCAGAGCGGGTTTATGTGAAGATCCGATCAGATCTGTTAAGCAGTCTTTATGGTGGCCATGAAGCAGTAGCTTGAATCATTGATTCTCAGGCCATCTCTGAGTGGAGTATTGTGATCATAAAGATAACCATTCTGTCAAGATCCTGTATGTTGAAGCGGCTCATGATCCTAGTCGCTAATGTGATATGTACATTATAGGATGTGATTGGTCTGTGTCTTGAGTTGCGGGTTGCTCTACACTACTAGTATCTCATTTCCATTCAAATCTGGCAATTAGTATTTTGGTGTTTCCAGTGAATTTCGGTCTGTTGAGTTGTACAGATTTGACATCGTTTATTTAGAGTTGTTTCATACTCGTTGTGAAGATTTCTGAGTGTGACCCAGAAATGAAAGGAGAACTGCAATTTCAATTGTGATTGGCTGGTCACATCGATGGACTGTGATAGAGCCTTGATTTTTTGAGAAGTCTGGTTTCATTTGCTAGTTGCGTAATGTAGCTAAGAAATTTGTGTTGAGCAGATTGTTTTTTGTTGTGTTGAGATTAGCACTTCCAAGAGCAGTAAAGATGAAAGAAAGATATATCAAGGAACAACAAAGATAAGTCCTATTATTTCTTTTATTTGATCTTTCTAATGATGTTTGCTACATCCTTGACTTTTTATATATGCAAACTATTATTAATCCTTTAAAATGCAGGTTGGATCGACAAGCAAATGAATGATGAATTAATTATCTGAGATGAGATTAATGATTTCAATAAGATAAGTATTTCATGTTGAATAATGTTCATGAATTTTTATGTAGTTATTAATTCATGCTATAACATTGGGATAGTGAATCATGTTTGCTTCTAGCATTGGTATTTCTCTTCGGAATAGTTGAGTTCTATGAACTATTAGTAATCTCCCCTTAATGCTTTTAGGACGGAACAAGAAGCGTAAGAGATTGCTTTCAAGAGAAGAAGAGCTTGATGCATCCTGTAGGCTGAAGAATGGAGACAACTTGCAGCCATAGGACTAAGTTGGTGGCTGGAGACATCTCTCGAAGATAAAGAATCTATTCAGATTGTCTTTGTGATCAGTTTCTTCGAAGAGGAATAATTAACCTTCAGAGGGAGTTTTGTGAAGAAGTGAAGGTTGCAGTGTTGCAAGGCCAGATGTTAAATCCTTGAAGAACCTCTTCAGCAGTTGAGATCATAATTGCTCAAGACAGTCAACCTGGATTTAACATTGGTAGCTCCGCAAACCTATTCAGAATAGAGTGATCTGGGATGAGGTCGAAGAGGACAGCCCTGAATCTCTACAGAGGTGTGTGTTGGAAACCATTTCTCTAAGGCAAGCATTGTAGGCAATCTTGGACAAGGAGGTCAGGAGGTTGATGCAAGTACTTGAAGATTCAGAGGGAGTCTACTGAACCAAAAGAGGATGGTGATCCAGTTGAGCCTTTGGAACCTACTGATGGGCCTACCGACATTGTTATTGGTAGAAAGAGACCTCTATGGGCTAGGCAAACGATGCAGGAGGCAGAAAAGTTTGCAGCCCCTAAAGCAAAAAACCTCAGAAGTTTTCAAGCTATGTTGCATTGATGAGTCAAATGATTGAATCTGAGCCTTCCAGTGTTGAGGAAGCTTCAAGTCAGCAAGTATGGAGAGATGCTATGGCTGAAGAATATCAATCTATCCTCAAGAATGATGTTTGGGACATTGTACCTAGACCAGAAGGCAAATTTGTTGTATCTTCTAAGTGGCTTTTCAAGATCAAGCATGCGGCTGATGGAAGCATTAAGAAGTACAAGGCTAGATTTGTGGCTAGAGGATTCTCTCAGAAAGAGGGAATAGACTATGAGGAAACCTTTGCTCCAGTTGCTCGTTATACTTCCATCAAGACTATCATTGCTATTGCAGCGGCTAAAGGATGGAAGTTACACCAAATGGACATAAAGACAGCATTTCTAAATGGTGTAATTGAAGAAGAGGTATACATTGAGCAACCTAATGGATTTGAGGTTCATGGGAAGGAGTCTCATGTTTGCAGATTGAAGAAGGCTTTGTATGGCCTTAAGCAGGCTCCTCGTGCTTGGTATGAGAGGATTGATCAATACCTGTTGAGCTTGGGCTTCTCCAAGAATGATGTTGATTCAAACCTATATTTCAAGGTAATTGATGGCGAAGCATTGATCTTGGTCCTCTATGATCTATTTCTTACTGGAGAAGAACACCTCATTATCAAATGCAAGAAGGAGTTGGCTTTTGAATTTGACATGAAGAATCTTAAGTACATGCATTACTTCCTTGGTTTAGAAGTATGGCAGAGGCCTAATGAGATCATTCTAAGTCAAGTGAAGTATACAATAGACATCTTGGAGAGATTTGGTATGATGGATTGCAAATCCATGTCTACACCGATGGAAACCAATTTGAAGAAGTTGAGTGAGTCTACAGCTAGTTCGGATTTGGTGGATCACACTATGTAGAGGCAATTGATTGGATCATTGATATATCTAGTCAATACTAGACCAGATATTTGCTATGCAGCGAGTGCACTTAGTCAGTTCATGTGTGAACCAAGGCAAATACACCTAGTTGCAGCAAAGCATATCCTAAGATACTTACGTGGCACAGTTGGGTATGGCTTGAGATATTCTTCTGGTGTGGACTTGAAGCTACATGGTTATACTGATTCTGATTGGGGCAAGGTGTGTTGCTGATCGGAAGAGTGCCTCTAGATGTTGTTTCAGTTTGGGGTCTGCGATGATCTCCTAGTATAGCAGGAAGCAGTCTTCAATGGCACTGAGCACCGCAGAGGTCGAGTACATTGCAACGTGTGTGGCAGCTCAAGAAGCAGTGTGGCTTCAGAAGCTCCTTGCAAGATTGTTTGGAAAATCATTGGAGCCGACTATCATTCATTGTGATAATCAAAGTTGTGTGAAGCTTTATGTCAATCCAGTGTTTCATGACAGAACCAATTTGAAGAAGTTGAGTGAGTCTACAGCTAGTTCGGATTTGGTGGATCACACTATGTAGAGGCAATTGATTGGATCATTGATATATCTAGTCAATACTAGACCAGATATTTGCTATGCAGCGAGTAAACTTAGTCAGTTCATGTGTGAACCAAGGCAAATACACCTAGTTGCAGCAAATCATATCCTAAGATACTTACGTGGCACAGTTGGGTATGGCTTGAGATATTCTTCTGGTGTGGACTTGAAGCTACATGGTTATACTGATTCTGATTGGGGCAAGGTGTGTTGCTGATCGGAAGAGTGCCTCTAGATGTTGTTTCAGTTTGGGGTCTGCGATGATCTCCTAGTATAGCAGGAAGCAGTCTTCAGTGGCATTGAGCACCGCAGAGGTCGAGTACATTGCAACGTGTGTGGCAGCTCAAGAAGCAGTGTGGCTTCAGAAGCTCCTTGCAAGATTGTTTGGACAATCATTGGAGCCGACTATCATTCATTGTGATAATCAAAGTTGTGTGAAGCTTTATGTCAATCCAGTGTTTCATGACAGAACCAAACATGTTGAGATCAAATACCACTATATCAAAGATATGGTATTGAGGAAAGCAATCCAGTTGAAGTATATTAGCACTGATGAGCAAACGGCAGACATTCTCACCAAGCCTCTCTCCAGAGTAAAGTTTGTGTACTTCCGAGACAAGCTTGGTATTGCGGAGACTGAAGCCCTAGCTGAGAGGGAGACTCGGCTTTAGTGATCTTCTGTGATTTGCTCTAATGCATTTTTCTCTGTTAGAGAAATTTGAGGTGTAAGCCCTTGTTTTCCACCCTCTGGGAGTAGCCATGGTGGATGTCATGTTGAGTGACTCCATGACAACATCATGTGAGAGAGTCCGTGATGATTTTCTTATACTTGTGTTTATTCACCCTCTGGGAGTATCCATGGTGAACATCATGTTGAGATGACGACATCACGTTGAGTGATTCAGTGATGGGCACTTGTGCACGTATGCTTTACCATACATGGGAGTAGCCATGATGGTTGATATCACGATTGAGTGAATCTGTGATGAGCCCCTTCCACATATGGGTGTAGCCATTGTGGGTGTCATGTTGAGAGATTTCATAACAGTGTGTATCAGAAGTATTCCTCCCTAGCTCAGAGGGAGTGTTGATGTTGTAGCTTCGGGCTACATACTTCCGCCTTGCTTGTTGAACATAAGTTTCATATAGCCTAACGGCTATTCATTTATTGCAGTGAAGAGGCGCTTCACTTATAACATTTAATTATTGTGAATTATTAAATGGGGCCGACTTCATTAAAGAAATAATATTTATTTCTTTATTATTGCTATGAGGCCGACCTCATGAAGGGTCACATTGTTTTGTATAAATACAAGGTGATGATCACCTCATTTGATCATCAAGTTCATTTCTTTCATATTCGCACTCCTAGAAGAAGTTCACACTTGAGCAGCAGATCATCATACTGATGCAGCAGATTGATCTCAAGGAGAAACATGTTCATTTCTGTATCTACGCATCTAGGAGAGGTGCTATTATTCATTGTATCAAATTGGGCCTTGTGTTGGGCCTGAGTTGTAAGCAGATTTCTGCACTTATTCCTGAATATATAAGCGATATATTTGCTGGGTTTTTCCCCTCAAGTTGGAGGGTTTTCCCAGGGTATCTTGTTGTGTTCATTGTCTTATGTGTTGCATTTTCTGATTGCTTTCATTTCTGATCCTAAAACTAACAGAAAAGACAGATCAAGACCATGCCTATTCCCTCCACTCTGTGCTCTGCAAATGCTTTGTACCCAGGCAAGATACAAAGTCAGAAAACACATGAAAAAAACCCTAAAAAACATTTTTTTTAAATATATTTTAATTTAAAAACAGCACGTTTTATCCATATGAATTTTCAGCAATTTTTGGCAAAGTTTTGAAGTCTCCCAAATTTCAAACTTCATGGCTGAAATTCGGTGAACCCTGTGACACAGATTAAGATTATAAAAAGAAATTAATATTTCAATTTTTTAAATATAAATATATAAAAATTCCTTAAAGTAGAACTAAAAGAAACTGAAATCTTAGACTAGACCAAATTTACCTGAGATAATAGTTGGATTTAAATTAGCAATCCATTCCAGTCAAAATAAATCACATATTCATCCACTTTTGCTTATTCTTCTATAAATCACATACCCACTTAGGTAGGGATCAACAATTGTTTTTCTGCACTTGTAGTTTTTGATGGGGTTCCCAACACTGTAGAATTCCATCGGTCCAAGTTCCCCTTAGTGTGCTGAAAACATGATGGATATTGCACTTGGCCAAGAGGGTTAATCTGCAGCATACTGCTGTGTAAAATAGAATTCTCCAAACCTTCATAAACCTCCATATAAAAATGTTTAAATGAAATCTTTCCTTGCTTAATCACCCTTAGTTGTTGTTTGGCTTTACTTGACTTATGCTTTGCTTTATAAGTTTATTACTCTGTTGCCAGTTTGCTCACATCCAGGTCCATCCATACCCAGGCCAGTTACTGGTCTGATTCCCCTGTAGGTCTGACCAAGGTCCTGCCAAGCACACCTGGATTCATCCAGGTACACTGCAGAGGATACCCAGGCAAACCCAGGCACCAAAAGCAAGTTTTTTTCTTTTTTGACCTCATAAGTTGACTATTCAACCTAAAATTGATCTCTCGCATTCCAACTCATGCATTCTTTCACACAAACAAAAAGAGTTCAAGGAAAGGCAACAAAGTTGTAGGATGTAGATTCAAAGCAAGCTTACTTGGATGCTTCCACTGCCCAACAATCTTCATTTTTTGAGGAGTCAGATAGCCAACATACTTTTAGTGTGAGTGCCAGTGGCACTCTTGTGGTTCTTCTAATCTACCTGCATCATCTAATGTTGAAGATGAAGATGATCTTCCATATGATTCTGATCGCTGATTTTATTATTTTATTATTGAATAATGAATATCTATCATGTCATTCAAGTTTGACAAATTGACATCCAAATAGTGTTTTTAATTTTTATGATGGTTTTATTTATTATATACATGTTATGTGGCATTCTAAACTTAATTCCTGTTTTTAGGCTGCAAACATGTATATATTTATGAATTTTTTTACATTTTTTGTGTGGGTGTACCCAAAACAAATGCAACCCCAAAAAAGTTTGCCTCACCAGCATACCTGGGCCTGAACTTAACTTGGCTTTAATCTTCTAGAACAATATTTATCATTTGTTTCATTTTATTTGCTTTATTCTCTTTTCCCTGGAACAGACTTACCTAACTTGTGACTGGATTTATTTGTTTTATAATTTATTCTACTTTCCTTGAAATAGATTTATCTTAGATATACTTGTGCTTTATTCAATAAACGTAGCATTCTTTGCTGCAAATAAGTATCAAAAGTATCCAGAAATAAATCTAGGAAGCAAAAGAACCTAATAAAAACTGTGTAACACCAAAAAGGTAACCCCTAGGCAAGCCAGTATGCAAAACCATATAATAAAAACAAAACAATGCAGTTGTAAGATATTTGCCTATATTGCTCCTCACAATAGAATTAGTTGATCTCTCTTCTTCAACTTATGGGGTGTCATACAATTTTGTTGTTTATGCACTAAGGCTACATGAACATGGTCAGTTTGATTCCCTTTTAGAAAGCAGGCAGGGGATGTTGTTGAATGACAAACATTATTGAAGGCAAAAAAAAAAATTGGCACTTTAGTTAAATTTGAAATACACATACATGTTAAGCTTACAAGGACTCCGGACCAGATATTACATGAAGATTTAGTAATACCCTTCTTAGACATCAGGTTCTCCAAGTAAGTAATTACTTTTGTTTTCTTATGTATTGCATTTTGGGATAAAATTTTAATACATTACTTTGTTTTGTCTGCTATGGCATAGTCAATAGAAACCACAATATTTATCAAGAAAACAGATGTCTTAAAATTTACCACTCTCAAGATCAGCAACAAAAGCATATACCAGATAATATGATGTGAGAATCACTAACCTTCTTCAATGTTTTGAGGGAGGTCATTATCATATGGAACATAGAGATATGGAAAGGCCTGCATGAATTCAGTTAGAAAGAATTGTCAAAACTTGAAATAGAGTTAACAAGAAGCAGCAAAAACTTTCAAACCAATGCCACAAAAGACTTCAACAGTTTAAGACAAGTTTATATCAAATTCAATATGAAAAAAATCTTAATAAAAAAGGTCCGTTAACTGCATAATAATCTAAATTGAAGACACACATGTCAACAAAAGTATCTAAATTGCATATTAAGCTCGCTTAGCAGCAGATCTCAAGAAAAACTTCCATAAAATTCATTAGTAAGGAAAACAACACAAAATTTGCAAAATAAAAATACTTTTCTATGAACTCAAATATGTGATGAGTTAAATGTACACCATTTAACAGATATTCAGTTAGTATGCTATATTCACACGTGCATACACAAACTATTTGTATACATACAGTTTTAACATTTCAAAGGATCATGGCATTTTGTCACTAGACATTTTGTTTATTAAATTAAAAGCCAAACTTCTATTCCTCGTGCTACTGTCATCTTGTATCAATTGCCAGCAAGAGGTTACAGGAAGAATGCAATGGTATTTATGTATGTTGTTAGTTATGTTGGCCATGACGCTATGTTTTGCATCATTGCCTATTTTTATTGCACATCCCTACCAGCTATACCTTCCTTAATCTTTCCACCAATAGATTGCCACAGCCAATTCTGTTTTAGGAATATTTATTTTTATTTTGAACAGTCATAGAAATGCATTTATTCAACTTTAACTGACTTCCATCCACTTCCTTTGCGACTCAATTAACCTATTTTTCAATATCATAACTCCTGCATTTCTTTGTCAATCTTAGGTTTTAATCACATTTGTATCATTCAATATTTATGTCACTTCACTCATTCCTCATTCTATTTAAACTTTTATTAAACAGGTCACCACTGGCACATTACCAAATCAGGCATGTGTCCAATACTACATCCATGTAAATGGAAATTTAAAATAACTAAACATTGAATCATGATCAAGAAATAAATATATCATGCAATGGCATCATTCTCGATAAGGTCGAGGGTAAGAAAACTCACAATATAATCAGTATGTACTTTCTTTTATGCTGTGCCTCCCTCCCGTCCTACTACCCCTACCCCCACCCCTCCAATAGTGGGGGTGGGGATGGGAGTTTGGGTTGGGGTGGGGATGGGAATTGGGAGTTGGGAATTGGTTTAGTGTCATCTCACTGATCCATCCAGCTATTGAAGTGCAAAGCTTCTGAATACAGCTCTAGCACCCCATACCAAATATAACAGTTCAATAGGTCAAACAAATAAAATTTCTGAAATTTATCTTTTGCAGCATTAGCCCTATACCAAGAGTAAAACCCAACATCTATAGGTGCATCACACAGCATCCTAAGATTAGGCATAAAAATGGAAAGACTAGTATAAATAATGAAACATGCACCAAAACCCACTAGACTAATGGCTATTTGAAGCATCCGTTTAGTCCTGCAAGGCCTGGCAATTGCTCAACAGAAGCTTGCTTTTTACTGCAGCAGCGCTCATCTTACCACAGCTATTATTCACCAGCTCAATTATCAATGTGTGCCTGCTTGAGCCAACAGTCCAAACAATGGGAATCCCCCAGCAGCTTCAGACAACAAGAGAAATTGGCAGTGTCCTGCTGAGGCATGTTCTTAGGATTCACACCCACCAAATTTACCAGATTACCAGACATTTTTGGAACTCAAAATTGATATCCAAGAGAAGTTTCTACTACATCTCACTCCTCTTTCCTGCTCCTGTCAGGTGCCTCCAGAGGTCATCTAGCATCCTTTCCAGCTGATTGAGAATGACCTCCCAATTCAGCTGTTTAGGACTTGCATTACAAGCAAATTCTTCCCCAAGCACAGAGCTAAGCAGTAGGTAGCTAAAATAAGTTAACATGCAATGTTAAAAAGATAATTATGATCCTTTACGTTGCCCAAGTCAACGAGGTCCACCCATCCAAGATGTTCCCTAGGATCCTAGGGAGTTTCACCTTCCACACTAGGATTCTCCCCACATTCTTCCCACTTTCAAGGGAAGCAGTCTGTCTGGATTTGAAACTTACAGGATGTTCTTGAAGCCAGGCTTCTTTTTTTATGTGGCCCGATGAATGATACTTCTTCCCAATAGACCGCCCCGCAAACACATTCTTTGGCCATGTCAAACAGAGTAACCATAACTTTAACAACCTTCTACTCATCAAGAGAGCACAATGAAGCAGAAAGACCACTGTTTGAGAGCTCACATGGGAAAATAGGAGAAGACCCACGAATGTGAATGATTAGTATGACACTATCTAAGCAGTTATCATGCAAACATCATCACAACAGATTGGTGTGAGCTTCTTAGCTTATTTGAGTGATCCGGGGATGCTCTCTGCAGCAGAATAATTATACTTGGAGTCAAAACAAGTGTGCCAACCTCTAACATTGTAATCAAGATTTGAGTTAATTCACAGAGGATTTCTTTAATCAAGTTTTTAATTAATTCAATTGCAACAGTTAAAAAAGAGAATAACACCCAATGTCAAAGGTGTAATCAAGGTTCAATATCATCACATAAGTTTGACTGGCTCATTAAAACTAGGAAGTGGATTCGCTGTTGATGCTCAATGCTTTTACAAATTTCCATTCAATGGACGTCAGTTCAAATCCTATAGCCTCGCATTTCTTGCCAATATTCCCCAGAATCCTAAAAAACATGGTTGAACAAGTTCCTAAGATTTTGCATCCAAATTAATTCAACAGAACTACGATATGCGTCTAGTGTTTCTAGTATTCTACTCAATGAGTCTATAATTTGCCATTCAGCGACCATTAATCCAAATTCCACGGCCTTCACTTCTCTTGAAAATACACCCTAAACCCTAAACCAATGTTTGACCAAGTTCTTTAAAATAAAATATTTCATCTTAAAATTATTGAAGAGTAGCAATAAATAAAGAGGTGAAAATGCAACCTGGTGGACGTGCAGACAAGTCTTCTGTCTAGCCAGAGTAGAGCCATATATTCTTATTACCGGAACCTCTGCAATCACTTCCCCTGCGCAAGAATCATACACAGTCCTTTTAAAATATTGCACAGGAGGACGCAAACATATCCAATATAAGGCACTGAATAACCAACATGTTTACAATTGAATTTGAATAATAGTTTTGCATTGCCTTGAAATGGGTTGTAGCAGACATCCACTTCTGGAATGGGAGAGGACATGTAATAGTCCATGCAGACTATTCTCATGCTAAATGTTGGAGCCATTACACAATTCTAATGCCAACGCCGCCTGAATAAAGCTTCACTCGTTACATATTACTCGTTCAAAGTCGGCAAAGCTTCCCGCACAATTTTCCTTTGCTTTCCTAGAATGTATAGGTGTCCTGCACAAATAACGACCAAATATATGGGTCTCGCTTACCTAGTTAATTTCATAAACAATTATGTTTACGTGGGGGGTTTCTGCCCCCATCAAATTTATGCGCCTGGCAAGTGAACAAATCTGATTGGTTGCTTTTTTCTAACTAGATAACATGGAAATGCTCAATGTCTTGACGTTTATGTTTACATGTTGATTAGACTCTTTTTGTTTTTTTCTCAATTTGGTTCGAACTGTGATTTCTCAATTCTAAGTAAAAGAGCTACGAAGGTTTTTTCAAAAATATATATTGGAAAAGTGCATATATTAATAATAAAAAAAATTACAAGGATTGAAAAAAATTTAAAATTGACTCTCCATAATGTATAATATTTAAGGTTTTGTAAATAAGAGGTAAATTAGAAGTGAGTTTGATTTATTTTATTGTGGATATTTAAAAGATTGTCAGAGATATTAATGTTGAGTATTTATTTAGATTATGTAATAAATAATATTTTTTTTAAATCAATATAATTCATTAATTTGTATATACTTATGTTTTTAATATCTATCTAAAATATTATATACATGTATAGATATATAAATAGGTAAGTAGAGATATAGACATTCTTCAAATGAAAAAACAATTATCTCTTATGTTAGTTTAGGCTAATCCAATAAGATATAGATGTATAAGTATGATTAGCTTAAGACTTTAAAAGAGTTGGAGTTAAACAAATTATTGATAATTTGACAAGTTGTTATAAATAGAAGTATAGATCGCTTAGTTTTATGACCAAAGAAAGAATGTTAAAAGGATAAGACTTTGGAATATGTGTACCTCGAGATAAAACAATGCTCTTAATAGTTGTATATATGAATAAGAATTAGAATATGCTTCTATATTCTGCTCCAAGTAAACTTCATCAATCAAGGAAAGAATTACTATTACAAGCTAGACTTGTGATTGTAAACCTAACCTTTGATAATCTATGAATTATGCTCTTCGTGTGATATGAAAGTCGAATATTTGATCTCTCATAGGAAAAAAGGTTTAGTATGTTTATTAGTTTGCATTAACCAAGATAATTACTCCCTTGTGTCAAACTAGACAAGGATGTTGAATCAACAACTTTGATGAAATGATTGAAGACAATAAACAAGCACCTAAAAATCATATTTGTTACTCCTTTTAAGAGCCAAATATAAATGTGTTGATATTGATTTCCTATCTCAAATAATGAGATCACTTGCTTTTTGAATGTAAATGAATTTCTTTTTCATACAAGCACATGATATAAAATCACATAAATATGTACATGGTTAGCTCTAGTAGGCAAGGTGAAAGAGGTTGATTGGCCAATTTTAGGATTTGGAATTTAAATTTAGATGGGTTAATGTCATGTTCATAGGTCTAACCTCGCAACCATAAACTTGATATAGGATTAGATAGGCATCTTGGGTCATGAAAAATAGAGGTTATTTATGAATTAGTGTATGGATAGGCATGAATAACAAACAACTAGGTCAAATGTATCGTATTGTGTGCACATAAAAATAAGATATGTCAATAAGAATGGGATCATATCCAAATAAAAGCTAGGTAAATTGGCTTGACTTTGCACAAGATTGCACTATTTATCATATTGTACATGTATATCTCAAAATAGGCACACATTAAGAAATATCAATGACACAAATACTATATATGATCAATGACATGAAGCTCAATAAGATTAATATTGTGAATCTTAATTGCATTGATATGATTAGTGGCATAAAACCTAATAATAAGGAAAGTCCCCATACATAGCAAGTATGAAAAAATAAAGAACGTAGATTTTCCAACATGAGTGATATATCCATGAGCACAAGTAGACAAGGGGAGAATACTATAATGCCCCAAACATAAATAATGTGTCAATGGAAGCTTAAATAGATAAGGAAGAATGGTAGAATTCCCTTAATGTAGAAGTGTCCCAAATAAGATGATATACATATCAAGATAGGATCTATAAGTGATATAGAAATAATGATCAATAATAAAATCTAAAAGTAGAATGATAGTGTAAGCTCAAGACATGCATTCTCTATAAAGTAGGTATGATCGTGTGAGATTATGTAACATGTTGTAAATAAGATGTGGTGATGAAAGATCATATAGAAACTCTAATACATAACATGATGTAATAATGTAAAACCTTGGTACTCTAAATAGTATGATATGATAGTTTAGAATAATAATATCACAAACAAAATTATCAATGTGATTGGATATGACAATAATAGTTCACAAATAAAGTTTTCAATATAGCTAGGTTTGACAATAATGGATCATAAACAAGATGCTCATATAACAAGATAGACCTTAGACAAGATACTCGAGATAGCCAAATATAACAATAATAACATGTGGATCATGTATAAAGAATGGGGATTGTAATTCAAGAGCCAAATGTCAAAATTATAGGAGATAAATGATCAAGAATGGATAAGGAAAAGGAAATAGATGACAAAGTGAGAATTATTAAACAAGACAGGATTTGAGGCATTCCCCAAATGAGGGCAAGAAAGAGAATATAAAGGTAAGATATACAAGGATCAAATGGATAAAGAATGAAAGGATTATGATGGAAAAATGAAATATAAGATAAGACATGACAATCAAGAGATAAAAGAGGTTGTGTCCCCTAAATGGGAAAAAGGGATTGTAAAGTAAGCATATAGATAAATGAAACCAAAGATGCCTCCTAAGTGAAGGGAAGCAATATAAGATAGACATGAAGACCAATTAAATTATGCATTCTCTCGAGTGGGAGAGATTAAGGTACCATATATAGAATGAAATATGGATATGAAAATTATACAAGATAAAGTAGAATAAATTACAAGTCAAGATACAACAATAATGATATCCAAGTTATAGCGATGATCATAAAATTAACTAACATATTTGGTGGGTTTAACCTTTTTTCTTCCAATGATCCAATACCATCATTATTTTTAAAGAGCTCATAATTTTATCTTTGTGGCCTTGTGTATCTTTTTATTTGTTTGGTTGTTCTATTTCATTACCAATATTTAGATGTCTCTCACTATGTTCATTTAACCAATCTCATTAAACACATGAGTAATATCTTCTAATATAATAAATTCTCTAAATTTTCTTGATTTTAGGTATGCATGATGATCATTATTAGGTGTGCATCCTCATGTTCCTTTTATCATAAATGTGATGATGGCGTTGACTTACTAAAAAGGGGGAAGTGTTATAAATACATGAATATTAGAATGGATCTTATAATAAGGCTCGCTTACATTTACACACAATAGAATGTAAATATAAAAATGAACGATGAGGTATGGTGATGTAGACATGGCTGGGAGTCCCTATGAAAGTATGCATAACTATGTGGCCTAATCCCCACACTCTCACATATAGTAGACTCAAACAGTCACACATGAGATGATAAAATATTATTTTCATTATATTGGAGGAATATGGTTACAAAATTATGGTAGGTGTTATCATAGTTTTATAACAAAGCTTTTTATCTCTTACTCATATACAATTCAATCTACAAAACTAGAACTCTCCCTCATTTTCCAACCAACTCTACATGGCTTAAACTCTCTCCATCTAGAAGAGCTATTTTTTCCGATGGCGTTATAATGTATACAATTTACTTAGGAAATAAAAATTATTATTCTTTCCCTTTTGGCACATAGAGCCCTTTTGCTACCTAAATTTAAATTTACCTACTTATGATCTACATTAATTCTCCTTGTAGCTACATATATATTTTGTAATTATTCCAAGATGTTGAATATGGATGGTAGTTCAAATTCTTCTCAAACTAGTTATGTGGAAGTGTCACTTCTACTACCACTTGATAAAATGCATTATTCACATTTCCTCCAAATATTGAGCCACTAACAATCTCTAACTTCTTCCCACTTTGTTTGTTTTCACTCCAAGTCTCTTCTTCTTCTTTATTCTTCACACTAAACAAACACACCATATATATGTGCCTAATGTGTGACATTTTGCATGTGTATTCATTTTTTATTTTCTTCTCTCATATCCATGACCTTAGCATGATATAACTACATAGAATGTCCAACCCTTGTGAATTTTTCTCCAACTCTAACTTTCATGTCGAAATCACTTTTGGGCTCCTACACATACATATATCTTTTCTACATAGACTTTGTTCTACACACCCTACTCCCTTGGGACTCCTGAAATCATGAAGTTGACTCTAACAACTATGATCTTATGGGTTTATTCAAGGTTCCCTTGCATCATATTCACTGGGCAGGAGAAAAGTGATCCCCTACTCACAATTTGGGAACAAGTGATGGAAACACCCTTTTGACCATGAGCCATAATGGTCACTACTTTTCCCTTAGACCAATTTATTGTTATCCTTTGTTAGTTGACCCCTCCCAAGTCAAGAATCAACCTCATCCACTAAGTCCTAATATCTTCAACCTTTCCTAGCCCACACTTTGTCAAGTCATGTCTCATCCATCTTCCTTTGGTCCTTCTCTCTTCTTTTATTATTATGGGATTTGACCCACCACATCTTATCCACCTCCACCAAAATCTTCTTCTTCTTATTCATCCATCCACTCACTAACCCAGAATTGTGCACTTACTGGTGTTTCATCCTCTATTATGCCTATCTTAGACACATCTTTTTTGTAGTTATGTTGTATTCAATCCCTATCATTGTGTCTTATGTAATACTCCATGTAATTTGTATGTTGTATTCTCCATCTTTCATGTTGATCTACTTATCCACTACTAAAATCTCTGAGTTGTAATCTTCCTTTCAATGGGATTCTAGAGTTCTTATTCCCTCCCATTTCTTTTATAGAGACTCCTTTTAATGCATACTTTCACTTCCTTATGCATCACCACAACCTCTAATTGTAATATTTTCTTTCTTAGTGTGACTTCTAATTATCTTTGAGACAACTCGACCTTACACTAGCTCCTCTTTATCCTTCTTTGTGATTCCCATGTAAAGGTACATACAATCCTCTTTCAATCCTCTACACCTCTCAAAGGGCACACTTATTCAATTATGAACTTACTTCATATGGTCCTTGTGTATCACTTTACTTTACTCAATTCCTTTCTCCTTTGTAGTTCCTTTCTCTTCCTTGGTTAGTTTTGATGTTGGATCTTCTCCATTATGCTTAATTACTCTTACAACATACAAGGTTCCATGTGACCTCGTGAGTCCTATCTCATACATCTTCTCTTATGTTGTTGCATGCTTCATCTATGCATGCACTTCTTCAATACTTGTTCATCACCTTTTTCCTCCTCCAATATTTGTTACATGTCTACATCCACCCATTCTTCTTTCTTTTATTTTGGCACTAGTCATGTGCAATAAAATTCATCCTTATAGGGTTAAAAATTCCTTATATTTATTTCTTCTATTATGAATAATACTCCATGTGCACCTTATTAACATCTTTGTGTGCCTCTTTCCTTGCATGTAATACTCTCTCCTCTTTCTAGTGATTTTTACATGATTTCATGTTCATTAGCTATTTGGCACTAGCTCAACCCTTATCCCTTCCTTATGTAGCTTATCCTCCTTTACACCTTCAACTTGTAGGTGTGAATGTTAAGCACTCAAACAGGTTATCCTTGCTTAGATAACTATTCATAGCCATCTGTCCACTATACATAATGCTCTTTACATTTATTTTTATGAGAAGATTTATTTCTTCATTCCACACCTCCTACACATACATGCATACAAGAGAAAATTCTTGGAGATCTCCTCGTTCCTCCAACTCTTCTACTTCCACATTTTCCTCATACTCTATGAGGATCTCTTCTTCATCCATTTTTATACCTCTTAGAATCTAAGCTTCACAACCACCCCAATGACTCCCTTAGTGGCCCTATCTCATCCATTAATTATGAGGTAATATGGCTCCAATGAATCTACACCTCTCCTCAATAATGTATCTATTTCTATAGAATTTTCCAACCAACTACTATGCCTCCACATTGTATTTTATTTGTAAACTCAACCTTCTCAATGTTTAATACTCCTCTTCATACAAAACAACACTTTATATCTAACACTCACTCTATCAACTCTTTGCTTCCTTATTTACCTAAGAAGATAGTTTTTATGTCATCCTCCTCTTCTCTTAGTGTGACTCTCTTATTTTCTTATGTTGGTTTTTTCTGCAATTATAGCTTCATAAACTATCACCCTTGACAAGTTCACACTAGGTTTAGCTCTCCCTTATGTGCCTGGACCCATTTGTGCTCTTAAATTGTCCATTTTATGATTATATTAAAAAAAATAGAGTTAAATTGAGAATTTACCAATTAATGTTTATTTAATAACACTCAAAGGCCCAAAATAGTTATGGACTAAGGCACTAGCACCCATGTCTAGCCTATTTTGGCCCCTATTTAAATATTTCATTGTTGTCATTTTAATATTTAGAAATTTGAATTTACTTGTTGGTTATCGGTAATTAATTTTGCAAGAAATTAAAGAAATGCATATAAATACAATTATTTTTCACCATTTTAAATCCTAAAATTTTGAAGTGACAATTATGCATCCTAAAAAGCAATCAAGAGAATAATTAGTAGGGTTATTGTAGAATTATTTTATTCAAGTACCATGTTAGCAATGTATCAAGTTTTCGTGTGAGTTTATTCATGTTTCATGTCCATTTGTTTTGTGAGAACTAACACTTACAACTTACTTCAAACCAAGCATCCAATTCTCCTTGAAGGTGATGAATACAATGAATTAGTCCAATAAGGAATGAACATATGAGTGGTGAGTTACAACACTTGTCAATTTATCATTCTTTTTATCTATTTGTCTCTACCCGACATAGGGTAAGCACTATTTTTACATCATCATAGCCATTGTGGAGATAGAAATACCAAAATGGGGTTTGACTTAGGCAAGGCCCTATACAACACAACCCTTCTCTCCTCTCTTGTGTGTAGGTGACATATCTAAAGCAAATTTTAGAAAGGATTGAATACCTAATTGCTTAATCAAGTGTTCAAGCCTCACATGTCAACAAATTAAGGAAAGTGGAATTAATCAGTGACAAACGAAGTTCCAACACTGATTATAGAAAGGAAGAACCTACAGATAGTGGCTAATTGAGATCTGAATTCTGATTTTAGAGGTCTGCATCTCTAGGTCTAGGGCGCCAACGCCCATGTCCATCCAATTCAAGCTCAAATTTATATGTCAAGTTCTTTTGTGTCTACACTCTTTTGTTTTGTAACTATTCTCTATGTTTCTATTGTGTACTTTTATAAAATCATAACAAATCATTGTATTTGCATAATTAACTTGGATTTATATTTTCATCTTCAAATCCATCCAATTAGCAATCAACTAATCAATCCCCAAAAGAAAAATCAAAACCATGATCCACCATTTTGGATCTTCCATTGAGGTTAGTAGCCAAGTGGGTGTTTGTGATAATTTTTGGTTCCTTCGATTGCGATGTAGGAGAAAGTGTGGTTTAGAACTTAGATCCATTTTTCTCACATCACAACAATGTATCCATTAAAACCATCAACTCAATTATCTTGGCTAGCAAATATAAATCTTGATCGTCACTTCTATCATGAATTTATGTTAATGCATCTTCTTGTTACTTCATACTATATCCATCTCTACACAATGGATAATAGGCCCCTCCTTTAACTCCTTGTACTTTCTACCAATATTTACCATGTTGAAAGATGGACCTTTGATTGGTCCATACTCGAATGTACCTCTTATCAATATTTTATCTAACTACCTCTCACTAGATAATTATATTACACTTTTTTGGTGATATTGATAATGCCTTATCTACAACCTTCCACCCAAACACTCAACTACCTTTAATTGATCATTTTGTTAGCTCTTTATCCTCATCTTTTGGTTGCCCCTTTAGTTCACTGCCATAACCTAGATCACCTCCTTCTCTAGATACCCCCTTTATTGTGTCTCAACTACTAATTTATTCCACAACTTGCCTTATAGGTATATCAATCTACCCACAACCCCTTGGTTTCCCATTGTGGCAATATACCTTCCATAATCCTAAGTAGGCACCATCTCTAAGTTTTCTCCTTGTAGCACATCCCCTTCCATAATCATCTTTATGTTCTTAGTGTTGATTTCCTCAATGTTGCTTCAATTATCACATATTTATTTCATGCATTCTACCCAATGATCTTGTTCATTGGAAAAAAATTACATTACCTTCTACCCATGTTCACACCAATGTAGAAGATAAAAATCCTTTAGTTGTAAACTTTTAGTTGGCATGAGATGACATCCCTTGCTATTTCACAAATGGAAATTTTGGCTCTAATACCTTATGATGTAGACGTGAATGAGGGTCCCAATAAAGGTATTCATAAACACATAGCCTAACCCCCACACTCACACACAATAATCTCAAACATGGATACACTAAATGACAAAGCATTATTTCCATTACCTTAGAGGAATATGGTTATAAAATTATAATGGGTGTTGTCCTAGTTTTACAATGGAGTTTGTTGGTATTTACACATACACAATCCACTCCAAAAAAATTAAACTATATCACTCTCTCTTGTAGAAGCCAACTCTATTTGATTTAAACTCTCTCCACCTTAAAATCTATTTTTTCCCATGACTACAACATATATATAATTTTCCCGTGAATTAAAAAACTCCTACTCTCATCAAATCTCAAGATACAAAACCATTATATGACATAAACTCAAATTTACCTACCTATGACCTACGCTAATTCTCTCATCAACTTCAAATCTATTTTGAAACTATTATAAGTTGTCATGTGGATGGTACTTTCAAATTCTTCCCACACTAGATACATGCAATTACAACCTAACTAAATGTGTCGTTGTGCATGCCCTCCAAATCTCGAGTCATTGGTGATCTTCAACTCCTTCCTAATTTTTTCCTTCCCACTCTCCTTGCTTCTTCTCTTTATGATTTTCCATTGTCCATCCATTTGTGCTCACAGGTTTTTTTTCTACATATTTGTGTGCTTCACTCTTGTGTACCTTCTTTTTCTTACTTATTCATGCTCGACGTGCACAACCCATCTCTATGCCCAACATGCAACCCTTTTGTATGTGAATTCATTTATGTTTTATTATCTGACTATATATTCCCTTGGTATGCTCTAGTCATATATGATCTCCAAGTATTGTGTTTTGTGCTCTAACTCTAACTTTAGCACCAAAACTACTTCTAGAATCCTATGTGCACTTACACATTTTTTCTATGAGCTTACGGACTAATCCAAAATTTCTCTACATCGCACTCCTTAAGAAGGAAATAATTGAGCTCATTCTCACAAGATGGGAATGAGTGATAGAACCAACCTTATGATAATGAGGCATAATGGCCACAAGTTTTCCCTTAGCCTAGATTTTCTTATTATCCTTTGTTTATTGAACCATCATGGGGCATGAACCATCCTTATTTTCCTAGTCTTTCTATCTTTGTGATTTCATATCATTGGTAGGTCATATCTTACTCTTCTTCCTTAAGGCCACCTTATCGTCCTTCTCCCTTATTTTATTCTTGTGAGAATCAACCCATAATATCCCATCTACCTCTACCAAATGTTTCTTTGTTGTATTCATCCATCCACTTGGTAGCCTAAAATTTCACACTCCACTAGTGCTCCATCCTTTTATTTACCTCTCTGAAGGCACTTCCTTTCTATAACTATGTTATTGTCGACCCTTATATTCTTGGAATTTGCAAGACTCTAGCCAATATTTTTGTTGTCTTCTTTATCTTTTGTGTTGCTCCACTTTTCCACTATTATAGGGTTTGTTCTGCAATCTTTTTTTTCATGAGATTCTAAAGTTATCTATTTTCTATCTTATTTCATGAAAAATCCTTCCTATACACTTGTTACAAATCCATGTGAACTTTGGCTCTTGATAAGTGTTAGTTATAGTTATCTTCAAGATAAATATCCAACCTTGGTTGGCTCCTCTTCATCCTTCTTCCTTTAGGCTTTAGCTGAGAGCTATGAGCAAAGGAACTTGTGCACCTCCTTCACTTCTTTGTGCATCTCAAAGAAAACACTAATTTCTTTGTTGTCTTCACATGGTCCTTATGTATCACTTTTTTTAGTTCCTTGTGCCTTCCTCCTCTTGGGATAGTTTTGGTGTGAGATTTTATCCATTATGCATTGAATAAACTTCTCCAAATTTTAATATCACTTTGTGTCTCCTCTAATTCACATCATGGATCTAGGCTCACATATTCTTTTATCTTCTCTTCTACTACTACTCTATGCAAATAAATTTATCCTCATGGGATTCTAAGTTCCTGTCTTCCTTTCATCTTCTCATGTGAAGAGATATCCATGCATGTCTTACTAACAACCCTATGTTTCTCTCTCCCTAGTCTAGTGTTTTATTACCTTTCCTACTTAGGATTTGCCAACACTAGCTCAATTTTTATCCCTTCCTCATATGGTTCATCCTTCTCTAAAACTTTTGTAGGTTTGAATTCCAATAATTTGTGCTCCTACTTTTCTTGGATGACCATAAATAATTATCTCTTAACCATACATAAATCTTCATATCTTCTTCTACAAGATTATTCATTTATTCATCATGTATATAATCCATGGATGTGTCTATAGGGAAATATTCCTCAAAAACCCCTCCTTGCTTTGGATATTCTACTTCCACCTCATCCCAATCCTTTATAAGGATTTCCTATTCATCTAAGGATTTCACACAATCCTCTCACACATTCTTATGTCTCCTACCCTCCAGCCTTCATAACTGCCTTCACTACTCCCTTGGTTGCATCATCTCCTCCATCAATTTAAAGATCATCTAGTCCTAATGCATTCAATCCTTTCCTTTTTTTGTTTCCATTTTTTTATACTTCCCAACTTGCTATCATGCCTCCAACAAGTATTTTCTTTGTGAACTTTACATTCTTAGCATTTGTGACACATCTTCGTGTAAACCATTTCTTTATATCTAATTCCTCAATATTTTCTTCACTTGAGAATGAAGGTTCCTCCTTTCCATCCTTCTTCTCTCTAGGAATCTCTCTTCTCTCTTTAAATTAGTTTCTTTTGTAACACACCCATTCTAACCTTCAACTATGCAATCTTGGCCAACGACTACAATCCTTAACAATCCACTTTTGTCATGGCTTTCTATTAATCCATATTCTTCTTGCCTCAGCCTCTACTCATCTTTGCATGATGGAGAATAGGATCCTCATTTCATTCCTTACACCTTTAATCCAACATTTCTTATGGAAGATGCACCTCTAGTTGCTCTGCATTTGATTGTCTTTGATCAACATTCTATCTGAATTTCTCTTATTTTAAAATTCTAGCACACTACCTCGTTCAATAATTTGTCATTGTAGACACAAAAACGATTCTCCTATTCATTGGATGTTAATTATCATCATATCAACCATTAATCATTAATCACATTAGCTTACCATATCAATAATTAATCATTTATTACTATTCATCAATTAGGATTTATTAATTCATCATCATCATTTTATAATTTTGCATATTCTATCCATTTAATTAAATAAAATTTTATTATTTAGCTAAATGAAATATCCATTTTAAATAAATAAAATTTCTATTTTCACCTCATCAGTTAACTTCATCTGCAAATTATAAATTTCTTCTCTCATCAATTAACTTTGTCTACAAACTGAAAACTTCTTCCCTCGCCAGTTGATTTTTTCTTTAAATGGGAAATTCATCCTCTCATTTATACATTTATAAAACTAAATATTTCATTATTATCCTTGTTAGCAGGGTACAAAGCAAAGAGTAAAAGATACCACAACTTACTACATAGGACTTGTGAAACCTCAAGCTGACAAGGAAGATAAAGTAAGGGATGCCCTATAAGGGTCATATCTCTATAAGAGACAAAGCATTGATATATGTATGTAGTAGATAACAAATTAGGAGGGCATGGTAGGTAGAGATATACATATAAGAGATAAGAAAGGAATATAGTACGAAGTAGAGACTAAGACCTGCTAATGTGTATATATATAAGAATTTATAAGGATTCAATGGACGTAAGTGTTATGGATGACCCTTGTTCTTAATTAAGTTATACATAAAATATTGTTAAATATAGGTTCTTACCACACTTACTCTTTTCTCTCACTGTATCCTCTGGGGTATAAACAGACTCCAAAAAGGATACTAGGGTATAGACCTTCAAGCTATAACTCCCCATTTCCTCTTGCTAACAATCCTCCTAGGATTTTGAAATGGAACATTTTTAATTTCTCTCAAGATAACTCCATAGTCAGTCCAATTAACTTAGGTCTCCAATCTTATTCTTGTCTTCCATTTGATTTTTCTTGAATAAATCTATAAATTCCCTCATTCCTTCATCATTTTCACACAATCACTCTTTATACAAATCCACTATGTCAAAATTTATTATCAATTAAAAACAACAATATGTTGTTGAGTTACATCCACATTCCTAATGAGCAATTCAACATAATGAGCTTAGTTTAAGGTTTGCATTGAAATTTATATATCTAGGATTTAATTTTTGTTGTATGTTTTCAAGTTATTTATTGTTGGTGTAAATAGGTGTTTTACCTGTCTAAGCTATCTAGGTCCTATTTACATGTTAATTCCACTTAGGTCCTAGGAGGGAATTTTTTAGACAGTGTTAGTTGTCACTAGATCTTATCTTTTGGCATTTAATTCTTGTGTCTTGAGTCATTTAATATTTTTTGAGGTAGTTATCTCATAGTATAGGATTAAAAAACATGTTAATATATTGTCTAATCCTATCTCATGACTTACATTTATAAGCAAGGCATCATATGTACATCAAATATTCAATTTGAAAATAATGCATCTATAATCGTAACATGATATTTTTGCCATTTCTCTATTGTGGAAGTTATTGTTGTCTTGCAGGTGATCCTGGGGTGTTGAGGAGTTCACTATTAACTCCTACATGGTATTGGAGCTTCAGTGTTGTAGACTTCTTTCTAGATCTAAGGGACTGATTTTGGCTTAAAGATTTGGTTGTGTGTGCTTGGGGGTTTCAAGGACCCCATCAATGAATCTAGAGCGTTAGAGAAAGTTAGGTTTTCCTTTCATTTCATCAAATTTTGTTATATTTTGATTGATCTACAAGGGTTTCAAGTTGAAGTTTCATTGCCGTATCCAACAAGTAGACATCATTTCAGAGCATTTTGGGTCAAAACAAACCTTGCCATTGCACTCAGAAGACCCAAAAAACCCCTATTTTCATATATAATCCTTCATTTTTTATTTAAAAAATTGGTGATTTTTTTAAATTTTCGATTGACTATATTAAATTTGATGTCCAAACAAATTTCATCAAATATTGTGTTAAATTTGATGGTCAAATGATTGGTAATCTTAATTTTGATAGTCAAATGATCATCATCTATAATTATGTTAAATTTGATAGCCAAATGACCATTATTAGGTTGCTCCAATCTACTCGCGTCTTCATCAATAGTTTTGAATTTGAAGTCCAACTTTGAATGACCATAAATTGGTCATATAGATTCCTTTTTGCGAGATTTTTTTGATTTGAAGTAGAATTTTGTGATCTACATAGTGGTGCAATTTGTTTTTGATTTTGGTGCCTAGTGTTTCCATAAATTTTATATTCTCACGAGTGTTGCTGAGTCGTTCTCATTTTAGGAACTTTTGGGGCTTCGTTCTTGTTCCTATGGTAACATTTTTGGATGATTTTTTATTAAAAATGCATAATTTTTTGTGTACTTTGTAATAGTATAATCATATTAATCCCCTTTTGTGTACATTTTTTACTTTGAGCTTGTGGCCAAATTTGGCATATGTAAGCACTAAGATCAAGTACACTTCATTGTTTTTGGAAAGTGGCACCTGTAATGGCACTAAGTATAAAGTGACACAATCATATATTGTTGGGTGATTTCTTGATTGAGTAATTTTGGGGAGGGTGCGGTAGTCTTGTGGTGGTTGATTGCTTTCCTTTTCTTGTTGCGTGTTCTCACAATGGAGAAATCTCAAATTGAACTCCTGACTTCATATAATTATGATTCATGGAGAAAATGATTATGGAATTATCTCATTAGGAAGGGTTGTATGTGCTATATAAAGGAAACTATTCCTCAACTTACTAATGCTAAAGAACTATAAAAAATAGGAGCTTGATTGTGAGAAAACACTTGGATGCATATGTTCATTAGTCTCATTTGATTTACAATTTCATGTTGAATCATGCAAATCACCTAAAGAGGCTTGAGATTATTTTAAGAAATTGTATGGTAAAACTAATAAAATTATGGGATATCAGATTGATAATGATTTGATGAATCTTGATCCTAAATTTTTTTGCCCTTAAACATTTAGCCACCGACTATCCCGATTTCTTCCTTATTTCATAGCCTTGATCATCAAACAAAATATTATATCCACTATCATAAATCTGACTTACACTCAACAAGTTGTGTTTAAGACCTTCAACGTAGTAAACATCATGAATTGGTGGTTTTCCTTCTAAAATTAATGCACCTTTACCTCTAATTTGGACAGTAGTATTGTCTCCAAACTTGACAAACCCTCCATCATGGTCTTCAAACTTGGTGAATTTTCTCTTGTCACATGTCATGTGGTTTGAGCAACCACTATTTATTATCCACAAATCCTTCTTCTTAACATGAAGGGTAGCTTGCACAAACATTGATTTTTTGGTTTTAGTGCCCTTTTATTTTTTCTCCAAGCTGATTTTTGTTTATGGACTCCTTATCAAGATATGTAAGATTCATCTTCTTCAAGGAATGATCGTTACCCCTTTTCTTTTGTTCATCAGGACTAGGTCTACAATACTTGGCTATGTGACCAAAATTATTTCAATTGTGGCACCTTAGATTGCTTAACACCATAAAAGGGGTTCTACCTATAAATTTAGATCTTCTTCTAAGGATAATCTTACAATCATTAGCTTTGTGACCATATTGGTTACAATAGAAATAATAACCATAAAAATAAGAGTTAAACTTGAGTGATCCACTCCTTCTTGCAAGAGTTGAACTTGTGAATCTTTTGTTTCTGATTTTTGATGAACTATTTGCATTGGCATTGTTGTTAGGATAGTCATAATCATCATGTGTATCACCTAGGTTACTTTGCTCAGCTTCTTCCTTTTGTAGACTATGTGTTTTTGAGTTTTGACCAACTTCATATCCCAAACCAGTCATGTCTTTGTATCTCTTTTGTTTTCCTAAAAGATCTTCCAACCTGTTGTTGTCATACCTTTCTAGCCTCTTCCTTAAACTCACAATTTCTACCTCTAAACCTTGACCAATCTCCTCTTTGGCTTCTAACTCCTTTTTAACCACATCTTCAAATCTTTTACTCTCTTCAAGTTGAGTTTTCAAATTGATTATAAGTTGGTCTGAATCTTTGATTGTTTTGACATCTTTCAAGGCTTCCTTTAATCTGTTTATCTCCTTTAGAGCACAAATCAACTCTCCTTCAAATTCCATTTCACCTTCTTCAACTTGCTGGTCCTTATCAGAAATATTGTCATATTTATCCTTTTGTTTTTCATTTGAACATACAACATCAACCATGAATAAAGTTTCTTCTTCTTCATCACTATTACTTTCAGAACTACTATCAGTTATATCAAAAACCTTGATAAGGAGTCTCTTTTTCTTTTTGAAAGTATTCTTTCTTCTAAAATTATACTGCTTCTTTTTGTCTTGTTTCCCATCATCTTCCACATCACTTTAAGATTTTTCATAAGGATACTTGGCACAAAAATGTCCTATTTTTCCACAATTAAAGCATTTGAAAGGAAGATTTCCTTTGTGCTTTCTAGACCCCTTCTTCAACCTTCTAACAAAATGTGGCTATTTTTCATCTAAGTCTTTAGTTAAGATTCTATTTCTTTGTCTTTCTTCACAGTTTTAAATGTTTCTTCTTTGTTTGTGGATACTTCATTGTGTGTTCTCATTTCATAGGCAGTGAGTGTTCCACATAACTCATCTACAGTGAACTTGTTTAGGTATTTTGCCTCTTCAATGACAAAAACCTTAGAATCGTATCTAGGAGGCAATTAGCTTAAGACCTTTTTGAAAATAATTGATTCTTCAACTTTATCACCAAGGCATCTCATAGCATTGAATATTTCATCTACTCTAAGAAGGTCATGTGCAATATTTTCTTCTTCATTCATTTTTAACCCTTCAAACTTTTCTCTAAGGGTTTGCAACTTAGCTTCCTTAATTTTGACATCACCTTGATAAATATTGACTAACTTGTCCCAAACATCTTTTGCACTCTTACAATGCATGGATTTAATAAGGATCTCATTTGTCAAGCCACAAAGGATGGCATTATTGGCCTTTGCATTGCATTCATAAGCCTTCTTCTCATTGTTAGTAGAAGGAGGCATTGAAGGCATTGTATAAACATTTTCTATTGATTCCCATACATCAAATCCCAAATAAGACAAATAAGAATCCATCCTAAAACTCCAAAAATAAAAATTAGTTCCATCAAACAGAGGTGCTTTTAAGGTAGAAGATCCTTCTCGACTAGTCATAGTATTCCACTATCAGGATCAACCCAAGTTGATTAAACTTCTATAAGGAACTTGTTGCTCTAATACCAATTTTAGGAATACTCAAGATCACTGAGAGTGAATCAATGATGCACAAAAATAAAGCATTTAAACAACTTTTAATAAGCACAAACTTCAATGTAAACACATAAAGATCACCATGACACAAGATTTATAAGTGGAAAACCCTAGAAAGGGAAAAACCACTATGTGAGTGTTGGTTGGGTTTGAAGAACCAATCCAAACTTCACAAATTGTTCACTATTAGGTCTCACTGAATACAATATATCAAAGAGCACCAACTCCTCATGAAGAACAAGAGCACCAACTCCTTATGAAGAACGTGAGCACCAAATCCAATGAGAAATGAAGGACAAAAATACAAAGTACTACTTTATTTACAATATGTTTTAGATCATCAATCTCCCTTGTTTCACACTCAACCATTCAATACTTATCCCTCCTTGAATACATGCATTATAATTTATTTTCAAGAATAAGACACAAACAAGTATTAAGCCTCTTCACACACCTTAACTGTAACCTTCTTTGAAAGATCAAATAGATGATTCACAATGACTTATACATAACCATTTCCCCCATTAAAACAATAACCCCTAGACAAATCACATGGAAAACTACACATTCAGAGCATTGTTAAACCAATTTACATACTGTTCTTTCTTCAAATAAAAATCATGTTATCTTCCATATCAAACTTAACTATGCAAAGAAAATACTATCCATGAATACTGTCATACAAAGCCACAAATAAGTCATTTATGCTATGTTATTCAAATCCCTCTCCCAATGTATTATCTAAACACAAACATGGTGTTGTAGTTTTCAACACTCTCACAAAGCCCAATCCACGATCAGAAACTACTCAATGCACTAACTCAAATATAAATACCATCGATGTCTCCATACAGTTACAAAATTGTAACACAAAGGTGATGACACCCATTTTCCTATCAAAATGAAAGCCTTGAGAAGTAATCGTTCTTCAGTTTGAAAGAGAACCATTGATCTTCAAACCTCTCCATTCCATCAATCAAATAATGACCATTGATTTCTTTTGAGCGGTGAAAAATAAACCCTTAACTTGTCTAGTCGATTACAACAAAAGTAGGGGTTGGTTGTCAATGTGCCTAAACCCTCAAAATAGTCACTTAAGTGACTTTCCACTGTTTATAGCAAGTCACTGAGAAATTATAACATAAAGGAAATTTTGCATTAAAGGCCTTCAAAAGATATAAACCCTAGGTCTTAGGGTATAGTATAGAGTTAAGATTTTAGATAAGATATAGGGATTTCAACAATCGAAAAACCCGAAAAATGAAATTACCACCATTTTCTTCTACCCTTTATAAATATGACACTAATAATAAGAAAAGTAAGCAATGCCAACTTGTTGAAAGGTAATCAACAAAAGAAAACCCCAATCCTCATAAACACCAAGAACTTTGCAACTTTATAAGACTCAAATGAAAATGCTCAATGATTCTTCTCTGACCATGTCTTTGCCCATATCTTTGCCTTAATAAAAAATGCTTGTATGCAAGACTCTTCCACTAAATACCTAAGTTATAAAAGATGACAACTTGTGACATGATGAAGGATTCTTGTGAAAAGAAGAGAAGACTCCATGAATGATCAATGACACCATCAACTCACCATTTCATTATAGCTCTAAATGATCATCACTCTCAAGCACTTCAACATGAAGCAAATCTGTCATAAAGTTCTCTTTGACATTAACGACATATCTAAATGATCATGCTCAACCATTTTGACATGAAGCAAAGGAAAAATACTACTTTTTCATCAACACCTTGAAAGGAATGAACAAGTACACTTTTGCATCATCACCATTTTTCATCATCACCATGAAAGGGATGAACAAGTACCTTCACTATTGTATCCACACTTTTGCATCATCATCATGAAAGGAATGAACAAATACCTTCATTGTTGCATCAACAAAACAACTTGAAATGAATAAAAGGATCATTGACATTGTATGCACCTTTGACATCAATGATAAAAATACCAACAAAATATTACCATTCATAGTGAAGTGGCAATTACTAATATTATTTTAACATGTTCCCTTTCTCTCCAGAAGGTCTTGAATACATTTGAGCTTGTAGGGGATATAAGAAAGGAACTACTAAGGAGATCACATAGGGGAGGAGTTTCCATGACTTAGCTTTCTTAGGCACAACATTCTTGATATTTTATCTTACAAGGACCTTCCATGGTTCCTCTCCATCAAGTGCTTTGGAGATCCATTTCGAGGCTAGAGCAATGCCTTCCAACCTTGGGTCCTTCAACCCTAGACCTCCACTTGCTTTGTCTATTGTACACCAATCCCATTTAATCGCATGTCTTTTCTTTTTACCCTTACCATCAAACAACAAGAACTTCCTGATTCATTTTTGAGTTTCATTAATTTGGTAGCTACTAAAAAATCATACTGAAGCAAAGTATATGTTGTAAGAAGATAAAATCTTTTGCTAGACCTACAAACGCCCTACTAATGAAAATTACTTTTTTTTTTCCATTTATCAATCTTTTTCTCAATATTTTCCTTAATCCATAGCCAAATATCTTTCATGCTAGACTCAACAACAAAAGGATCCCTATATACCTCACTTGTTTATGTGGACCTCCCCATTGCAAATTGTAGTTTTTCAACTAGTCAGAGGGATTCTCATCCCACCCCAACATGCATGATTTGGTCAGGGTAATTTTTTCCCCAAATGCATTACAAAAAGTATTGAGTTTATCCATCAAATTGTTCATATTTTTCTCATCAATTAAGATAAATATTGCAGTATCATCTACAAATTGGATATTGGTGAGATCACTTTTATTAGGCAGATTAATCCCCCTAACCCTTGGGGATAAGGTATTTCTCCTTAGGATATAGTGTAATGCATTTGATGCAATGACAAAAAGTGTAGGGGCAAGTGGTCATCCCTACCTAATTGACCTCTCTAAGGTAAATTCCTCAATTAGAGTCCCATTTACATCTATCTGTGTCATTGCATCATTGAACAATATTTTGACAATATTACAAAATGATTTAGGAAACCCATAGGCTTCCAAAGTTAGCAACACAAATGCCCATTCTACCTTGTCATAGGCTTTTTAAAAATATGGGAGGAGCATTGTAGCTCTTTGATTAATTTGCCTTGCCCATTCCATAGCCTCCCAACTGGTATTGAGGTTCTCTAGTATATACCTTCCTTTGATAAAACCAATTTGCATACTATTGATAAATGAAGGTAAGATTTTCACCAACCTACAGGCCATTACCTTGGCCAATATCTTGTAAGACACATTTAGGAGGGTAATTGGCCTCTAGTTTTTGACCAGGGAACCCCTCGCTATGGCCTCTTTATATACTAGTAATAGGTCATCACAGACCTAGTCTACAAAAGTTTTATAAAACTTTGCAGGGAGACCATCATCTCCCAGGGTCTTGTCATTCTTTAAGGAGGTGATAGCCATCCTTATTTCCTCCTTTGAGACCTCCTTCCCAAGTTTACTTGATTCCTCCTCTTTATTTTTCTTTGGAATGAGGTGCTTGATAAATTCTTTGGCTTGGTTACTTACTACATTGTCACCTTCACATGTAAAGATGCCTTTGTAAAAAAGATAAAATTGCTTCCTTATATAATCCTAGCTAGTTAGTACTGCACCATATACCCAAATCTGATCAATCTACTCTCTAGCGTGTTTATCCCCGATGTACCTAAAACATAATTGGAGCCTTTGTTCCCATTGTCTAACCAATTCAATTTGGCCCTTGTTTTTAGCCCCTGAATTCTATTAGCCTACAATCTCCTCAAAGAATCTTTAGCAAGGGTGAGAGTATGGAGGAGAGACTCACTCCCAGGGTCACACTAGAGTTTTGTTTCAGCTTCCAACAATCTCTCATTCAACAGACCCTCCATCCACCTTCTATCCATAGCCCTCTTCTTCCCAATTGTCTGACATATCATTCTCCATCCCTTTACATTCATATTCCATCTGTCAAATGCATTCAATTATTTATGCATCCACTTATTGATATCGCTTAAGGAGATGATGCAGTCCTTTTCCTTCAAGAGTTTAGTGTTAAGGAGAGAGCTTTGCCTTTGCCCCCTCTCCTTTGGTATGTTATTTTTTAGGAAGAATTGAGCTTTTACCAAATGGTGATCAAAGAGGGTATATGGAATCACTTCCACCTTGCACCCCTCTCTTGAGGGTACCACCATAAAGAAGTCATTATGCATGTAGAACCTAACAAGATTGCAATAGATCCTCTTTCTACCCCTTTGTGCATTACACCAAGTGAACAAGATGTTGGGACAATCCTTATTTTTTCCTTCTATTGGGTCAATCAGATTAAGCTTAGATTTCAATCTCTACCAAAAGTATCTCTCATTACCTTTCCACTCTAGATTCACCCCTCCCCATTTATCTTCACTTCTTTCAACTAGGTTGAAGTCACCTTCGAGTATCCATGGTATGTCTTATAGGTTGAGCAACCGGTTCCATAACATGATTCTATCCCTATAATCATTCGATGCATATATGGAGAAAATATTAAAAAATCTTCCTTTCTTTGGATGGTTATCCAGATTTCTCTATTACATGGTGAAACCCCAGAGGCAATGACATACTGCTCCCATTCTTTTGCAAGCAGTATGAAAGCCCCCCTTTGCCTCTTTCATGATTGGTAACAATCTGGTTAGCCCCACCCCAGATGAAATTTAGATTGGTTTCCGAAGTGAAACCAATTTCCTTTACTTCTTGCAATAGGGCTACATCCTTTTACCTTCTCTGATTGAGGAATCTTCTCACTACATGCTTCCAATCTAAGGAATCAAGACCCCAAACATTCCTTGACACAACATTAATATTCATTAGTGTTATTTTTTATGTTGGTCTCTTTCTCATTCCTAAATGTATAGAAGCATTTGGGCATCTTGCACCTAGCTTCTATCCTCTTAGCATTAGGCACTGGGATAATACCACTATTTTTCTTCCTTTTCTCCTTGGCAACCTGCATGCCCCCATTTCCGGTTGGGATTAATTCACATTCCCCTTTTTTCTTCTAGGATTTAATCTACCTTCTACGCCCCTTGCTTCATGCTCCTCCTCCCCCTTTGTGGTCTCCATACTAGTAAGCTCACCTATGTCCCCTTCAAACATTAGGTCAAAATGTGATACTATATCATCTAGAATTTTCACATCACCAAACTCAGTATTGGATTCATTCACTAGATTGGTAGGCTTTGGGGAAGCAACCCCCTGCATTGAAGGTAAGACATTATCCAATTGAATATTCATATGGCCCCCCAATGACCCCTCCAACACCAAGTTACCACTGGGGTAGGCATCGACAAGGGGAGAAGCACTAAAATCTGCTACCTAAAATTCTATATTACTAGTGTTAATTTGATGGGCTGAGAGGGATTGGTTCTAGCCTTCAAATTAAAATACTAACTTTTTGACTTTGGAAGGTGAAATTGAACCTTATTTTGGATTTTCCTTTTATTTATTCTATTTATCATTATTATCAGATGAAACATTGGTTCCCTACACCTTAGGATTGAAGGTGTCTTCCTATATTTCATTATTTTCATTGTTTTATTTTAGTCTTCTTTCCAGGATTCTTTGATTAATATTTTGTTTGAATTTTTTTATTGCCAATTGTTGCGCATTTAGGTACCCAACTTCTTTATTTCCTTCCCCATCCACACTGGGTGGGATGTGCTTATTTACATTATTATTCTAGAGGGTTTCCATATTGGTTGAGCCATTCTCCCCCTCAACATTTTCTATTTCTTGAATTAGGGATTCATATTGATTAGTTATTCTTACTGCATTCTTTGCTGTGTTTTTTTAATTTGAAACCAAAACTGGTTCCTTTACACTATTTTCCTTTTTACTCCCCATATTTCCTTCCCTCAATGAGGAGGCATTTGTATGTGTCACAGTCGATAAATTGTTATTGTTGACCTCTGTTATGTTTCCTTGGGAATTCATTTCCTCCAACATTGGTTTCAATTGTGTTTTATTTTTAACCCTACACCTAGTCGGGCCTTCAGTTCCATTTATTTATTTTAATTAGAGGATTTTTTCCAATTATAAATGCAAAATATGATTAGGGTAGATAGTAAATAAATTCTTACATTTTATTAACTATATTGTATTTAATATTTACATATATTTATAATTTAATTATATATCTATTATATATATAAAATTTATATTATAATTATATTTACTGCCATAAAATTGACCTCTTTCTAGATAATTAAATATTTTGTTTTGTTATAGGTAATTTTAAATAATATTATATTTTAAAACATATAATATATATTATATAAAATAAATATAATTATATTATGATCATCTCAAATAATAAATACCAAATTGTAAATTTATATACTTTTTTTTTGATACATAAGATTAGTTTAGTAATATTAAAAACAAAAGCATACAAGCGTTTGCAAAGCAAGGATAACCAGAGTTTAATAGAAAACTTCAGACCCCAGATTCACATGCATGTATCTTTTCCATCCAGCTGAAGCCACACAAAATCGATCGCCCGACCCAACCAACCCCTCAGGCCATACTAACAGGGATATAATTTTCCTATAGAATTTCATTTTCTTTGACCGCACCTTTGACACAACACCATCACGCAACCTAGGACCACCATACAAGACCCAAAAAACCCCATATTGACATTACCCAAGATGCAACAAGACTCACAAGAAGCCATTGGCCTTTGCAAAGGCCTCAAAATCCCTTACCCATTCAAAGTCGTCGACCGCCATCAACCCTAGCAATTTCTTCAGATACTCCACCACAACCACCACTATCATTCGATGACACATAAGAGCCGACCCACGTAGGTCCAAGAGAAAAGGATAAAATTTCATAGCCTCATCTATAGCACGCAGGAGCACCAAATCTCTGGGTCGTGAGATACCTATGCCTAAAATCATTGCCTTTAAAACCTCCTCAACACCCTCCACTAAGTCCTTTCCGAAAAGATTCACTAACAAATCCTTCACCTCCATCTTAGGAACCCATCTATCCAGGAGGGAAGCCAAAAAATGCGAAGAGACGTGCACATTATCTCTCCCATACTCATCGCGCTCCAAATGACTGATACCCAAAATCATTTTAACCGCTGCAACAATCAGAGGATCTATGTTGAGCAGAATTCTCTTCAACCTCTGGTCTGTGATTTCCCTGAAGGCATTTTTTCCCACCTTTGATTGCAGGGAAATTGGGGTGTCTGCCCCAAACCACGCCAATCCATCAATCGACACTATGATTATGAACTTTGAACGCCCAACCATCACCACCCACTCTCCTCCCGGTTGCAAGAGAAAGGAAACCAACCAGCCACCACCCACACCCAAAAATAAACTCCCAAAATGCACTTACAATGCAATACAACTCCTGCATTTTTGCTCATAATTATAGCATGAGCGCAGTGCTCAAGATTGTCGTCACCCAGGCAAATTGCACACACCCAAATGTGCTAACTGTCCTTTCCATAGGGATTAAATCCCTTGGGAGATATTACCCATCAAATCTTGCTTTGAAATGGATGCCAAAATTTCCACCATCTTTCCAATTTACCCCTTCGACAAGACCATTCTACAGCTCAGCCCGTCACACACCCTGTTGACCTGCCACCATGTCTTCGGTGGTCGCATGCCCTTCGCTAGCCTAGAGGGCTGCCCACCCATCCGCCCACAAATTTATATATTATATTGACTATATTGTATTTAATATTTATATATGTTTACTATTTAATTATATATATTTTATATAAAATCTATACTCTTATTATATTGATTGTTATAAGGCCAACCTCTCTCTAATTAATTCATTTGATTTCTTATAAATTAATTTAAATACTATTATATTTTAAAATATATATTATATTAAATAAAATAAAATAACATATAATAATAAATATAAAAATTAGTCATTACTCATACACTCATAGCATAAGAATCTGTAGAAATCCACTATTGTATTCATTTAATAAGATCCATATTATTTAAATGGTGAAGTTATTTTCATGTGCCCTTGCACCTTTAAATATGATATTAATTCACTTATTTGAGAGGGAATTAATGTTTAGTGCTATTGTAAGTCAATATAAAATTGTATAGGAACTAAAATTGAGGATCATTTTTTTTTACATATTCTCCTTACTATGAGATTAGTTGATGGTTCTTTTTTCTCTTCAAATACTTGTGTAACTCTCTCTAGACCTTGACGATTTATGTGGATCAAAGATTATTAGTTCTTTCCTTTACAAGATGTCTAATATTTGCATGCTTGACCAAGTATATTACTTCCATAATGCTCTATACTTGAAGGATTTCTTATTCCATTTTGTTGAACACCCAAAATACTGAGAGTGGGGGGGGAGGTCAATCCATATTCTCTTAAAACCAATTAATCATAAACCATCCAATTATCAATACAAATATAACTACAATAATGAATGAAAACATGAAGCAACCACAAGATCACATGACACATGAACACCCAATTTTTTATGTGGAAAACCCAAAAAGGGAAAAACCGTAGTGAGGATTAGCTCACAATATATTATAACCAGTTATAAGATATTATAGAGGCTTACTACCAAGACACATTGTCCAATAAGGCTCACAACCAAAGATAGATACAAAATAGAAATGGCTACACATCCAAGATGTGAATTGATATAAAATACACCTTCCTTGTGCTGAATTCAGTTCCTTTGAAGCTCTGAATACAAAATAATGCTCTGCTTTACAATCGCTCAACATTCACAATAATTATGCTATTATTCAGATCACATGCATACAAATTCGCAAGTTCGCATCACAACACATATCATCTCACATCACTTGTCAACTCATCCCATCCTACAACTCAAAAAATGTCTCATATATACCCAATACATCTGCATACATCGATTAGGTCAGCCTAATTAGATGTAGCCCAAAATTTAAACCAACATTTCCTTGGCCACTTCACACTTGAATCAAAATCATCTTCATGCTCAAACCAAATGTGCAATACTTGATTTAGGTCGACATGGAACTAAAATAGATCCCATTAACATCCACAATGCATATTTACTCTCTACAACATATACCAAGCATTAGGTCGACCATAAATTAGACCTAATCACAAAATAAGCCAACTGATCAAACACCAACGATCCATCAGATCATATAATCACACACCATCTGGAATATATATTGTACTGACATCTATAAAAAATATCAAAAATTGTAAAGACTGATCCCAATCACCGAAGGAATGCAGACCAAATTACACATACTCATTTGCACTGTATAAAGCCAAAACTGAATGCCGAACTACTATTACTTGCAAATTTTGAAGCCTATTCATCCAAAAAGGCTGAAATATTGAACATAGATGCACTTAGCAGTCATGAATAAAGACTGATCCCAATCACCGAAGGAATGCAGACCAAATTACACATACTCATTTGCACTGTATAAAGCCAAAACTGAATGCCGAACTACTATTACTTGCAAATTTTGAAGCCTATTCATCCAAAAAGGCTGAAATATTGAACATAGATGCACTTAGCAGTCAGGAATAACATATTATAACCTCAAGATCCAATCTTATTACACGAGCAATTCTAGACCAAAATACCAGATTAAGCTATCTCCATTTTGTTCACCGGATTAGAGAAAATTGTTAACAATTAATGTTGGAATCAATGACAACACATAAAGGGGGTTCCTTCATTATTTCAACAATCTCCCCCTTTGTCATTGATGACAACATGTTCCAAAAATGAATCTTCAAAAACTTCAGCATATACACAATCTTCAACTATCTTCAAAAACTTCAAACATACATCATTTCTCCCTTTATTTTACTTCTCTAATCTTCAAACAAAAACATCTCTTAACACTTGACTTCTCACTTCTCATTTTTTCTGACTTTTCCAACACCAAAAATTCTCCCCCTTTGACATCAAGGACAAAGGGTGTGCTGGTAACACACATGTAAGCTCTAAACTTGATGCATATGTAGCGGAAAAAATAATTGAAATGTATTGACTCCCCCCTCAGGGAGTTATCCCAAAAATTTGATCTAGCCATATGTACAATGAAAAATTGAAAAAAACTGAAAACACTGAAATAATAAACATGTGAAATATGTTAAACCAAAGGAGGAGGCACCTTTTAGCTCCTTAAGAATTTCCTGCCAGGCAGACTTCCCTTCATTCTAAGTATTTTTGGTTGCAGCAAGTGATTTATACATTGATTCCATTAAATTATGCTCTCCTCTCCCTCTTTTGGAGTACTTGGATTTGGATTTATCTTTGTAATTTTCTTAGCTTCAGCAAGAGCACTTGACACTGATATATGCTTGGTCTTTAGCAAGTCCCCAAGCTGTCCAAATCTCTTTATAATGTCTTCTTTCAGCCGTTGCAAGGTGAAAAACTTGTTTTGCAGATTTTGAATGGCAGTCCATGAGGCATAACCTTTGTATTGCGTTGGGTCAAAGGATCCAGAGGCATTAGTTATCTATGACTCAATAGATTCCATTAAGTCCTTAATGCCTTGAGTGGCATCTGGCCACCTCATGCAATACAAAAAAAAAAGTCTTAGCCTCATCCTCACATTCTTGTACTTCTTTCAGACATTCTTCCACTTTGCTACATGTAGATGCACATTTATCTTGTAGCTCTAGAAGTATTTTCTTATAAAAAATTGATTAAACATCTTTCTCAGTCTGCTCCTTTATAACATAGGCATACTCCTTAAGAGAATAAACTAGAAACTTTAGATTTTCAATAAGAGTTAAAGAATTATCAATTGTGGCACTTAAAGTAGCATCCTGTTGAGACATGATAGAATCATTGATCAATTCAATCCCCTTTTGATGTGTCTCTATAATCTATTTTCTTCTATAGGCATGAAAGACGTCTTTGAGCTCCAACTTTTGAATTGGTGAGATCTTGTCTAGATCTACACTACCTCGGTACATCGAGAGTTGTATCTGTAATCCTAATAAAATGCTACTTCCAAATGGTGAGATGTTAGACAAAAACTAATAGTGCAATATAAAGAAGTAACAAGATAATAGGGCACCTCAATAAGATTAGCCTAAGAAAATGAACAACATAGAAGTAAGATAAACAAATTAATTGTTGTTATACCTTCATGTTGTTACTTCTTTGGTTGGCCCTTGATTTTGAAGTCTTGTGTGCTCCTTGGATGGCAATGAAGTTGAATGGATGCAAGATGAATTGATGCAACATGGATTTGATAATATGAGTGCTAAAATGGATGAGAGCTTGAATGGCAATTTTACAAGAGTTTATTTGCAAAAGACTTTGATTGTTAAAATGAAAGAAATGAGGGAATATTTATAGGCTAAATTGAATTCTCTAGAGAATTCAACGGTTGGGATTGATCCAACAAAGATCAAAATGAAGGGCTATGGTGAGTTGAGGACTCACAAGCCCTCACATCTTGACATGTGGAAGGTGAGATGTCTTAGGGTGGAGTGATGTGGAAATGAGGTGGAAGAGAAGGAAAAGAGGTGGATCTTGGGGGATGAGAAGATTCCTTGGAGGAATAAAAGTGAATTAAAAATTCATAATGATTGGAAGAATCTAGTGGATAAGAGAGGATCTCCAAAAAGCTGGAGATTTGTCACATGTGGGTGATGTGACAAGTCTAAGATTTTAGAAGCCTTTGGCACATGTGAAGTGACAAGTCAAGGCTTCTAGAATCTTGCATGGGGGATGGGGAAGACCTTGGAAAGATAAAAGTGAATTAAAAATTCACATGGGGAAGAGAGGAACCTTGGGAAAATAAATATGAATTAAAAATTCACATGGGGAAGGGAGTCCAAGCTAAAAATGGTAAGTGGGAAGGTTGACCAGAAAAGGTAAGCCAAATGTGGCTAATGATTCTGATTAAGGTTGTGTAAACACAGGATTAGGATAATTAATGAGAAATTAGGGACAAGTGGGAGATTATGGAGGATGTGACACTTAATCTTGATTAAGTGGTGCACATCCTAATCACAGATTAGTTAATTTAATCTGGATTAAAAGAGGGTTATGGAGAGTGTGACAAGAAAAAAGAAAAGAGGAATTAAAAATTGGTTTTAATCCAAATAGGTAAATGACTAAATTAAATAATTTGTCATGTTTATTTAATTTAGAGAAGACAAGAGGGTAAGGTAAAGTATTTAATTTATTTAATTAGATACTTTAGGAACCTTAGGCAGAAAATGAAATAATGATTAAATAAATTATTTAATCACTATTAATGAAATAGTTTGATAGAATAGACGATTTTGATCATATGGAAATGATCAAATTTGGATGTCTACATTTTTCCCCTCTTTGAAGTACCGTTAGAATAACTGTGCTTCGAAGAAAAGAAAGTGCAGATGACTTTATAGAGGAAGTAATTAGAAAATGATGCCCCAGCGTGGGGAAGAGGAATTGAGTTGTCCAATTAGTGGGGAATGGATGAAGATGCCCCAATCCTGGAAGGGAGTTGATTACGGCTGAGAAAAATGGTAAATGTGAAGGGTATGCCCCCTCGAGAGGGTGACAAGGGAAAAAGAAGGGTCCCGGGCAACATCTCGATAAGAAGAAATGGACAGTAAAGTTAGAAAGAGGGCAAAAAATTAGGCAAGTTTTCCTTTTGAACGAAGTCAATCGGACAAATGGGGTGCAAATGGCGGCACCGGGAAGGGAAGGGATTAGTCAGAGGAATAAAACGGTAAATAAAAGGTAAAAATACCTTTTCAAATAGAAGGAAAGGCAACAAAACCCCCTATTAACGCGTTTTAATGCATTTTAAATGTTTTATCAAAAATGTAAAACATGGGTTTTGTGGACGGGAAAAAATTAGAAAATGGGTAGGAATTAAAAGTTTGAAAATGTGAAAAAAAAATTTGAAATTCGGGGAGAGAGGAAATTCGACCGTCGGGGGGCGTATACGCCCCTCGCCGGGTAGATCCGCCCCAAGCTCGGGGCGGGTCTGCCCCGGGCGAGGGTGTATCTGCCCCACAATGGGGTGAGTCTACCTCGGGCGAGGGCAGGTCCGCCCCGAGCGGGGGCGAGTCCGCCTCGTGGCGTGGCGGCCAAGTGCCACCAACCGCGGGCGGTGCCACTTGTGACCAGCGGTGGTGCGGCCTCGGTGGTGGCGCTGCCCATCCTAGTGGGGCGGGTCTACCCTGCTGTAGGCCGTGGGAAGATCCGCCCCGACCGGCCGAGGGCGGGTCCGCCCCACTGTAGGGGGTGGATCCGCCTTGCTACAGGCTGAGGGCAAGTTCACCCCGGCAGTCCGAGGGCATGTCTGCCCCGCTGCAGGGGGCAGATCCGCCTCGCTGTAGGTCGAGGGCGGGAGGAAAGAGGGAGGGGGAAGAGGAAAGAAAGAAAGAGAAAAAGGAAAAAAGAAAGTGAGGGGAGGAGGAAGAAGAATTGGATGAATGGGGAATATGCAATGAGATGAAATGCGACATGAATGCAATTTGGTATCCGTAGAGTACTGATTTTTTTTATAGCATAAGACACTAGGCGTCAGGGTATGTAAACCAAGACAGATTAGTGTCCAATGCATAAAACATACACAACAGATAAGAAGGCTATTCCAACACCCCAAAATCGCGATGACTTTGGTCGGGCCAGGTATTGGAATAACCACAAGCACAAAAGGATGCCCCAACGTAACACAAGACCTCAGGGATCTTGGTGGGTACTACGTGGGACAACCAAGAAGACAAAACAAAGAAAATGAGCAAGATATGCCCCTATGTTGACTAGTCAAAGCACACTGTGATACGAGGGATCAAGGCGACCATGAAAAGTGATGATAAGGAGCTCAAATTATAAATAAAATGTCAAAAACATCAAAAGATCACAATCAAGTTTGAAACATCCTTTGCCATAGGATCAAGATGATGGATGGGGTTGATGAGGTCTATTAGGAAGGATACATCCTGTTGATACCGATGATGGATAGTAAACTAAAAGATCGATATGACACAGGATACCAGAAACTGATTGGATCTTGTGATACAAATGATTGTTGTTTGTAAGCACCAGCTAGGATAGGGACATTCTTGATGACATGACAAGACGACAGGACGACAAGACAATAGGACTAACACACCCTAAAGACCTAGGGGCTCGAGGGTTGATCAAAGATCAACCTTGCCTACGTGAAAGCGCAGAGCCGTCGTAGTTCGATAAAAGGCCATGGATAAAAGTGGAAAGAGGATAATGGAGACCTAGATGGATGACAAAGATCAAATGGAAAAAATGCCCAGGGGGTGGACCAAATGATTGAATGTGCCTACGTGAAAGCGCATGGGCAATGTAGTGTGACACAAGGCCAAAGACAGACGATGGAAGAGACAAGACAGACAAAAGATAGAACCCCGGGGGTGAATCAAATGATCGACCTTGCCTACGTGAAAGCACAGGGGCAACGTAGTTTGACAAGAGACTGACGATAGACAATGGATAAGGGATGATGAGATGACCAAGATAAATGGATAAAATGATGGAGTGGATATGATGAGCCAAGATGGGATGGTCGATATGTGGGATGTGGGTTATGCGAAGCTCAGGGATGGGATAGTGATCTAGATTAGTACAATATGAATTGGGAGGATGAGAGGATGTATAGATGAATGATGAAGAGTGATAAGATATCAGAAAGATGTAGGAAATAGATAGGAGTGATGATAGTGGGATAACATGGCATTGGATTGCATGAGGGTAGCCTATAGCTAGATACCAATGACAAGGAATAATAGAGGGAAATGGATGGATGGATAAGAAGATGCTAGGATAGGTGGATAGATGATGGATAGATGAGTGATGAAGATTGGAAAGATGTGAGAAAGAGATAGTAATGATGATAGTGAAATATCAAGTCATTGGATTGCATGAGGGTAACCTATAGCTAGAGACCAATGACAAGGGATTATGAGATGGAAGGAAAAGAAGATGCTAGGATAGGTGTATAGATGATGGGTAGATGAGTGATGAAGATTGGAAAGACGTGAGAAATAGATAGGAATGATGATAGTGAGGTATCCAGTCATTGGATTGCATGAGGGTATCCTATAGCTAGAGACCAATGACAAGGGATTACGAGATGGAAGGAAAATGGATGGATTGATAAAGATGGGAGATAGAAATATTCTAGGATATATGGATAGAAGGATAAGGATTCAGAAAGATGAAATGGATTACTGGGTAGATAAACGGATGAGGAGATAAGGATGAAAAGATGGAAAAGGACTTGTGGATGGGTAGATAGGAAGATAAGGATAGGGAGATGGATTGGATGTTTAGATAGATGAATGGGGAGATAAGGATGAAAGGATGAAAAGGACTATGGGATGAGAGGATGGGGAGATGGAGAAGATTACCTGGTGGAATGGATGGACGATGTCTCCAAAGACCCAATTGCAAATAAGGAGATGCCCCCACTCTATATGTGTCATGCATGACGAGGCAAGAGGGATAGCAAGATGGGTGGATAAGGGAGTGAGATGGGAAATGGAAGATAGATAGAGGTGGATAAAGAATATGATAGTGTATGAATGGGAATATATGCCAAGAGGTGTCCAAAGCATGTATATAGGTTTGCCCCTACATTTATCAAGATCACAAGGAAGAGGGAGGAAGTGGGATAAATGAGATAGGATGGATAGGATGCAGAAGATAGGCAGATGAAGGAGATGGAGGAAAGGAATGCGTAAGTGGATGTTGCCCCCAATCATGGAAGGAGACTAGATGGGGTATTTATGCATGATGCCTATTTTCTAGGTTTTCATCATCATGGTACTTATCCAAGGTGCTTGTTTGCCAAGTTTTCACCATTGGACGAATGATTTTCTCTTTACTATTTTTTTTGTTTTTGTATTGTTCTGATTTTTTCTTCTTTTTTTTTTTGTATTTTTTTGGACTAGGATGTGGACGAAGATGGATAAGGATAGGGAGATGGATATGCGGATTTTAGAGGATAGTTGATAAGGATATGGATGAAGGACTCAAGCATCAAGTTCCATATGAGGTAATAAGAGCCCATGTGTAAAGTGACCAGCAGATATTGGTACAACCTTAGTAGCAGGGATGGATTATGCAAGAGGATGGATTAAAGGGATTGGATGGGGGAGATAGGGGGGATAGTGGATGGGGGGTTGAAAAATGTATGGATGGAAGGATGAAGTGGATGTGTGATAGGGGAAGGTGTTCAGGACCAACATTGGCACATGTGGTGAACATGCAAAATATAGTTGGAGGAATGGATGGAGAGGGTGGCGATAATGGAGGAGGTGGGATAGTGATTTTTGGGATGTAGGGACCCAAAATAGATTTAGGAGATGGAGGAGGTGAATGATTTTGTGGGGGAATAGCAACTTTGGATGTCATTATGGACTTTTCATGTGAAGGTATGGCACCTTTTTTCTTTGGGATCCACATGATTTTTATTTTTTCTTTGGTGGGCCTTTGTGGCCTTTTGGATTGATTTGGATTTGGGACTTGATTTTTCTGTTCTTCAACATGTCTTTTGAAGGGGACATGAGGAGCTTTAGATTCACGTGGACATGTGGATTTAGACCTTTTTGCTTTGGCATCCAAAGTGCTTTTAGTAGCAAGGGGATATATGCGAGGAGATGGATGATGGGGAGCGATGGAGGTAGGGTGATAGGGATTATGTGTAGATGGAGAATGTGTAGGTATGTGCCTTTGTTGATCCTGATTAGGAGTTATGAAGGTAGGATGTTTATGCTGTGTACGAGGGAGAGGGGGTGGATGAATGAAAGGATGAATAGGATAAGATGGAGGGGTTGATTTTGGGATATAAGGACCCAAAATAGACTGTGTATATGGAAGATGTGTGGGGTTTGATGGAGGGCTATCGGAACCCATAGTAGATGAAGGATGAGCAATGATGGATGGAGGGACATAAGGACCCAAAATGGAATGAGAGTATGATGGAGGAGGGGGGATGGCAACATATGTCTTGGTAGAACGATGGGAAGTTCCTCTTGTGTCTTTAGAAGAGGATCGTTTAGGATGTACGAAGGTTGTACCAACATCTGTAGAGTGCGAGTTTTGGGAGACATATCCAAGACCATGTGTGCCTGGATGTTCTTTGACCTGAATGGGTTCTAAAATACCTTGCTCATGAAGGCCTAAACCTTTTCCTTGATAGTTCATGTTCTCAAGCATATGATCTATGGTAGGATGCTTATTCTTTTGGAAACATAATGCGAGTGTGTTAGCAGGTGGAGGAGGAAAGGTGGTGCATATACATTGTTTTGCTTTTGCAAGAAGACGATCATGGACACATGTAATGTTACCAAAGTGATACAAAAGTGGCATTGGGATGGTAAGACTAGATGGCAATGAAGGATCATGCGATGGAGATGAGGGGATAGCAACATTAGGAGGAATGAGTGATAAGGGATCATGAGAGGAATTGGGGAGTATGATGGGATCTGGATTTATGGTAGTGGATGATAAGGGCTCATGCGATGGAGTGATTGGATCGTGAATGCAAAGGGAATCATGGGATGGAGTGGATGAGCTAGTGTGATATTGAGATGGGGTGGATGGGAGGATAGGATCATGACTTGGTTGAGGATAGGAATCATGAGATGGGATGGATGGGGGATTATGATCTTGGGATGTAGTGGATGGGATGGTAGGATCTTGATTTGGAGGAGGGGATATGCTTGTACGCGTTGGACCAAGCTATTGGCATGACTCATCTTGTGGGAGATGTATGGTGATGGAAGAGTGTTGGAGGGACTCCTCAATTGGGGGAGATAGGAGGATGGAGGATACATGAAGTTTGTGAATTTTAGGACTCAGAGGAGGGGATTGGATGTCTTCAATGGATTGGGTGGATCTAGTAGTAGAAGATGGGAATTTAATGGATTCAATGGGTTTGATTGGCTCAACTGTTTGGACGGTGTCAGGATTGGTGATGGGAGGGATAGGTGTAGGATGGAGGAGGGCCTCATCACTAGTGACAGTACATGATAGATTGGGAGGGCATGGTGTCTCTTCTTGCATGAGTCCTTGGGAAACATTGGGAAGGGATGTAGGATTAGGTAGAGTGATGGGAATGTATGGAGGATCATGGATGGATGGAAAACAAGGATTAGGGATTGGTGGATTAGGATTAGATGTGGGGATGGGATTGGATGTAGGATTAGGAGGAGATGGAGGATTAGGATTAGATGAAGGGATGGGAATGGATGTAGGACTAGGAGGATAAGGAGGATTAGGATTAGATGAAGGGATGGAAATGGATGTAGGACTAGGAAGAAATGGAGGATTAGGATTAGATGAAGGGATGGGATTGGATGCAGGACTAGGAGGAGATGGAGGATTAGGATTAGATGTAGAACTAGGAGGAGATGGAGGATTAGGATTAGATGAGTGGATGGGACTAGATGGGGGACTAGGAGTGGTTGGAGGAGATGGAGGATTAAGATATAATGCGGGAAAAGGGAGAGTGACGTAGGAGGATGTGGATGTTGGATTAAAATGGGGAGATTGGGATGGTGAGTGATAGCAGGAAGATGTAGATGAAGGATTAGAATGGGGAGATGTGGAATTAATGTAAGGATATTGGGATGGGGGATTGTGATAGAAAGGTGTGGATGTTGGATTAGAATAGGAATATTGAGGTGGTGGACCACCATAGGAAGATATGTATGGTGGGTTGGCATAGGAGGATACAAATGGTAGATTAGGAAGAGAGGATTGAGATGGTGGATTAGGATAGGAGGAATATTGGGATGGGGGTTTGTGATAGGAAGGTGTAGGTGTTGGATTAGGATGGGAAGATTGGGATGTGGGATTAAGGTAGAGGTATTGGGATTGTTGATGATGATGAGGATAAGAGGATGTGGATGTTGGATAGGATAGAGGTTGAGAGGGGGGATATGATGAATATGTCAATGGTGAGGATGTTGGATATCCCTTGTCAAGGGTAGCATAAGGACCGTTATTAGATGTGGATGAAAGCATGGCGAGATAGTTCAAAGGAGTAGTTGGATTTTGGGAGGTGGTTGGAGAGAGCTTGCTAGCAATGATAGCGTCAAGGGAATCTATATAACAATCGTCATGATCAACAAGATTTTCATTATCGTCATCAACGGAGTTAGGATTCCCCTTGACTACTATTATTGGTCGTGTGAGAGGGGGATAAAGATTCATGATGGATATAGATTATAAGGAAATAATAGATGATGGATAGAGAACTATGATGGATTGAAAGCTAATATGGGGATTAGATGAAAGCTTAGATTGGGATTGAATAAAAGCTCAGATTAGGATGATGGGATTAACGCTTAGATTAGAACTAGATTGGAGCTTAGATTGGGATTGGATCAGAGGATATGATAGGATTGATTTGAAACCAAGATCATGGGTTTTAACTAGAGGACGTAAGGTGTTGACAATCAAATTTTTGCCAAATTTGGTAGTTTTCAAAAATGATCAAATTTTGCCATTTTAGGAAACTTCGTAGGAATAAGTTTGAGAGTCCATTTTTTTTCCAAAAAATACCCAATACCAAGATAGGATGAATTGCCCCCTAAGATCCAAAATCTGAGATATTGATTCAGAGTTATTAACGAAAGTGTTTTTTCAAAAAGTGGAAAAAAACACTAAATTGTGATTTTGAGGGTCAAGATGAAACTTTGGGGGTTCGAAAATGTGCTGAAAAGGGGGTCCAACCTATCATTGATAGTTGGGAATCCACATGCCAGCTCATAACGCAACCACCTGTAAAATTTCAGCCAAAACCCACATTCGAGTCAAAAGTTATGGCCTCTGAGAGTTTTTGCATAAAAGTCAAAACCTTCAAAATTGATAATTTAGATGAGGATTGGTTTGATTGGATCAATTGAGTGTTTAAAATGATCAAATTTTCAAATGGAGGCTTTGGGGGTTCGAACAGAGGTTTAAAATGGTCAAACGGGTGAAACTGGCTGTTCAGCGGGGTGTATTTGCACTTCTGCAGTGGAAAAGGCTAAAATAGTGGGGCAAGTTTGCCCCTCTGTAGTGGAAAACGCTGAAACAGTGGGGCAAGTTCGCCCCTCTGCAATGGAAAATGTAACTTGGTTTGGATGAGGGATTTTGGCAAGGACTTAAAATGATTCAATGACAGTTTGACTTATCAAAATTCATCGGTTTTTCACAGAAAGACACTTTGAGCAGGCACAATCCTATGATTAGTGTTTAAGGGGTATGGCCGAAAAAGGTTTTACTCTAGGATGAACAAAGTTTCTAGGGAGTCCTCGATATACGCTCGATACGTGAGGCACAACCGTGAACACCAGTCCATCACAAGCGTGAGCCGGGAGCCCCAACGAGATACTGAAAGGCTCAGACCAACTCTTCACATCTATCTAGGTATCACCCTAGCTTCGACATTCCGCTAATTACGATGCAACTAGATTGGGGTACAACTTTGGCTATCCCCCTTTTATATACCCCGTCAGTACGTGTGGTTGGAATCGTCCTTTGGGATGATGAAATCCCCAAGCAGGTCCTGCTAAGAAAAAGACACTAATCGTTTCCAACTACCTCCTTCGGATCCGCACAAAGTGCAAAGGAGGAAGGTGAAAACAAACTAATGCCCCCTTAGGGTAAAACAAATAAAATAAACACAGCAAGCAACAAATATTACTTTCCCCTACTTATACTAAGTAAATAGATAAAGCAGTAAGAAAAAACTTTTAAAAATCAAAATAAAAGGAAGGCCCTGCAAGCAAATGTTAGTTGTTTATCTTTTCCCCTTTTGTGATTTTGCAGCAAAAATATGCAAGATAATAGCAAGAAATCTGACTTCACTCATCAATAAACAGGATTAGTGGGTTAGAACACAAAACAGCAAAAGAAAGAGACAAAAATGAAGCTAAAATGTCCCTTTTTTACCTTCTCGAATGTGCTGTTAAGGGACAATTCGCTCCTCTACAGTGAAAAATACTGAATTGAGAGGGCAAGTTCGCCCTTCTACAAAAAATAGTCAAAAATAGCAAGGGTAGATTCGCCTCTCTGCAAAAAATAGTTAGAAACAACAAAGGGCAAATTCGCCCCTCTGCAGAAAACAGTTAGAAACAACAAAGGGCAGATTCGCCCCTCTACAGAAAACAGTCAAAAATAACAAATGGAAGATTTGCCCCTCTGCAGAAAACAGTCAGAAATAGCAAAGGGCAGATTTGCCCCTCTGCAAAAAATAATCAGAAACAGCAAAGGGCAGATTCATCGCTCTGCAGAAAACAGTCAAAAATAGCAAAGGGCAGATTCGCCCCTCTGCAGAAAACAGTCAGAAACAACAAAAGGCAGATTCGCCCCTCTGCAGAAAACAGTCAGAAACAGCAAGGGCAAGTTCGCCCTTCTGTAGAAAACAGTCAGAAAAATGACCAGCAAGGGCAAGTTCACCCCTCTGCAGAAAACAGTCAGAAACAGCAAGGGCAAGTTCGCCTTTCTACAAAAAACAGTCAAAAACAACAAGGGCAAGTTCGCCCTTCTGCAGAAAACAGTCAGAAAAAGCAAGGGCAAGTTCTCCCTTCTGCAGAAAACAGTCAGAAAAAGCAAGGGCAAGTTCGCCCTTCTGCAGAAAATAGCCAAAAAAAATGACCAGCAAGGGCAAGTTCGCCCCTCTGTAGCATCTGGTAGGGCAAGTTTTCCCTTATGCAGAAAACAGTCAGAAACAACAAGGGCAAGTTCGCCCTTCTGCAGCGTCCGGGAGGGCAAGTTCGCCCTTCTACGACCTGAATCTGCAAATAAGCTAACAACAGAAAATGTGAAAGAAAGAGACCCCTTTGTGGGTCCCACCGGGCGTGCCAGAAATGTGATCCTAATAAAATGCTACTTCCAAATGGTGAGATGTTAGACAAAAACTAATAGTGCAATATAAAGAAGTAACAAGATAATATGACACCTCAATAAGATTAGCCTAAGAAAATGAACAACATAGAAGTAAGATAAACAAATTAATTGTTGTTATACCTTCATGTTGTTGCTTCTTTGGTTGACCCTTGATTTTGAAGTCTTCTGTGCTCCTTGGATGGAAATGAAGTTGAATGGATGTAAGATGAATTGATGCAACATGGATTTGATAATATGAGTGCTAAAATGGATGAGAGCTTGAATGGCAATTTTACAAGAGTTTATTTGCAAAAGACTTTGATTGTTAAAATGAAAGAAATGAGGGGATATTTACAGGTTAAATTGAATTCTCTAGAGAATTCAACGGTTGGGATTGATCCAACAAAGATCAAAATGAAGGGCTATGGTGAGTTGAAGACTCACAAGCCCTCACATCTTGATATGTGGTCTTAGGGTGGAGTGATGTGAAAATGAGGTGGAAGAGAAGGAAAAGAGGTGGATCTTGGGGGATGAGAAGATTCCTTGGAGGAATAAAAATGAATTAAAAATTCACAATGATTGGAAGAATCTAGTGGATAAGAGAGGGTCTCCAAAAAGCTGAAGATTTGTCACATGTGGGTGATGTGACAAGTCCAAGGTTCTAGAAGCCCTTGGCACATGTGAAGTGACAAGTCAAGGCTTCTAGAATCTTGCATGGGGGATGGGGAAGACCTTGGAAAGATAAAAGTGAATTAAAAATTCACATGGGGAAGAGAGGAACCTTGGGAAAATAAATGTGAATTAAAAATTCACATGGGGAAGGGAGTCCAGGCTAAAAATGCTAAGTTGGAAGGTTGACCAGAAAAGGTAAGCCAAAAGTGGCTAATGATTCTGATTAAGGTTGTGCAAACACAAGATTAGGATAATTAATGAGAGATTAGGGACAAGTGAGAGATTATGGAGGATGTGACACTTAATCTTGATTAAGTGGTGCACATCCTAATCACAGATTAATTAATTTAATCTGGATTAAAAGAGGGTTATGGAGAATGTGACAAGGAGAGAAAAGAGGAATTAAAAATTGGTTTTAATCCAAATAGGTTAAATGACTAAATTAAATAATTTGTCATGTTTATTTAATTTGGAGAAGATAAGGGGGTAAGGTAAAGTATTTAATTTATTTAATTAGATACTTTAGGAACCTTAGGCAGAAAATGAAATAATGATTAAATAAATTATTTAATCACTATTAATGAAGTAGATTGATAGAATAGACGATTTTGATCATATGGAAGTGATCAAATTTGGATGTCTATAGTATCAACTAGGGTGGAATTACCGGTTGGAAGCTCATCTACTTTATCAAAATACCCTTAAGTGATTTACCAGAAGGTTCTCTGGATTACTTTGGTAGCTCCAAGGTCTTTTGAGACTCTTCTTCATTCTTTTCAACTTCAATATCTTCTTTATTCTCTTCTTTCTCTTCTTTACTGAAGAGATTTTCCTTTTCCTTTTCTTAATCTTCATCGTTCTTTTTCGCCTCATCATCTTTCTTATTATTGTCTTCCCTTTCTCCTTGTCCTTCTTCTCCATCCTCATTTTGGTTATTTTCATTTCTTGTATCTTCATTCTATTTTTCAGGGTGGTCTTGAACATCATTCTTATCATGTTCTTGTTCTTGTCCTACATTCTGGTTTTCATTATTAACTTTGGTGGTCATGTCAGTATCTTCCAAAGGAGAAGATGTCTCCAAGGAAGCATTTTTTTCTTCAACTGGTGGTGGTGAGGATACCACATTCTTTGTATCAAACAATGGAATGTCTTCTGCAACATGATCATCTTCTTCTCTCTCTTCTTCTACAACCATTTTGAATACTGGAAAATTTGTAATAGGAGGAGGATTTTCCTCTGCATCAGTGAGCTTTCCTTTAACATGCTCCTTCTCTTTAGCAGTACCAGATGATGAAATAGTAATCATCACAAACTTTTCTTCTATATCCTTGATAGTTTTCACTATTTCTTGTTTCAACTTGTCTACTCGCTCGTTTTCTCTTCCCATAAGAATGGAAACTCTTTGTTTAACCTTGAATTATTTTGTATACACTTCAATCGATGTAGCCTTGTCATCCTCAAATAAGGAGGATTCAATTTCCTCCAAGGCATTATATTTCATCTTATCCTCAACTTTAATAACTTCTCTTCTCCTTTTTGATAAAGCATCCCAAACAACACTAGGAACCTTCTTCTTGAGATTACCAATGTCTGCTTCTAAAATAATAATATACTAAATGATGGCTTCAATGATTGTTTTCTTATCTTCTTCATCCAATTCATCATACAATTTTGTAGTACCTTCTAACAAATCATCATGCTCTAACATGTTACTAACCAAAACATCTAACTTTATTAGAGTATGAGCTCTTACCAAAGAATTTTTTGTTTTCTTTTTCTTTTTAGGCTTCAAAGAGCCTTCCTCTGATTTCCGCTCCTTCTTCTTTTCAGTTTTCTTGTGGATATGTACAGTGAAAGCCTCTTTTTCTCTTTATATTTCTTCTTCCTTAGAAGTGTCCAAAATGTCCATTTTTGGCTTCTTTGCATTGGTGCTCGCCTCTTGTGAGGCACCTTCACTGCTTGTAGTGGAATTGCTTCTTTTCCTTGTCAGTTGTTCTTCATGTTCCAACCCAAGCTCAATTTATTCTTCAACCAGAACACTTTAATTATTTTCTTTGAATGCCTTTTACTTATTCCTTCTTCCAGAGGTAGTAGGGGTTGCTACCGGAGGTACATTATTTCTCTTGCTAGTCCTTGTACTTGGTTTAGAGGGAGCAAAGACTTCGACCACCGGAGCACTAGGCTCCACCTTCTTCCCTTTTGTAGCAGTTGTACCAAAGGATTTGGGTAATGCAGAGGTAGGGGTGGAAGTTGTTCTTCTTGATCTTCTTGGTCCTGAGGGCTCACTAGCTACTCTGGATTCTCTTTCCGTATCTACTTCCCTTAACCTCTGTAGTTATTCTTTTATAAGTCCATGTTTCACAAAGTATTTATTTACTTGTTTTGTCACCCTTTTATTCCTTGCAGGTGTTGATGTTTCCATGTGCACTTTAGATGATTTTTCCTCATATGCCCCATGTCTTGGAAGAGAGGGGTCCTTAGGACTCTTTAGCAACAATTCAACATATCCCTCATCTTAGAAACTTCATATTTGAGAGGCTCAATCCATATTATTCTAGGTTCAACAACCTCAATTATGCATTCATCTGTTGAGACAAGGAAAATTATTTCCTTTGCATATTTCTCCACTAGGTTTCAGGGAACTCTATCTCTGTCATGCATGTTCTTTTGAAATACTACAAATAATGCAATCAAGGCATCATCCTAAACTTTATAATCACTTAAGTTATACATATAGTCAAAGATTTGATGTCCCACTGGTTTGCTTCTATCCCATACAATGTCTTTTCTACTAGGAAGCTCTCTTAAAAAATAAAACAACAAACACATAACCAAGGTTCCAAATTTAAATGCATACTTCTTCTCTCTAGCTTGCTTCATATTTTCAAGAAGTTTCTATCAGAGCAACTCACATAGATCATAGTCTTTCTCGTTCACGACCATTTCATGTGTAACATAAATAGCAGTTGCAGAAATAGAATTATCCTTGTTTGTAAAGTAAATCTTGTGACTTATCATAATTGAAGCATATTTTACAATAGGGTTCTTGATAGTTTTTTTATCAAAGCTCGCCTATTAAAGGTAGCACTAGTTAACTCCATAACCACTTTGTTCTTTACAGATTTTAGAATTGGTAGAGGTCTGATATCACGCAACCCTATCACAGCCTTGATGACCTCCTTAGAAATCAGTATGGGCATGTTGGTCCACATGAATTTTTCATGCATTCTACTCAATTCTTACCTCACATACTTAGCATCCATATCATTACTATAGTTAGGGAACCAATTCCAAATATCAAGCTTCTTTTGCACTAGGCTAATGTATTAAGGTTTTACTAAGAAGTCATCTCCAGTAAACTCATTTAACCATAGATCTTTAATATTTTGGTGATTATATTCTTCCAACTTGCCATGTATTTAAACCCTAGTGTCCTCTATGGGTAAAACCCTCTGAGGAATCTTTGAAAAAGCACCACCAGGGTCATTATCAAAGACTTTCCATGAATACCTCTTAAATTTTGGTCTAGGTCTCTCGGTGATGTTGGCAACGGTTGGTGTAGCCATTATAACTTTAATTCAAACTCAAATTCTTATGAAATCACTTCTATTTCAAACCTAGAAAGCACAGATAGCCGTAAATACCTTTTATGCATACAACAGGATCTAGGGTTTAAATGTTTTGCACCAAATTCACCTTCTAATCGCCTTCAAGACTCTTTCGATTCGCTCTACTTTCTCCAAATGCACAAATGTGACTAAAATCAACTTAGGAATTCACTTTATATCTTTTTAATTTACCCTAATTTTGAATTAAATGCTTTGATTTCCAAAAAGCTAATAAACACCCTTCATTGATACACTATAAACCCTAAAATGCTTCACATTTCTTCAGATTTACATATTTTTTGTTGGTTTCTTTTCCAAAGGCTTAAGCATGCTATTTTACAACATATATATTTGTGTCACTCATTGACACCTCATATTTCTAGGGGGTTATTATATTTTTCTATTATTTCTCCCCCTAAACCCATGCCTAAGTTTAGTTTTCAAAAGAATTATCTGCACCAGAGGGAGGTATAGATGCATTTGATTCATATTTATTCTTAGGTTCCTCTTTCTTTCTCCAAATCTTCTCAATTTCCTTCTTTATTTTAGTAGGATCAATTTTCTTCATAGGTTCATTCCTCTGTTTTGAATTAGTCTGCCTTCCATTCTTACTTCTGCAAAATCTTGAGATGTGTCTAGGTTTATTACAACTGTAGCATACCACACTTTTATGACCAAACTGACCTTTATTCAATCTTGATCTACACTGATTAGCCTTATGCCCAAATACATTGCATGTATAATAGTAACCATTGAAAGATTGAACCATTATATCGACATTATATCTATTCATCATCTGATTTCTGCATTCAACAAATCTATGTCCAAATTTCTTGCATACAAAACATTGTATAGAGAAGGATCCAACATTCTGATTCATTCTACTTCTACATTCTATTGCCGTATGTCCAAATGTATTGCATGAAAAGAAAATACCATTAAAATATGGGTGCCTTTGAGCATTTGGTTGTTTGATAGGGAGTCTTCCAACATTGCCTCTTTGATTTCTGAGTTATTTGCCATTGCCTTGAGTCTTATTTTGATTGTCAACCTTGTTAGGAGTCTAATTTTCCTTTGAGCTTTCTCCTTCCTCAAGTCCGACACCTCCTTTATCTTTAGATGGTTTTTGTCCTGCAATTAGTTCATCAAGAACTGTAGTACTTGTTTTGAATTCATCCTCATGAGCTCTTGCTTTTTCTAGATCTGATCTTAGAGTTACCACTTCTTGTTCAAGTCTTGTGCATTCATTAGTCTTTCTTTGTACCACTGCATTCAGACAATCCTCAATTATTTTTCTTTTCTTCCACTTGTACTTTTAGTCCGGTGATGTCTTCATTTGATTTCTTTAATTTTTCATTGACTTCTCTATGTCTTTCTCTAACTTTCTTGATTTTTTCTCTCAATTTTTTGATGCATTCATTTGATTCCTCTAGGTTTTCCTTCATATTTTTGTTTTCTTTTACAACTCTGTCAAGATCTTCGAGATCATCTTTAAGTTCTTTATCAATCATGCAATCATCTTATATGTATTCAATTATAGAAATTTATTCTAGAGGAATAAGACACTTTCTATTAGCCATGTGTTCAAATTCCAAGATCTTCCTCAAATTGTTAGGCTTCTCAGAAGGAACCAAGCTTTGAAACCAATTGTTGAGCACCTAGGATACTAAGAGCAGGGTGAATCAATATTCTATTAAACCAATTAATCATAAACCATCCAATTATCAATATAAATCTAACTACAATAATGAATGAAAGCATGAAGCAACCACAAGATCACATGACACATGAACACCAAGATTTTTATGTGGAAAACCCAAAAAGGGAAAAACCACAATGAGGATTAGCTCATAATATATTATAACTAGTTATAAGATATTATAGAGGGTCACTGCTAGGACACACTATCTAATAAGGCTCACAACCAAAGATAGATACAAAAAAAAAATGGCTACATAACCAAGATGTGAACTGATACAAAATTCACCTTCCTTGTGCTAAATTTAGTTCCTTTGAATCTTTGAATACCAAATAATTCTTTGCTTTATAATCGCTCAACATTCACAATAGTTCTTCTATTATTTGGATCACATGCATACAAATTCGCATGTTCACATCACAACACATATAATATCACATCACTTGTCAACTCATCTTTTCCTTAAACTTAAAAAAATGATTTACATATATACCCAATACATCTGCATACATCAATTAGGTCAGCCTAATTAGATGTAGCCCAAAATTTAAACCAAAATTGCCCTGTCGGCTTCACACTTGAATCAAAATCATCTTCACGTTTAAACCAAATGTGAAATACTTGATTTAGGTCAGCATGGACTTAAAAAATATCCCATTAACATTCACAATGCATATTTACTCTCTACAACATATATCAAGCATTAGGTCGGCCATAAATTAGACCTAATCACAAAATAATCCAACTAATCAAATACCAACGATCCATCTGATCATATAATCACACACCATCCATAATATATATTGTAATGACATCTGTAAACAATATTCAAAAATTTTAAAGACTAATCCCAATCACTGGAGGAACGCGGACCAGATTACACACACTCATTTGCATTGTATAAAGCCAAAACAAAATGTCAAAATATTGTTACTTGCAACTTTCATCCTATTCATCCAAAATCGCTGAAATATTGAACATAGATACACATAATAGTTAGGAATAACATATTATAACCTCAAGAGCCTATCTTATTACATGAGAAATTCTAGACCAAAATACCAGATTAAGCTATCTCCATTCTATTCACCAGATTAGAGAAAATTGTCAACAATTAATGTTGGCATCAATGACATCATATAAAGAGGGTTCCTTCTTCATTCTTTCAACAAATTTACCCTATTTCATCTCTAGGATTGAATAGAAAGTAAACACATGATCGATTTATAAATGAAACGTAAGAAAAAAGGGGAGGCTTTAAGTTTAATGCCTAAACCTAGGATTAATATCTTCCTTTATCATAATTTCATTAGAATGTAGATCAACAAGGTGTTCAGATTGACTATCAACTATAAAGGTGAGCCAATCAAACCTAGACCTGCATTCTTAGGGCCTTGAAAATGGATGAGAAATAGTTTGGAATGATTAACCTAATTAAACTATATAACCTAATTTGATAAATGTAATATTCCAGAAACACAGATGCAAACAGTAAATTGCAAGCAGATCTAAGAAGTATTGGAGATTGTGCACCTATCATAAAAGATGGATCTGGAATGTAGAGGAGGACTCAGACGCCTAGGGGTGTATGGGTCCTTGGTAGAGGGTCCTAAAATTAATTTTGTAGTCCTCTAATGCTAGATCTAACCTTCCATTTCCTAGTTGTAGAGTTTTCAAAAATGTTGTCAGATAATTTTGTAGTTGCCATGGCTTGATAACTTTTAGGGCTTCAAATGCAAAAATGGATAAATTGTCTTCAATCCTTCATCAATCCTCTTCAACCTAATATATGCACATTCACAAAGAGAGGACATGTTGAGCCATTTTAGGGGCTTGCCTCAATCAAACTTCGTGTAAGTGTTTCCAATTTCAAAATGGAAATGTCAATGATAGAAATGGTAATTGAAAGAAAGGAATGATGGAATTACAAAATTCTACAACTCGCCACCCTTCAATGACTTCCTTGAAGGGCTAAAGTAAATCTAGACACTCAAAAGGAATTTTATGTATATTTTATTATTGTAAAATTGGACTGTTGATCATTAGGTCTCAGATCTGACGATCAATATTTTGTTGGCCTGACTTATTCTGAGAGTTTGATAGTGGTCATTTGCCTCTGGATCTCTAGTTGGTGATACTCCTATGAGAAGTTTGCTCTGTAAGTATATTTTAATCTTCATGATTTATGAATAATATATTGGGTAGCTTTTGGAGTGGGGTTTTTCTCCCAAAAGGGTTTTCCCCACATAAATCACTATGTTGTGGTATGCATGATATTTATGTTTATTTCTGTTTAAGTTTATGTAATTGTTAAAGATCTATAAATTTTTGGATTATCCTCCTCTCAAGATTAGTGTAGGAAGTTGTTTCGCTACCTTAGCTTCCTTACACACATCACCTCAAGGATTTGGATCTTACTTGGTTGAATGCTTGAATGCTTTGGAGACATACAAAAGTGTTAGCCTTCACAAAATAGTGATAACATGAAAACACAGACACTTTGACATGATGTTAGGATCTTGAATTTCTGCAATAATGCTCTAAATTATTGCTCTTGATTTTCTCTTAACAATAGTGTACTTGCTAGCTGTTAGATTTCAAATGATAAAATAACTAGTTATTTATATACAAATGTTCTAATTTCTCAAAAAATAGATTCCAAAAGTCGACACTTGATATTTGAATTTTGAATGTTAAAATGCCACCAACAACATATTGAAAACTGGTCCCCAACAAGATATGGGGACCCATACACCCATGGGCATATGGGTCTTGGCCCTATCTATCAGGACATTTAGTGTCAAGATTAAAAAAATAAATTCCTACATTTATTCAATGCTTGCACTCCTTTAGAAAATGGTAAAAATAGGCCTTAGAATACATAATTTAGGAATTAGGGACCCAATTAGGCTCATCAATTTAGGGGGGCAAAAACATGGTGTAAACTTGTTAAGGGTGACAATTTTTGACACTACATCTAGCCCCCACTTTAGTGAGAGTATGAACTCACTCAGATTCACACTAAAGTAGAGAAATATATGTCAAAGAGATAAGATGACAAAGGGTCAAGGGAGGTGATCAAGCCCCCAAGATCCAAGATCCAAGATTCCCTGTAAAACCAACATAGGCACAAAGGAACACACATATGTATGAAATGCAACAAAATGACATACACTAACATACAATGTCATCATAGAATGAAAAAATAAGGTATGGACTAACAATTTATACTATTTTAGGACCCAAACAAAAGGCGTTCATGACACACCATAGAAAATTTTGATATTTGATAGGTGAATCACAAAATAGAAGGCACACAAGCTAGTGAGGACCACTTTTCACTAGGTGATCCCCTAAGACAAGATGAGAAACACACTAGGTCTACTAGGTGTACCCATAACAATGTGGGAAAAATGAGAAACACACAAAGTGTAGTGAGGACCGCTTTTCACTAGGTGTGTACACACAACAACCATACCAAGAGTTATACTCCCTGATAACTTTGATAAGGTGCTACAAAATGATCAAAATGTTATACCAATACTATAATTGTTAGAATTGTAAAACAAGCACAAAACCACGAGCCACAGGATCAAATAACAAACAAATAAACCTTCCATGCAAGAGATCTACAAAAAAATATATGCAATATTCATCAACCAGGAAAAGCTACGGCAAGAGACTTTTAAGAAGATATGAAAGCTCTAGATAATATCTGAGAGATATTTACAATACGGGTTGAATACTTATAAGAGAAAATCCCTAAATGAGAAAAGGATTAGATCATGACAAGTGTCAACATCACATGATATGAGACATAATGATCTAATATTAACTCAATTAATAAAGCAATCCTAAGTTTAGCTTAAGTGCAAAGAATAAATTAGACTAATAATCAATTAAAGATTAATTAATTATTAGCTAATGTATGATAACTCTAACACCCCCCCTTAAGATGAACTTAGGGAGTAGCTAAAAACCCTAAAAAGAATGCATGATGGGTCCCGACAAACAAGGCCAAAATAGGTACCCGTGTACAAAAAGAAGATCTCTATAATGTGGAGAAATAGATAAAACCTCATGGGAAAAACTCTACTCCAAAAGAGATGAAAGCCAAGTGAAGGACTAAAGAAGCCTACAAACAAGGAATTTTTTCCCCAAAAGATAAGAACAAAGGATGAACAAATAACACCACTGAAGCATGAAGAAGCTTTAAACACTATCAAAGAATCACTGTTGAAATGCTGAAACAAGAACCTCCACTGAAACAGATGATGATCAGGATCAAGAAGACAAGAATCTGCATGAGTGCCCACAATGACACTACTCGAATCAGATGGAAAACAAAGGCAAACACTTGGAACTCGAAGATACAGATGGAAAAAGTACCAAAATTCTGAAGAAATGATCATGTGAAAATGGAAGGTCACCTCCAAAAATAAGAATGCAAGAGTGTCCATATGGTAAGTGCTCCATCTCACCGAAATGCATGGGTAACTAGCCGCTACATCCGCCTAGTACATAAGAACAAATAATGTATACATAGCTCACTCCAATGTGAAACCACAGAAGCATTAGCACCAAAAGTAGAAACCCCCCCATAATGATGAAAAGGGAGAGGCGTGATAGGTACACTGAAACTGAGTGCCACAACAGGTGTATTATGGGATATTGCACATCACTTTGTGCCTTATTATACTCCCACTATATTATAAAGTGCCATGGGGTTGATGTTAGAATTGTGAAACAAGCACAAAACCATGAGCCACGGGATCAAACAACAAACAAATACACCTTCCACACAAGAGATCTGCAAACAAATATATGCAATATTCATCAACCAGGAAAAGCTACATCAAGAGACTTTCAAGAAGATATGAAAGCTCCAGATAATATCCGAGAGATATTTACAATAAGGGTTGAATGCTTATAAGAGCAAAGCCCTAAATGAGAAAGGGATCAGATCATGACAAGTGTCAACATCACATGAGATGAGACATAATGATCTAATATTAACTCAATTAATAAAGCAATCCTAAGTTTAGCTTAAGTGCAAAGAATAAATTAGACTAATAATCAATTAAAGATTAATTAATTATTAGCTAATGTATGATAACTTTAACAATAATAAGTTTAACTCTTGTAAACAAAGTGAAGCAAAGAAAATTCCAATGTCACCTTAGGGGGTGCAACAAAACTCACCTCAGGGGGTGTATAAATTACAATAGGATAAGGCTAAAAAATCAAGGGATGTTTTATCAACATCAACACAAGAGATAATAAAAATAACAAAGGGGATTTGATCAATACATAAAGGGTCACAACTTAGGGAATATCATGCGTGACATCATCACAAAGAGAGGACAAGTTGTGAAAAAATAAATTCACGCCCTAGGGAATACTAGACATAGCATTACCACCAAGGGGAATGCCATACAATAAGAAAGGTCATACTCTTGAGAGATATCAAGCCCAATATCACCACCAAAGAGACATTCACACAAAATAAGAGGCCACACTTTTATTGACAAGGTCACACTTCTTAGGAGATGCATGCTATCATCACTAACAAGGGACTATTCTTATGCAAACAATGAGAAGGGGACTATATGTGCCCCCTTTAAAATGTTAGTGTAATTGCTACACTAAAGTTTTAAGGAGATAAAGAGGGATCCCTTGCTAGAAGGAATGCACCTTAGACAAGGCTACTCAACCCCTTAGCCCCCAAGTGTAGGGACAAAGGTGAGAAAAATGGATTATGATATGCCACTCCTTGCAAAAGAGAAGATGATTGCATAAAGTTAAGTTTAGACCCTCATGGATAGTAGTGAGCATATTGTGACACTACAACTACCACATGGCAAGGAGCAAAGAAAAATGAATGTTAATGTATTATACATCCAATTTGATCCCCACAAGGATCAAATTCTCTAAATATTCTCTTTTAAAGAATGGAATTCATTAATAAGATGTCCAAGTGTTCTATGATATGCACAATAAGACATGTTTTTACTCTTTCCCTTCCTATCTTCTCGGTCATGAATAGGTGGCAATGTGATATGTCCTAGTTTGATAAGTGTGTCTAAGAATATTTTAGCCTTGACTATGGGATGTAGGAAAGGTAACTTCTTAAGAGGACCATGGACTTTGTATTTCTTGGTTGATGAACTAGACGCTTGATGCAAAAGTGGAGGATATTGGTAACCTAATCCCTTAGTATCTTCAAACAATGTTTACTCTAAAAGGTAATGGAATTCATGCTCATTCTTAATGTCACATCCTTTCTCTTTCAAAATACTAAAACCTTGTCCATAAGTCTATTCCAAGTTAATGGTTGTGTTTGTAACTTTGTGTTTTGTAGCATAGAAAATATACGCCTCTACATTTTCACACTATGTTTGGGTCCCTTAATTAAATTGGACTTAATTAAGCCTCTAATTGACCCAATTATGCATTTAAAAGCCTAATTAATCTCGTTTTCTGAAAGGGAAACTTGTATTAAACAACTATAAACATTAATTAAATTGCCTTGGAAATTGAGTGTCCTAGATTTAGGTCATAGGACCCACTTGTCCAAGGGCGAATGGGTCCTCCTTAAGTTTAGGATCTCAATTTTTAATATGTTTTTGGTGGCATTTTCATGATTCAAATTCAAATTTGCAATTGTCAACATTTGATGTTTAATTGTCAGGAAATTAAAAATTACCTATAAATACGAGGTCTTTTTATCAATCCAATAACTAGAGCAAGCAAGAGATCATTCCTAAAGTAAATATTATTGTCAAGATCATTCAAGAGAAAAATTTACAGTCATCTACAACAACATTCAAGATCTCAAGCATCATGTCAAAGTTATTTGCATCTATGAATGTTTTTGGAGCTAACATTGTGATGTAGGTTTCAAGCATTCAAGTCAAAATTTAAGCATCAAGATCAACATCCAATCAATCCATTTCATGTAAGATCAAGACCTTAGAGAGATGTGTTAGACTTCAGTCCTCTAAGGATCTCCATTCAAGGGTTTGGTGAGTTGCAACATAGCATTGTTCATTCATCATTCCTTCCATTCATGTTTCATTTCATTTCAAGGTTTAATTACCAAAACAGGGTTTGACCAAGGAAAACCCTCATTCACCAAAAACAAACAATTTTTCCCTCTCTTTGTATGTGCAGATTTTCAAGTGAAGAAGGATTTAAGATTGATCAAAAGTGCAATTTTGCAAAGTTGTAAAAGTTGTCAAGACATAATCTTACTTGCATAATTAGTTCCAAATTTTTGACAGTGAGATTTGAAGGAATCAAGGGTGTAGATACAAGAGCAAAGGACTGTGAAATTAGATTTTGGACCCCTATAGCAAGACCCATTCGCCCTAGGGTGGATCTGTCTTAGGAGAACACTCAACAATAACTTTTGGTGACTGGTACACATCAATTTACCCTTCTCAAATCTGTCGAAATTTTGTAGTTTCTTATTGTTTTATGCTTTAAATTGATGATTAAAGTTTCACATTTCATAATTGAGTTCATTTACTATTTTTAGTTTTTCTCCCCAAAGTGTTGTTCAGGCAAATTTTACCCTAGCTTGTCATAAGGAAAACAACAAGATCTCCATTAAGTTTGACTCACCTAAGGGTTGAAATCCAATCTTACCTTTAGAGATCTCTTTTTCCTAATGAAAGTAGAAAGATAGGTGCATCACATATTCAATCACCCCATTTTACCCTAACCCTATTTTTCTATGTTTCATTTTGGTGAACTTGATGACATTGTACATCTTAATTTCTGAAATTGGAGTTCATTAAGACTCTAGATCTAGGATTTATAATAGTTTTCATTGCACTACATTAGTTTGCATTTAATTTAGGGTTGTTAAAATTGCATTAGTTTTTATCTCATTTAGGGTTTAAATTTGCATTTTTCTGTAAAACTTTTTGGATTCTACTCTCTACTGAGATTATGTGGCACAACTGGAAAGCTAGGAATGATGAAAAATTTAAAGGCACTAAGAGGTCCCTTACTGAGTTGGCTAAAAGACTCACATTTCTTCATGTTTCACTGTAGGTTACATTGCATACTGAGATCTCACTTCCAAAATTTGTCAACCTGTCTAGAGATGGATCAATGGTGACCAATAAGGCCGAAGTTAGGTGCGGGCATGCCCAACATTTGGTAGGTGAGGAGCATGAAATATTCTTGAAGGCCATCAATTTATTTCAAAGGGACTTCAATGTAGCTATAGAGGCACATGACTGCCACAGGAGGCGGCACCAGCTCAGACAGGTTCACCTAGATGCTCAACCCATGGCTGGGAGTGTTGAGATTGATAGACCAATGGGAGGTGTTGACAGTGGAGAAGTTGAAAGCGCGAATAGGGTATTCACAGACTATTAATTGCTGCAACTTTGAGTATACAGAGACTGTTAAAAATCTGCTAGTCTAATATGAAATAGCTAATAGTGCTGCTACAAATTTGCATAAGTTGTATATATCCATGTAAATATGAAGTATATAGAGGTAATGCTGCAATTTTGGATGATGCAGTAGGCCCTATCTGAAATAATCCATAATGTACAAGTTTATTATACTATTTCTAATATAATTATTTTTTTTGCATTTTGTATTGTTTAAAATATGAAAAATCCAAAAAATTACATGCATATTACATTGATTTTGCATAGTACTTGCATATTAGTAGATTTTTAGTCATTTACATTCATAAATTTGATCAAAATTGAATTTCAAAAAGTGTCACTTTGTTCATCATTTATCATTAATTTCATTTGAATTAGGACACCTAAATCTGGAAAATTCTATCATTGAAACCACAGTCTACAACTTGAAACTAGAAATTCAAACATTAACTCAGAAATTCAAACTTTCATTTTTTAGAACCCTGACCTAGGACCCATTTTCCCTAGGGTGAATAGGTCCCTATACATGTGCCATTTCAAATTTATTGGTAGTAATTTGTCTTTGTTTTCTTTATTTTGTTCTGCTGTTAAATCTATGTTTCGATTTTAGAAATTAGAAATTACTCTAATTGCTTGCATTAGGTTCAATTGGTCAAATCAAGTGCATTGTTTAAAATCAAAATTGACATTAAAAGACATCATTTTCAGGTTTTTTCATAACATAATCAATAAATTATCTTGTTTCAAATATGAAAATTGCTCTTTTTACATATTTGCATTGCACTTCATATTCTTGGGTGTTGAATGCATTTTTCTAGTGCCCTTTCTCCATTTTGGCTGCACTTAGGTTTGGTGAAACTTGTATGAGCTTCACAACGTGGTGTCCTATTACAAATACTTTAGTGAGACATAGTTTGAGACTCATTCCATCTCATGCTACTACATCTGTCGTGAATCTTGAGTTTTCCAACTCTTTCACTCATAGTGTTGATACTAGTCCACCCATTATGGACCGAAGCTTTGATCCCAAATTTCCCATGAACACCTTATCCACAACCAATATGATCAATGTTGACAAAATGGTTGCTAATGTCCCTCAAGAGAAACTAAAATAAATGGATGAAGCCTTAGAAAAATTCCAGATATTTGTGAGTGCTAAATACATTGCTGGTACCGTAGTTCCTATCATAGATAATATGAGGAAAATTCTTGATAATGAACAAGGAATAGAAATTGTGCGTAGCCTAGCTCATATAATTGACATTCATGTTCCCTACTATGGCTAGTTGTGCTCAAAATTTGGGTTACAATCAAAGTCAAGGTAGAAATATAATTCCTCCTTCTACAATTGTGGCCTCTATTCCTACATACACACATCCAATTGTTACTACAATAAGTAAACCCACTAGCAATGCTAATAAAACCTTAGGTATTTCCATTGGGAATCCATTTATCTTTGTGCATTCAAATCTTGAATATCTCCTAATCCATCTCCCCTCACAAAATTACAATTCACATGTCCTCCAAATACATATATACCTCCACCTTATTCACCTCCATCTCACAACACAACCAATGATTCCATCCTTAACCAAATATTGCGAAATGTTTCATCTCTCCAACAACAAATTTCCATATTAAACCAAAAATCAAAATGGCCAACTCTCACAATATGTCAAAAGAAACCCATTATCCTTGGAGATATTAAGAGCTCAAATGCCACAAGGCATAAAGATTCCTAGATTTGAGAAATATGGTGGTAAAGGAGCCCTAGTAACTATGTCTTGACATACACAACCTTATGTAGTGACTTCAGTTTTTAAGACAAGATCTTGGCCAAAATTTTCCCTAGGTATTTGAAGATACAACCTTGGAATGGTTTTCTCTTTACCGAATAACTCAATTAGTTCATTTAATAAGCTTATTGATGAATTTCTCAACCACTTCCAAGTGCACATTGGCCCCAAGATGACCTTAGCTGATTTAATGAATTGTAAAAAAAAGGATGATGAAAATATCACTAATTTTATATCATGATACCAAATGCTTTACTCATAAATCAACATTAAGATTCCTGATGCCAATCTTGAAAGAATTTTCATTGAAAATTTGTAAAACAAAATTCAAGAGAAGCTTGGGATGATGAAATTTCCCTCCTTTACACATTTGTGCATGACTCTTCGTGACTATCAAAATTCGACTAGTCATCATGAAGAAAAAATCCTTCTAACCATCTTGAGAAATCCGAATTCGTGCCTCATAACAATTTGCAACGGTTCAAGAAACAAAACAAGGTATTTTTACAACTAAATACACCCCAAACAAGTCAACATGTTGACTCTCAAGTGGCCACAATAAAAACAACAAATCCATACCAATTCAGGGAAAGGAGTAGACAATTTACCCCATTACCTAATAATTACCTAGTACCCTCCATTCCATCATGTTTCAACTTATGAATAAAAACCTAATTACCTTACCCCACATTAGAGCCTTTGATACCACTAAGCATCTACCTCTGAACTATAATGCCAATGCATTTTTCCATTATCACTGATAAAATGGACATGATACAAAATATTGTAAGTGTCTTAGTGCAAGACCTCATTGATTCTAATCACATCCATATTGGTGGTGTTAATGATCAAGGAAACTAGTCCATTGCCCTACCCAACCAAAATCTACAAATTTTTACTAAACCTACGCCAAATCATAACATCTCCTTTGTAAAATTTGATGATTCCAAGAATGATGTGATGAATGTTGACATGACTGATGATAACACGAATGATGATACCATGAGTTATGTTAATAATGGATATGATACTCTAGTCACGTTCATTGATGTTCAACCTCATAAGGGCCAAACCAAAATATCTCTTGACATTGCTTTCTCATAAAATGACATAATCAAACATCCAGCCAATGGTCCTCTTTACATCACCGGAAGAATCAATGACAAGCCTACTAATAGGATATTAATTGATTCTGTGTGTGTAGAGAATGTGATGACTGAGGAATTCTTATTTACGCATGAACTTTATCAAGATTCTTATGAACAACCGAAAGCATGGATCAAAACACATAATGGTTTTGCTTTCCCTATGATAGGTTCAATCACTCTCCCATTAAAAGTTGGACCGAAACAATTGAATGTCTCATTCTCTATCATCCCGTCGTCGGACCAATTTTGTGTGAATCTTAGTTATCCATGGCTATGCTCCATGGATGTCGTCTCGTCATTAGTGCATAAATGCTTAAAGTTTCCATTTGGCAATGACATCTTTATTGTGCATCATAGTGGCTTCAATCCCATGTTTTCCCATGGGAATTTATCATTGGATTTATTTTGGCCCAAACCTATGGTACCTATTAAGCCTCGTGAGGACTTCTTTTTCAAATATTATCAAAAGTTCAAGGAAAAATGCATAGGAAAATTATCCCTTAGCAACATGCCTCAACCTATGATTATGCCTGCTATCATTGATGAAACCATGATTGAACCAAAATCCCTTCCAAGTAACCAATACCAACCCATGAAAAATCCTTCACGTATTTCCTATAAAAGACCAAGAGATAACCATAAAGTCCCATTGTGCCTCCTAAGATCAAACAAGTTTATAAAGCTAAAGAGAAAGTGGTTGAACAACCTTCCATCGTTCCTTTTGCTCCTCCCTTGCGGGAAGAAAATAAACCTATGGTTGATAAACCCACTCCTACACAATCACAACTTAAAAATCATGAAAGAAGAAACATAAATGCTAAAGAGTGTAGGCGTAGACATTATGCTATTTCTCATAAGTTAAAAGAAGAGAATAAATCAAAAAATCAAGATCAAATACCAATTGAGACAAAGCATGATGATTCTCCACCTTTGCCACAACAACAAAAGGAAACTTCAATGGACATTGTCATTAGGCCTCCTGTTATGATTAACTTGGATGATGATGAGATTATTAAACTTGATGAGGAAGTGCATAATGAGCTAAATTCATTATTTTCATCTTCCATGAGCTTAGATGATAACAACTGTGATGATCCTCCTATAAAGAGTGACTCACTATGTGTTGAACCTAGTGATGCTTCTAGTATATAATTTTTCATTGTCCCTTTGGATAGTTGCTTTCCTTTCACATATGATGAAAAAGATTAGGATGTGGATGACCTGCTATAGGTTGACTCACATGTGCCATACTAGTCTTTTCTTTATATTATTTTCATGTGCTATATGATTGCATGTGCGTAATGTGATCCTCCATACAGTGTTGCTTGGTGTGTCTTTATATGTTTGTAAGCCTACTTTGGATGACCCTTGTCACTCCATTGGTGAAAGGATATAAAGGAAGTGAATATGTCATGACATTCTTCTATTTGTATCTACATTATTTTATCTGTCGTAAGCCTTTATCTTTTCTCTTATCTTGTGTTTTCCTTTTGGGGATGATGCAAGGCGTTGAGACATTTATGTCTCTTCCATGTTGACCCAATTTTTTTTTTCACTCTTTATGTGTCATTATTCCTTTGTGCTCATTGTTCCATGAGTCATTTAGGGAATGATGATGATTTTGAGCTTGATTATATCATTGTAGCAAAGAAATAACGCTAACCTCGAATCCATGAATCTATTATGTCTTATCTTAGGATTGCATATGGGGGGCAACCCTCCCTTCCATGATGTAGCTCTATATTGGAAAAATATGTATTACATAGGGATTTGTGAATAAATCTCTCATGTATTAGAAATTATTATGTTCTACTTTAAAGTAATTTATCACAACATGGTGTTTAACAATTTCTTTAAAGTGGGGGCATACGCGTGCCCGCTCATTATTTGCTTCAAAGTGTGGTCTTCTTACTTCACATGATGTGTCTTCTTGGTGGTGACATTGGGTTTGATGTCCTTAAAGAGAGTGACCTTTCTTGGTGCAAATTTACAGGTGAAGAAGGATTGAAGATTGATCAAAAGTGCAATTTTGCAAAGTTGTCAAGACACAAAATCTTACTTGCAAAATTTAATTCCGACTTTCCGACAGTGAGATTCGGAGGAACCCAGAGTGTAGATCCAAGAGCAAAGGACTATGAAATCAGATTTTGGACCCTTGTAGCAAGACCCATTCACCATAGGATGAATCTTTCCTAGGAGGACACTCAACAACATCTTTTGGTGACTGGTACACATCAATTTACCCTTCTCAGATTTGCTGGAAGTCTACTGTTTCTAATTTTTTTATGCTTTAAATTGATGATTCAAATTTCAAATAACATAATTGAGTTCATTTACTATTTTTAGTTTTTCTCCCCAAAGTGTTGTTCAAGCAAATTTTACCTCATCTTGTCATATGGAAAATGGCAAGATCTCCATTAAGGTCGACTCACCTAAAGGTTGAAAGTCAATCTTACCTTTGAGGATCTCTTTTCCCTAATGAAAGTAGAAAGATAGGTGCATCACATATTCAATCACCCCATTTTACCCTAACCCTATTTTTTATGTTTCATGTTCATATGATGGAGGGTTGGTTGATGTTCTTTGCTTATGATTTTTGTTGGTAGGTATCTCCATGCATGTTGGTTGAGGCATTCTTTGTGATTCAGCTTCCAGATGTAACAAAGTGAATGTTTCAAGTGGTGGCATGACATGATTATCTTGGTATGGGTAGTAGGCCATTGTATCGAGGGATAAAAGGCTGCATTATTCTCAAGGTTGCATAAGGAATTTTGTATGGACTCATGCATGCTCTCTTCATCTTGACCTAGGATATCAAAAAGACTTGTAATAGGAGATGACGTATCATGAATGTCATTATCAGAAGTAGGATCATTACCAAACACACAACTTGACACATTAGCCAAAGATTTCAAAGACATCCAAATTTTACCAAAACACATATCCATAGTGGAAATTTGTAATGAGGTTCAAGTTGTTAATCCATAGGTGAAGATCAGTCAAACAAAAACTTCAAACAAAAGCTCTTGAGAGCATTTCATAGAAAAAAGGTTGACCTATTCCTAGATAACAGGACAAAGTTGCCTAGGGGTATCTGAGTCTTCAACAAGGTTCTAAAAATTCAAAGTTGATTGGATTTTCTACCGCTTAAATATTTTGATTTTAATTGTAAAAAGTGGTAATAGTGAGTAATTTCCTAGAATTTTCTTAATTTATGCCAATTTGATATAAAATTTAAGTATGCAAGAATTTTGAAGATGTGTGAACAAGTTATGAATGCAAATTTTAGATTTAAAATGCAATATTATCTGATTATAAAATGCAAAAAACCTAGAAATGATGATTTTACATGCATTGTTGAAACAAAAATAATGTAATTTCTTTCAATTTTATGAATTAGATGCCAAATTCTTGAAAACATACAATTACTGATTCCAAAATAGAGATTCGTAAGTACCTACAAAATGAGAAAATAGAGACATACAACTGTGAAAAATATTGCTAATACACCTGTACAAGGATAGGGTCACCCAAAGGCGTCTGAGTCCTTTACAGGGGGTTGGAGAAATGAAAAACTAATTTTTTAAGTTGTTGTTTAAGGTCTCCATTTATAGCTGTAAACAAGTCTGAAAGTGATTGTTTTTCTAGGATTTCTCAATGTTACTCAAATGCAAGTGTATGATAGTGTGTGAACAAAAGTGAAAAAAATACAATTTTGAAAGAAAATCTAATCTAAATGACTGAAACACACCCTAATGTAAGCTATGATGCAATATGAAGTGTAATTTTTTTAGATTTTTTATGATGCAAATGTGAAACCCTAAGTGAGAAATGCTAGAAAATGCAAAAGAAAACTTAGATCTAGGGTTTGAAAACCATCAATTTTAGAAGGTATATAATGTTAAGATGTCAAGTACACCAAAATGAAACATAGGAAAAAGGATGAGGCTTTAATTTTAATGCCTAAACCTAGGATTATTATCTTCATTTTTCACAATTTTATTAGAATATAGATCAACAAGGTGTTTAGATTGACTATCAACCATAAAGGTGAGCCAATCAGACCTTGGATCTACATTCTTAGAGCCTTAAAAATAGATGGGAAATGGTTTGGATTGATTAAAGTAATTAAACTATATGAACTAATTTGATAAATTCAATATTCCAAAAATACATAGACGAAACAATAAATTGTAGGCAGATCTAAGAAGTACCAAAGATTGTGCACCTATCATAAAAAGTTGGATTTGGCATGCAAAGGAGGACTCATATGCCTAGGGGTGTATGGGTCCTTGGTAGGGGGTCCTAAAACCGATTATGCAGTCCTCTGATGCTAGATTTGACCTTCTATTTCTTGGTTGCATAGTTGTTGAAATACCGTTAGATAATTCTATAGTTGAGTTTTCGTGGCTTGACAACTTCTAGGGCTTCAAATGCAACAATGGACAAATTGTCTTCAATCCTTCTTCAATCCTCTTCAACTTGAGATCTGCACATTCACAAAGAGAGGAAATATTGGGCCATTTTAGGGGCTTGCCTCAGTCAAATCCCATGTAAGTGTTTCCACTTCCACAATGACAATGTTAATGATAGAAATGATAATTGTAAGGAAGGAATGATGGAATTATACAATGCTACAACTCACCACCCTTCAATGGCTTCCTTGAAGATTGAAGTCATGCACATCACCTCAAGGATTTGGATCTTTCTTGGTTGAATGCTTGAATGATTTAGAGACATACAAAAGTGTTATCCTTCACAAAATAATGATAACATGAACACACATACACTTGACATGATGTTAGGATCTTGAATTGCTACAATAATGCTCTGAAATGTTGCTCTTTATTTTCTCTTGACAATAGTATTTTCTCAATAGTGTACTTGCTATTTGTTAGATTTTAAATGGTTAAATAAATAGATATTTATATGCAGTTATTCTAATTTCCTAGGAATTAGATTCCAAAACCCGACACTTGATATTTGAATTTTGAATGTTAAAATACCGCCAACAACATATTAAAAATTGGTCTCCAATAGGATAGGGGGACCCATACACCCATGGGCGTATAGGTACTAGCCCTATCTACTAGGACATTTAGTGTCGAGATCAAAACATAAACTGCCTGAATTTATTCAATGCTTGTAATCCTTCGAAAAATGGTAAAAATAAGCCTTGGAATGCATAAGTTAGGAAATTAGGGACCTATTTAGGCTCATCAATTTAGGGGGCCAAAACATAGTGTGAAATTGTTAAGGGTGACAATTTTCGACACTAAAATAAATATGATGAGATATGTGAGGCATCAAAGAATATGATTAGTTTTCATATACTTTCTCGAGTCCATTTGCAAGTGCTTATTTTTTATTTTTTTTAGATTGATAGAGAGTTTTTGTTACTCCCTTAAAAAAAGGGTATTTGCTTCACCTTCGAAGGAATTACAAGAGGAATCCCAATCTTAGGGGGGGAGAGTGTAAGGTCACCCGTCTCCCACATGTTCATACCTTGAGTCAAAAGTTTTGAACACACCATAATACTAAGAGGGGGTATGAATCAGTATGCTTTAAAATTTAATCCCAATTAATCAACATTGATACCATTTAAGCATTCAACTACATAATCAAAATAGGAAATTAGATAAGCACACAAAAAATAACACAAATAACACCAAATTTACGTGGAAAACCCCACAGGGGAAAAACCACAATGAGAAACACTGCTAGGAGCTACTATCCTAATCCAACCTCTCAAGTAAATAATAGTTTACAAATTTGATTTTGGGCTACAACCCAAGGGAGCAACTACTCCCTGACTTTATTTTAGGGGCTAAAATCCAAGGAAGCTACTACTCCCTAATTGAAAAATAAACAACTAAAATATGACTGGTTTGGTGGCTTCAACCATTGATAGTTATCAGTTATATACATTGTCTGTAACAAATCTTGTCACACTATAAGGAAGCTAAGGAAATAGAACAACTTCCTACACTAATCTTGAGAGGAGAATAATGCAAAACTTTACAGATCTTTTTCAGTTACAAAAAATTAAACATAAATATTATGCATACCACAGTTCATAATGATTTATGTGAGGATAACATTTCGAGAGAAAAACCCCACACTCCAAAAGCCACCCAATATATTATTAAAAAATCATGAAGATTACAATATACTTGTAGAGAAATCTTCTCATAGGAGTATCACCAACCAGAGATCCAAAGGCAACACGACCACTATTAGACTCTTAGAATACATCATAATACACAACCGTAATACAACACCCTCATAAAATAGGGTTTCCTTCTAGGGTAAGTCAAGCCAACAAAATATCGACCATTAGATTTGAGACAGGTAATGATGAGCGGTCCATTTTACAATAATAAAATATACATACATATTCTCAACTTTGATCTTCTAGATATATCATCTACACACTTGAAAAATACAAATTTAGTCAATCATAAATAAGTAAATATGAAACTTGTAACATGCCAGCCATTACATTCATTGGTGTTATACAAAAATGATGAAAAATTGTTTATATTTCTTCCATATGAGTTGGAATGACTCATACAACATCTACAAATAATCCTTGAAATCTGCTCACTCTTGAACTAGTGGCACACACCACTAGCATACCCTAGTTAGCCTCAACAACAACATAACTTCTCAATCTGACTTGAAACAAATATGTGGTACTAGAAACAAGAAATATCTTCATACACTTCATACTTGAGATACTATGAGACATGTGGAATGTCCACAAAAACTCATACAACTTATCTTCATAATCTTCTATTGGTGCAAGTACTCAAACATATGTTATATTGAAGAATAGGCATCCATAATCGACTATAACACTCGATTACTTGAAAGTTGAACTTGCAGAGCACTAAAACACTTGAAACTTGAATATAGCATGCATTGGAAATCACTGAGCATGTCCTCAAAACCACATGGCTAACACTTCACATTCAAAGGAATGTGAAGTATTCCAACAAGCCTTCATAAGCACTTTGCATAGCCATACCACAGATCAAAACTCTATCACTTCTAACTTTTACTGTAGAAGGTGTAATGAATTGAGACCTTGGATATAACACCTTCATATATTCATCAACTTATCTTCTAAACTGCAAGAACAAATCTTTCTCTATGGAAGGATGCAAACCAAAACAATGTGCCTCTATCTTAGAGTATATACTATGAATTTCATTGGCAAAACTTTTGCAACTTTTCTTTGAGTGCAGTACACCAAACTGGCAAGATATCAATGCAGGCATATTAAAAAAACATTAATACATGTATACCCACCTCCACATCCTACTTAGACATCAAAATGATCACTACTCTTCCATCTACTGCAATGATGACTTGCATCATTAGATATTTTTGCATATTAACCATCTCTAGAGCATATAAATCTTCAAAAATACTTTTGACATCAATGACAACCAAGCTTATCAAGCTGCAACAATATCCCCTTTATCATTGGTGACAAAAACATATAGATTTGCACAAAAACTCCCCCTTAGGTGCACATTTATCTCTCCCCCTTTGACGTCAATGACAAATGGCAATAAAACTTCCTCTATACAACTTTTACTTCCTTTGGGATGTGAAAAAATTATCTCATATCTACTCTGCATATATACACAACAACACAGAGAAACATATCTTACATAAAAAATAATTAAAACTCACTTAGATGGTAAAATTTTCTTGTAGATGGACTTGAGATAGATCAATCAACTACTCCATTGCTTCTTTGTAAAGGTCTGGACATGATAACTCAATTGCACATATGTATCTTCTGCATCTTCCAAAGAAGATGGTGGCTTGTATAATTTATAAACCACACCATTGGCCTCCACTAGAAGTCCAGTGAGTGAAGCCAACCTTAGGCTCACTACTCTTAATTTCTTCACCTAACCTTTGAACTGCTCCCTTTGATCTTGCAATTATTGTATCTAGGAGTGAAGACTCTCTACTTATGCCCTTTTGGCACCATCACTGTCTTGTAAAGGATCATAAATTGCAGCCACAATAGTGATCTACATTTCAATTGCATTTATCTGATACTTTAGCTTCCTCCAAGCATTTTTGAATATCTTTTATACAGGATTGTAGCTTGGTCAAAGCAATGTCATACTTTCTGGAGGAATCATTCGATATATTTTCATTAAAATTTTGTTCTACTTTCTTTTCCAGATGAGATGAGTAAGTCTCAAAAGACTCCATTAGTTGATTCATCTACTGTGTAGGGGAAATGATGAATCTCTTTTTGCTTTAGGAAAATTTTCTTCCAATATCTTAATTTCCTCTTCCAAAACATCAACACTCTCCACTTCTTGTTGTAGTAATTCTTGTTTGGCTGTGGAGTGAAGTATATCTCAAAGTTTCATCTTATACAAGGGAGAAATACTTGACAAGTTAACTTGTTGATCAAGTGTAGGAACTTGCAACAATTGAGGAGACACCACTAGTTGCATTTGCATTTCCTGAGGGATAGAATTAACCAAAGAGGAATATGACTTCTCTAAACTTCCTTCTTCAACATCCTTATTCTTCTCCTTCTCCTTCCCCTTTTATTTTTCAATCTCCATCTCTTTCTCCTTACCAGAGACATCTTGTTGGCAAAACAAGGATAAACAATTGCGAGGGGGGGGGGGGGGGGAATCAGTTGTTATAGAAATTGAGCTTATTCAACCTTAAACAAATATTAATCTCAGATCTGATAATTAACAGTGAAAGCATGAATCAACAACACATTAGAAACACATGAAAACCAAGATTTTTATATGTGGAAACCCTGTTAGGGGAAAAACCACGGTGGATGTTAGTCCACAAGATTATTCCCTATTAGAAGTATAATGAAAGAATTGAATAGGAAATGCACATGCATTCGGGCACACTCCTTAGAGGTCATTTCTAAAAGGGAAGGATCACTGCCTTACATAAGACAATCAGATTAAATCCATCTGATGAGGTTGAACTGAGAAATTAGCTTCTACAAAATCTTGATTACAGTTCCGGTTAGGCACATAAACACTTCTTCACACTTCACTCAATCTCCTTCACACTCTGCTCTGCACTCAAATGATCTGATCTTTATTTGCACATATCTTGCATATAAATCACATAAATTCACCGAGCATACATTGAGCATACTTCAAAATGAATAAACAATCACTCTTATATATTCGCTACATGGATTTAAATCAACAACTCTGTTGGCCACAAATAAAGAATAAATTACAACTGTCGACCTCAATACATGAACAAATCTTAATGCGCACCAACCTTAGTTGGTCACAACATAGTGAGGACCTAAATCAACATCCTCGAGCACACCAAACAATAAAATATTATTCCATAAGGATCCACAACACACTACCACCATCATGTCGGCCAAGAACATGAAAGCCTTAAGCACACAAGGAAAAATCTTCAATCACAAACACAACAATCAACGCGGATATACCAAATTGATAGAGCATGATCTAGAAACATCACTGAACACCTCAGGAACATACACAATAACCCAATTCACCATAATTTCAATTTTATCTTCCTAAAACACTTGCTACAGTAAATAAATAACTATAGGAACACAAAACTTCATAACTTCCTCAATTCTTGATACGTACCACTAAAACTTTCAGACAAAATACTAGATAGGATCAACAAAAAAAATTTAGTATGTGACTTTTGATCATCAATGTACAAAAATTTTCATCACTTGGACCTTCTCAGCTTCACTAGCTACCTACAATATATTTATTACAATTTTCTCAATATCCTCGACATATACAACCTTCAAAATCACTAATGCTAATAGTGTTGACATCAATGAAAACCACAAAATCCAACAATCTCCCCCTTTGACATTGATGGCAACACATGATGTGAAAAATATTACCATCAACACAACTGACTGTTCACATACTTCTCTCCCTTTGATCTACAGTTCTCCTCTCATAGCTCTTCTCTCCCTTTCTTGATTCTTCTCCCCCTTACTTCAGGAGTTTTTCACATTTTTCTTCTTCCCCTTTGAAATCAATGGAAAAGGTACACATGCTATAATCTACATATCATCCGAATCATCGACTACTCCCCCTGAGTAGCAGCCACCACAACATCAATCTGAAACAAGATCTGACTGTAAGTCCATGGATTGATGCAAAGAATTGCATCTTAGTTTAGATTAGGAGGGGAAATCACCCCTAACATGCCTTTGAGATACTCAAAAGTATCTTTAGGCAATGGTTTAGTAAAGATATTTACAGTTTGTTCCTTTGTAGGCACATATTCCAATATGACCTCTTTATTACTCACCTTGTCTCTCAAAAAGTGATACTTGATAGATATATGTTTTGTCTTTGAGTGTAGCACCAAATTCTTAGAAATGTTTATGGCACTTGAATTGTCACAAAATATAGCAATTGGCTCATCATACTCAACTTTGATATCTCTCATCATCTGCTTCATCCACAACACTTGGGTACAGTTGTTTGCAACAACAATATATTCTGCCTCAGCAATAGATAAGGAAATGGAATTCTTCTTTTTACTTAGCCAAGACACCAGCTTCTTTCCCAAGAAGAATGCACCACCACTTGTACTTTTCTTATCATTTACATCTCCTTCCCAATCTGCATCTGAAAAGGCATTCAGAGTAAGATCATCATCCTTTGGATACCATAACCCAAAGTCAACTGTTCCTTTCAAGTATCTGAATATTCTCTTTATTGCAGTCACATGTGATTCCTTTGGATCAACTTGATATCTAGCAACCATGCACACAACATTCATGATGTCTGGTCTTGTCTGAGTCAAATATAGAAATCCACCAATCATTGACCTATATCTTGTTTGATTAGCCTTAGGAGAATCATCATTTTGAGATAGTTTTCATCCGATTATCATGGGTGTTCCAACTGCATTTGAATCTTCCATGCCAAACTTTTTCAGTAACTCTCACATATTTAGACTGAGAAATAAAGATTCCATCATCTAATTGAGTAATTTGCAATCCTAGAAAGAATTTTAGTTCTCCTATCATTGACATTTCAAATTAACTTTTCATTTCATCAGCAAATTTCATGCACAAGTCATCATCACCTTAAAAAATAATGTCATCAACAAACAATTCAATAATCAAATCTTTATCATGATCTAGTTTGAAGTACAGATTGCTGTCAACAGTGCCTTTATTGAATCCAAGCTTCAACAAGTATTTATCCAGTCTAGCATACCAAGCTCTAGGGGCTTGTTTGAGTCTATATAGTGCTTTCTTCAACCAACACACCATGTCCTTTTCATTAGTCAATTGAAATCCATCTGGTTGCTCAACACATTTTTCTTCTTCTAGTTCACCATTCAAAAATGCTGACTTCACATCCATTTGATAAATTTTATAATTCTTGAAAGTAGCATAAGCAAGAAAAAACCTTACAACTTCAATTCTAGCAACAGGGGAAAAAGTTTCTTCAAAATCAATACTTTCCATATGTGAGTATCCTTTACATACCAGTCTTGCTTTATTCCCGATCACTTCACCTTGTTAATTCAGCTTATTCTGAAAGACCCATTTGGTTCCAATCACATTTTTGTCTTGAGGTCTAGGAACAAGAATCCATGTATCATTTTCCTCTATATGCATCAGTTCTTCTTTCACTGCTTCCATCCAATATTCATCTTTACATGGTTCATTGACATTGCTAGGCTCAGTCTTGGATAACTGACAATATTCTTATGCAATTATTCTTCTAGTTTGTACACCTTTGTTCTTGTCACCTATGATCTGACTTTCATAATGACTTCGCTTTTCGTACCTTGGAGTTTTTGGTTCTGTTCTTTCTTCTGCATTTCTACTATCTTCTTTATCATGATTTTATTGATTCACCAGAACAATTTGAGTTTGATTCTGTGTCTGCACATTCTTTCCATTATAAGTACTATCCTTTTGGTCATCTGAGGCATATCTGCAATACTTGGATGATCTTTCAATATCCTCATCAACTCTAATATTTGCACTCTCAACCACTTTCTTCAATCGTTTATTGTAACACCGATAGGATTTACTCTTAGTAGAGTATCCCATAAAGATTCCTTCATCACTTCTAGCTTCAAACTTTCCTATATCTTCATCTATTTTAATATAACATCTGCTTCCAAAGATTTTAAAATACTTAACAGTAGGTTTATTACCAGACCATAGCTCAAAAGGAGTCTTACTAGAATTACTATTGACATTCACTCGGTTGATAGTATACATTGTAGTGCTTATAGCTTCTCTCCAGTAGAAATGAGGAACATTACCTTCCAACATCATAGTTCTAGTAGCATCTAAAATTGTTCTTTTGTTTCTCTCAACAACTTTGTTCTGTTGTGGGGTCCGGAGAGCAGATAACTGTCTTTTTATTCCATGCTCTTCATAGAATGAATTGAACTCTCGTGAAGTGAATTCACCACCTTTGTTTGATCTTAGACATTTGATCTTCAAACCCGTCTCAGTTTCTGCTAAAGCTTTGAAGCTTTTGAATTTCTCTAATGCCTCATGTTTTTCTCTTAAGAAGGCAACCCAAACCATTTTAGAATAATCATCAATAAGCAACATAAAGTACCTTTCTCCTTGTAGACTTCTGATTATGGATGGACCGCATAGATCAATATGTACCAAGTCCAGTACTCCATTGGAATGATGCTATTTGCTTCGAAATGAAATTCTTGTTTGCTTTCCCATCTGACATTCCTTGCATATAGTGTTAGTAGGCTTCACTAACTTAGGTAGATCTCTGACTGCTTGTGTGGAGCTTATTTTGACAATGTTATCAAAATTCACATGACACAGCCTTCTATGCCATAACCAACTTACATAAACTTGAGCAATCAAACAACTTTCACTAGGAGCATTCAAGTGAAAAATATTACCTCTTGTCTTTATACCTGAAGCAATCATATTTCCCGAGCTTCCCAATATCCTGCACTTACCATCTTTGAACTGAAGATTGTAACCTTTGTCAACCATCTGTCCAATACTCAAAAAATTATGCTTCAATCCTTTAACATAAAGAACATCATCAGTATTACATTTTCCACTAAGAGAAATAGTGCCTTTGCCAAAAATCACACCAACATTGTTATCTCTGAATATTACAACACCACCATCATACTTTTCCAAGCTTAGAAACTTGCTTTTATTACCGGTCATATGATGTGAGCATCCGCTGTCAATCACCCACTCATCTTTCTCATCAATTTTGGCTGTAAGAGCTTTTCAAATATTCTGATTACTAGCTGATTTAGTGGACACCAGACCATTTTCGTTGATAGCAATGAATACCCATTCATCTTCATTTCGAGTTTCTTTATCAAATTCATCATCAGTAATTCCTTCAACATAATAATATTTCTTTTGAAATATAGCCTTATCAAGTTTATACTTAGAGACTCTTTTAGGACATCTTGATGCAAAATGACCTATCTTACTACAAGAGAAACATTTAATAGGTAGCTTTCCTTTGTACTTACCTTCTCCTCTGGCTTCTCTTTTCACAATTAGTGCTTCCAGTTCTTCTAGCTCTCTTTCTTCATCTTTAATCAGTTTCATCTCTTCTTCATACTTGAATTTTTTTTTGGAACTCTCTCCCAAATCATATGTTTGTTGGATTTTTCCGGATACAGTAGCTTTGAATGCAGACTTTGTCTTAGGAAAGGATTCCCCAATTTCACTCAACTCAAAGGAAACAAGTTTTCCAATCAACATGTCTCTTGTCACATTTGTTACTGTCCCGAGTTCTTCAATAGTATGAGCTTTTGTTTTGTAAGTAGGCACAGATCTAAGTATCTTAGCCAAAATCTCATCTTCTTCCAAGGTTCCACTGACATATCTAATGTCCATCACTAAGTCATTTACCTTTTTTGAGAAGGAAATTATGTTTTCATCTTCATTCATCTTCATGTTCTCCCACTTATCTTTCAGATTTTGCAACTTAGCAACATTCACTAGTGCATCTCCTTCATACAATATTTCCAATTTTATCCAGATCTCATGTGCAGTCTTTAAACCTATTACATTTGTCATCTCTAAATCTGTCAAAGCACTTAGCAATGCTTCTATAGTCCTGGTATTAGTTTTTTCTTCTTTGATTTCATCAGCAGTAGAGGGACCATTCTGAGGAATTATATATGCACTCTTTGTAATCTTCTAGAAAGGTTCACCAATGCACTTCAAATGACAATCCATTCTGACTTTCCATAGAGAGTAGTTTGTACCATCGAATCTAGGACTATCCTTCTTGTATTATGCCATCTCAGATCACCTCAAGCTATTAGACTTCTTCAGAGGAATTAGCTCTAAAACCAAATGTTTGCAAAACAAGGATAGACAACTTAGAGGGGGGGAGGTGAATCAGTTGTTATAGAAATTAAGCTTATTCAACCTTAAAAATATATTAATCTCAAATTTGATAATTAACAGTGAAAGCATGAATCAATAACACATCAGAAACACATGAACACCAAGATTTTTATACGTGGAAACCCTGTTAGGGGAAAAACCATGGTGGATGTTAGTCCACAAGATTATACGCTGGTAGAAGTATAATGAAAGAAATGAATAGGGAATGCACATGCATTCAGGAACACTGCCTAAAGATCACTGCTCAAAGGGAAGGATCATTTCCTTACATAAGACAATCAGATTAAATCCATCTGATGAGGTTGAATTGAGAAATTAGCTTCTACAAAATCTTGATTATAGTTTCAATTAGGCACATAAACACTTCTTCATACTTCGCTCAATCTCCTTCACACTTTGCTCTGCAGTCGAATGATCTGATCTTTATTCACACATATCTTGCATATACATCACATACATTCACCGAGCATACATTGAGTATACTTCAAAATGAATAAACAATCGCTCGTATATATCTGCTACACGGATTTACATCAACAGCTTTGTTAGCCACAAATAAAGAATAAATTACAATTGTCGGCCTCAATACATGAACAAATCTTAATGCACACCAACCTAAGTTGGTCACAACATAGTGAGGACCTAAATCAAAATCCTCGAGCATGACAAACAATAAAATATTATTCCATAAGGATTCGCAACACGCTACCACCATCATGTTGGCCCAGAACATGAAAACCTTAAGCACACAAGGAAAAATATTCAATCACGAACACGCCGATTAACACGAATGTACCAAACTGATAGAGAACGATCTAGAAATATCACTGAACACCTCAGGAACATACATAATAACCCAATTCACTAGAATTGCAATTTCATCTTCCAGAAACACTTGCTACTGTAACTGAATAACTATAGGAACACAAAACTTCATAACTTCCTCAATTCTTGATGCATACCACTGAAATTTTTGGACAACATATTAGATAGGCTCAACGAAAAATCCTTTAGTGCACACCTTCTAATCATCAACGTACAAAACTTTTCATCACTTGGACCTTCTCTGCTTCACTGGCTGCCTGCAATGTATTTATTACAATTTTCTCAATATCCTCAACATATACAACCTTCAAAATCACTAATGCTAATACTGTTGACATCAATGACAACCACAATATCCAACAATCTCCCCCTCTGGCATTGATGGCAACACATGATGTGAAAAATAATACCATCAACACAACTAGCTGTTCACATACTTCTCTCCCTTTGATTTGCAGTTCTCCTCTCATAGCTCTTCTCTCCCTTTTTTGACTCTTCTCCCCCTTACTTCAGGAGTTTTTCACATTGTTCTTCTCCCCCTTTGACATCAATGGAAAAGGTAAACATGCTCTGATCTACATATCATTTGAATCATCTGATTACTCCCCCTGAGTAGTAGCCACCACAACATCATTCTGAAACAAGATCTGACTATAAGTCCATGGATTGATACAAAGACTTGCATCTTAGTTCAGATTAGGAGGGGTAATCACCCCTAACTTGCCTCTGAGATACTCACAAGTATTCTTAGGCAACGACTTAGTAAAGATATCTGCAATTTGTTCCTTTGTAGGCACATATTCCAAGATGACCTCTTTATTACTTACCTTGTCTCTCAAAAAGTGATACTTGATAGATATATGTTTTGTCTTTGAGTGTAGCACCAAATTCTTAGAAATGTTTATGGCACTTGAATTGTCACAAAATATAGCAATTGGCTCATCATACTCAACTCTGATATCTCTCAGCATCTGTTTCATCCACAACACTTGGGTAGAGTTGTTTGCAACAACAATATATTCTGCCTCAACAATAGATAAGGAAATGGAATTCTGCTTTTTACTTAGCCAAGACACTAGCTTCTTTACTAAGAAGAATGCACCACCACTTGTGCTTTTCTTGTCATTTACATCTCCTTCCCAATCTGCATCTGTAAAGGCATTTAGAGTAAGATCATCATCCTTTGGATACCATAACCCAAAGTCAACTATTCCTTTCAAGTATCTGAATATTCTCTTTATTGCAGTCACATGTGATTCCTTTGGATCAACTTGATATCTAGCAACCATGCACACAACATTCATGATGTCTGGTCTTGTCCGAGTCAAATATAGAAATCCACCAATCATTGACCTATATCTTGTTTGATTAGCCTTAGGAGAATCATCATTTTGAGATAGTTTACATCTAGTTACCATGGGTGTTCCAACTAGCTTTGAAACTTCCATGCCAAACTTTTTCAGTAACTCTCTCACATATTTAGACTGAGAAATAAAGATTCCATCATCTAACTGAATAATTTGCAATCCTATAAAGAATTTTAGTTCTCCTATCATTGACATTTCAAATTCACTTTTCATTTCATCAAAAAAATTCATGCACAAGTCATCATCACCTTAAAAAATAATATCATCAACAAAGAATTCAATAATATTTTTTTTATCCTGATCTAGTTTGAAGTACAGATTGCTGTCAGCAGTACCTTTATTGAATCCAAGCTTCAACAAGTATTTATCTAGTCTAGCATACCAATCTCTAGGGGCTTGTTTGAGTCCACATAGTGCTTTCTTCAACCGACACACCATGTCCTTTTCATTAGTCAATTGAAATCCATCTGGTTGCTCAACATAAACTTCTTCTTCTAGTTCACCATTCATAAATGCTGACTTCACATCCATTTGATAAACTTTATAATTCTTGAAAGTAGGATAAGCAAGAAACAACCTTACAACTTTAATTCTAGCAACAGGGGCAAAAGTTTCTTCAAAATCAATACCTTCCATATGTAAGTATCCTTTACATACCAATTTTTCTTTATTCTTGATCACTTCACCTTGTTAATTCAGCTTATTTCGAAAGACCCATTTGATTCCAATCACATTTCTATCTTGAGGTCTAGGAACAAGAATCCATGTATCATTTTTCTCTATCTGCATCAGTTCTTCCTTCATTGCTTCCATCCAATATTCATCTTTGCATGCTTCATTGACATTTCTAGGCTCAATCTTGGATATTAGACAATATTCTTCTACAATTATTCTTCTAGTTTGTACAACTTTGCTCTTGTCACCTATGATTTGAATTTTAGAATGAATTCGCTTTACATACCTTGGAGTTTTTGGTTATGTTCTTTCTTCTGCATTTCCACTATCTTCTTTATCATGATTTTCTTGACTCACAAGAACACTTTGAGTTTGATTTTGTGTCTATGCATTCTTTCCATTATTAGTACTATCCTTTTGGTCATTTGAGTCATATCCGCAATACCCAGATGATCTTTCAATGTCCTCATCAACTCTGACATTTGCACTCTCAACCATTTTCTTCAATATTTTATTGTAACATTGGTAGGATTTGATCTTTGTAGCTCGTATCCCAGAAAGATTCCTTTATCACTTCTAGCTTCAAACTTTCCTATATCTTCATCTCTTTTAATATAACATCTACTTCCAAATATTTTGAAATACTTAACAGTAGGTTTATGACCAAACCATAGCTCAAAAGGAGTCTTACCAGAATTACTATTGACATTCACCCAGTTGATAGTATACACAACAATGCTTATAGCTTCTCTCCAGTAGAAATGAGAAACATTACCTTCCAACATCATAGTTTTGGCAGCATCTAAAATTGTTCTGTTCTTTCTCTCAACAACTCCATTTTGTTGTGGGGTCTAGGGAGCAAATAACTATCTTTTTATTCCATGCTCTTCACAAAATGAATCGAACTCCCGGGAAGTGAATTCACCACCTCTGTCTGATCTTAGACATTTGATCTTCAAACCTGTTTCAGTTTCTACTAAAGCTTTGAAGCTTTTGAATTTCTCTATTGCCTCATGTTTTTCTCTTAAGAAGGCAACCCAAACCATTCTAGAATAATCATCAATAAGCAACATAAAGTACCTTTCTCCTTGTAGACTTCTGATTCTAGATGGACCACATAGATCAGTATGTACCAAGTCTAGTACTCCATTGGAATGATGTTGTTTGCTCTGAAATGAAATTCTTGTCTGCTTTCCCATCTGACATTCCTTGCATATAGTGTTAGTAGGCTTCACTAACTTAGGTAGATCTCCGACTGCTTGTGTGGAGCTTATTTTGACAATGTTATCAAAATTAACATGACATAGCCTTCTATGCCATAACCAACTTACATCAACTTGAGCAATCAAACAACTTTCACTAGCAGCATTCAAGTGAAAAATATTACCTCTTGTCTTTGTACTTGAAGCAATCATATTTCTCGAGCTTCTCAATATCCTGCACTTACCATCTTTAAACTGAAGATTGTAACCTTTTTCAACCATCTATCCAACACTCAACAGATTATGCTTCAATCCTTCAACATAAAGAACATCATCAGTATTGCATTTTCCACCAAGAGAAATAGTGCCTCTGCCACAAATCACACCAGCATTGTTATCTCTGAATCTTACATCACCACCATTATACTTTTCCAAGCTTAGAAACTTGCTTTTATCACCAGTCATATGATGTGAACATCCGTTGTCGATCACCCACTCATCTTTCTCATCAATTTTGGCTGTAAGAGCTTTTTCAATATTCTTATTACCAACTGATTCAGTGGACACCAGACCATTTTCGTTGATAGCAATGAATACCCATTCATCTTCATTTCCAGTTGCTTTATTAGATTCATCATCAGTAACTCCTTCTTCAACATAATAAAATTTCTTTTGAAATCTAATCTTATCAGGTTTATACTTACTCTTTCAGAAAATCTTGAAGCAAAATGACCTATCTTATTGCAAGAGAAACATTTAATAGGTAGCTTTCCTTTGTACTTAACTTGTCCTCTGGATTCTCTTTACACAATCAGTGCTTCCAGTTCTTCTAGCTCTCTTTCTTCAACTTCAATTAGTTTCATCTCTTCTTCATACTTGAATTTTTTTCTGGAACTCTCTCTTGGATCATATATTTGTTGGCTTTTTCTAGATACAGTAGCTTTGAATGTAGACTCTACCTTAGGAAAGGATTCCCCAATTTCACTCAACTCAAAGACAACAAGTTTTCCAATCAACATGTCTCTTGTCACATTTGTTACTGTCCTGAGTTCTTCAATAGTATGAGATTTTGTTTTGTAAGAAGTAGGCACAAATCTAAGTATCTTCTCCACAATCTCATCTTCTTCCAAGGTTCCACCGACACATCACACATCTAATGTACATCACTAATTCATTTACCTTTTGGGAGAAGGAAAAGATGTTTTCATCTTCACTCATCTTCATGTTCTCCCACTTACCTTTAAAATTTTGCAGCTTAGCAACTTTCACTAGTGCATCTCCTTCATACAATGTTTCCAATTTTATCCAGATCTCATGTGCAGTCTTTAGACCTATTAAATTTGTCATCTCTAAATCTATCAAAGCACTTAGAAATGCTTCTATAGCCCTAGTATTAGTTTCCGCTTCTTTGATTTCATCAATAGTAGAGGGACCATTCTGAGGAATTGTATATGCACTCTTTGTAATCTTCTAGAAAGGCTCACCAATGCACTTCAAATGACACTCCATTCTAACTTTTCATAGAGATTAGTTTGTACCATTGAATCTAGGACTATGCTTCTTTTATGATGCCATCTCAGATCACCTCAAGCTGTTAGAATTCTTCAGAGGAACTAGCTTTGATACCAATTGTTGGAAAAACAAGGATAGACAACTGAGAGGGGGGGTGAATCAGTTGTTACGAAAATTAATCTTATTCAACCTTAAACAACTATTAATCTCAGATCTGATAATTAATAGTGAAAAAATGAATCAACAACACATCAGAAACACATGAACACCAAGATTTTTATACGTGGAAGCCCTGTTAGGGGAAAAACCATGGTGGATGTTAGTCCACAAGATTATACCTTGGTAGAAGTATAATGAAATAAATGAATAGGGAATGCACATTCATTCAGGCACACTGCCTAGAGCTCACTGCTCAAAGGGAAGTCTCATTGCCTTACATAAGACAATTAGATTAAATCCATTTGATGAGGTTGAACTAAGAAATTAGCTTCTACAAAAGCTTGATTACAGTTCTAATTAGGCACAAAAACACTTCTTCACACTTCGCTCAATCTCCTTCACACTCTGCTCTGCACTCGAATGATATGATCTTTATTCGCACATATCTTGCATATACATCACATACATTCACCGAGCATACTTCAAAATGAATAAAAAATCGCTCTTATATATCCGCTACACGAATTTACATCAACAACTCTATCGGCCACAAATAAAGAATAAATTAAAACTGTCGGCCTCAATACATGAACAAATCTTAATGCGCACCAACCTAAGTCAGTCACAAGATAGTGAGGACCTAAATCAACATCCTCGAGCATGCCAAACAATAAAATATTATTCCATAAGGATTCATAACACGCTACCACCATCATGTTAGCCAAGAACATGAAAACCTTAAGCACACAAGGAAAAATCTTCAATCATGAACACATCGATCAACGCAGACATACCAAACTGATAGAGAACGATCTAGAAACATCACTGAACACCTCAGGAACATACGCAATAAGGCAATTCACCAAAATTGCAATTTCATCTTCCAGAACACTTGCTACAATAACTGAATAACTGTAGGAACACATAACTTCATAACTTCCTCAATTCTTGATGCATACCACTAAAACTTTCTTTAACGCCCCATCGTGTGAACCCCAAAGGGAAACAAATATCGCACAATTTTTTTTTAAAGAGAAAAATTACACAAGATGAATATGAACATACATCACATATAAAGCAGTTATACAATTACAATACCAACTATGTCCTTTGGGGTACATGAGATGACATTACAAAAACCTAAACTCTTACCATAACAATAATGAACGAATTCCAAGATTACATTACAAAGCATCCATTCATGAAATTACATAAATGAAAAGTATCCATATACGACACATAATCAAGAGAATATAAACATAAATACATTACAATGATCAAATCAGATTATACAAATACATTGATAATGCAAATTTGTATTTATTTTAAGATTACATATGCATAACCGTTCTTCCCAACACATAGTGGGAATAATACATTGATTACAAGAGAAATACAAAAACATACATGGTATAACTGAACTATGGTGAAGCTCTAGATTCTTTGCAATGACACAAACTTTGTGCTTCACAAACACTAACTGGGAACCCAATGGGGTGCATAGCATGTTCCACTCGACCACTTGGACCCGAAGGTCCACCCCTTATGCTAGGAGATGACAAGAAAGACCCATGACCAAGACAGACAAGTGGAATGATTGCAAGACCAAAGAACAAGGTCAACCAACACATAACATATAACAATCTCAATGACCACATACAAGGTGACTACTTCCAGAGGCATATGAAGGAAAAGTAGGGGACACTAAGGGAGAGTGTCACCGCACGATCCTAATACAAAAATTTACAACAATAAGGGGGTGTACCAAACATAAAACACCAAATAAGGGGGTGTACCAAACATAAAACACCAAATTTTATTAGTCCGAGTACAAATGCAAGGCATGGACCATCTCACCAAACAACCATAACAAGAGGCGAACTATGAAATAAGGTAACATCCACCAGAGTTCAAAACTAATAATTAAATCAAACATTACAAAACCAAATCAAAGAAATCCAACATAACCCGTTACCAAATGCCTTAGTATGCCTAGAACACCAACTTTCACATACATCCAACTGAAGGGTATGCAAATACTAGGGTTCCCAAAGAACTCGCATCAAGGCTTAAAACTCATCAAACAAAAAAAAAAAAAACCAATGTAGTATTCAATCAATCTGGAGGATACAAGAAATCAAACTTTAACACCCTTTCATGCAACAAAAGTTAAAAGCATATTGCATACTCCACTTGTTTAAATATTCCTTTTTAATTTGATAATTAAACTAATCTTAATAAAACATGAAAAGGTTAACCATTTGATTCACTCAAACGGAAACATAATCCAATCTTAGTAAAGATAGTGTAAAGCTTAATTAAATGATCAACTTATAATTAAATACATTTTCATCTTAATATCCTTTAAATGGATAAGCAATACGAGATCCTAAAATATGTAACCCATCAGATTTTTCTTAATATAAAATTCCTAACTTATACCTTTATTTACTTCAAAATAATTAACATTAAAATGAAACATATCTATTTGTAATTTCAAAATAATAAATTTAATTAAAAAATGGTATATTGGTTTACTTCAAAGAAATAAATTTAATCAAAATATATCCTATTCATTTATTACTTCAAAATGATAAACTTAGTTAAAATGAAGCATATTGGTATACTTCAATAAATGAGTTTAATCAAAAATAACATTTGCATTTGCTAGCTTCAAACTAAATTAAATCTAATTCAAATCCAACCTAGACGATTTATACATCACAAATCTAAGATTAGAGGAATTCATAAATAATTTTTAATTTTAAATAACTAATAATTAAGTCTACCTTTTAATTCTAAATGCACTTGAAATAAATCTATTTTTTTTAAATATACTTGAAGGTAAATCTAACTTAAAAAATATATATACTTAGAAAATAAATTTGGTTTTAAATACATTGGAAAAAAATTCTAATTTTCTAATTCTTTTACCTATTCAATAATAATAATATAAAATGGTAATAAAAGGATTGAAAGTATACAAGTATTCTGTTTACATAAACAATGCAACCATGAAGTCCACATGAATTAACAAATTCATCCATAAACGATTATAAAAGAAAATCAACATTAAAAGAACAATCTAATTCCATCAAACAATACATTGCAAACACAAGTACTCTTTAACTATAAGAGTTAGATGCTCAATTTACCAAGAGATTCGCAATTCGATAGATCGCTACTCATAAGGAAATCAACAAGCAATGGTCACTCAATCTATACTCCTATCCATTTATTTATTAACCTTTTTGTTGATCGAAAGATAATCTTATCACTTATTCATTATCTTATCAAAAGTAATGTTTAAAACTATACTCTTATAGATTACTACTTTATGATTCTTTATGAATATTAAGTAGTTAATGGATTAATTCTAGTTTAAACTTTTCCTTAATAATTAAGTTAGACTATTGATAACCAAACATTATTAACTTGTGTAATTAATGGTAAATAAAGATCTCTGAATTATTAAATAGAGTATTAAATGAATACCTAATAGTTAACTTGTGAATAAAATATCTAAATTCAATTATAAATTAAACAATTGTTACTCTAAAATACAGAAGGGTTAACAAATAGGACAATGATTTAATTAAATACTAACTATACTATTTAAACATATATTTACACTATTATATATATATATATATATATATATATATATATATATATATTTATATTAGTCATCATAGTAGTGACACTAGTGTAACAACAATAAAAAAATTATAACAGCAATATAGCAGCCATGAAGTTTATCATTCCAGCACTGTAACAGTTATGAAATTAGTCATGATAGTAGTGACACTAGTATTGCAGCAATAAACATATTGTAATAGTAATTTAGCAGCCATAAAGTTTATCATTCCAGCAATGTAACAGTTATGAAATTAGCCATGATAGTAGTGACATTACTATAGTAACAACAAACATACATATCATGGAAACAATAAAACCAGAAAAATGAATGGTGTATGTCAGGGAGGAAGATATCATGATAGCAGTATATTCACCAAAACAGTTGAGGTTTAAGTCCAAATTTATGTAGTAGACATTTTTTCTTTCTTTCTCTATAATATAATAGTTAAACTAAAGGCTCCAATATTTCATTTGGAAATACAACATACACAATGGAGCAATGCTTTTTTTTTTTTCTTTTCTTACAAGTCTTACAATAAATTGTAATTAAAGACATATATGATAAGCTAGTCATATATAAATGAGAATGCTACAGGTAAATAGCTTCCATGAAGATGATGTTATCTAATGATCGAATTCCTAAACAAATATTATAATGAAAGAATCTTGAGTGATGTCTAAAAATAAATTTTAATAGCATCCAATATTTTCATTTAAGAGGCTGCTGAAATCTTTTGTCAAGCTCAAAATCTAGTGGCTTTATAACCTCAATATTTTAAGATCTACTTTTCATTTATAGTGAATAGTTTGAGCAACAGCTGACTGCCTAACACAATTTATGCAAAATTTCTATGCAAACTTTTGAATAAATTGATTTACAGCCAGAACAACTATCATTATCATTTATGGTATTTTTTAATATATATTATAAATTTTAAGAAACTTACCACCAATTATGCATCAACATGTGTGCAACCATATTCAATGCTGTAGATAGCATTTTCATGCTCCCCTATACCTGAAATGCTCTTCAATTTTTTTTTCCCTTTTCCAGCTATGAAATATTCATAAAAAGAAAGTGGATGCATAGACAAGGCAAGCAGACTCATTTTACCCTCTGTATTCCACAATGAAAAAGCATAGAAAATGAGAAAGCATAGAAAAGGCATGTGGACTGTTTTATTTTTTTTGCAAAATCTACTCCAGAATGTGGAAGCAAGAAAAGGCATCATAAATATTTGACAGAATGCCTTAAGGAAACGTGGTCTTAGGACTACAATAATTGTTGGATATGCACTAAAATGTTTATTGGGGAGGCTTGAGACATTTTCAAGCAAATTCTATAGACAAGCGTAGAGATGAAATCCACAACTTTTGTCATTTTTATTAATTGATGAAATTATAAATAAAATGATTTAAATCACTAATATACTATAATCAATATACTAATAATTTGCGTGATGTATTATAAATTGGGTGAATGCATTTATTACCCTTTCCAGGCTATACCTTCATGTTCCACATTTTATATTTCTATATTTGTATTTATTCTATGAGTAAATAGGACATAATAAATATGTAGCAGTCTGTGCAGCTTACATTTGAACTTTTAGATCTTGTACAAACTTCACACAGTTCTAGCATGGTGTCTCTAGCAACCTAAGTTACCTCCATCATTGTTGCAAGAGAAATTGTTCTAAGAGATGTGAATCTTTTCCTTCATTCTAAAAATTTCTGCCACATTCAAGGGATAATGTTCTTATGTAGATTATTGGTGATGCTAAAGGAAACAATCTAAAAAATAAGCTTGCACTATAATAATGCGCCCAGGCAAACTTGCATGCAAAATGTGTAAGCATAGACAAAGCACGTGAACTGTCTGACAACAAAATGTGAAAGCATAGACAAGGCGTGTAACTACTTGACCAAATTCCCTCGAATAAATGAGATCTCAGGGCTCAATTGGCTGAATGGTATGCACAAGACAGATTTGTTGAAAAGGCATCAGAAACTGACAAGCAAATGCAATATGCAAGTGTAAAGCCGAATTCCACATCATTTACCAACTAAATGCAGAAGTTTAGAGAAGAATACAATATATTCTAAAGATTTTGAAACAAGGTATTTCTTCAATCAATTTTGAAAGTTTATTGTAATAGCACAGTTTTCAGCATTTAACTTTCAGTGGAATAGAATACTTACAACAGACTTAATAATAAAACAAATATTACGAAAATAAGAGACCTCAAGATTCTGCACAGATTGCCCTGTTGTCCACCTGCACCTAGTGAAAATAGTGGTAGCGTTCTTAGAATCCCTCATAGATATGTATGCAGATGTGGTCGCACAGGCAAGGCACCTCCCACCATTTTGTTGAATGCTTCCGTCCCCACCCCCGCCTGCCCCCCGGATATCGACACCCATCCAACCTCCTTTTCCCCCTCATGATTACAACTACCCGATAGCTATGTACGCAACATGCAGAGTACAAACAAGGCACATGGAACTTGGAAGGATAGACTTGGAGCAAGGTGGAGGGCACAAGAAAGGATAGGTGTAATTCTATTGCTGCTTAAATAAGTTTATTTATTATATATATATATATATATATATATATATATATATATATATATTTCATTTATTTAATTGATTACTAGGTAAACAAATAAATAATAACATATTTATCTTTTGTTTACCTTTTATTCACTTCTTTATCCAAATATTTTAAAATTTATAATTAAATTGCATTAATAAATGGATTATACTAACTATTTTAGTAATAAAAAATTTACTCTCAACACAAAAATTTAATTTAATTAGCTAATTGAACAAGGCCACTTAAAGTGTTAAGTTTACCAATTAATCCAATGGCGTAATTATCAACAAAATCACAAAAAACACTTACACCAAAAATCCAGAAAGGCCAATTCAGAGGGCGCTACACTTTCAGACAACATACTAGATAGACTCAGCAACAAACCCTTTAGTGTGCACTTTTTGATCATCAACGTAAAAAAATTTTCATCACTTGGACCTTTTCAGCTTCACTGGCTGCCTGCAATATACTTATTAAATTTTTCTCAATATCCTTGACATATACAACCTTCAGAATCACTAATGCTAATAGTGTTGACATCAATGACAACCACATATCAGCAACACAACCATAACATCCAACAATCTCCCCCTTTGGTATTGCTGGAAACACATGATGTGAAAAATAATACCATCAACACAACTGGCTGTTCACATACTTCTCTCCCTTTGATCTGCAGTTCTCCTCTCATAGCTCTTCTCTCCTTTTCTTGACTCTTCTCCCCTTTACTTTAGGAGTTTTTCACATTATTCTTCTCCCCCTTTGACATCAATGGAAAAGGTACACATACTCTAATCTACATATCATATGAATCATCTGATTACTCCCCCTGAGTAGTAGCCACCACAACAATATATTCCGCCTCAGCAGTAGATAAGGAAATGGAATTCTGCTTTTTACTTAGCCAAGACACCAACTTCTTTCCCAAGAAGAATGCACCACCACTTGTGCTTTTCCTTTCATTTACATCTTCTGCCCAATTTGCATATGTAAAGGCATTTAGAGTAAGATCATCATCCTTTGGGTACCATAACCAAATGTCAATTGTTCCATTCAAGTATCTGAATATTCTCTTTGTTGCAGTCACATGTGATTCCTTTGGATCAACTTGATATCTAACAACCATGCACACAACATTCATGATGTCTGGTCTTTTCTGAGTCAAATATAGCAATCCACCAATCATTGACCTATATCTTGTTTGATTAGCCTTAGGAGAATCATCATTTTAAGATAGTTTGCATTCGGTTACCATGGGTGTTCCAACTAGCTTTGAATCTTCCATGCCAAACTTTTTTAGTAACTCTTCTCACATATTTAGACTAAGAAATAAAGATTCCATCATCTAACTGAGTAATTTGCAATCCTAGAAAGAATTTTAGTTCTCCTATCATTGACATTTCAAATTCACTTTTCATTTCATCAGCAAATTTCATGCTCAAGTCATCATCACCTTAAAAAATAATGTCATCAACAAACTTCAGTAATCGACTCTTTATCCTGATCCAGTTTGAAGTACAAATTGCTGTCAGCAGTACCTTTATTGAATCCAAGCTTCAACAAGTATTTATCCAGTCTAGCATACCAGGCTCTAGGGGCTTGTTTGAGTCCATATAGTGCTTTCTTCAACCGACATACCATGTCCTTTTCATCAGCCAATTGAAATCCATCTGGTTGCTCAACATAAAATTCTTCTTCTAGTTCACCATTCAAAAATGCTGACTTCAAATCCATTTGATAAAATTTATAATTCTTGAAAGTAGCATAAGCAAGAAACAACCTTACATCTTCAATTCTAGCAACAGGGGAAAAAGTTTCTTCAAAATCAATACCTTCCATATGTGAGTATCCTTTACATACCAGTCTTGCTTTATTCCTGATCACTTCACCTTGTTCATTTGGCTTATTCCGAAAGACCCATTTGATTTCAATCACATTTTTGTCTTGAGGTCTAAGAACAAGAATCCATGTATCATTTTTCTCTATCTGCATCAGTTCTTCCTTCATTGCTTCCATCCAATATTCATCTTTACATGGTTCATTGACATTGCTAGGCTCAGTCTTGGATATCGGACAATATTCTTCTACAATTCTTCTAGTTTGTACACCTTTGTTCTTGTCACCTATGATATGACGTTCAAAATTAATTCGCTTTACATACCTTGGAGTTTTTGGTTATGTTATTTCTTCTACATTTCCACTATCTTCTTTTTCATGATTTTCTTGATTCATCGGAACACTTTGAGTTTGATTATGTGTTTGCGCATTCTTTCCATTATCAGTACTATCCTTTTGGTCATTTGAGTCATATCCACAATACTTGGATGATCTTTCAATATCCTCATCAACTCTGACATTTGCACTCTCAACCATTTTCTTCAATCTTTTATTGTAACACTGGTAGACTTTGCTCTTAGTAGAGTATCCCAGAAAGATTCCTTCATCACTTCTAGCTTCAAACTTTCCTATATCTTCATCTCTTGTAATATAACATTTGCTTACAAATATTTTGAAATACTTAACAATAGGTTTATGACCAAACCATAGCTCAAAAAGAGTCTTACCATAATTACTATTGACATTCACCCAGTTGATAGTATACACAACAGTGCTTATAGCTTCTCTCCATTAGAAATGAGGAACATTACCTTCCAACATCATAGTTTTGGCAGCATCTAAAATTGTTCTGTTCTTTCTCTCAACAACTCCATTTTGTTGTGGGGCCTAGGGAGCAAATAACTATCTTTTTATTCCATGCTCTTCACAGAATGAATCGAATTCCCGGGAATTGAATTCACCACCTCTGTCTAATCTTAGACATTTGATCTTCAAACCTGTCTCAATTTCTGCTTTAAAGCTTTGAAGCTTTTGAATTTCTCTAATGCCTCATGTTTTTCTCTTAAGAAGGCAACCCAAACTATTCTAGAATAATCATCAATAAGCAACATAAAGTACCTTTCTCCTTGTAGACTTCTGATTCAGGATGGACCACATAGATTTATATGTACCAAATCCATTACTGCATTGGAATGATGTTGTTTTCTTCGAAATGAAATTCTTGTCTACTTTCCCATATGGCATTCCTTGCATATAGTGTTAGTAGGCTTCACTAACTTAGGTAGATCTCTGACTGCTTGTGTGGAGCTTATTTTGACAATGTTATCAAAATTCACATGACACAGCCTTCTATTCTATAACCAACTTACATCAACTTGAGAAATCAAACAACTTTCACTAGCAGCATTCAAGTGAAAAATATTACCTCTTGTCTTTGTACTTGAAGCAATCATATTTCCTGAGCTTCCCAATATCTTGCACTTACCATCTTTGAACTGAAGATTGTAACCTTTGTCAACCATTTGTCCAACACTCACAAATTATGCTTCAATCCTTCAACATAAAGAACATCATCAATATTGCATTTTCCACCAAGAGAAATAGTGCCTCTGCCACAAATCATACCAACATTGTTATCTCTGAATCTTACAACACCACCATCATACTTTTCCAAGCTTAGAAACTTGCTTTTATCACCAGTTATATGATGTGAGCATCCGCTATTGATCACCCACTCATCTTTCTCATCAATTTTGGCTGCAAGAGCTTTTTCAATAATCTGATTACAAGCTGATTTAGTGGACACCAGACCATTTTCCTTGATAGCAATGAATACCCATTCATCTTCATTTCCATTTTCTTTATCAGATTCATCATTAGTAACTCCTTCAACATAATAACATTTCTTTTGAAATCTAGTCTTATCAGGTTTATACTTAGAGTCCTCTTTCAAGACATCTTGATGCAAAATGACCTATCTTACTGCAATAGAAACATTTAATACCTATAGCTTTCCTTTGTACTTACCTTGTCCTCTGGATTTTATTTTCATAATCAGTGCTTCCAGTTCTTCTAGCCGTCTTTCTTCATCTTCAATCAGTTTCATCTCTTCTTCATAGTTGAATGTTTTTCTGGAACTCTTTCTCAGATCATATCTTTGTCAGCTTTTTCTGGATACAATAGCTTTGAATGCAAACTCTGTCTTAGGAAAGGATTCCCCAAATTCACTCAACTCAAAGGAAGAAAGTTTTCCAATCAACATGTCTCTTGTCACATTTTTTATTGTCCTGAGTTCTTCAATAGCACGAGCTTTTGTTTTGTAAGAAGTAGGCACATATCTAAGTATCTTAGCCACAATCTCATCTTATTCCAAAGTTCCACCAGAACATCTAATGTCCATCACTAATTCATTTACCTTTTGCGAGAAGGAAAAGATGTTTTCATCTTCACTCATCTTCATGTTCTCCCACTTACCTTTCAGATTTTGCAGCTTAGCAATTTTCACTAGTGCATCTCCTTCATACAATGTTTCCAATTTTATCCAGATCTCATATGTAGTCTTCAGACCTATTACATTTGTCATCTCAGAATCTTTTAAAGCACTTAGCAATGCTTCTATAGCCCTGGTATTAGTTTCTGCTTCTTTGATTTCATCAATAGTAGAGGGACCATTCTGAGGGATTATATATGCACTCTTTGTAATTTTTCGTAAAGGCTCACTAATGCACTTCAAATGACACTCCATTCTGTCTTTCCATAGAGAGTAGTTTGTACCATCGAATCTAGGAGTATCCTTCTTGTATGATGCCATCTCAGATCACCTCAAGCTGTTAGAATTCTTCAGAGGAACTAGCTCTGATTCCAATTTTTGGCAAAACAAGGATAAACAACTGAGAGGGGGTGGGGGAAGGGGGGAGTTGAATCAGTTGTTACAGAAATTAAGCTTATTCAACCTTAAACAACTATTAATCTCATATTTGATAATTAACAGTGAAAGCATGAATCAACAACACATCAGAAACACATGAACACCAATATTTTTATATGTGGAAACCCTGTTAGGGGAAAAACCACAATGGATGTTAGTCCACAAGATTATACCCTGTTAGAAGTATAATGAAAGAAATGAATAGGGAATGCACATGCATTTAGGCACACTACCTAGAGCTCACTGCTCAAAGGGAAGGCTCACTTCCTTACATAAGACAATCAGATTAAATCCATCTGATGAGGTTGAAATGAGAAATTAGCTTCTACAAAAGCTTGATTACAGTTTCGGTTAAGGACAAAAAATGTTGATGTTATAGTAGCTTAGGGCTACACTTCCTTTTCATGAATTACAAGAAGAAAACATAAATTAAATGAATATCCATTCGGCTATTTAATTCATGACTATAACATTTATTAAATGGAGAGGGCCGACCCTATATGATTCACTTGTCTTGACTTTCACTTGGGCCGACCTTATTTGTAATTTGTTATTTATTATATTTCCTTAAAGGGCCGACCTATCTTGAAGAGGCGCCTCTATTGTATTTATACAAGGTCTCACTTGTCATTGTTAATTCATTTCAGGTTCATAAAGAGAATTCGTAATTAGAGAAGAAGTTCGCACTTAAGCAGCAGAGAATCATCTTGTAGCAGCAGTCCGATTTCAAGGGAGAACATATTCATTTGTATCTTTTGCATCTAGGAGAGGTGCGACTGTTATTGTATCAAATTCGGCTTTGTGTTGGCCTAAGTTGTAAGCAAATTTCTGCTCTTGTTCTACCTTATATCAGAGAATTATTTGCTGGGTTTTTCTCCCTCAAGAGGAGGGTTTTCCCAGGGTATCTTGCTATGTTCATTGTCTTATGTGTTGCAATTTAATAAGTACTTACTGTTTATGATCTGATCTAAGAAACACTAACATGGTATCAGAGCGGGTGTGAAAAAGATCGTGATCAGATTTAGTCTACAACACTTACTCTAATCTTTTTCAGTCTATCTCCTAATTCAAATTTCAAGACGGTGAATGGTTTGAAAATCGAGGATAGACTCGAAGGAGTTTTGAACTACACATCATGGAGGTTTAGGATCATGCTCACATTGGAAGAGAATGATTTGGCTGAGTGTGAAAATAAAAGTTCCCGAACCTGAAGGAATTTCGAACTACACATCATGGAGGTTCAGGATCATGCTCACATTGGAAGAGAATGATTTGGCTGAGTTTGTGAAAATAAAAGTTCCCGAACCTGAGGAGGAAGAAGAGAAGTTGCAGTGGAGGAAGAAAGATACTAGGGCAAAGAAAGTGTTGGTTGATTCCGTCAAAGATCATATTGTTTTGATTGTCTTCAAATTGGATACCGCAAGGGAGATGTTCAAAACATTGGAAGAGATGTACGAAATCAACAACACCAGTCGTGCCCTAACCTTGAAGCAACAACTTCTTCACATTAAGATGGCAGAAGAAGAATTTGTCATCACCTACTTCATGAAGATTTCTGAATTGAGAGATCATCTCTCTACCATTGGTCATATTGTTGATGACAAGGATTTGACCATGGTTGCTCTCAATGGTCTTCTGCTTTCATGGGAGTCATTTATTCAAGGAATCAGTGCAAGATCTAAACTTCCCAAGTTTGATCGATTGAGGATTGACTGCATTCAAGAGGAGTCGAGACTAACGGCAAGGGGCATTGATCAAAGTTCAAAGAATGAAGATTTACATGTTCTCGCCTCTCATTTATCGAAGAAAGGAAAAGTTTGGAAGAAAGGATTCTTTAAGAGGAATCGAGATAATGGGTTAGATGGTGCTCTTGCATTCAAGAAGAAGTGGGACCTCTCTCGTGTTCAATGCTTTAGATGTGACAAATTTGGTCACTATGCGAAGGATTGTTCTACTAGGCCTAATCAACATGTTTCATTTGTGGATGTGATTGAGACCTCTCCCCAAAATGATTCTAGTGAATTTCTACTCTAGTCATGGGCCTATGTTCAAGCTGTGAAGGTTGTGCACTAAGCGCAAGAGCAGCGTATCATACCGTGTCCACCCTTCAGAATATTTAAGAGATAAGTATTCTTTGTTTTGATTACCATTCTAGGCTAAAATTCAGTTTGTTGAGTTGTGAAAATCTGAATTTATTTACTTAGGATTATGTGTGACTAGTAAATAGTGATCTCTGTGATAAGATTCTTTACATTTATTCATTACAAGTTGTATCATGCTAAATTGTGAAGATTGTCTTTTGAGATTAGCTCTTCTGAGAAATTGAAAGAAAGTTATGTCATGATTGATGAATTAATTATCTATTACTCAGAAGATTTTTGAAGTATTGCATGGTTGAATAATGTTCATGAATTGTTTTATAGCTACTAATTCATGCTATTGAGATAGTCAATCATGTATGCTCCTAGTTATGGTATGTTTATTTGAGATAGTTGAGTTCCATGAACTATAAGTAATCTCTTGTTAATGATTTCAGGATAAATCAGAAGCGTAAGAGATTGCTTTCAAGAAGAGCTTGATGCATCCTATAGGTTGAAGGTTGGAGACTCTACTTGTAGCTATGAGACTAAGTGAATGGTTGAAGACATCTATTCGAAGAGGAAGAATTAACCTTAAGAGGGAGTTCTATGACTCACTGAGAATAAGTAAAGGTTGCAGTGTTGCAAGGCCGAATGTTAAATTGTTGAAGTACGTCTTCAGCAGTTCGATTCTGAATTGCTCAAGTCAACCTAAATTGGTAGCTCCGCAAACCTATTTAGAATAGAGTGATCTAAGATGCGGTCGAAGAGTCAACCGCGAATCTCTACAGAGGTGTGCATTGGAAACCATTTCTCTAAAGGCAAGCATTGCAGGCAATGAGGTCAAGTGGTTGATGCAAGAGATTGAAGATTCAGAGGGAGCCTAGTGTTCCTAAAGATGATGGTTGTGTTGCTCTAGATGCTGTTTCAGTTGAGGCCTACGATGATATCCTGGTACAACAGGAAGCAGTTTTCTATGAGATTGAGTACAATTGAGGCCAAGTACATTACAGCTTGTGTGACAGCTCGAGAAGTTGTGTGGCTTCGAAAGCTCCTTGCAGGATTGGTTGAACAAGTATTGAAGCCAACTGTCATCCCTTGTGTTAATCAAAGCTTTGAGAAGCTTTCCGTCTTTACATGGGTTTCATGATAAAGTAAGCATACTGTGTACATTAGAATGTGTCAATTAAATTGAATCTAATCTAATACACCAATGAAACATTAGATTGAAGAAAACTAAATAAAATAAAACAAATGCAAACTCTTGACAGCAGCTTCTTCAAATTCGTTCTATTGTCCTCTATCTCCAAGGATTCGTTTCAATATGTTTGCTCTCAGTTGTGCAAACACAACTTATAGAATGGCACTTGAGAGAATGAGATTATTATGAATGCATATGCATCTACAAGATTGAACTATTAAAAATGCTATGAATTGCTAAGATTGTGACTATAATAACTACGTATGAAAATGTGAGATTCAAGGTCCTTTTTTAGCTCATGAAAGGGCTGTATTTATAGATTTTTGAAGGTAGGAATTCGATTGGCCAAGATCGACGGTCGAGTTCAAACTTGTTGGAATGAACGGTGAGAGATCGAGAATTCGAAAAAGAGGTGGAATTCTGAGAGACAAAAAATGAAGAGACCATTTGAAAGGTGTCTCTCATAATTAAATAAATAAATATTTAATTAAATAAATAAATATTTAATTATGTGTGAGAGAAATATGAAAAGGCCTTTAATTAAATATTGTAAATATTTAATTATGAGAAAAGGAAAAGCCTTTTAATTAAATATTAAGAATATTTAATTTTGTGAGAGAAGTGGGAATTTAGAAAATTATTTAATTAAATATTGAAAGTATTTAATTAAATGTGGAGGGAAGAAAATCATTTAAATTTAGAATTTAAACTTTGATAATTAATGTAAATAGGTTGTAAAATCTATTTAATTAATTAAGAAGAAGGTAGCATTAATTAAATAAATAAATTTATTTAATTAAATTAGAAGAATTAGAAAAATGAACAATATAAATAAATAATTAAATTTATTTATATGTAGAAGACTTAAGAACATTAATTAAATAATTCATATTTAATTAATTAACAGGTTCGATCGACCGTGACCATTTTTAGATGTGTACACATACCACTATATTAGAGATATGATATTGAGAAAAGATATTCAACACTGATGAGCAGATGGCAGTCATTCTCATCAAGCATCTCTTCAGGATAATGTTTGTGTACCTTCGAGACAAGCTTGATATGGTGGAGAATGAAGTCCTAGCTGAGAGGGAGTCTCAGTATTAGTGTTCCTTTGTTTAATGAGTTCTTCTTTGAGAGAAGTTCAAGGTGAAATCCCTTGATAATACATTTCTCTATTGAGAGAGATTTGAGGTGCAAGTCCTTGATAATACATTTCTCTATTGAGAAAGATTTGAGGTGCAAGTCCTTGATAATACATTTCTCTATTGAGAGAGATTTGAGGTGCAAGTCCTTGATAGTGCATTTCTCTTTTGAGACTTGAGGTGAAAGCCCTTGTTTCCACCCTCTGGGAGAGCCATGGTGGATGTCATGTGTGTGACTCCATGACAGCATCACGTGAGGGAATCCGTGATGATTTATTTGTGCTTGTGTATCACCCTCTGAGGAGCAATGGTGATAGTCACATTGAGGTGACAACATCACATTAAGTGATGAGCACTTGTTCATACCATCTATGGAGGTAGCCATGATGGTTGATATCACAATGAGGTGATATTGTATTTTTTTTTCATTCTGATATGATGTGTCTTGTGCAGGTGGAAGTTCATCCCTAGCTGAGAGGGAGTGTTGATGTTATAGCAGCTAAGGGCTGCACTTCCTTTGCACAAATTACAAGAAGAAAACATGAATTAAATGAATAGCCATTCGGCTATTTAATTCATGACTATAACATTTATTAAATGGAGAGGGCCGACCCTATATGATTCGTTTGTCTTGAATTTCACTTGGGCCAACCTTATTTGTAATTTGTTATTTATTATATTTCCTTAAAGGCCCAACCTATCTTGAAGAGGTGCCTCTATTGTATTTATACAAGGTCTCACTTGTCATTGTTAATTCATTTCAAGTTCATAAAGAGAATTCGCAATTAGAGAAGAAGTTCGCACTTAAGCAGCAGAGCATCATCTTGTAGTAGCAGTCCGATTTCAAGGGAGAACATATTCATTTGTATCTTTTGCATCTAGGAGAGGTGCGACTGTTATTATATCAAATTCGGCTTTGTGTTGGCCTAAGTTGTAAGTAGATTTCTGCTCTTGTTCTACCTTATATCAGAGAATTATTTGCTGGGTTTTTCTCCCTCAAGAGGAGGGTTTTCCCAGGGTATCTTGCTATGTTCATTGTCTTATGTGTTGCAATTTAATAAGTACTTTCTGTTTATGATCTGATCTAAGAAACACTAACAAAAACACTTCTTCACACTTCGCTCAATCTCCTTCACACTCTGATCTGCACTCAAATGATCTGATATTTATTCGCACATATCTTGCATATACATCACATACATTCACTGAGCATACATTGAGAATAATTCAAAATGAATAAACAATCACTCTTATATATCCGCTACACGGATTTACATCAACAACTCTGTCAGCCACAAATAAAGAATAAATTACAACTGTCGGCCTCAATACATGAACAAATCTTAATGCGCACCAACCTAAGTTAGTCACAACATAGTGAGGACCTAAATCAACATCCTCAAGCATTACAAACAATAAAATATTATTCCATAAGGATCCGCAACACTCTACCACCATCATGTTAGCCAAGAACATGAAAACCTTAAGCACACAAGAAAAAATATTCAATCATGAACACACTGATCAACGCAGATAGACCAAACTGATTGAGCACAATATAGAAACATCATTGAACACCTCAGGAACATACATAATAACCCAATTCACCAGAATTGCAATTTCATCTTCTTGAAACACTTGCTACAGTAACTGAATAACTATAGGGACACAAAACTTCATAACTTCCTCAATTCTTGATGCGTACCACTGAAAATTTTAGACAACATACTAGATAGGCTTAGCAACGAACCCTTTAGTGTGAACCTTCTGATCATGAATTTACAAAAAATTTCATCACTCAGACCTTCTCAACTTCACTGGCTACCTACAATATATTTATTACAATTTCCTCAATATCCTCGACATATACAACCTTCAAAATCACTAATGCTAATAGCGTTGACATCAGTGACAACCACATATCAGTAACACAACCACAACATCCAACACATCTTTCTCTTCTTTCCGACAAGAAACAACTTGTCTTTCGGCTGGTCAGAGACAACTTGCTCATTTATACATTCTACAGGGGGCATATTATCCATTTCACACTCTACCAGTGGCTCTTGTTCAACCACATCAACATTAATTTAAAGTTTTTCAATGATATTCTTTGTAATTTATTTTATCTCCGATTGAATCTTCTTTTTAATATCATCATCCATGCTCATATGAAGATCTATTCTTTATTTTGTGTGGAGATCTTTTGATTGCTTTCAAACTATCTTCTCCTTTTATGTTGGGGAAATAGAGGACTTAGCCTTGTCAATTGCTTGTTGTCTCATCTCCTCATCTACTTTGGTTGCATTATCCCTTCTTTGTCTCAAACCTTAAGCTAGGATTTCTAGAGCTTTATTAATAATGTCACTAAAAGATATTTTTTGCTTGAGCATATACTCAATGATATCCCTTTCAATTATCTTTTGATCTTCCAGAGGAACATCTTGATGGAGCTTCATTATTTCATTCAAATAACCAAAGCTAACAATTCAATTCAAAATAGATTCAAACTCAAGGGGGTCATATATAACCAGAGGAGTATGCTCTATTCCCTCCTTTTCTATCTTCTTCCTTTTATTTTTAAACTTGGAGGTATCTTCATCTCCAAATTCTTCCTCCTCTTTAGGTTCTTCCTCATCCAACTTCTTTCTCTTTGCCTTCTGCTTAGGCCTTGTATGCACAACTCCTATGGTTTTATTTTGTGAAGGAGTTTCTGATGCAACTCTTCTCCTTGCACTAGTTTACTACATAGACCCAGAGGGCTGTGGAGCAGATGCAGCAACAAAAGTGGATCTACCAGACCTTCTTGTCTCATTGTTGGCTTCCAGATGAATAAATTTATATTTAAAACTCTTTGCAAGGTTACTAGATGTAGAATTTGGAGGAAGAACCCATTTCTTGTGAATCTCATCTATATGTTTTTTAACATACTCCTCTAGATGCTTCTTAGACAACTTATTCATGATCTCATCATATGTGCCAAATCTCTCAATAGTTATGTATTTTGTTTATTTAGAAGGATATCCACATATCCTTGAACATATTTAGGTTCAACCTCATAAGGCAATGTAAGAATCCATGAGGTTCTGGGTTCTATAGCTTCCATGTAACAATGATCCTTATCCACCATGAATGCCACCTCATTCTCATATTTCTAGACCAAATTTGAGGGTATCCTCTGTCTACCTTGCATATCTTCTTGTAGATTCTTAAAGAATCCCCAGTAGAAGGTAGTGTATGCTTTCTTATTTTGAAAACCTTCCATATGTTTCTTAATTTGTGTAGCTACCAAAGTAAACTTATCCTATATATTGCCTTTAAAACCAGGTAATTCATTCATGAAAAGGAATGTAACGCAAATGATTAATGAAACAAACCTAAAATTGTGACTAGTTTCCTTTGTCATTTTCAAATTCTCCATCAATTTCTCTCTCAACAACTCGCATAGATAAAAATTAGCACCTTCACCATTTGATAAGAAACATGAATTACGGTGGTGGTGGCTAAACCTTCTTTATTTTTGAAGTAAATTTTGTATACAATTCCTATTGTATCATAGTGGACTTTGGGATTAGTGATATCCTTTACAATTAGGGTTCTCTTATCAAATTTTTCTCCGATAAGCTCCATAACCCTTTCATTCTTTATAAAATTCAAAATCGGGATTGGTCCGGTGACACAAAGACCAACAACTACCATATTTGCTTCTTTTGTAATCATGTAGGGCTTGTATAAAAAAATGAACTCTTCATGAATGCGACTTAAGATAATTCTTACCCATTCCTTGCAGTCGTAGAAGTCTGAAAATCTTTCCAGATATCTAACCTTTTGCCGTCACATTTGCATATACCAGCTTGTACACACCATTCTCATTTAGGAGCTCATGTCAGACCAATTTAAAAGATGAGGTATGATTGATTTCATTCAAAAGGGCATGGATGTATATTCTTATATCTTCACAGTACACAACATTCGTAAGAACCTTTGAAAATACACCATCTTTGTGTGAGACGCCGCCCTTTTGTGATCCTATCAATTGAGTTTATGTGTCTTTTATGATCTTGTCCAATATTTTATGTGCCTCTATGTTTGGATACTATGCCTAGGTTTATGAGTACTGGGAATTACTATACTTCAATGATGTTCATATGCTTGACTATTATTGGATAAGGTTTATTGAACGATTCTATCTATCTAATGATTATCGTGATTTCTCTATGATAATCAGATGTATTCTTTTGATTGACTTTACAAGTATGCGTTGAACGAGATGTTTAGTCATGATGGGTTAATGGTTAGTGGTAGCATTACGTATATCATATGTATTAAGTTGTAAGGGTTGTTGAGATGGTTGTTTAGATGATAATTTATTTTCTCATGGAGGGTATTTGGATATACTTATGGATGTTAGGTTTTATGTTTTTCATATGATAGACTTTCGATAAAATCATTTGTTATTGGTATTTGTGAAATAATGAATTTTATATGTTGTTTTGTGGTTGCTAGTTGATTTATGATAACATGTTATGATGGATTTATTTTGGTTATATACTGTACTGACACTTTTTTTTGAGTGTACAGGGATTATAATGCCAATGGATTCAATGAGGGTCATTTAGCCACTTTATCTTCTAGTGCGATGCTGGACTTAGGCATAGAGTCATAGGGTCTATTGGCCATTATGTTTTAAAATATTATTTTTAAGTGTTATGTGGTTATGTTTTGTGCAAGTTTTGATTTGAATTTTTTTTTAAAAGTGAATTTTGAAGTGTTTTAAAGAGATGTAGGGTGTATTTTATGTGTTATAAATTTGCTTAGGATCCTAGATGTATGAGTTGGAATGTTATTTTTATCATTTGTAATCTTATAAAAAGTGTTTAGACTCTCCTTTTACTCCCACTTACAAAAGTGGAAAAAAAGAGAGGGTGGTTAAGTGGTTGTGTTAGTTATGGGAGGAAGTTATCTATCACTCATCTTTAAAACTCCTCCCTTATGGAGGGGAGAGAGTTACTTTGCTCATTTTTGTGTTTTGGAATTTTGTGATTTATTTTGTTGTTATTTAGAGGGAGAAAAGGGAGAGACTGTTGGGAAGAGGATGAGGCCAAAGAGAAGGCTTGGAGGAGGAGGGTCTCCAAATCCAAGAAGCCTACCATTGAGTGGGATAATTGTGATTTGAGGCAGGACATTCACCTTCTTTGATTTTATGGAACAATGTGTAAACTTGTTTTATGGGTTTTTTTTTGGGGGTTTATTGATGTCATGTGCTTTCTTGTGTATTGTGTATTGTCTTTTTCTTGTGTGATTTTTAGGGGAGTTGACCCCCTCTTGTGTAGAGGAGACTTTGATCCTCCATGTGCAGGGGTTCAAGTGGGCGCAACTCCCACATATAAGGGCATCTTTATATTTTGGGATATGAGTATCCCTTGTGCATATTGGTAATTTCTAGGGTATGAGCAACCTTGCTTATTTGGGGATATGAGTATCCTATTTCTTTCTACAGATTGGTTTTCTTTTTGGAGGAATAAGGAAGTTTGATCTAGAGTTTGATGTAGTGTTTGATGTGGTGTTTGATGTAAGTTTTTATGAGTAGTTTTGATGTGAAGATTTGACTATGGTGTTTATGTATATGTTTCCCCATTATAGGATAATCCCCTATTCACCTATGTGGTTTTCCTTTGTGACAAACCAATGTGTTAGAAAAAGTGTCTTGTGTATTTGGGAATGGCATAATATGGAAGCCTTTTGTGTGCACATGTGAAGTATTTTTGTTTTAAAATGTGGTTGTGTTTTGTGTTGAGTTCTCCATGTGGCTAAGTGTTTCCCCATGCTTGGGGGTGGGTTGTCTCACAACCCTTCAGATGGGTGAAGAGCCTATTGGCATATTGTGGTCTTCCTCTTTGTTTCCTTTTCAGGTTTTTGACAAAGTTTTGGAAGATGTGCTTTGGAGTTGCTCAAGTTTATGAATTGGAAAATCAATATGGACTTGAAATTTTCATGATAGACCTTTGATGTGTTTTATGGATCGAATACATTAAAGAGTCAAGTTGTAACATTAGGTTGATTTGATGTGTTCAATTATTAATTTCATTCAAGGAAAGAAAATAGAAGTTATTTCAATGTGCAAGCATATGTATTGGTTTATATTTTCTATTGAAAAAGTATTGTTAAATAATGAAAGAATTATTAACTTTTACTTGATTGTTACATAACTAAAAAAAGGATCTTGCATTGCTTTTGGTTTGAACAAAGCAAAACTAAAATAAAGAAAAGGATACCTTGTACTCTAGTTTAAAGTACCAAAGAAAAATTTGTGATTTAATTGTAACTTGTTTTATTTTCCTAAGGTTTGAAATTTGTTTCTTGATATTTCTTTATGATTCTATGGAGAAAAAATATATATATTTTTTTGTTTTATAGAAAAAAGGAAAAAAAGAAGTTTTGAAGCTTAAAGGTAGCTTGTCCTTTTAATTTATGAATTGAATGAGGTAATATTATAATATTATCTAACCAAAATTCAAATTTAAAGAAAGAAAAAAAAGAGAAAAGAGAAATCTAGATTGATGGTATTCATGCAAGGAGAGTTAGGCAAACTAATTGAATTTATAGTGAAGATAATATTCAATATAACTCTTTCCGTTTTTAAAAGGACTTAGATTGTTATTGAAGCTTACGTAGTCTGCAAGACGTAATTAAAACATTATGAATCACCATTTATTACAAACCTGTAACCAAGCATAAGTCGAATCTGAAATAAGATAATTAACAAATAAATTTTATTAGCGACTATAACAATCTAAAGGAACATTTTTTAAATAAATTTAAGTTTAAAGAAGGAAAAGAAAAACAGAGCCAGGCCCGCGACCTGGGTGGTCGGGCTGTGAGAACGCTACCACAGGCGCAACCTTCCTCAATGGGTGGCGCAGCCCATTTCCTATGTCGATACATCTTTGAACTGCATTTCAAACATTCGTAACTTTTCCTTTGATAATGTTTTAAAACAAAAGAAATTGCTTGTTTTAGCGGGACGGTCCAAAGGGGGGGTGCCATGGTTGCATCCGCATGGGCTGCAACCCATGGCTTGGCTGCCCCTTATTTGAAATGATAATTTAATAGTATGTAATTTATGATATTGCTATTGTGATATGTGTAGTTTTATGAGTCAAATTCATTGATCCATGTTTTGTGAGTAATGGTTCACAAGAATTTATCTTTTATGATAGTGAATGGTCCACTTAACATTCATTGCATTTAGGCGATGCTCATAGAGGTGAAGCACTGGATCTTAACCATCCCAGTACTACTCCAACTCAAATGCAGTTAATCACAGAGTTTTTTCCCAAGATTAAGACCACTTAACTTGCAACCCCATAAACAACCTCTTAATCATAAATTAAATCGTCCACTTCCTTTGCCAAAGATTTCATACATCTGAGGGAGAGAGAGGGGTGTTAAAAGCTTGGCGGCTAAGTTGAATGTTAGATCTTTAAAGAAAATAAATAGAAAACATTACTCAGCGGCCAGTGAATAGGTATAAAGGTCGATGTCTTTTTAAAATCTGATCAACCAATGAATCATATATAGCTATTCATCATTTGCCTGCGATAAATCCTAGAGCCTTCTGCCTTGAATCTAATTATGTCCATCAATCTCCATTATTATAAACTTAAAAACACTTCGCTATGAATCTGTTGGTAGAAGAAGACCGGCTGCTGCAATTAACCAGTGACTGGGTTGGCCAGGGTAATTCGTTGTATGCAGTAAAATAAATAAATTTGAAGTTGCAAACCAGAAACAAGCAATAAGAAAAATCTCATGGAGCTTTAATCTTTTCGGGTTTTCTGGAAACTGGGATATCGATTACCTGTAATCATCAACCAGAAGTTGAATTAAATCATTCGAATAAGGGAACAAAATAGTTAAGGGTCGGTTGTTTTAAAAAAAAGTTATAGTTCAAATTAAGAGATAAATTAAGATTTGAGACTGAACTTAAATACAAATCCAGTGAAGTGGTTATAAATATAAAGAAACATTAAATCTAAATATTTGATTTGAATTTGATAAATTCATTTTTAATGATATTTAAAGAATTCAATATGGGCAATAGTGGAAAATACTTTATAAACCTGATAACGACAATAATTTAATATGAAAAAATTTGCATAAGTAATTTATTCTATAAGCATAACAAGGAGCTTAAAAGGGAATGTTACATTAGTTGATCGTATATGAAGAAAATTTTGGGAATAAGTAGTCAAGCTAAATGTTTCCTCTCGACTTATTAAAACCCATGATTATAATAATAATTTTTATTTAAATAAGTTTTAGTGAGTATAGAAGAATTTAAGCTATTATCATGAAATAAACTTGTTTGTATACATGATTCCTTTTCCAGTTATGAATATGTTTTCATCACTTCATAGGGAATTCTAGAGTTAAAAATAGAATTAACAAACATATATTGTTGGGATAGTTATTCAACATGCAAGTTATGACAATGTAATTATATTTCTTTTGTTATTGATGTTAATAGTGTACTTAGATTTATTTTAAAAAAAATGTTTCAAACATGGTTACTTTGCGTAAGGGGGGATCATTTAATTTAGTTCTCCTTTTAGATTTCTTAAAAGAATTTTTTTATTTTATAATATTATGTCTCCTTATAGCTAAACCAGAGAAACTAATGTAGTTAGGAAAGAACAAAATTATAAATTTCTAGTAGTCATCAAATTGAAAGAGTGATCTTTTCGCTATTTCTTAGTCCACCTAGAAAATATTGACAGTATTTTAAAACTTGAACTACTTAGCGATAAAAGTAAACTAGGATAGTTAGATCGATGAGATGACATCATAAACATGATGTCATCAATTTTAGGTTTACCTTAGAGATCAAATTTACCTTAGTAGTGTTAGAAAGATGAAAGTTTTTGGTAATTATGTTTGTTTTTGGTTGGTTAAAATTGGGGCATGACACTTTGTCAACTTCCATCGCCTTGAATGGAAACTTATTATATTTTGGCTTGGATTTCTCCACAACATCAATCACATGTAGGGTCACCATTTATGTTTCTTCTAAAATATTCGAACACCATCACTAGGGTTTGGCATGAAATCACCGAGATAGCTTGAAAACCTTTCTCTTTTCCCCACTTCCAAAACACAAATGATTTTGATTGCAAATGAGATCATTTGAATCATTCTAATAACTCATTAAAAGCCTTTCATTTTACCTAACTTTCCACCATAAATGTATTTGTATTTGTTAGGTAAACCCTCTACCAGAATTCTTTGTGTCATCACAAGGATACGAGGATGCTCAACACACCTCTGAAAATAATTAATTTTCTCTAGAACCTTGATCAAAAGGTTCAATATTGCTTATCAGATCTGCACACAAAAGGAATTGATCCAATTCATCTTCTATTCTAAAATATTCAATATTTTATCCTATCTAGGGGGCTAAAGGATTTACAAATGATAGCACCCCCTAAGATAATGCTCTATCTTAGTTTTTCACAAGATTTTATTCATAATACACAAGCATTGTATGATCCTTCTTCACATTCTCCTGGCCTTCTCTTTCCAAACTTTTCATTTCCCTTCTTTTAGTGAATTAGGGTTTCTTCCTTCTTCCAGTTTTGAATAGGTGGCTTCATAGAACCACTCCTATAAATTTTTTCTTTATACCCAACCTTATTGTAATTATAGCACATAATGTTGTGCTCCACAAAAAAGTTATTCCTCCTAACTTTAGTTTTGCACTCTACAACCTTATGACCAAGATTATTGCGTGCATAGCAATATTGTAAGAACCCTTGCTTATTCTACCTTGAATTTTTTAGTTTGTGTTGTTTGACATTTTGTCAAACACTTTGCATGCAACCTGATTTTATGATTATGCTGATGGTTTTGGATGTCTATGTGTGATTTATGCTTTATGCTTTGATGAACAATGACATAAAATAACACCATACAAACATATATTGAAATTCAACAAGAGAGAACATAAAAAACTTCTTATTCCTCCAAGTAAAAAAAAGTATATTAGAATTAACAAAGTTTCGATCTGAGTACA